>JAQMRL010000008.1:6384882-6995398 GCA_035578175.1 Catonia carolina
AGGCGATTTAAAAAACAAATCGTAAGACCAGTTTTTGAGAAAATCGAAAAAAGTGAAAAATTACACGAATAAACTACTACTTCCGGTTGACCGATTTTGATGAAAATGTTCGTGTCGGGTCCGGTAGTGATGTGTAGCTTAATTTTCAAGTTTCAAGTTCGTACGATGTTCTATTCTTTAGATATCCAATTCACACTCACACACACACACACACACACACACACACACACACACACACACACACGCACAGACCAATCGCTAAAAACATGTTTTTTGGGTTCAGGGGGTCTGAAAAAGTGTAGATCCGGTGAAAACTCGATTTCGAAAAATCGACATGAAAACAATACTTTCCTTCCTATATATTCATATAGGCAAGAGAAAGTAAAAATTATAGATAAACACAAATATTTTGTAGCTTTTTTACTTTCTCTTGCCTGTATGAATATATAGGAAGGAAAGTATTGTTTTCATGTCGATTTTAACAAATACACACTTCACCGGATCTACACGCTTTCAGACCACCTGAACCAAAAATTTATATGATGATATAGGGAAATGAAAGTAAAAGACCTGACCGGGAATCGAACCCGGGACCCCGGCATAAAAACTCATTTGCGCTAACCACTAAGCCACGGAACTAGCAGATCGAATGCAAATAATTTAACACTCCATCTGCCTGTTATGGGTAAATACATAAATATTGATAAAAAAAGCAACCACGACTGGCGAGTGGTTACTGTATTGGTTTTAAGTCCGATAAAGAGAAAGATTGAGAGAGGAGGGTGGAGGATGAAGGGAGACGGACGCCTGGAGATCAGTTGGTCCCACAGTCGCCCACGTAAAAAGAATTGGCACAATGGGTACCAGACGACGCCAGCTTACGTCTCAGTCTCTTTTTCTTTCTTGCCTATTGATTTTAATGGTTTTTGTATTTATACACGGCCTCTAAAATATACTCACGCTTACTTACGGTCATACCTCATCAAGTTATTAAGAATAAATAGTGCGGCAAACAGATTTACCTTTCTTGCAGACATTATTTAAGGACATTATTTCATCCAGGCCACTATTTAAGGAGCTTAAACTGCTTACAGTTCCTTGTCTCTACATTTTTCAGGTGATTATGTATGTTAGGCAAAATAATTTTATGCAGAATTTCAATGTTCACAATTATAACACGAGAAACAGGAATGATTATTATGTGGCTAATCACTCCACAAAATTGTTTGAACAAAAACCTACTTATGCAGGGAGAAAATTCATAAATAAATTACCCCAATCTTTAAAGTGTTGTGAGGATTTGAATTCCTTTAGAAAAAAATCTGAAAAATTACTTGATCGGTGAAACTTTTTTGAGCGTACAAGAATTTCTTTCTTGACAGTAGTGATAGGCCTACATTGTGCGGTTCTTATATGTATTTCAGGTGTTATATCTGACGACATGTCCTATACTCCTTCCTCCTGAACATGAGTAAAACATTTTACTCTACTTCTGCCATCTGAGACTAATCGGATCGACACAATTGTGATATTCCCAGAACTGACAGGTGGAGTGTTAAATTATTTTACACTCAATCTGTTAGTTCCAGGGCTACAAAAAATAGTTTTTTTGTAGCCATTTTTAGTCATTTTTTTAGTACTTTAAGTAGTTATAATTTAAAAAACAGTTAACTTGGTAGGAATACGACATCCGTAAAGTCGCAGACTCTAGCGTGCACCTTGTAGTAGGTGGCTTTTGTTTGTTGACAGAAGGAGGAGCAAACTAACAACGGCTCAACTGCATATACCCTTTCGGCCACTGCCTACTTGATTATAATATTGAATGACATTG
Source organism: Catonia carolina (assembly GCA_035578175.1). NCBI lineage: Eukaryota > Metazoa > Arthropoda > Insecta > Hemiptera > Achilidae > Catonia > Catonia carolina. The sequence continues at coordinate 6,386,714 of JAQMRL010000008.1, forward strand.
ATTATCGATTGTTTTCAGTAATTAATTCATTAAAATTTCTTTTATTTCAGACGTATAATGCAAGAGATGGCCTACTTACGTTAATTAAATTTCAGCCTAATTGACTGTCCGTTAACTCTCCTGAACTAACTCTACAACCATTCCATTCATTACACCGGTTACATTCAGGAGTAATTAATAAATCGTGTTGTTGTTTAGGTCATCAGCTGAAAAGCTGGTTTGAACCTGTAGAGGTTTTACTAAGTAAACGAGGAGTGAGGTGGTTTAAAATTTGCCTTCCTCACTGAACAGAAAAGTACGCTTATCAGCATGCCGGGCCCTCTGAAAAGCACATATTTTCCACTCTGTAAATGACACTTTCACTTCATTCACCACAGGGTCTGGCTGTATAATAAAAGTCATTACTTTCAGAGGAGATAACTCTGATTAGTGTCTTTTACACCTCTACCTCTTCTGTTCTTAAACGATTCAGTCATTTAATTGGCTGGCCATGTGAAAAGAAACAGAACTATTTATTTTAGCCCTTCTTCTTCTTCTTAAAGTTCCATCTCCTATCGGAGGTTGGATATCATAATGGCTATGGTCACTTCGCTGGCTGCTGCTCTGAATAGTTGCAATGAACTACAGTTGAACCATTCTCTAAGATTCCTCAGCCAGGAGATGCGTCTTCTTCCTCGGATCCTTCCCTGCATAATAATTCTCAGCAACTCATATTTTTCTCCTCTGGTTATGTGACCCAAATATTCTAGTTTTCTTGTTTTTATACTCTTCATAACTTCCAACTCCTTATTTAAACGTCGTAGCACCTCAACATTGGTAACCTTTTGGACCCACTGAATTTTCAACATTCTCCTGTAACACAACATTTCGAACGCTTCTATCTTCTTTATGTGTTGTTTCTTCAATGTCCAAGCTTCCATTCCATATAGTACGATAGAAAATACGTAACATCTTAGAGCCCTCAATCTGAGAGGCATGCATTTTAGCCCTGCAACGAACAAATTGAGAGTAAGTAATTTGACTCTCCGCCTGTCTGTTATGGGCAATTAATTAATCGTAATGACCATAACAGGCCGGTGGAGTAGATATTAAATTATTTGCACTCGATCTGCTAATAATATGCCGGCCGCATTGGCGTAGTTGGTAACGTGCTCGCCTCTCATTATGCGATCTTGGGTTCGAATCCCATTCAGGCACGGCATATTTTCAAACGTAACCAAATTTCATTTCAACCTTCACCGTCTGCATTAGCAGTAATTGCAGAACAATCGAACGTTAAACCAAAAAAAATGTGATCTGCTAGTTGTCTCTCTTATCACATGGTCACCCAGTTATATGAGAGAAACGTTTTTTTTTTCCTTTGTAATCCCTAATTTGTGTACGTTGCAATCTGTTCAATTGAGAACAATAAGCAACCCCATGACCCAATTAGATGAGGATGATGTGTATGACGTGTAAATGAGGTGTAGTCTTGGGCAGACTCAGGGCGACCATTCCTGAGAGAGTATGGTTAATTGAACCCCAACCATCAAAGTACACCGGTAGCCACTGTCTAGCATTCAAATCGTATAAAAGTAACTACCTTTACTAGGATTTGAACCAGGAACAGTCGTCTCCGAAAATCAGCTGTTAAACAGCTGATTTTGGCGACGACTTTACCTCTAGACCAACCCGGTGGGTTGAAACGTTTAAGAACAGAAGATGTAGAGGTGTGAAAGACACAGGTCAGATTATCTTCTCTAAGAGTTTTGAATTTTATTATACAGCCAGACTCTGTATTGAATGAAGTGAGGGTTCATTTGCAGGGTAAAAAGTTGTTAATTTTCAGAGGAATGCTGATAAGCATTCCAAGTATTTCTCTAGTTAATGCTGGAATGCTGATAAGCATTCCTCTAGTTAATGCTAGAATGGTGATAAGCATTCCTCTAGTTAATGCTGGAATGCTGATAAGCATTCCTCTAGTTAATGCTGGAATGCTGATAAGCATTCCTGTAGTTAATGCTGGAATGGTGATAAGCATTCCTCTAGTTAATAATCTAGCATTAGTGTGGTGACACCAGTCGTTTCGTTATATTGTGTCAGCAATTGTTTTTTCCAAGGAAAAGATTGTGGGAAAACACCAGTAGGGTGTTTTATTAAGAACACAACCCTATGCTAAAAGCCACAATCTACGACATATTTTTACTTTCCGTACTTTACAAATTATTAATTAATCTAAATTATTATTTAAACGGGTGTTTTATTAAGAACGCAACCCTATATTAAAAGCCACAATCTTTTCCTTGGAAAAAACCATTCCTGACAAAATATAACTAAACGACTCCTGTCACTACACTAATGCTTGACTGGAACATTTTAACTGTCTTAGGTAGTTGGCCTTGGGTACACTGTTGCCAACATACCGATTGGGGGGACAGAAAATTTACCGATGTATTACTTCTATCTTCTTATAATCAGGCTTGCATCCTTAAAAAAACACCCGTTAGATTGTCATCCAAATTATAACTGAACTGAAAAGAGTAATAGCGTATTTTTTTAAACTGAAATGACCGTGTAAAAGAGGGCTAAGGGGGCGTGGTTAACAATTAAACTATATAGGGTGGGGGAGGCTAGAAATAATTTTTTTTAAAAATCCTGACTTACACATAAACACGCTTGAATAAGCTAAAAATTGTGAACATCATCTCAATCTTATAAAATGTTTCAGTCAAAATGTTTCTTAAACAGAATGTTTCATAAACTCAAAATGTTTCATAAACGAATGGTGTAAAACATGGAAAATAAAACTTAATACGACAAAATCCCTTCACGTAACTTTCACACTCCGCCATGGTGATTGCCCACCAGTATACATAGACAATGAACCTCTCACAAAAACAGATACGGTCAAGTATCTCGGTCTGACTTTTGATAAACGACTAACTTGGAGCACACATATCAAACGGAAACGTTTATTACTGAATTCCCGACTTAAACTTCTATATTTCCTACTTCACAAACGATCAAAATTACCAATGGTACAAAAATTACGTATATATTGTTCTTTTTTGAAACCTATGTGGACCTAAGGGTCCCAAATTTACGGTTCAACCAAACCCTGTAACTTGCAACGAATTCAAGCATTCCAGTCCAAAAACATTACGCCTTATAGCAAATGCATCTCTTTACGTTAGCAACAAAACCTTACATACAGATTTGAAAACACCACTTGTACAAAATTCCATTGAATACCTATACAAACGCTTTCACGACAAGTCACACGAACACGAGAACCCCCTGGTGCGTTCTTTTTCCTCCGTCCATTTACCTGATAATCCCCCTAGACCAGTGTTTCCCAAACTTTTTAACCTCGCGGCTCCCTTGTGATTTTTTAAGGTTACGGTGGCGCCCCTCTACCTTGCTCAGTGGCGGCTGGTGAGGTATTTCGTTTGGGGTTCACACCTTCAAGAGGGTGTGGGCTGGGGGGTATGGAATTTTTGAAAATTCCTAACCCCCTAGCCCAAACCCCCTGGAAGGTGTGAACCCCAAACGAAATACCTCACCAGCCGCCACTGAGCAAGGTAGAGGGGCGCCGCCGTAACCTTAAAAAATCACAAGGGAGCCGCGAGGTTAAAAAGTTTGGGAAACACTGCCCTAGACGCCTTAAAAGACGCTGGAGTAGAGACCTGCTAATTTGATATACAAATTTCATTCTTGGGGAGGCACCAATGGGGGCTCTAACACTCTCATGCCTATCATGTCATTTACATTATTATCATAATCATCACATTTGCTTGTTGTAAAATTTTACAGTTGTAGATAAAGAATTAAAGAAAGAAAAAAATTGTGTAGGTAATAACTTTCGAAACAGACTGTAGTGGTAATTTACGATAGGGGAGAGATTTAAATAAATTAACATAAATAAACACACTTCGTTAAGAATTATACTTGTTAAAATATTCTACGTAGCCTAAATTACTTGCCCGTAAACAAATAAAATTAATCGATACGCCAGCAACTTATTTTACACGTTTACTTGTAAACAATTCCACAGCATTATTGTTGCTTTGCTGCCTATATTATTATTATTATTATTATTATTATTATAATGTTGAAAGAATAATTTTTCAAACACCACAAGGTCACCCTCCCCCACCATATTACACCTCTAAATATACTTAACTTTTCTAGTATACCACACTATCACTATTATTTTTATTTCAATCGATATATATGATTGGTAAGATCGATTAGGCAAATCTTTACTCCGTCGGCCTATGAAACCATGCCATAAGTCGCTGAGCGTAATTTCACAGGAGAGACTAAAACAGCTGTATATGTCAAAACTATCAATTTTTAGATTCTTACGCTGTCTGTTAGTTCAATCTATTATCTACCTTTTAAATACAAAATATTTATTACCAACATAACAGAAACCAGAGAAAAATATTCATAAAGAAAGGACTGCGCAAAAACAGAAACCATGCCATAAGTCGGCCATAGTAAATTTCCATTGCGACTAATCGTATGTTTTCATTTTAGGCTGGTTTTCTTTAAAAAAATGCTTAATTGCCTTCATAAAAATGAAATATTATCATTTTGTTTAGCATTTTATTTATTTAAAATTATTTTTTTTAAATTTTTAATACTGTAAAAAATTAAAAACTATTTGTTTCACTGTTGGTAGTAGTAACAGCTGATCAAACTCTATACGTATGTGTTTGCTGTTTGGAATAAGCGATTTGTATTACGTTATTATACTATAATAATTGTTATTTTAAAAGTGATTTAAGTGGTTTAAGATGGAAAAATACAGCAGTGAAAGATGCGTATTACATATTCTTAATACGTGCCCTTTAGGTGGCAATTTAAGTGATGAACTGCAAGCAGTTTTCTGCTTGCAAACTGAGTTCAATTTGCATTGGCAACTGCAAGCAGTTTTCTGCTTGCAGTTGCAAACTTTAACAGCCGTTTTCCGAAAACTAGTGTTTTTAATTAACTAAGTTCAAAAAAATCACCAAAAATTCATTTTTCTATATAGAAAGTTAATTTTTATTTTAAAATATTCATAATTTTATGTAGTTTTAAGATCAGTAATAAATAGAAAAATCTGGTGTGAAACACTCACACAACTTTCTCTTGCCAATGCAAATGATTAATAATAAACCTAACATTATTAATAAAATATTAGAAATAAACAAAAACTAACCTCAAAAACATAACTTTATTTTAATCACGAGTGAATGACGCAAAATGACAATCGAACTCGGTTTAAAAATACGGAAAATCACGCTTTCACGCTAAACTAGGCTCTGTAGAGAAAAATGCTCTAAACAAAAGTTGTAGATCTTTTAATTTTCTATAACTTTTATTATATACACTTTTGTCGTAAAATGCATACTAAGACCGAAATGTTAAAAAAATCGATTTTTCTCACGTTTTCGTGAGAAAAAAAACAGAAAATCGCAAATTACCGCTAAACTAAGCGTTATACAAAAAAATGTTTGAAACAAAAGTTGTAGGTTTTTAAATTCTCTACAACTTTTATTATATAAGTTTTTGCGCTGAAATTTATATTAAAGCCGTAATCTTAAAAAAACAACGTTTTTACGTGAAAACAGCCTCACCGAGAATTTCAGCAAACACGGCGCCTACCCTATCTTGTAGAGAATAAAAAATTTAGTAAAATAGGCGATTTTAAAAAAAATCGTAGGACCAGTTTTTGAGAAAATCGCAAAAAACTGAAAAATTATACGAATAAACTACTACTTCCGGTTGACCGATTTTGATGAAAATGTTCGTGTCGCGTCCGGTAGTGGTATGTAACTTAAGTTTCAAGTTTCAAGTTCGTACGATGTTCCGTTCTTGAGATATTCTGTTCACACACAGACACACACAGACAGACAAATAGCTAAAAACATGTTTTTTGGGTTCAGGGGGTCTGAAAACGTATAGATCCGGTGAAGAGTGGATTTGTTAAAATCGACATGAAAACAATACTTTCCTTCCTATATATTCATATAGGCAAGAGAAAGTAAAAATGATTTTTCCAACTTATGGCATGGTTTCATAGGCCGCATGACATTTATTATTATAATAATGTTGAAAGAATAATTTTTCAAACACCACAAGGTCACCCTCCCCCACTACATTACACCTCTAAATACTTAACTCTTCTAGTATACCACACTATCACTATTATTTTTATTCCGATCGATTAGACAAATCTTTACTCCCTCGCCATTAAAAAGAGAATTGGCCCATTCTCCCGCCTCACCTTGCCTTCTCTTACACAAATCACCCACAAATTTAACGACCTACCTAAATTTCAATCGATCGTTACTCCATTAAAATTACGGCAAATCTCCTTAAATTCCTCGAGAACTTTTTTACTCACGAAAACGTGTGAAAAATCGATTTTTTAAAGATTTCGGCCTTGTTATGCATTTACGACAAAAGTGTATGTATTCAAATTTATAGAAAATTAAAAGATCTACAACTTTTATTTAAAGCATTTTTCTCTACAGTTTAGCGTGAAAGAGTGATTTTCCGTTATTTTTAAGCCAAACTGAGTTCGATTTTCATTTTGCGTCTTTAACTCGATGATTAAAATCAGGTTATGTTTTTGAGGTTAGTTTTTTGTTTATTTCTAATATGTTTTATTACTTATGTTGGGTTATATTGGTCATTATTTGCATTGGCAAGAGAAAGTTCTGTGAGTGATTCACACCAGATTTTTTTTAATTTCCATCGATAATATGACTGGTAAGATCAATTAGCCAAATCTTTACTCCCTCGTCATTAAAAAGAGAATTGGCCCATTCTCCCGCCGCACCTTGCCTTGTCTTTCTTAACCCACAAATTTAACGACCTACCTAAATTTCAATCGATTGTTACTCCATTGAAATTACCGCTAATCTCCCTAATTTCCTCGTGAATTTCAAATACTCGTTACATTTTTACTTTCTCTTGCCTATATGAATATATAGGAAGTATTACTAATATATAGATAGTATTGTTTTCATGTCGATTTTAACAAATCCACTCTTCACCAGATCTACACGTTTTTAGACCCCCTGAACCCAAAAAAACATGTTATTAGCGATTGGTCTGTGTGTGTGTGTGTGCACGCGCGCGTGTATGTGAACAGAATATCTCAAGAAAGAAACATTGTATGAACTTGAAACTTAGAACTATCGGACACAACACGAACATTTTCATCAAAATTGGTCAACCGGAAGTAGTAGTTTATTCGTGTCATTTTTTACTTATTTGCGATTTTCTCAAAAACTGGTCCTACGATTTTTTTTTAAAATCGCCTCATTTACTTAATTTTTTATGCTCTACAAGATAAGATAAACGCCATGTTTGCTGAAATTGTTGGTGAGGCTGTTTTCACGTAAAAAAACTTTTGTTTTAAGATTGCGACTTTAATATGCATTTTAGCGCAAAATAGTATATTATCAAAGTTGTAGAGAATTCAAAATCCTAAAAGTTTTATTTCAAACATTTTTTGTATAACTTTAGTTTAGCGGTAATTAGCGATTTTCCTTTTTTTCTCACGAAATCGTGTGAAAAATCTATTTTTTTAAGATTTCGGCCTTAGTATGCATTTTACGACAAAAGTGTATATAATAAAATTTATAGGAAATTAAAAGATCTACAACTTTTATTTATATCATTTTTCTACACAGAGCCTAGTTTAGCTTGAAATAGTGATTTTCCGTATTTTTAAGCCAAACTGAGTTCGATTTTCATTTTGCGTCTTTCACTCATGACTAAAATCAGGTTATGTTTATTGAGGTTAGTTTTTTGTTTATTTCGATTGTTTTATTACTAATGTTACGTTTTATTGTTAATTATTTGCATTGGCAAGAGAGAGTTGTGTGAGTGTTTCACACCAGATTTTTTTCATTTCGTTCGATAATACGACTGGTAAAATCAATAAGGTAAATCTTTACTCCCTCGCCACTAACAAGAATTGGCCCATTCTCCCGCCTCACCTTGCCTTCTCTTTGTTAACTCACAAATTTAACGACCTACCTAAAAATTTCAATCGATCGTTACTCCATTAAAATTACGGCAAATCTCCTTAAATTCCTCGAGAACTTTTTTACTCACGAAAACGTGTGAAAAATCGATTTTTTAAAGATTTCGGCCTTATTATGCATTTACGACAAAAGTGTATGTATTCAAATTTATAGGAAATAAAAAGATATACAACTTTTATTTAAAGCATTTTTCTCTACAGTTTAGCGTGAAAGAGTGATTTTCCGTTATTTTTAAGCCAAACTGAGTTCGATTTTCATTTTGCGTCTTTAACTCGATGATTAAAATCAGGTTATGTTTTTGAGGTTAGTTTTTTGTTTATTTCTAATATGTTTTATTACTAATGTTAGGTTATATTGTTAATTATTTGCAATGGCAAGAGAGAGTTGTGTGAGTGTTTCGCACCAGATTTTTTTAATTTCGTTCGATAATATGATTGGTAAGATCGATTTGGCAAATCTTTACTCCCTCGTCATTAAAAAGAGAATTGGCCCATTCTCCCGCCTCACCTTGCCTTCTCGTACACAAATCACCCACAAATTTAACGACCTACCTAAATTTCAATCGATTGTTACTCCATTAAAATTACGGAAAATCTCCCTAATTTCCTCGTGAATTTCAAATACTCGTTACATTTTTACTTTCTCTTGCCTACATGAATATATAGGAAGAAAAGTATTGTTTTCATGTCGATTTTAAAAAATCCACTCTTCACCAGATCTACACGTTTTCGGACCCCCTGAACCCAAAAAACATGTTTTTAGCTATTTGTCTGTGTGTGTGTGTGTGTGTGTGTGTGTGTGTGTGTGTACAAAATATCTCAAGAACGGAACATCGTACGAACTTGAAACTTAAGTTACATACCACTACTGGACCCGACACGAACATTTTCATCAAAATCGGTCAACCGGAAGTAGTACATTCGTGTAATTTTTTACTTTTTTGCGATTTTTTCAAAAACTGGTTCTACGTTTTTTTTTAAATTTGGCTGGTTTACTAAATTTTTTATCCTCTACAAGATAGGGTAGGCGTCATGTTTTCTGAAATTCTTGGTGAGGCTGCTTTCACGTAAAAAAATTGTTTTTTAAGATTGCGGCTTTATTATGCATTTTACCGCAAAAATGCGCCAATTCATTCCGCGTTATTTGTCAAGAGGTTCCTAGCCAAGTACAGCATCTCAGTGTTAGAACATCCACCTTATTCACCAAATCTTGCACCATGTGACTTCTACCTGTTCCCTAAGGTGAAATATACAAATTGAATAAAATTGGTGATAGAAGGTATCTCTGTCACCCACCTTGAGATACAAAATTGAAATGTCAACATGATTTAAATAAATAATTAAGCACAAAATGATCCACAACGCCCTCAATTTATTAAAAGTTAATTAACTGTTGAAATTGTAAAGTGGAAGCGGTTTATAAATAACCGATGCTTTTAAAATGAGCAAGACCGCCGAATAAATGCCTCTTATTGTGGCTGTCATTTATATAATATTATTATTATTATGAGCAGCACGCTTTATGAGGAGGGATCGAGGAGGAGAGGAAATGGTTAAAAGTAAACAAAACCGTCAGTCAACCTCAATTCATTGCATTTAATTATGCAAAGCGAGCGAGGGCAATCCATCCTACTGTCTGCATTATAAACTAACCCCATCTACTAGTAATAGTACATACAGTACATGCATATCAGTACTACATGACTACGACAACTGGTCACCTTGCCGGCCGCATTGGCGTAGTTGGTAACGTGCTCGCCTCTCATCATGCGGTCTTGGGTTCGAATCCCATTCAGGCACGGCATTTTTTCATACGTTACAAAAAATCATTTCATCATTCACCGTCTGCATTAGCAGTAATTGCAGAACAGTCGGACGTTAAACAAAACAAAAAAAAATCCAGTAATCCAGCAATTTCAGTAATTCGGCACTCTCTCGGTCCTAAACAGGCCGGACTACTGAGATTCTACTGTACAGTAAACCCTCGGTATCCGCGGTTTTAGCATCCGCAGGTTTCGGTTATTCCCGGACTTTGTCCGTAGGCCTAAAACTTTAAAATACTTATGTAATCTCACCTTGCGTACACCGTACTTGGTAAGCAGGTGGGGAAGTCATACAATTCCGAAAACATGTGCCACCCTACGTGTTTGAATAAATGTTTTGGTCTACGTATCATGTTGAGTCACGCACTATTATGGCGATGGCCCCCCACCCCATACGTACGCCCATGGAGGTTTTCCTCCATTGGTCAGTCTAACTTCTTCGTACATACGTACAGTTCTTTGTTTGTTTGGCGATCCTAAAACAAAGCCAAGCATTTCTTTACAAACCATCAATGAGAGCCTAAGCATGGCAACGTAGTTCGCTGATCACATTTTGGAGACGGATCCTGTCATGGAAAGGGCCCTTCAATTCAAAAGAGGACTCCAGGAGCTGATGATACCATACGAAAAAGTCCAAAAGGAGAAGAAGAAGTTCACGTACGAAGAAGTAATCTCCACAAGGAGTTTGAAAAGAAAAAGAAGCAAACAGCCACAACGATTTAAAAGCAACTTAAATTTTTATTACGTACAGTACTGTATTTATTAAATATTCATATATTATAATAATGGTAAAATGTTCCTAAAACTATTAAACACTTAAAACGATTACAGGACTTTTCCTTTAGAACTTAACCCCCATCTTATCGTTCATAAAAGGTATCATTATACGCGGTTTTAATAACCGCGGAAACCCTCCGGAACGTAACCCCCGCGGATACCGGGGGATTACTGTATAAGTAATCCCTCTTATACAGAGGGGGTGTATAAGAGCCAGCCCGTGGTGTAGTGGTCAGCGCAACTAGCTACTATGCCGAGGTCCCGGGTTCGATTCCCGGTCAGGTCTGGCTTTTTTTTTTCACCTGTAAATCACCACATAGTATCATTGCCTACGCATTGCCGGCCGCATTGGCGCAGTTGGTAACGTGCTCGCCTCTCATCATGCGGTCTTGGGTTCGAATCCCATTCAGGCACGGCATCTTTTCATACGTTACAAAAAAATCATTTCATCCTTCACCGTCTGCATTAGCAGTAATTGCAGAACAGTCGGACGTTAAAAAAAAAATTGCCTACGCACAAGCCCAAGGCTTATGTAGGCATCATCACTCAATTAAAAAAAAATAAAAGTAAATTATAGATCTACCCACCGGGTTGGTCTAGAGGTAAAGTCTTCGCCAAAATCAGCTGTTTAACAGCTTATTTTCAATTACGAAGGTTCCTGGTTCAAATCCTAGTAAAGGTAGTTACTTTTATACGGATTTGAATACTAGACAGTGGTTACCGGTGTACTTTGATGGTTGGGGTTCAATTAACCATACTCTCTCAGGAATGGTCGGCCTGGGTCTGTACAAGACTCCACCTCATTAAAACGTCATACACATCAACCTCATCTCATTGGGTCATCGGGTTGTTTATTGTTCCCAATTGAACAGATTGCAACGTACACAAATTAGGAATTAAAAAAAAACAGTAAATTATAGATCTGCTTTCAATGACAGGTAAACAGTGGGCGTGGTAGCTTAGTAGACAGTTCAATCAAGTAGCACCCGTTTCCTATACCATTTATAACCAACCGCATACTGTACAAACAGGAAATGTGCTTAAAACTCCATCTATTACAATTTTCCAATTTCAAACTACAATGCGCTTAGTCATCCCTTAACCATTCACTAACACAGTAACAAAATTATTTTATGCTTTTCAACGCTTATTGGTACTGGAGTAGGAATAAACTGCGATCTTCCAAAACAAAAATTCTCGTGTAAAACACTCACACAATTTTTTCTTGCCAATTCAAATAATTAAATATATAAACTAATATTCGAAATAAACAAAAAACTAACCTCAATAAACATAACCTAATTTTAATCATATATGAAAAACGCAAAATGAAAATCAACCTCAGTTTGGCTTAAAAATACGGAAAATCACTCTTTCACGCTAAACTAGGCACTGTACAAAAAAATGCTATAAATAAAAGTTGTAGATCTCTTAATTTCCTATAAATTTTATTATAAACACTTTTATCGTAAAATGCATACTAAGATCGAAATCTTAAATAAATAGATTTTTCACACGTTTTCGTGAGAACAAAATAGAAAATTGCTAATTACCGCTAAATTAATCGTTATACAAAAAAATTATATTAATTAAAGTTGTAGAATTTTAAATTCTCTACTACTTTTATTATATAAATTTCTGCGCTAAAATGCATTTATTATTAAAGCCGCGATCTTGAAAAAACAATGTTTTTACGTGAAAACAGCCTCACCAAGAATTTCAGCAATTATGGCGCCTACCCTTTCATGTAGAGCATAAAAAATTTAGTAAATGAGGTGTAACTTAAAAAAAGCGTAGGACCAGTTTTTGAGAAAATCGCAAAAAAGTGAAAAATTATACGAATAATATATACTTCAGGTTGACCGATTTTGATGAAAATGTTCTTGTCGGGTCCGGTAGTGGTATGTAACTTAAGTTTCAAGTTCGTAAGATATTGCGTTCTTGAGATATTCTCTTCACACACGCACGCACACACAAACACAGACCAATCGCTAAAAACACGTTTTTCTGAAAACGTGTAGATCCGGTGAAAACTCAAATTCGAAAAATCGACATGAAAACAATACTTTCCTTCCTATATTATATTCATGTAGGCTAAAGAAAGTAAAAATCTCGTGTAAAACACTCACACTATTTTTTCTTGCCAATTCAAATAATTAACAATATAACCTTATATTAGAAATAAACAAAAAAACTAACCTCAATAAACATAGCCTAATCTAATTTTAATCATGAGTGAATGACGCAAAATGAAAATCAACAACAGTTTGGCTTAAAAATACGGAAAATCACTCTTTCACGCTAAACTAGGCTCTGGAGAGAAAAATGTTTTAAATAAAAGTTGTAGATATTTTAATTTCCTATAAATTTAATTATATACACTATTTTCGTAAAATGCATACGAAGGCCAAAATCTTAATAAAATCGATTTTTCACACGCTTACGTGAGAAAAAAACAGGAAATCGCTAATTACCGTTAAACTAAGCGTAATACAAAAAAATATTCTAAATAAAAGTTGTACGATTTTAAATTTTCTAAAACTTTTATTACATACATTTTTGCGCTCAAATGGAGATTAAAGCCGTAATCTTAAAAAAACGTTTTTTAAGTGAAAACAGCCTTCCCAAGAAATTCAGCAGACATGACGCCTGCCTTTTCGTGTAGAGCATGAAAAATTTAGTAAACCAGGCGATTTTTAAAAAAATCATACAACCAGTTTTGATGAAAATGTTCGTGTCGGGGGTCCGGTAGTGGTATGTAACTTACGTTTCAAGTTTATACGATGTTCCGTTCTTGAGATGCTCTGTTCACACACGCACGCACAAACAGACCAATCGCTTAAAACATGTTTTTTGGGTTCAGGGGGTCTGAAAACGTGTAGATCCGGTGAAAACTCGATTTCGAAAAATTGACATAAAAACAGGAAGAATTGTTGACTTTCTCTTGCCTATGTAAATATATATGAAGAAAAGTATTGTTTTACGTAAATTTTTAGAAATCAAATTTTCACGGGATATACTTACACGTTTTCAGATACCCCTGAACAAAAAAAACATGTTTATAGCGATAGGTCTGTGTGTGTGTGTGTGTGTGTGTGTGTGTGTGTGTGCGCGCGTGCGCGCGCACGCGTGTGTCTAAAACCATGTTTTTGGGGTTCAGAGGGTCTGAAAACTTGTAGATCCGGTGAAAACTCAATTTCGAAAAATCGACATGAAAACAATACTTTCCTTCCTATATATTCATATAGGCACGAAAAGTAAAAAAATTGATTAGGTCCCACACATGTTCGCATGCGAAGTCGCGCAGGCCATGCTAGTTAATTACATTTCTTGTGTAGTGGTTGTGGACATTTATATTCTGTAAATGTGCATGAAAACAAAAGATCCTACAGTTGAACCGTTCTTAGTTTGCTCCTACTGTCAACAAACGAAAGCCACCTACTACAGGCACGCAAAAGTCTGCGACTTTACGGATGTCGTACTCCTATTAAGTTAACTATTTTTTAAATTATTAAGTACTTAAAGTACTAAAAACATCAGTCATGATTTTATGATGCAGGCCTAACAATTTCATTTAGAAAAATACTTTTAAAAGTATTTTGTTGTTACTTTTTAATCAGCGTGTACACATTTTGAAATAATGCGCATGCTCAGTGACGTCATTATTTGTTTACATTAGGAGCAAACTCTAACAAAAGAAACGACCAACCGACTAGAAGCCTTCGAACTCTGGCTCTACAGAAGGATTATGAAAATACCATGGACCCATATAGTGACCAACGTTGAAGTTCTGCAAAGAATGAAGAAAACCACAGAACTTGTTAATATTGTGAAAGCAAGGAAGCTGCAATATTTGGGTCATATCATGAGGAATTCGCAACGTTATGAACTGTTACAACGCATCCTGCAGGGAAAGATAGATAGATAGCATGAGGAAGCCCAATAGGGGAAGAATATCCTGGCTTGGGAATATGCTTGCGATGCGAACCTGGCTTGGTAGGAGCAGCTCCATGCAATTGTTCCGGTTGGCAGCGGACACTAAGTCAAAATAGCCATGATGGTCGCCCACATCCGTAGCGGATAGGCACTCAAAGAAGAAGAAGGAGCAAACTAAGAGAGGCTGGACGGTACATTTAATCTCGAGTAAACACTTGGCGTGATCGCCTAGTACATATGAGCAAACTTCGGAGAGTATAAAATGTGCAGAGCACTCTACTAGATTGATTTTAAATTTGAAACGGCTAATGTAATGCAGAAGCAATTGGCGCAACCAAATCCATTTCAGTGTTACTGGTGGAAGAAACAGTCTTAAAGAATTAACTACATAACGTTACAACAGTCAAGCAGTCGTTCTGTGTGATGGGGTAGAAATACGAAAAACTAAATTCACGTTTACATCTGACACATATATCACTCTCTAACTCGGTGGTGCGCAACGATTTTTATTTTTTCGTGGCACCCTTACCAATTTTTACTTTTTCTTGCCTGTATGAATATATATATATATATATACATTTTAATTCCTAATATGTGTACGTTGCAATCTGTTCAATTCAAAACAATAAGCAACCCCATGACCCAATGAGATGAGGATGATATGTATGACGTGTAAATGAGGTGTGGTCTTGTACAGACTCAGGTCGACCATTCCTGAGAGAGTATGGATAATTGAAACCTAACCATCAAAGTACACCGGTAACCATTGTCTAGCATTCAAATCCGTATAAAAGTAATTACCTTTACTAGGATTTGAACCAGGAACCTTCGTCTCCGAAAATCAGCTGTTAAACAGCTGATTTTGGCGACGACTTTACCTCTATACCAGTGTTTCCCAAACTTTTTTTTCTCGCAGCACACTACAAAAAAAACGGCCAATAGCCGCGGCACATCTATTACTTTATGCCATTGATAAACTTAAGTACTTGATATAAACGTACTTATATCATACTTATACATACTTATACTGCCCATAACAGACAGGTGGAGTGTCAATTTTTTTACACTCAATCTGTTAGTTGCAGGGCTAAAATAAATAGTTCTGTTTCTTAACACATGGTCAGCCAATTAAATGACTGAATCATTTAAGAACAGAAGAGGTAGAGGTGTAAAATACACTAATCAGAGTTATCTCCTCTGAAAGTAATGAATTTCATTGTACAGCCAGACCCTGTGGTGAATGAAGTGAAGGTGTCATTTGCAGAGTGGAAAATATGTGCTTTTCAGAGGGCCCGGCATGCTGATAAGCGTACTTTTCCACTCAGTGAGGAAGGCAATGGTAAACCACCTCACTCCTCGTTTTACTTAGTAAAACCTCTACAGGTTCAAACCAGCCTTTCGGCTGATGACCTAAACAACAACAACATACTTATAGTCATCGGCTAGGCATTATTTTGTTGGACCGTTTAAATTTAATTCAATTTATTTTCCTTGAGTTCCGCGGCTCACTTGGCCGGCCTCGCGGCACACAGTTTGGGAACCTCTGCTCTGGACCGATCCGGTGGGTCATATGAATAATATTCATATGACCCACTATATATTATATAGGAAGGAAAGTATTGTTTTCATGTCGATTTTAAGAAATCGAGTTTTCACCGGATCTACACGTTTTCAGACCCTCTGAACCCAAAAAAACATGAAAATTTAGTAAATGAGGCGATTTTTAATAACGGTCGTGCAAGCCGTTTTTGAGAAAATCGCGAAAAAGTGAAAAATGACACGAATAAACTACTACTTCCGGTTGACCGATTTTGATAAACATTTTCGTGACGGGTCCTCTAGTGGTATCTAACTTAAGTTACAAGTTTCAACTTCACACAATAATCCGTTCTTAAGAGATTTTTTTCACACACGTTCACAAACCAATCGCTAAAAACATGGTTTTTGGGTTCAGGGGGTGTGAAAACGTGTAGATCCGGTGAAAACTCGATATGAAAACAATACTTTCCTTCCTATATATTCATATAGGCAAGAGAAAGTAAAAATTTAAAACGTAGGTTTAGGACGTCCCTTTCGATTTGGTCGGTCCGTATATCGAGTATTAATAATCGATACAAAAAACGTTTCCTGAAAAAGTCGATCGAACGACGTTTTGTGAAATGGCTTAAAGCCGCAATCTTAAAAATCCCTTTTCTTACCTCATTTTTATAATAAAACAGAAAATGATTATTATCGTTAAACTTAGTGTTGTATAAAAAAAATCTGGTGTGAAACACACAACTTTCTCTTGCCAATTCAAATAATGACCAATATAACCAAACATTAGTAATAACACATTAGAAATAAACAATAAACATAACCTTATTTTAATCATGAGTGAAAGAGGCAAAATGAAAATCGACCTCAGTTTGGCTTAAAAATACGGAAAATCACTCTTTCACGCTAAACTAGGCTCTGTAGAAAAAAATGTTTGAATTAAAAGTTGTAGATCTTTTAATTTCCTATAAATTTGATTATATACACTTTTGTCGTAGAGTGCCGAAATCTTAAAGAAATCGATTTTTTTACACGTTTTTGTGAGAAAAAAAAAACAATATCGCTGATTATCGCTAAACTAAGCGTTATACAAAAAAATGTTGGAAATAAAAGTTGTAGAATTTTTAATTTTCTATATTTTTTAATAAATAAATTTTTGCGCTATAATACATCTTAAAAACACTTTTTTACGTAAAAACAGCCTCACCATGAATTTCAGCAAACATGGCGTCTACCTTATCTTGTAGAGCATAAAACGTTTAGTAAATGAGGCGATTTTTAAAAAATCGTAGGACCAGTTTTGGAGAAAATCGCAAAAAAGTGAAAAATTATACGAATAAACTACTACTTCCGGTTGACCGATTTTAATGAAAATGTTCGTGTCGGGTCCGGTAGTGGTATGTAACTTAAGTTTAAAGTTTTAAGTTCGTACGATATTCCGTTCTTGAGATATTCTGTTCACACACACACACGCGCGCGCGCGCGCGCACACACACACACACACGCACGCACGCACGCGCGCGCACACACACAAATCGCTAAAAACATGTTTTTTGGGTTCAGGGGGTCTGAAAACGTATAGATCCGGTGAAAACTCGATTTCGAAAAATCGACATGAAAACAATACTTTCCTTCCTATATATTCATATAGGCAAGAGAAAGTAAAAAAACCCCTTTTTTAACACATTTTAATAATAAAACAGAAAATTACTAGGTAATTATTGTTAAACTTAGTGTTGTAAAAAAATGTCTGAAATAAAAGTTGTAGGTTTTTAAAAATGTTTTACAAATTTGATTGTGTATTAAATCAAATGAAAAACACAGAAAAAAATGAAATATATTCAAAACATAAAAAATAAGAATAAATAATAATGAAAAAATATCATATTGTACTGTAAGTGTATTATTACTTATCCCTAAAATTCATATTAAGGCCGCAATTTTTAAAAAAAACATTTTCCCTCGAGAGCAGAGCTCCCCCAAGCCGTTTTTGAGAAAATCGCAAAAACGTGAAAAATTACACGAATTAACTACTACTTTCGGTTGACCGATTTTAATGAATAAGTTCGAGTAGGGTTCTCTAAATGGTAACTAATTTAAGTTTCAAGTTTCAACTTCGTACGATGCTCCGAATTGATTTTGTTCACATACAGACCAATCGCTAAAATCACTTTGTTTTGTCCGAAAACGTGTAGCCTACATCCAGTGAAAACTCGATTTCTAACAATCGACATGAAAACAATACTTTCCATCACTAATATTTATGCAGGGCAAGAAATACAGTAAGGAAATTGTGACGATCGGTTGAAATCCGTTTTTCACGGTGAAACACATTTCGCTCATGAGAGAGACGCGACAAAAATTTAAAAAAATCTGGTGTGAAAACACTCACACAACTTTCTCTTGCCAATGCAAATAATTAAAAATATAACCTAACATTAGTAATAAAACATTAGAAATAAACAAAAAACTAACCTCAAAAACATAACCTTATTTTAATCATGAGTGAAAGACGCAAAATGAAAATCGACATCAGTTCGGCTTAAAAATACAGAAAATCACTCTTTCACACTAAAATGTATATTAAAGCCGTATGCTTAAAAAGTATTTTTTACGTGAAAACAGCCTCACCAAGAATTTCAGCAAACATGACGTCTACCCTATCTTGTAGAGAATAAAAAATTAAGTAAACCAGGCGATTTTTAAAAAAATCGTAGGACCAGTTTTTGAGAAAATCGCAAAAAACTGAAAAATTATACGAATAAACTACTACTTCCGGTTGACCGATTTTGATGAAAATATTCGTGTCGGGTCCGGTAGTGGTATGTAACTTAAGTTTCAAGTTCGTACGATGTTCCGTTCTTGAGATATTTTGACACACACACACACACACACACACAGACCAATCGCTAAAAACATGTTTTTTGGGTTCAGGGGGTCTGAAAACGTGTAGATCCGGTGAAAACTCGATTTCTTAAAATCGACATGAAAACAATACTTTCCTTCCTGTATATTCATATAGCTCATGATAGAGACGCGACAAAAATAAAATAATTGCATACATGTAATTCAATTTGTCTAAAGTTTTATTCAGTAGTTACAATAACTAACTTACAGTTTATTATTTACAACAGACTAATGCATAACGCGTGTGTTAATCGCTTGAGTAACAGCGTTAATAAAACGATAACACAATTATCAAACTTTTTAAAATAACGAACAGGCTACGCATAAACAGTATTTAATTGCGTTCGTAATTTTATAAGTCAAGCCTACAATATTAATATTGTAATAAATTGTATCCCCTTAATCACCACATTATTTTATATGATTAAGTAATAAAAATATTAGTTATCCGTGACATTCATAAACTTTTATTAATTTAAGTTGCTTATATTTTAACATATAATACAAAATATATAAATTTCAAACAAAAATCTAAAATTTAACACTACATTACCGAAAACATTAAAATCGTTAATCAAGAACAGACAGGTGGAGTGTCAAATTATTTACACTCAATCTGTTCGTTGCAGGGCTAAAATAAATAGTTCTGTTTCTTATCACATGGTCAGCCAATTAAATGACTGAATTATTTAAGAACAGAAGAGTTAGAGGTGTAAAAGACACTAATCAGAGTTATCTTCTCTGAAAGTAATGAATTTCATAATACAGCCAGACCCTGTGGTGAATGAAGTGAAGGTGTCATTTGCAGAGTGGAAAATATGTGCTTTTCAGAGGGCCCGGCATGCTGATAAGCGTACTTTTGCACTCAGTGAGGAAGGCGATGGTAAACTACCTCACTCCTTGTCTGACTTAGTAAAACCTCTACAGGTTCAAACCAGCCTTTTGGCTGATCACCTAAACAACAACAATCAAGAAATTTCATTTATTTAATAGGATTTATGACAAAAATTCGTTTTAAAAAGAAATATCTCAAAAAAATTAAATATTAATTCATACAACTTTAAAAGAAATCAATTTTCTACAGTAAATTTCTTAATAAAATAAAAATAATATATGAGGCCTACTTGTGTTTTAATAACTTATGTAAAAAAATTATAAATATTCTAGTTTATTTTTATCTTTAACAAATAAATTGTAAATTAAATTATTGTATAATGAAGGAAATTTTCATTTAGAGTAGAAACTAAAATATTTAAAACAATTTTTAAAAATAGAATAAAATGTTTTTAGGAATACACAAACATGGGGTGTGTAACGCGTTTTCAGTAAACAAACAATTTTAAAATAACTAACTGCAGTCTATTTTGACATGTTTTGATTAAAACTAGATAATCATATATTAAATTAAATTAAATTTTAAATACATTAAAATAAGTAGAAAATGTAGTGTTAATAATAAAAGTTTAAATAAATGCTTACCTCACAAAAAGTGGAAGTTTAGGTTATGAACGGCACGTGTGAAACTACGAAAATCACAGTTGGTAATTCGTATAATTTAGAGTTAAATAAAAAACACAATATTAAATTTCACGATTGAATAATAAAATGAACTTTATACCACACGCACAGTGAACTTAAATAATAAACGCCATGAAGAAAACTATAAAATGTTTTCAAATGACGTTATAAACTCCGAACATAGACTCTCAACGATACAGAGATTTTACAGCGACTGATTCTACAGCTTGTTGTGTTTCCTCCCCAACCTTGCTAGCCAAGCACTTCAGATCGCCGTCGCTCGTCAACCTTCCAGCTGTTTGTCTGCTGTGGTGGGGGGAATGTACATTAACTGTAGCGATTCTGTCAAAAGAAGGGGATCGTAACAGATAGTGCCCTGTTTTAAAGGAGTGGTGGAAATATAGTTCTCTTATACATCACATACCCAAAGGCATTATTCAAAAAATTTGCTCGCATGGTTTTGAAAAATCACGGTATATTGAAGACTATACAATATTATTGTTTCACCTCGAAGTAAATTATTTGTTCTTAAATAATTTGTCACGATATTTTTGTTCAAATAAAGAAAATAAACTTTCATTATGAATTTAAAAAGATGTGTATTTTTAATTAAAAATAATTTTTAGTTATTGTTTTTAATTTAAATAAAATTTAGAGAAGAATTTAGTTAAAAAACAATTTCTCAATTCGTATTTATGTATTTTTTTATAGCCACAACAGAATTTTTACTTTCTCTTGCCTATATGAATCTATAGGAAGGAAAGTATTGTTTTCATGTCGATTTTTCGAAATCTACTTATCACAGGATCTACGCGTTTTCAGACCCCCTGAACCCAAAAAAACATGTTTTTAGCGATTGGTCTGTGTGTGTGTGTGTGTGTGTGTGTGTGTGTGTGTGTGTGTGTGTGTGTGTGTGTGTGTGTGTGTGTGTGTGCGCGCGCGCGTGCGTGCGTGCGCGTGTGTGTGTGTGTGTGTGTGTGCGCGCGCGCAAAATATCTCAAGAACGGAACATCGTACGAACTTGAAACTTGAAACTTAAATTAGATACCACTAGAGGACTCGACACGAACATTTTCATCAAAATCGGTCAACCGGAAGTAGTAGTTTATTCGAGTAATTTTTCACTTTTTTGCGATTTTCTCAAAAACTGGTCCTACGATTTTTTTTTAAATCTGGTTTACTAAATTTTTTATAGTTTACATGATAGGGTAGGCCCCATGTTTACTGAAGTTCTTGGTGAGGCTGTTTTCACGTTAAAACATTGATATTTTAAGATTACGGCTTTAATATGCATTTTAGCGCAAAATTTTCTATAATAAAACATGTAGAAAATTTAAAATCCTACAACTTTTATTTTAAACTTTTTTTTGTATAACGCTTAGTTTGGCGGTAATTAGCAATTTTTTATTTTTTTCTCACGAAAACGATTTTCTCACTTACGATTTCAGCCTAAGTATGCATTTTATTTTAATTTAAATAAAATTTTGTTAAAAACAAGTTCTCAATTCGTATTTATGTGTGTTTTTATAGCCACATTAAATTTTTTATTTAATATATTTTTAATATAATTTTTTTAGAAATATTTGAAAATAAGGTAATTTTTGGGCGTTATGTGCAAATCTTTCGAGGACTGTAAAAACGTTTAAATAAAGTAATGAATATTTCGTAATTATCATATTTTGGCCGCCTCCGTAGCGTTATGGTAGCGCATTGCCACACGGAGGTCCCGGGTTCGATTCCTGGCCAGGGTCTGGAAATTTTCACGACTCAAATTCCACAGTTAATATTTTATAATATTCTACCGTAGTCGCTAATGACCAGGCGGCTGATACGACTTTACATAAATAAATATTTTAAAAAACCATATTTTGTTGTATTTTTCAACTTTTTTATGAAGTTCTGGATAACTATTTTCACTTTCTCTTGTCTATATAAAATATGTGTAGGAAGGAAAGAATTGTTTTCATGTCGATTTTTCGAAATCGACTTTTCACCAGATCTACACGTTTTCAGACCCCATGAACCCAAAAAACATGTTTTTAGCGATTGGTGTGTATGTGCGCGCGCGCGCGCGCGTGTGTGTGTGTAAACAGAATATCTCAGGAATGGAACATCATACGAACTTAAAACTTGAAACTTAAGTTAGATACCTTTAGAGGACCTGACACGAACATTTTTATCAAAATCGGTCAACCGGAAGTAGTAGTTTATTCGTATAATTTTTCACTTTTTTGCGATTTTCTCAAAAACTGGTCTTACGATTTTTTTAAAATCGATTTTTTTGAAGATCTTGGTAAGGCCGTTTTCACGTAAAGAAATTGTTTTTTTTTAAGATTACGGCTTTAATATGCATTTTAGCGCAAAAATGTATATTATAAAATTTGTAGACAATTTAAGAACCTACAACTTTTACTTTAAACATTTTTTTGTATAACGTTTAGTTTAGCCGTAATTAGCGATTTTCTGTTTCTTTTCTCACGAAAACTTGTGAAAAATCGATTTTTTTTTAAAGATTTCGGCCTTAGCATGCATTTTACGACAAAAGTGAATGTAATTAATTTTATAGGAAATTAAAAGATCTACAAATTTTTTTAAAGCATTTTTCTCTACAGAGCCTAGTTTAGCGTAAAAGAGTGATTTTCCGTATTTTTAAGCCGAACTGGTTTATTTTTATTTTGCGTCTTTCACTCATGATTAAAATAAGGTTATGTTTGTTGAGGTTAGTTTTTTATTTATTTCTAATGTTTTATTACTAATGTTTGGTATATTGTTAACCATTTGCATTGGCAAGAGAATGTTGTGTGAGTGTTTCGCACCAGATTTTTCATTTAAGAATTGAAATTTAAACAATTTCTTAGTAGGAATTTAATTTGTTTAATGGATAATTAACTAAGTTATTGTTAGTCAAATGTAAAAGGTGTGTTACACTGTTATGAATAAAAATTCATTTAATCAAACATCTACATAGGCTATTTGCTTTCTGTGTACTTTATTTACACTGTTTTGTTCAGAATAAAATTCTCTAGAAGTTTTATTTAAAAATGTTATCTCTTTCTTGATGAAATAAAGTTTTTGTTGGCCAAATATGAAAAAATGTGTTTTTTCACTCCATTTTTTGCATTTGATACTAGTTTTCTCAAAAACGACTTAACTTACAGTTCTGGGACCTGTTTTATTCAATATATCAGGTCACAAACCATTTGAAACTATTGAATTTGTCCCTGAATCTACCTTACCAGAATTTCAGGAAGACCTCATTTCACCTGTGAGCTGAAATCCAATCGAAATCTATAGTTTTGTTCAGAATAAAATTCTCTACAAGTTTTATTTAATTTTTTTATCTCTTTCCTGATGAAATAAAGTTGTGTTGTTTAGGTCAACAGCCAAAAGGCTGGTTGAACCTCTAGAGGTTTTACTAAGTAAAAACGAGGAGTAAGGTGGTTTACCATTGCCTTCCTCAATGAGTTAAAAGAGTATGCTTATCAGCATGCAAGGCCCTCCGAAAAGCACTCACTTTCCACCCTGCAAATGACACCTTTACTTCATTCACCACAGGGTCTGGCTGCATAGTGAAATTCATTACTCTCAGAGGAGATAACTCTGACTAGTGTCTTTTACACCTCTACCTCTTCTGTTCTTAAATAGTTCAGTCATATAAGTGGCTGACTATGTAATAAGAAACAGAACAATTGTTTTTAGCCCTGGACCAAACAGATAGAGTGCTATTAAAATAACACTCCACCTGCCCGTTTTGGGCATGAAATAAAGTTATTGTTGCCCAAAGATGAAAAAATGTGTTTTTCCACACCATTTTTTGCATTTGACACTAGTTTTCTGAAAAACTACTTAACTTACAGTTCTGGGACCAGTTTTATTCAATTTATCAGGTCATAAACCATAAGAATCTATTGAATTCGTCCCTTAATCTACCTTACCAGAATTTTAGGAAGACCTCATTTCACCTGGTGAGCTGAAATCTGGGCGAAGTTTTACGCAAGCTGTAACTCGGTAACGAAGCATTTCCGAACCCGTGTTTATGTAAACTTTTTTCATTATTTTTACATGTACAATGAGCTCCCAAAGTTTCTGCATATCTTCGTGAATCACCCTGTATTATATTATATAAGTGAAGGTTCCCCTCACAAGATCACGTGAAGTACCTTGGCTTGCATCTTGATCGGAGATTAACTTGGCGACATCACATTGTATGTAAACAGAACGAGCTTAATTTAAAATACATGAAGTTTAACTGGTTATTAGGAAGAAGATCACAATTATCTGTTGAAAATAAGGTCTTGATCTATAATACAATTTTCAAGCCTGTTTGGAAGTATGGCGCTCAGCTTTGGGGTACATCCAGCAGATCCAATTTAGAAATAATACAATGCTTCCAAAATAAAGTATTAAGATCGATGAGTAATGCTGGGTGGTTTATAAGAAACTTGGAAATACATGACCATCTTCGTATCCGTACCATAACAGAAGAGATAAGAGAGCTGAGCCTCCGGTACCAGCTAAGAATAAATGGTCACAAGAACAACCTGGCATTAAATTTACTGGACAACAGTGAGGAAATGAAGCGCCTCAAAAGACATCACATCCTCGACTTAGACCAACGATTTTAATCCATACACAAAATTAAATTCACCATTCATCTTCATCACTACTTTTTAATTTAAAGTGAAATTTCAAAATTTTATTTTACTTTTCTATTTATTGTTAACTTCTTTTGCATTGTTTACTTCATTGTTTTTTGTTTACTTGTTTTACATTGTTCTTCTGCCCATAACAGACAGGTGGAGTGTCAAATTTTTTACACTCAATCTGTTCGTTGCAGGGCTAAAATAAATAGTTCTGTTTCTTAACACATGGTCAGCCAATTAAATGACTGAATCATTTAAGAACAGAAGAGGTAGAGGTGTACTGTGACACTAATCAGAGTTATCTTATCTGAAAGTAATGAATTTCATTATACAGCCAGACCCTGTGGTGAATGAAGTGAAGGTGTCATTTGCAGAGTGGAAAATATGTGCTTTTCAGAGGGCCCGGCATGCTGATAAGCGTACTTTTGCACTCAGTGAGGAAGGCAATTGTAAACCACCTCACTCCTCGTTTTACTTAGTAAAACCTCTACAGGTTTAAACCAGCCTTTCAGCTGATGACCTAAACAACAACAACTCTACTTTTTAATCTAAAGTGAAATCTCAAAATTTTATTTTATTTACTTTTCTATTGTTAACTTCTTTTGCATTGTTTACTTCTTTTCTTTGTTTACTTCTTTTACATTGTTCTTGTTAATTTTGTAACTTTGCAACTTTTCTTAGTTTGCTTATTAACTTTATTTTATAATTTTATTTATTTGAAGTGAGAGCAAAGGCTGTCTACTTCACTCACATCAGTTTAGTTCTTGTATAATGGTTTGCTTAAAGCCACATTGTAAAGGCTGATTGTAAATAAATAAGTTAAATTTAAAAAAAATATAAAAGTGAAGGTGTCATTTGCAGGGTAGAAAGTGGGTGCTTTCCAGAGGACCTGCCATACTGATAAGCATACTCTTTCAACTCAGTGAGAAAGGCAATAGTAAAAAAGCAGCTTAAAAAAGGTTAGTGAAATTTATTATATGAAGCTGTGCCCATAAGAGACAAGTGGAGAATCAAATTATTTACTCTCAATCTGTTCATTGCTGGGCTAAAATAAATAGTTCTGTTTCTTATCACATGGTTAGCCAATTAAATGACTGAATCATTTAAGAACAGAAGAGGTAGAGGTGTACTGTGACACTAATCAGAGTTATCTTATCTGAAAGTAATGAATTTCATTATACAGCCAGACCCTGTGGTGAATGAAGTGAAGGTGTCATTTGCAGAGTGGAAAATATGTGCTTTTCAAAGGGCCCCGGCATGCTGATAAGAATACTTTTCTATTCAGTGAGGAAGGCATTAGTAAACCACCTCACTCCTCATTTTACTTAGTAAAACCTCTACAGGTTTAAACCAGCCTTTCGGCTGATGACCTAAACAACCTAAAAAACAACACATTGTTCTTGTTAATTTTGTAACTTTACAACTTTTCTTAGTTTGTTTATTAACTTTATTTCATAATTTTATTTATTTGAAGTGAGAGCAAAGGCTGTCTACTTCACTCACATCAGTTTAGTACTTGTATAATGGTTTGCTCAAAGCCACATTGTAAAGGCTGATTGTAAATAAGTTTAATTAAAAAAATATAATATATATATATATATATATATATATATATATTTATATATATATATATATATATATTTATTTATATATATAAGTGAAGGTGTCATTTGCAGGGTAGAAAGTGGGTGCTTTTCGGAGGACCTGCCATACTGATAAGCATAATCTTTCAACTCGGTGAGAAAGGCAATAGTAAAAAATCTGGTGTGAAACACTCACACGACTTTCTCTTGCCAATGCAAATAATTTACAATAAACCTAACAATAGCAATAAAACATTACAAATAAACAAAAATCTAACCTCGATAAACATAACCTAATTTTAATCATGAGTAAAAGACGCAAAATGAAAATCGACCTGTTTGGCATACAAATATGGAAAATCACTCTTTCACGCTAAACTAGACTCTGTAGAGAAAAAAGCTCTAAATAAAAGTTGTAGATCTTTTTATTTCCTATAAAATTAATTATATACACTTTTGTCGTAAAATGCATTCTAAGGCCGAAATCTTAAAAACAATCGATTTTTCACACGTTTTCGTGAGAAAGAAACAGAAAATCGCAAATTACCGCTAACTAAGCGTTATACAAAAAAATGTTTGAAGTAAAAGTTGTAGGATTTTAAATTCTCTACAACTTTTATTATATAAATTTTAGCGCTATAATACATATTAAAGCCGTAATCTTAAAACAAACACTTTTTTTACGTAAAAACACCCTCACCAAGAATTTCAGCAAACATGGCGCCTACCCTATCTTGTAGAGAATAAAAAATTGAGTAATTGAGGCGATTTTTAAAAAAATCGTAGGACCAGTTTTTGAGAAAATCGCAAAAAAGTGAAAAATTACACGAATAAACTACTACTTCCAGTTGACCGATTTTGATGAAAATGTTCGTGTCGGGTCCTCTAGTGGTATCTAACTTAAGTTTTAAGTTCTTATTATGTTCTGCTCTTGAGATATTCTGTTCACACTCACGCGCACACACACACGTGCACGCGCGCGCACACTCTCTCTCGCGCGCACACACAGACCAATCGCTAAAAACATGTTTTTTGGGTTCAGGGGGTCTGAAAACGTGAAGATCTGGTGAAAACTCGATTTCTTAAAATCGACATGAAAACAATACGTTCCTTCCTATATATTCATATAGTAAAGAGGAAGTAAAAAAGCAGCTTAAAAATAGCTTAAACAAATTTATTATAAAAAAATAAAATAAATTTCAAACTGCAGGATGCATAATAAGGATTTATTTACGAACTTTGTTGTTTAGGTCAACAGCCGAAAGGCTGGTTTGAACCTCTAGAGGTTTTACTAAGTAAAACGAGGAGTGAGGTGGTTTACCATTGCCTTCCTCACTGAATGGAAAAGTATGCTTATCAGCATGCCGGGCCCTCTGAAAAGCACATATTTTCCAATCTGTAAATGACACCTTCACTTCATTCACCAAAGGGTCTGGCTGTACAATGAAATTCATTACTTTCAGAGGAGATAACTCTGATTAGTGTTACAGTACACCTCTACCTCGATTCTGTTCTTAAAAGATTCAGTCATTTAATTGGCTGACCATGTGATAAGAAACAGAACTATTTATTTTAGCCCTGCAACGAACAGATTGAGTGTAAATAATTTGACACTCCACCTGTCTGTTATGGGCAGTTACGAACTTTATGTTAACAAAATCATCTACCATACTTTTATTGATTACCGAACGATCATTCAGTAACTCCTAACAATAAAGCTTTGTGTGAAGCCTAAATTTATTAATGAGATGAATGTACTATAATTGAACTGAACTAATGAATGTTAATTATAAACATTCATTGTAATTAAATGTGATTAAAAATTTACATTCACAATTTTATACGTGTTTTAATCATGATACTGCTGTAAAAAAATTATTAATTAATCGTAGCAATGTAAAGTAAAAATGAAAAACTTCCAAATGCAATTAGAACAATTTGTTACATTATATATCAAATACTGTATTTATATATCTGTGAATACATAACATTTTTATTTAAGTAGTTTTTTACTTTCTCTTGCCAATATGAATATATAAGAAAGTATTGTTTTCATGTTGATTTTTCGAAATCGACTTATCACCGGGTCTACGCGTTTTCAGACCCCCTGAACCCAAAAAACATGTTTTTAGCGATTGGTCTGTGTGTGTGTCTGTGTGTGAACAGAATATCTCGAGAACGGAACATCGTACGAACTTGAAACTTGAAACTTAAGTTACATACCACTACCGAACCCGACACGAACATTTTCATCAAAATCGGTCAACCGGAAGTAGTAGTTTATTCGTGTAATTTTTCACTTTTTTGCGATTTTCTCATGATCTCTCTCTCTCTCTCTCTCTGTGTGTGTGTTTATTCTCTTTGTGTGTGTGTTTAGTTTATTCGTGTGTGTGTGTGTGTGTGTGTGTGCGCGCGCGTGTGTGTGTGTGTGTGTGTGTGAACTGAATATCTCAAGAACGAAACATCGTACGAACTTGAAACTTGAAACTTAAGTTACGTACCACTACCGGACTCGACACGAACATTTTCATCAAAATCGGTCAACCGGAAGTGGTAGTTTATTCGTGTAATTTTTCACTTTTTTGCGATTTTCTCAAAAACTGGTCCTACGATTTTTTTAAAAATCGCCTGGTTTACTCAATTTTTTATTCTCTACAAGATAGGGTAGGCGTCATGTTTGCTGAAATTCTGGGTGAGGCTGTTTTCACGTAAAAACGTTGTTTTTTAAGATTACACCTTTAATATGCATTTTAGCGCAAAACTTTATATAATAAAAGTTGTAGAGAATTGAAAATTCTACAACTTTCTTAACTTAGAGAATTGAAAATTCTACAACTTTTATTTCAAACAATGTTTTGTATTACGCTTAGTTTAGCGGTAATTTGCGATTTTCTGTTTTTTTCTCACGAAAATGTGTGAAAAATTGATTTTTTTAAGATTTCGGCCTTAGTATGCATTTTACGACAAAAGTGTATATAATTTAATTTATAGAAAATTTAAAGATCTACAACTTTAATTAAAGCATTTTTCTCTACAGAGCCTAGTTTAGAGAGAAAGAGTGATTTTTCGTATTTCTAAGCCAAACTGAGTTCGATTTTCATTTTGCGTCTTTCACTCATGATTAAAATAAGGTTATGTTTTTGAGGTTAGTTTTTTGTTTATTTCTAATGTTTTATTACTAATGTTAGGTTTATTGTTAATTATTTGCACTGGCAAGAGAAAGTTGTGTGAGTGTTTCACACCAGATTTTTTTACCAAGTGTCAACAAAACTATTGAAGAATAGCTTCTTCAAGTCTTTAATTTCCTTCTTTATTTTTCGAATTGTGGGAAGAGGAACATCACAGTAGTTAGCCACTCGCTAATGTAATGGCTTTTGTTAAGAGGCAGGGAAAGGTATTACTTTCTCTTGCCTATATGAATATATAGGAAGGAAAGTATTGTTTTCATGCCGATTTTTCGAAATCGAGTTTTCACCGGATCTATACGTTTTCAGACCCCCTGAACCCAAAAAACATGTTTTTAGCGATTGGTCTGTGTGTGTATCTGTGTGTGTGTGTGTCTGTGTGTGAACAGAATATCTCAAGAACGGAACATCGTACGGACTTGAAACTTGAAACTTAAGTTACATACCACTACCGGACCCGACACGAACATTTTCATCAAAATCGGTCAACCGGAAGTAGTAGTTTATTCGTGTAATTTTTCACTTTTTTGCGATTTTCTCAAAAACTGGTCCTACGATTTTTTTAAAAATCGCCTCATTTACTAAACTTTTTATTCTCTACAAGATAGGGTAGGCGCCATGTTTGCTGAAATTCTAGGTAAGGCTGTTTTTATGTAAAAACATTTTCTTTTTAAGATTGCGGCTTTAATATGCATTTTAGCGCAAAATGTTATATAATAAAAGTTGTAGAGAATTCAAAAACCTACAACTTTTATTTTAAGCTTTTTTTTAAAAACGCTTAGTTTAGCGGTAATTAGCGATTTTCTGTTTTTTTTTCTCACGAAAACGTGTGAAAAATCGATTTTTTTAAGATTTCGGCCTTAGTATGCATTTTACGATAAAAGTGTACTATATAATGAAGTATATAAAAAATTAAAAGAACTACAACTTTTATTTCTAGCTTTTTTTTTGTACAGTGCCTAGATTAGCGTGTAGGAGCGATTTTCCGTATTTTTAAGCCAAACTGAGGTCGATTTTTTTTTTTTTTTTTTTTTTAAACTTTTTTGTAGACTTATGCCACAAGATATCAACTTTTATCCCTCATTGTAAACCCTTGAATTTCTAAGTTACTCAACATTAGTACTAAAGAAACAATCATTAAGCACAAATAATTCAACTAAATAATTTTTAAAGGAAAGAACACAATATAAACCCTCCAAATGATTAAAATAACAAATGTTAAATACCTGTAGCTGAAACAGCTTCAGTTCCCCTCTCATCCAGGACCATAACTGACTTCTGAAGAATTTCACTTACGTGTATTTTTTGATTGGACATCCCTCCAAAATCTGCTTTCTGTTCACTGAACATGTATTTAACACCTGCTTCTTTCAACAGTTCTTTGATATTTACACTCTGTGACAGATTTTAATTTTGCGTATTTCGCTAATGTTTTTTGAGGTTAGTTTTTTGTTTATTTCTAATGTTTTATTACTAATATTAGGTTTATTGTTAATTATTTGCATTGGCAAGAGAAAGTTGTGTGAGTGTTTCACACCAGATTTTTTTTGTTTAGTTTCAACTTCACAGCATTTTATTACACTGCGTATTAGACTTCGTTCAGCACTGTGAATAGTCTGCCCACATTTTCGAGAAACTATCATTTCTGTTTACAGTAACAAACAGTTATATTCGTACCGTTAACCTTCAAAATGTTCCGCAATATACTCTAAAGGCTGTGCTCTGGGTATAGTATAAGTTGTTACGTTTATCGTACTGAAATTAAAGTAGTCGCGCATGCGCACTCTGCTTTTCCCCCTTTTCCCCTTGGTGCAAACTCGTGACTCAAGTGACTATACCATTTTTTTAACTGATTTAGAAATTTTGGTTTTCTAAAGCAAAATGTTCAAAACAAAAACTTCGTTTCATTAAAATGATATGTTTATTCAATGATTTAGAAAATTATTTCCTAGACAACATGTAATAATAATGTTATAATAATAATTTTTTTAAAAATCTCAGTAATTTTAGCTTTAGTTAATTTTTTTCAAAATTCCTTGAACAGGTTTTTTTGATATTCATTATGATACAATAGAAAAATTGTCATATTAAACCACCGCGTTTGGTGGACATAAATTTTGATGTTTCAACCCATAAAGTTGTAAGTATAATTTAAATAATTAACAAATTTTACAGAAACAACACTTCTTTTTTTACAAATAGCGTTTTTATAATTGCGTTAGTCTTATGTAAAATCATGACACGCATTTTTTTGTTCTATTAACTTCTACGATAAATGACACGGTTAAAAAGTACCTAATTAGTAAATTTTAAGAACAAAAAAAAAATCTGAAGTGAAGCACTCACACAACTTTCTCTTGCCAATGAAAATAATTAACAATAAACCTAACATTAGTAATGAAACATTAGAAATAAACTAACCTCGATAAACATAACCTAATTTTAATCATGAGTAAAAGACGCAAAATGAAAATCGACCTGTTTGGCTTACAAATACGGAAAATCACTCTTTCACGCTAAACTAGGCTCTGTAGAGAAAACTGCTTTAATTAAAAGTCGTAGATCTTTTAATTTCCTATAAATTTTATTGCTATATACATTTTTGTCGTAAAATGCATACTAAGGCCGAAATCTTTAAAAATTCGATTTTTCACCCGTTTTCGTGAGAAAAAACAGAAAATTGCTAATTACCGCTAAACTAAGCTTTTATGGAAATAAAAGTTGTAGGATTTTAAATTCTCTACATTTTGTATTATATAAATTTTTGCGCTGAAATGCATATTAGAGCCGTAATATTAAAAAAAACAATTTTTTACGTGAAAACAACCTCACCAAGAATTTCAGCAAACAAGGCGCCTACCCTATCTTGTAGAGTATTAAAAAAATGAGTAATCCAGGCGATTTTTAAAAGAATCGTAGGACCAGTTTTTGAAAATATCGCAAAAAAGTGAAAAATTACACGAATAAACTACTACTTTCGGAAGACCGATTTTGATGAAAATGTTCGTGTAGGGTCCGGTAGTAGTATGTAACTTAAATTTCAATTTTCAAGTTCGTACGATGTTCCGTTCTTGAAATATTCTGTACACACACACACACACACACACACACACACAGACCAATCGCTAAAAACATGTATTTTGGGTTCAGGGGATCTGAAAACGTGTAGATCCGGTGAAAACTCGATTTTGAAAAATCGACATGAAAACAATACCTTCCTTCCTATATCTTCATATAGGCAAGAGAAAGTAAACATACACTTTTGTGCTAAAATGCATATTAAGGCCACAATCTTAAAACAACATTTCTTTTTGATTAGAGAATAGCCTCCTCAAGAATTGACGCTATAAACTTTTCCAATTTTCCACATTTTGTCTTTAAGTGACGTTATTTTGATGTTCATTATGTATTTAGTTTTTTCGAAAAAAATCTGTAATCCTGCTTTTCAGTTAACATATTGTTAAACCCACCAGGTTGGTCTAGAGGTAAAGTTGTCGCCAAAATCAGCTGTTACACAGCTGATTTTCGGAGACGATGGTTCCTGGTCCAAATCCTAGTAAAGTTAGTTACTTTTATACGGATTTGAATGCTAGACAGTGGTTACCGGTGTACTTTGATGGTTGGGGTTCAATTAACCATACTCTCTCAGGAATGGTCGGCCTGAGTCTGTACAAGACTACATCTCATTTACACGTCATACATATCATCCACATCTCATTGAGTCATGGGGTTGCTTATTGTCCTGAATTAAACAGATTGCAACGTACACACATTAAATAGGAATTATAAAAAAAAGAAAAAAAACCTTGTTTTGTTCAATTACAATAAAATTATAATTTTATTTCTAGCAAATAAAAAGTAAACATGAAACTTTTTAAGAAGAAAGGAGACAAGGCGCCTGCAGAAGAAAAGCCTCAAGATGAAGGCAAAAAGCCTAGTAGACTTAGTGGACTATTTAAAAAGAAAGGAGCTAAAACTGAAGCAAAACCAGAAGTGAAATCTGGGTCAACTGAAGAATTCACAGGACTTTCAAAACATTTTAATAGTTGGACACCAACTGGAAGAGCAAATGTAAGTAAAAAGAAATTTTATTCTATTGTCTGCCCATAACAGACAGGTGGAGTGTTAAATTATTTACACTCAATCTGTTCGTTGCAGGGCTAAAATAAATAGTTCTGTTTCTTATCACATGGTCAGCCAATTAAATGACTGAATCATTTAAGAACAAAAGAGGTAGAGGTGCAAAAGACACTAATCAGAGTTATCTCCTCTGAAAGTAATGAATTTCATTATACAGCCAGACCCTGTGGTGAATGAAGTGAAGGTGTCGTTTGCAGAGTGGAAAATATGTGCTTTTCAGAGGGCCCGGCATGGTGATAAGCGTACTTTTCCACTCAGTGAGGAAGGCAACAGTAAACCACCTCACTCCTCATTTTACTTAGTAAAACCTCTACACGTTCAAACCAGCCTTTTGGCTGATGACCTAAACAACAATTGTAACATAGGTGATATCAGTTAGGGCGTATAGTCCATCTACTGTAAGAGTACTCCGCGCGAGGCAAGCGCCTCCTATACGTTGTAAACGAAAGTTTTAAACCTATGGCGCGTATCTACTTCTCCGCCTGACAATTATCTTGCACTGCGTTCCATCATAAAAATATCTACAGTCCGTTGTTGTTGTTTAGGTCATCAGCCAGGCGCCTCAATGGGTCGCACATTTTTATTCTGTCCGATAGTCAGGCGGCCATCAAGGCTTTGAGTTCTTGTACTTTTGAGACGAGGTTGGCCTATGACTGTCGGGAAGTTTTGAATGCCGTGGCCAGGCGTAACGTTGTGACGCTGCGTTGGGTGCCGGGGCACCAGGGAGTGTCTGGAAATGAGAGAGCGGATGCCTTAGCTAAGAAGGGCGCAGCCTCTCACTTCATAGGCCCAGAACCATTCTGCGGAATTGGTGAGGGCTACTATAGAAGTATAGTTAGGGCCTGGGAAGAGGAGGCTAAAACCTCCTATTGGAAGAAGGTGCCAGGCTGTGTACAGGCAAAGAAATTTATTGCCTATTCCAGCAAGAAGGCTGGAATATATAATAGACTAGGAAGACAGGACTTGAGGAGGGTAGTGGGCCTGATGACTGGTCACTGTAATCTTGGGTATCATCTATCCAAGATAGGAGTTGCTGGAGACAGCCTGTGTAGATTCTGTCATGAGGCAGAAGAGAAGGCTGAGCACATTTTATGCAGCTGCGAGGTGGTTGGCTGCAAAAGAAAAGCGCTGATGGGTGAGGATGTGTTGACACCCTCTCAGGTAAGTGCACTAGATCCTAGGCAGACCCTGCGCTTTATTGAAAGTGTGGGTCTGGCTTAAATAAGGGATAGGGGCAATCACAAAAGATCTTTTAGGTCGCGGTGAGGAGGGGCTGTTTAGGCCTGAACGCCCTGTTGTTAAGTAAGTAAGTAAGTATAGTCCATCTACTGTAAGAGTACTCCGCGCGAGGCAAGCGCCTCCTATACGTTGTAAACGAAAGTTTTACACTAGTTGGCGCGTATCTACTTCTCCGCCTGACAATTATCTTGCACTGCGTTCCATCATAAAAATATCTACAGTCCGTTGTTGTTGTTTAGGTCATCAGCCAAAAGGCTGGTTTGAACCTGTAGAGGTTTTACTAAGTAAAACGAGGAGTGAGGTGGTTTACCATTGCCACAACTCACTGAGTGGAAAAGTAAGCTTATCAGCATGCCGGGCTCTCTGAAAAGCACATATTTTCCGCTCTGTAAATGACACCTTCATTTCATTCATCACAGGGTCTGGCTGTATAATGAAATTCATTACTTTCAGAGGAGGTAACTCTGATTAGTGTCTTTTACACCTCTACCTCTTCTGTTCTTAAATGATTCAGTCATTTAATTGGCTGAACATGTGAAAAGAAACAGAACTATTTATTTTAGCCCAGCAATCTACAGTCCAGCCTCTCTTATTTTGCTCCTAATGTAAACAAATAATGACGTCACTGAGCATGCGCATTATATCAAAATGTGTACAGGTCGTTTGTTCTAGCTGGAAGCTTTCCCTCCAACGCTCTGTGCCGCTGAGCTGTTCTGTTTAGTGGTGGGGGAAGCACCTCGTAGTTGTAACAGTAGTATACAGTTAGAAAGAGAGGGAATGATCATTAAGTGAGAAGGAGACAACACTTGCCCCCTTGAACCTATCCCTACTCTACCTACTTGCTCTCCCCTTACAAGCTTCTTCCAAAAACAAATGTACTATACACGCTGATTAAACAGTAACAACAAAATACTTTCAAAAGTATTTAAATACCAAATACTTTTAAAAGTATTTTTCTAAATGAAATTGTTAGGCCTACATCATATCATGACTGATGTTTTTAGTACTTATAATTTAAAAAATAGTTAACTTAATAGGAATACGATATCCGTAAAGTCGCAGACTCTAGCGTGCACCCTGTAGAAGGTGGCTTTTGTTTGTTGACAGTAGGAGCAAATTAAGAACGGCTGAACTGTTTGTATTGTGTTAATCAGTTTTAGGCTAAATTTTTATTTTAGTTATATATGTAGCCCATTTTTTAAATTTATCAAACCTTCATTTATCATGAAATAACAACTGAAAACATTATTATTGTTTCATGATAACAAATGAAAAATGTACTAAGAAAATGCAAAGTTATTGCTAAATCACAAGTAACTATTAAAAGTAACGGTGAACGCAAAATCACTGTCACACCATGATCACGGTGACTGGTTGAAACAGTGAACGCTCTTCACTAATCCAGTGTATAATAAAACTTTTATTATTTCTTGTATTTTTGTTTTTGCCAGCTAGTAGAAACTTGGAAAAAATAGCAGTTGTACAAGGTGTGGCTATTAAATAACGAGACTGATGTAAAAAATTTAATTTTAATTTTATACATAATCACTTATTGTCACCTTCAATATACACTCCTTCTCTATCCCTATAACCCTCCATGCGAATTTTCCATAATTGGAAACAGCGCTGGAAGTCATCTTCTGTCAGCTCCTTCAGGTGACGTGCTGCTTTCTCTGTTACAGCTTCCACAGACTCAAATCTTTTCCCTTTTAATGCAGATTTCACCTTAGGGAATAGGTAGAAGTCACATGGTGCAAGATCTGGTGAATAAGGTGGATGTTATAACACTGAGATGCTGTACTTGACTAGGAACCTCTTGAGAGATAACGCAAAATGAGCTGGTGCATTGTCTTGGTGGAAAACCCATGATTTGTCCTTCCACATTTCGGGGTGTTTTTTTCCTTACTCTTTGACGTAGTTTAGAAAGTACCTCAAGGTAGTAATATTAATTTTTTGACCTTCAGGAACCCAATGAAAGTACACAATCCCATGTATATAAAAAAAAAAACAATCATCATTGCTTTAAATTTAGACTTGCTCATTCAAGCTTTTTTGGCTCTCGGTGAAGTTTGGCTCTTCCAGTGCATGGATTGGCGCTTCGTTTCCCGATCATAAGTAAAAAACCACGTTTCATCACGTTATTATCTTGTACCTGTTCCACAAGGTGAAATCTGCATTAAAAGGGACAAGATTTGAGTCTGTGGAAGCTGTAAAAGAGAAAGCGGCAAGTGTCCTGAAGGAGCTGACAGAAGATGACTTCCACCACTGTTTCCAACCATGGGAAATTCGCATGGAGGGTTGTAGGGATAGAGAAGGAGTGTATATTGAAGGTAACAATAAGTGATTAAGTATAAAATGAAAATAAATTTTTTTACGTCAGTCTCATTATTTAATAGCCACACCTCGTATGAAACTAGAAACAATTTTAATTTTTAGTATACTTTACCAACAGCCACTGAAGACATCTAATAATTTTAGTTACTTTTATTTGTTACAGGTTGCTAAAGCCACATATGCAACAATAGCTGCTATTTTCTTATTTCGTTATATATATAAAAAACTCGTTAAACCAGTCGAAGCTAAATAAATTTACTACAACAGTGATGATACTTTATCAGATATTTAAATTAAATTGTTAAGTTCCATTTATTTGTGTGTCATTATGAAATCCCTGTGTTTGAATTTTATTTTATTTTTCATTTTTACACAAATAAATATATAATTATATCAACTTTTTTTTTCATTTTTGTCTCAAATAGTCAGATGCAGTCCTCCAAGCTGTTTTATCTGCCAGCCAAATTGGCGTAGTTGGTAACGTGCTTGCCTCTCATCATGCGGTCTTGGGTTCAAATTCCATTCAGGCACGGTATATTTTCATGTTACAAAAAAATAATTTCATCCTTCACAGTCTGGCATTAGCAGTAACTGCATAACAGCCGGATGTTACACCAAAAAAAAAAACTTCATCTTGTGCAAGTCATTTTATATTTACATACCTGCAACACCCTAGAACTTTAGTAATTTGCTTTAAATATTCTAACCTTTGCCTCCCCCTACAATTCACCCCTTCAATGTTACCCTCCTTTATTGAAGACCAATACCTGGATATCTAAAGATATGCCCCACTAGCCAATCCCTTCTTCTGGTAAGATGTTTCTACATACTTTTTTTCTTGAAATTGAAATTTATATTTCTAACAATCAGAATACGGTAACAGAAAACACTTAACAATGTTTATAGTGCTTTCATGTATCTTGTACACATCTTAAGTAAATTATAATTCTTTAAAAAAAATTTTCACATCAAAATTTAAAAACTTTCTTCTCCTACCATGGTAGATAAGGAATAGTTGATTCTTATATCTAAAACAGTCTAGCCAACTTTATCAGTTGATTGTCGTATTCCATTAGTGTTTTCATTAATTTTCCCTGTTACTGTATTTATAAATATATTTTTCCAACATTTTTTTCATCCACTCGTCTAAAGATCCTCTATAAAATTATTTATTTTGTCCACCCACCTAATCTTTAAAATTTTCCTATAACACCACATTTCAAAAGCTTCTATCCTCTTCCTTTCTACAGCCCCTATCACCCACATTTCACTCCCGTATAATGATACACTTCAAACAGCGTTTTAAGAAATTTTCCCTAATCTGTAAATCAATGTTTGTAGTCGGTAAGCTGTTTTTCATTATCATTGTGATTTATTTTATAACAACCTTTGTAAGTGATATGTACAATAATCTCTTGGAATTTACAGTTTATTTTTCCAACTGACAAATTATTTAAAAAAATTTGGTCTGAAATACTCACACGACTTACTCATGCCAAAGTAAATAATGGAAAATACCAATGTTGTAATATTTCATATAAAGGGCAAGAGAAAGTAAATAAAAACTACATACAGAGATGTGATGCTCATGAGTGAGTCGCACAAAAGAGCTAAAATTTTTAGCTCTTTTAACTGAGCGGTGAGCTACAACCTCTTTTATTTTGAACGACCAGCACACCGAGCGTTTCTCCCCACGCAGCACGCTCTCCGCACAGAGC
Source organism: Catonia carolina (assembly GCA_035578175.1). Taxonomy (NCBI): domain Eukaryota; kingdom Metazoa; phylum Arthropoda; class Insecta; order Hemiptera; family Achilidae; genus Catonia; species Catonia carolina. Next base: position 6,426,082 of record JAQMRL010000008.1, read on the forward strand.
TGACTTGTACATCTCCTCCACAACTAAACCACTTTTCTCTGTTGTTTAGGTCATCAGCCTGTAGGCTGGTTTGAACCTGTAGAGGTTTTACTAAGTAAATCGAGGAGTGAGGTGGTTTACCATGCCTTCCTCACTGAATGGAAAAGTATGCTTATCAGCATGCCGGGCCCTCTGAAAAGCACAAATTTTCTACTCTGCAAATGACACCTTCACTTCATTCACCACAGGGTCTGGCTGTATAGTGAAATTCATTACTTTCAGAGGAGATAACTCTGATTAGTGTCTTTTACACCTCTACCTTTTCTGTTCTTAAATGATAGTCATTTAATTGGCTAACCATGTGATAAGAAACAGAACTATTTATTTTAGCCCTGCAATGAACAGATTGAGTGTAAATAATTTGACACTCCACCTGTCTGTTATGGGCAGACTTTTCTCTAGTCGCATCATAGCAAGGGCTACCTATACCTAAACGCTGCTTGGAAAGTATACATATCGTATCAAACTCTGCCTCTGTTTGTGAGGGTGCAGGAGACTGGTGCGAAGAGGGAGTCATTATTCTTTCATACTATACTACACTCTGCCCATAACAGACAGGTGGAGTGTCAAATTATTTACACTCAATCTGTTCATTGCAGGGCTAAAATAATTTTTTTTTTTTTTTTTTTTTTTTTTTAACTATAGTTTTCTTTTGCAATCAGTTAATAAATACAATAACTTTAAGCAAATATGAGAAAATCTGAGCAATGTCCTTAGAATTAAAAACACAAACGACACTCAGTAGTGTGTTTGAGAAAGACCAAACTGTGAAAAAACAAAAATATATCTATACAAAATCAAACTTGATGAACCGTGAATCAACATCCCGAAACACAAAGTGTTGAAGTTGGAGATGACAATGACGATGGTAGAGATGAAAAACGATGCCAATTATGAGATGCTGGTGATTAGAAGTTGAAGTAGAAAAGATGAAAAAAAGAATTTAAATGACTAACAAAATCGTAGAGGTAAGTCCAGTGGTTTAAAGCGTTTCAGTCTGTAAGTATCTTCACTGTTGTCAAGGAGGCTAATCGCTAATGGATTTTGATGGTCTTCTAGTTTTTGTAAATGTTTTTCGCTATGTTGTTTAATTTCTTCCTTTATGAAGAGCAGGTTTAGGTCATTGTGTAGTATTTCATTTGTTACGTACCATAGTTCTGTTTCTTATCACATGGTCAGCCAATTAAATGACTGAATCATTTAAGAACAGAAGAGGTAGAGGTGTACTGTGACACTAATCAGAGTTATCTTATCTGAAAGTAATGAATTTCATTATACAGCCAGACCCTGTGGTGAATGAAGTGAAGGTGTCATTTACAGAGTGGAAAATATGTGCTTTTCAGAGGGCCCGGCATGCTGATAAGCGTACTTTTCCATTCAGTGAGGAAGGCAATGGTAAACCACCTCACTCCTCGTTTTACTTAGTAAAACCTCTAGAGGTTCAAACCAGCCTTTCGGCTGTTGACCTAAACAACAACAACACTATACTACAACAACCCTGAGAGAAGTGGTTGTAAAAAATATCATTGTACTATACTGTAACGATTTAAGCACATGCGTACGAAACAAAGATAGACACGACAAAAATTTGTTTGTGGAAAGGGACGCATGAACGTTCAGGTTGACCCACGTGAAAACACAACTGGGAGTGAGCGAAAGTCACCTTCGACTTGACTCACTGTCTGTTTATTCACAGCGAAAGTCACCTTCGACTTGACTCACTGTCTGTTTATTCACATAGCTCAGCTGAGTGCTGTACATATTAGAATCTACTAGCTCACTGCCACAGTTTACCCTTTCTCATCGTTTAATTGTACGGCACGCTTTGTGCCGTTCACTCAAGAGTGCGGAGCGGGGTGTGCTAGTTCACCTATTTTACTGTGCTATCCGATGACTAATACAGAAGATTTCCTCCAGTTCAGACATCTTGGGACCGGATCCTTATCCAAACTAAAAAGTCTGAATGAACAGAAAGAAGTCAATGCAAAAAAGAAACGGTAATGGGTAACATTATACCGTTAATAGAGAAGGCTGTGGCTGTTTGTGCCTCTGTAGTTCTCCTGTAGTGGTTTTAATTACGCTCGCAACTCAAGTGAATCAGTATTTCGTTTGATCTTTGACAAGTGACTATCAGGCGTTATATCAGGTTAACGGTTCCAAGGTATTGTTATACTGTTTTTGTGTGTGTGTGTGTGTGTGTATTGTGTAAAGTTATTGTGTATCCGTATTAAATTCAGATTCATTTTGTACGTGTATTCTATAAAATTGATTGTAAGTAGTGCTAAGTAATTTATTAAGTTATTTATTGTTTATTATTTATTTTGTAAATCTTTTAGTGTAATAAATATTTGTAATTGTAAACTTTAGTGTAATAATTATTTAATAACATAGATCCCAAAATGGGCCTTAGCGATAAGTGTCACAATACATTATACAGGGTGATTTTTTAGTCCTGTTACCCAATTGTTAATGTCTGGTAATATTTTTCTAAAAAAAATAAAAATTTTGTTTTGTGACACTAAGTTGGTAGCCCTACTCAACCAGTATGGATATGGCAGTGTTAGTTGATTCTCCTTGAGCTGTGTAAAATTGTGTGCCATTTCTGGTCGTGCTACGAACAGAATGTCTTTTATCCTAAAACAATCTCTTGTTTAAATCTGGAGGCTGAAGCTCTAGAACTAATCGTATGTGATACGGATACAATTTCAATTTTTTAGCAGCTTTCTGAGCACTCGAACATGACAAATCAACATGCGAGGAAAGTTTTTGTAAACTTTTCCATGGAGAATTGAGCAATCTTGTTTTCACATTCTCTTAATGTCATCTGTCAAGAGAGTTGGTCGACCACTACGTTTTCTGCTGCAAACAATACCTGCCTCTAAAAATCAGTTAGTTATCCTAGAAATTAACTAGAATAGAGTGGAGGAACACCAAAAAATTTAATTTGAAATGATTCTTTTACACTCGCATACGATTTTGTAGCAAAATATTGTTCAAGAATGAAAACCCGTTGTTCTAGGGTAAAAGACATTCTGTTCGTAACACAACTGGAAACAGCACAAAATTTTACGCAACTCAAGGAGAATCAACTCAAACTGTCGTATCTATACCGGTTGAGTAGGGCTACCAACTTTGTGTCACAAAACAAAATATCCCTTTCTTAGAAAAAAAATTACCAGACATTAACAATTGGGTAACAGGACTAAAAAAATCACCCTGTATTTACACTGCTAGAGAAACAGCATGTGACAGCTTGTTATCACTGCTGACGGGCAACATGGCTCAGTGAGTAAGCGCATGACTCATGCACATGTGGACGTCCGAGCCAGAGGGAGTCTACCATAACAGGAAAAATCTGGTGTGAAACACTCACACAACTTTCTCTTGCCAATGCAAATAATTAACAATAGACCTAACATTATTAATAAAACATTAGAAATAAACAAAAAACTAACTTTAATAACAATTTCAAACATGAGTGAAAGACGGAAAATGAAAATTAACCTCAGTGTGGCTTAAAAATACAGAAAATCACTCTTTCACGCTAAACTAGGCTCTGTAGAGAAAAATGCTTTACATAAAAGCATAAAAACTATAAATTTGATTATATAAACTTTTGTCGTAAAATGTATACTAAGACCGAAATCTTAAAAACATCGATTTTTCACACGTTTTCGTGAGAAAAAACAGAAAATTGCTAATTACTGCTAAACTAAGCGTTATACAAAAAATGTTTGAAATAAAAGTTGTAGGATTTTAAATTCTCTACAACTTTTATTATATACATTTTATCGCTAAAATGCATATTGAAGCCGCTATCTTAAAAAAACAAATTTTTTACGTGAAAACAGCCTGACCAAGAATTTTAGCAAACATGGTGCCTACCCTATCTTGTAGAGCATAAAAAATTTAGTAAATAAGGCGATTTTTAAAAAAAATCGTAGGACCAGTTTCTGAGAAAATCGCAAAAAAATGAAAAATTACACGAATAAACTACTACTTCCGGTTGATCGATTTTGATGAAAATGTTTGTGTCGGGTCCAGTAGTGGTATGTAACTTAAGTTTCAAGTTCGTACGATGTTCCGTTCTTGAGATATTTTGTATACACACAGATCAATCGCTAAAAACATGTTTCTTGGGTTCAGGGGGGTCTGAAAACCGGCGAAAACTCGATTTCTTAAAATCGACATGAAAACACTACTTTCCTTCCCATATATTCAAATAGGCAAGAGAAAGTAAAAATTAGGATAACATAAACTAACAATTAACAACAAAATTTATGACCTATAAGTAATAAAATACTTTATTACAAACAACGATAATAAACGAAAAAATATACCTTAAACAAAACTGGAGATATCTGTACCATTTTAACATAATATTATTATTTAAAATAACAGAAATAAGAGAACAAAAATTAATTCTGACGAATGAGAAACTCAAAAATAAATTTTGGGTAATACAAATGATTAAACAATTAAAATTAAATTTAGTATGGAATTACAGTTTTATAGACAATGACAATAATAATAAAAGGCATGGAATCTACATTTTATTGTACAGTAATATACACTAGAGGTTATTTCAATTGCGTCTTCAATAACTTAACAATTCATTTTACGTCTACTTCTTCTTTGGTTTAAGGTAGAAGTATACAGCGAGAAGCGCACAAGCTCCATACGTTGCCTTTGATACCTGAAACACAAAAACATATTAAAAAAATTTGGTGGTGGACACTCACACAACTTTCTCTTGCCAGTGCAAATAATTTAAACAATATAACCTAACATTAGTAAAATAAAACATTAGAAATAAACAAAAAACATAACCTTATTTTAATCATATATGAAAGACGCAAAATGAAAATTGATCTCAGTTTGCCTTAAAAATACGGAAAATCACACTTTCACGCTAAACTAGGCTCTGTAGAGAAAAATTCTCTAAATAAAAGTTGTAGATCTTTTAATTTCCTACAAATTTTATTTTATACACTTTTGTCGTATCTTAAAAAAATAGATTTTTCACACGTTTTCGTGAGAAAAAAACAGAAAATCGCAAATTACCGCTAAACTAAGCGTTATACAAAAAAATGTTTGAAATAAAAGTTGTAGAATTTTACATTCTCTACAACTTTTATTATATAACGTTTTGCGCTGAAATGCATATTAAAGCCGCAATCTTAAAAAGAAAATGTTTTTTACGTAAAAACAGCCTCACGCAGAATTTCAGTGAACATGACGCTTACCCTATCTTGTAGAGAATCAAAAATTAAGTAAACTAGGCGATTTTTAAAAAAATTGTAAGACCAGTTTTTGAGAAAATCGCAAAAAAGCGAAAAATTATATGAATAAACTACTCCTTCCGGTTGACCGATTTTGATGAAAATGTTCGTGTCGCGTCCGGTAGTGGTATGTAACTTAAGTTTCAAGTTTCAAGTTCGTACGATGTTCCGTTCTCGAGATATTCTGTTCACACACACACACACACAGACCAATCGCTAAAAACATGTTTTTTGGGTTCAGGGGGTCTGAAAACGTATAGATCCGGTGAAAACTCGATTTCTTAAAATGGACATGAAAACGATACTTTCCTTCCTACTTATTCATATAGGCAAGAGAAAGTAAAAATCTGGTGTGAAATACTCACACAACTTTCTCTTGCCAACGCAAATATTGAACAATATAACCTAAGGGTAAGCGCACAGTGAACTCTGGTCACAGGTACTGATTCACGGTGTTGAACACGCATGCACATAGTGGGAGCATGTAACTACGCGCTTAACCTTCATTCAGTTGTCGATAATTCAACATGAGTTCCAGTACCAGCAGCACTGATGAATTATTTCTAATGGAAAACGTTTCCACAAAATTATTATCTTTAAAGATGATACCGTTAGTGACTTTAATAAGAACAGAAAATTGTTCGGCATAATCATCTTTTCCCGCAATCAAACAAAGATAGAGACAGGTTTTTTAAATGCATAAGAATGACTCTGGAAATGTTTAATTTTATATTGTATAAAGTAGAACTTGTTTCAAAAACAATGGTGTTACTTGCACAAGCAACCAATATTACCAGAAGAAAAATTTGTGATTACTTTGAATTTTAAACGTAACGGGTGATTCAAAAAGAGCGCCGGTTTTTAAACGGCTGATAAATTTTTGTTTATCGGTTGGCAACATTGTTAGACCTCATTTCTATTTCGGAGAACATTCCGATTGGCGATTCAGTTGTAGTTTCTCTTGTTCGCAGTGTAGTACTCTCGCAGTCTGTGTCTAACCATGGAGAAGTTTACTATTGCACAACGAGTGTTAATCGTCAAAACATTTTACCAGAGTGGAGAGAGTTATGCGGCTACTGTCAGGCGACTTCGCGGTACTCTAGGACGTAATGAAGCACCGAATGAATCAACAGTTCGCAGGCTCATGAAAAAGTTTTTTGAGACGGGTTCAACAGTCGACCTTAAAAGTTCTGGACGTCGTCGTTCTGGCCGAACTGAGCAGAACGTTGCGTTGGTTCGTGACAGTGTGGCTGTTAGCCCAGCAAAATGAATACGTCGCTGTTCTCAACAATTAAGTTTACGATGTTCTTCTGTACGGAGAATTCTTCGGTACGATCTCCAATATCACCCGTATAAAATTCAGTTGACGCAACATTTGAAAGTGGCAGACCACCAGAAGAGACAAAGTTTGTTGACTGGGTATTGAGAAAACGGCAGGATGATGACACCTTCGCAAACAAAATTGACGCCTTGTGACTTTCATCTTTGGGGTCATCTGAAGTCATTGGTGTATGCCAATAAACCCCGAAACATCAATGACTTGAAGGAGGAAATTCGACGGGTTATCGGGCAAATGGAAGTCGAAACTTGTCGTGCAGTAATATCCAATTTCATGGACAGAGTTGATGCGTGCCAGCGCAGTAGAGGAGGACACATGCATGACATCATTTTTCATACATGAAATCGGAAGGTAAGATGAACTTGTTGATGTATTTATTTTAAGTTTTTCAATAAAATAAATCTCTTAATTTGATATATCAAAACCGGCGCTCTTTTTGAATCACCCTATATTTTGACTACCAATAATAAACATTATAAAGGATTGTTTGCCAAGTAATAATCTTTTAAAGTTAGTTTTATAAACCTACGTTAAAAATTAATTGTTGTTGTTGTTTAGGCCATCAGCCAAAAGGCTGGTTTGAACCTCTAGAGGTTTTACTAAGTAAAACAAGGAGTGAGGTGGTTTACCATTGCCACAACTCACTGAGTGGAAAAGTATGCTTATCAGCATGCCGGGCCCTCTGAAAAGCACATATTTTCCACTCTGCAAATGACACCTTCACTTTATTCACCACAGGGTCTGGCTGTACAATGAAATTCATTACTTTCAGAGGAGATAACTCTGATTAGTGTCTTTTACACCTCTACCTCTTCTGTTCTTAGATGATTCAGTCATTTAATTGGCTGACCATGTGATAAGAAACAGAACTATTTATTTTAGCCCTGCAATGAACAAATTGAGTGTAAATAATTTGACACTCCACCTGTCTGTTATGGGCAGAAAAATTAATAAACAAGTTGTTATTATTTATGAATACGTATCATATGACGCCGCTAGCAAGCAGCAGGCAGGTTTATGCAAAACAAACCAGTGGGCTGATATGCACAGATGACCAGCGCAGCTTTCTCCGCCAGCGGTTTTTTTTTTTTTTTTTTTTTTTTTTTTTTTTTTTTTTTTTTTTTTTTTTTTTTTTTTTTTGCGCCCTGGAGACTCCAGGAGGAGTATAGGACATGTCGTCAGATATAACACCTGAAATACATATAAGAATCACGCAATGTATCACTACTATCAAGAAAGAAATTCTTGTACGCTATAACAAGTTTCACTGATCAAGTCATTTTTCAGATTTTTTTTAAAGGACTTCAAATCCTCACAACACTTTAAAGATTGGGGTCATTTATTCATGAATTTTCTCCCTGCATAAGTAGGTTTTTGTTCAAACAATTTTGTGGAGTGATTAGCCACATAATAATCATTCCTGTTTCTCGTGTTATGATTGTGAACATTGAAATTCTGCATAAAATTATTTTGCCTAACATACATAAGCACCTCAAAAATGTAGAGACAGGGAACTGTAAACAATTTAAGCTCCTTAAATAGTGGCCTGCATGAGGTTAGCTGGTTAGCTCCCACCATACACCTAATAGCTTTCTTTTGAATTTTAAAAACCCTATTCATATTACCCATGCTAGAATTACCCCATACTAAAATACCATAACGGATATGAGACAGAATGAGGCCATGATAAGCTGCCATTAGTAATTTTTTATCATTTAATCTGGCGATTTGTTTTAGTGCAAATACCCCAGATGATATTTTACTACAAACTTGATTGATATAGAAGTCCCAAGACAAAGATCTATCTAGAGATACGCCCAGGAACTTCACTGTTTCTACATGCTCTAAACTATTATTATGAATAAATACATCCACTTCTCTACTTTCTTTAACGTTATGTTTATTTTTAAACTGCAAGTACTGACACTTTTTCCCATTAACTGTTAATAACATTTGATTCAAGAACTATGTGAGACGTCAAATTAAAATTTGACGATTTGTTTACTGTGAGACGTCAAATTAAAATATCATGGCCTATTCCTACTGGCAGGCTCCCACTTGTAAGCGACCAGTGTTCACTGTGCACTTACCCTAATATTAGTGGTAAAACATTAGAAATAAACAAAAAACTAACCTCAATAAACATAACCTAATTTCAATTATGAGTAAAAACGCAAAATGAAAAAAAAACCTTAGTTTGGCTTAAAAATACAGAAAATCACTATTTCACTCTCAACACTCCGTAGAGAAAAACGCTCTAAATAAAAGTCGTATTTTCTATAAATTCGATTATATACTTTTTTGTCGTAAAATGCATAGAAATCTTTAAAAAATTGATTTTTTTACACTTTTCGCGAGGAAAAAAAACAGAAAATCACTAATTACCGCTAAACTAAGCGTTATACAAAAAAATGTTTGAAATTAAAGTTGTAGGATTTTTAATTCTCTACAACTTTTATTATATACATTTTTGCGATAAAATACATACTAAAGCCGCAATCTTAAAAAACAAATTTTTTATGCAAAAACAGCCTCCCCAAAAATTTCAGCAGACATGGTGCCTACCCTATCTAGTAGAGCATAAAACGTTTAGAAAATGAGGCGATTTAAAAAAAAACCGTAGGAGCCATTTTTAAGGAAATCGCAAAAAAGTGAAAAATGACACGAATAAACTACTACTTCCGGTTGACCGATCTTGATGAAAATAATCATGTCAGGTCCAGTAGTGATATCTAACTTCAGTTACAAGTTCATACGATGTTCCATTCTTGAGATATTCTGCACACACACACACACACACACACACACACACACGCACACGCACGCACGCACGCACGCACGCACACACACACACACACACCAATTGCTAAAAACAATTTTTTTAGGTTCAGGGGGTCTGAAAACATGTAGATCCGGTGAAAACTTGATTTGTTAAAATCAACATGAAAAAAATACTTTCCTTCCTATATATTCATATAGGCAAGAGAAAGTAATATGTTACAACCAAAATTATACAAGGGTAATTTTTTAACTTCCGATTGGTTATAAAAATAAAACGAACCTAAACTTAGATGTTACAATAATTTTAACATTTCAGAAAGCCCATTAGTCAAAATTTTACATTTTTTTGTTACATCTTAGAACTAACTGAATGTAAACACATCATCCCTACAAAAATCACATTTTCTGGCTTTTTTAAGTAGTATATACCCCTAAAGGCTTATCCTTATGGATATAAAGTGTTTCCTTCTAATTAAAAAATGAAAGTGGATGTTTTTATAAAGTAAGCTCTACTTTCTAGTGGAAGAGGCCATAAAAAAATTCTATGCAGAAATCTTTTTAAGGTGTATAATAACTGCTGTTTATGACAACGATGAAAAACGTGAAGAGCCCTGAAAATCAACAATTTTCTATCATTAACCCTTATACACCGCCGAAACACCACAATTGTAGCAAACCGGTTGAATCGCGCAGTCATTCACTAAATGCATGACATCACAGTCAGTATACATCGTAGAACAAAAAATATGGTATGAATCTTGTAGTAGATTTCTTAACGCGTGTAATACGCATTTCAGAATAAGGATATCATAAAAGGGAAATTTTTTATTCCCTGTACAATGCGATGTTAAAAGCCAACATTATAGAATTTCCCTTTTTCGATTCATTCATGTGGTGTACGTGAAAAAAACAACGTAGATGAATTCTGATTGGTCTGGCTTGTAGAAGGGACATTTCTGAATAGAAACGTGCTCTTTCTGACAGACGGAGAGGTCAATGTTATTCTGTGGAGGGGTTTATCAGTTCCAGGAACAAAAAATAATCGTAAAAACAGAGATAAAAGTAAATTGTATGTTCTTCCTTGTCTGGCATGTTACAAACGTTTTGAAAACAGGTTTTTGTAGATAAAACAATTTCCTATATATCTTATATAATAGCTGCACCCTAAAGATAATGTTGTTTGTGTGACGTCACTTCAAAAGTTGTGATATATATGTTTACTGCTCGCACGTTCAATTCTTGATCTAGTTAATAATTTGAAAACTCTGTAACTCCGTGAAATATTTACGGAAAATAAAATGAAAAATACCAATTTATCAGTAAACTCTTACCTACAAAACATGTTTTAAACAAATTTTTGTTAAACTGAAATTTAAGCCCGTTATAGTAAAAAATCTAAAGTAAACACCAAATTTTTGCGGGTGAACATTTCGCTTGCTCTAAACGCAAAGAATAATAAAGCGATTTTCATGTTATTATATTCAAAATGTGCGTATGTTTTATATGAATTAGCTGTAATTTTTTCATAATTTTTCGTTAATAATGACGCTAGATAAAACATTTTAAATAAGGTCGCAGTTATACGAAACCGGTTTTACTGTTTTACGCGAAACAGTCCGCTGCAAGAGGGTTAAGTTTAGAATTTCAATTTTTATTGTTTCAGAAAGCTATTTTAAGTCATAATGTTAACTACTGAAATAAATGAATACTATTGTACAACACAATTTTCTTTTAGTCTAACAACATATTTTATAGACAACAACGTAAGTTAATATTTTACTCGAATCTATTTCAATATATTTTTAGTCAGTCTGCACACGGTACACACTGTGAATGTCATTGTTAAAAGCAACAAACAAATCAGGTTCTACTTTTCTCATAACTTTCCACGGTATATGGCCAAGGTGCGAATGAAATAATTCTTTCGGAATGCCTTTTTACTTTCTCTTGCCTATATGAATATATAGGAAGGAAAGTATTGTTTTCATGTCGATTTTACGAAATCGAGTTTTCACCGGATCTATACGTTTTCAGACCCCCTGAACCCAAAAAACATGTTTTTAGCGATTGGTCTGTGTGTGTGTCTGTCTGTGTCTGTGTGTGAACAGAATATCTCAAGAACGGAACATCGTACGAACTTGAAACTTGAAACTTAAGTTACATACCACTACCGGACGCGACACGAACATTTTCATCAAAATCGGTCAACCGGAAGTAGTAGTTTATTCGTATAATTTTTCAGTTTTTTGCGATTTTCTCAAAAACTGGTCCTACGATTTTTTTTTAAATCGCCTATTTTACTCAATTTTTTATTCTCTACAAGATAGGGTAGGCGCTATGTTTGCTGAAATTCTTGGTGAGGCTGTTTTCACGTAAAAACGTTGTTTTTTTAAGATTACGGCTTTAATATAAATTTTAGCGCAAAAACTTATATAATAAAAGTTGTAGAGAATTTAAAATCCTACAACTTTTATTTCAAACATTTTTTTGTATAACGCTTAGTTTAGCGGTAATTTGCGATTTTCTGTTTTTTTTCTCACGAAAACGTGAGAAAAATCGATTTTTTTAACATTTCGGTCTTAGTATGCATTTTACGACAAAAGTGTATATAATTAATTTTATAGAAAATTAAAAGATGTACAACTTTTATTTAAAGCATTTTTCTCTACAGAGCCTAGTTTAGAGAGAAAGAGTGATTTTCCGTATTTCTAAGCCAAACTGAGTTCGATTGTCATTTTGCGTCATTCACTCATGATTAAAATAAGGTTATGTTTTTGAGGTTAGTTTTTGTTCATTTCTAATGTTTTAATACTAATGTTAGGTTTATTGTTAATTATTTGCATTGGCAAGAGAAAGTTGTGTGAGTGTTTCACACCAGATTTTTTTGTTTAAGAATGTTCTCTCTCGTTTAAGAACGATCTCTCAATTGCTTGTGTATTGGCTCCTGTTAACGGTTGAATGCACGTAACATAATGTTCACATAACCTGTAAAATTTGTAAATATTTTTTAAAACGTATTGCTCACAACCATAACCTAATGTAGTTCTCATAACCTGTAAAATATATGTGAATCTACGCGCCGAAAGTTATAGTGGACAGTGGTACCACATCAAGAAATACAAATTTCACTAAACATAATGCGGTAGGCCACGTACTATAGTAGCACCTATGGCGGTACAAAGTTTTCGGTTTTGTAGGCAAATTAGGGTTGTTTCTGAAATGAAATAATTATTGTACACACATTATTAACACTTTGAAGCCTAAGTCCGAGTATAGCTCGGGGTGAGCGTAAATCGCGGTTGTCCGAAGCCCGAGTGTACCTCGGGTCGCCACATTAAATTCTGTAGTAAGATTCAGACGAGGTTATATCGAGCTTCGGTTGCACACATTCATTCTATATTTTATTTAGTTTAATTTTCTATACTTGCAGCGAAATCTACCGAATATTTTGTGAAATATGTAGAAAAACATTGAGCCGTGTTTGAGGTTATGTTTTTGTTGATGTACATGCGTACTTTGGTGATTTTTTTCTAAGTTGTATGAGGTTTGTAGTTATTCTGTATTTGATATTTGTAAATAATATAGTTATTTATACTTTGTAATAATTGTTTTCCTTTCGTATTTTGTCGGTAATCGTTTTCGTTCGGTAAATTGTTCAGTTGTATACATTGTACTGTTTTGTCTTCTAGATTGCTTTGTTTGTGCGGTTATTTGACAGTATTATTTATCATATTTTTCATTTTATGTTTTCCATGTGTTACTGTAAAGTTTGCTCAGAAAAGAGCAAAACTGTACCTGGAAAGGCTGGAAGGGAAGAAACAACCTGGTACTGCCCTCACTGTAATGTTGCATTGTGCTTATCGGTGAGTTTCCGAGTGTTTTGTACGAAGGCTAATTATGTGTAAAATATTTTAAATTTTAGTAATCAAACATGTTCAGTGTCTAGTTTATTTCATTGCCTTTCTGTAGAGAATTTATATAAACTGATTTTTTAGTAGTGTCTAGGATTGTAAAACTCTAAAATTAGGTAGTGTGGTGTAGCACGTAACAATTTCGTTTTTCATAATTTTTTGGTGTATAAAGAGGGCATTCCAGAAAGTCTGTCACGTTTTGATATAAAAAAAAACTAAGTACAAGAAAAAAATTGTATTATATACATTTGAAAGTGCTACTAAAATCCTATTTTTCTACATAATTACCAAACAAATTAAGACACTTATCATAGCAGTGAACTAATTTTGAAATGCCAGCATCATAAAAGTCTACCGCCTGTGATTTTAACCAGTTAGTCACACCCTCCTGCAGCTCCGCGTAATCGTCAAAGCGCTGCGTCGCAAGCCATGTCTTCATTGTCGGGAACAAGTGATAATCGCTGGGCGCAAGGTCCGGACTGTATGGCGGATGTGGGAAAACCTCCCATTTGAAAGCATCCAGGACTTCTCGTGTTCGATTTGCTGTGTGTGGTCAGGCGTTGTCATGTAAAAAGAGAATTTTTCCAGTCAACTTTCCTCTGCGCTTCTTTGGATCGCTCGTCTCAACTTTTCAAGTGTTTCACAATACCTCGCAGAGGTTATTGTTGTGCCACGTTCCAAGAAATCGATAAGAAGAACTCCTTTCCTGTACCGACCGTACTTCACAACTGGCGGGATTTTGAATTGCAGCACATATTTTAAATTGTTGTTGAAAAACAACGAAGAGCGACACAGACCTCTCGCTAGCACAGCTGGATAGCCACTGAACGGAGAAACGTCGCGGCACCAAAATGGCCGCGATAGCTCCGCCCCAAGCAACTACAACGCAAAACATGACAAGACTTTCTGGACTGCCCTCGTAATTCTCATAAATTTTGTAGTATGTCTAATAATTTCATTGTATATTGATAGTAATAAACTTTCTGATTTTTTAATTAATTTGATGCCAAAATCATTAAGATATGATAGAAATTAAAACTTTTAGAATTTTTTGAAGTTTACTCTAAAACCCTCAGGATACCATGTTCTTATAGCTCAGGCTTCAAAGTGTTAATAAATGAACATCAAACTTACATTTGTTCTTCCCCTTGCGGTGTAACTATTGAAATATTTAGCAAGTCCCTTAAATTGGGATTCATCAATATCACTTGCACCAGCCATGATCAACTCTCCTGAAAATAACAAAAATAATCTAAATAAAACTACCAAAGTACATTATGTTGAATTGCTTTCTGAATAAATCTAGGGTAATTATGAATAGCCTACATAGGGCTCCAAACCCTACAATTTTTTTTAAAATTGATACTTTTCAGTGTATTGAATCCGAATATAAACTTATTTTAGCAGGGAAATCGCTATAGAATTAGTCATATGCCCTTTTCTATCATGTACCAATATAACCTCACTTTCTCATATAACTTTCAATTTTTACTTTCTCTTGCCTATATAAATATATAGGAAGGAAAGTATTGTTTTCATGTCGATTTTTCGAAATCGAGTTTTCACCGGATCTACACGTTTTCAGACCTCCTGAACCCAAAAATCATGTTTTTAGCGATTGGTCTGTGTGTGTGTGTATGAACAGAATATCTCAAGAACGGAACATCGTATGAACTTGAAACTTAAGTTTCATACCACTACCAGACCCGACACGAACATTGATACTTTCTGCCCAAAAATAATTCCATATTCAGATTCAACACACAAAAGAGTCTCTACATGTAATTACATCAGTACTTAACAACTTTTAATTTATTATTTTTAAACCCCTGTTAATATAATTTTATCCAGTCAATAAAGTTGCACTTATGATTAAATTTAAGGTACCAAATTCAATTACCTTTTCAGCAAAATTATAAAAAAATTGATATTGGTAAACAAAACACAACACCTTGCTTAATCAAAATTAGAATTTAAACTACACTTTCACCATAATATTACAAACAGCTGCAATGGACATTACACAAATTTATGAAAACACTTTTCAACACACTACAAAGAGATTAACAACTGATTTTAAAAACCTCCTATTGAAAACCTCTTTCCCTTGCCCTGAACAAAGCAGACACACTACATATTAATATAGATGAAAATTTAATCAATTTTATAAATTGTAATAATAAAAAATTAAATAAATTTTTAATAATGCTGAGATATATAACCTTACATACATTCAAGCAAATAAAGACAAAAATATCCTTCTTACACAAAACAATTTTCAATGTATCATCAGTGCGACACTTTTTTTACGTCTGACTTTTGCAATGCAGACTGTGAGAAGGATGAAAGATGAAAATGATGGATGAAAAAATGCCCGACCTAACCGGGAATCGAACTCGATACCCCAGCCTAGAAGCCGTATACAATTTATTACATATGTTTTAATAAATAATTTAATCTTCTTCGAAAGTTTAATTTTATTTCTGAAAAAAGCAGTTGGAAAATTAGTAGCTTACAGTAACGTAATTCAGTTTTCGTATGAACGCAGCTTAAGTTAGATTGACCGATAGGCTATGTAAATTGTAATTAAGTTACATTCCCACAATGAACTTAAAAGAATAAGAAAAATATTATTTCTAGGACGAAAAATTAACTACATTATAAACCGGAATAAATTTTATTCGATTGAAATCCTGATCCAAGCAAAAGGACCTTCAAGTCTGACACCTCATAAATTATAGCTTAAAAGAAATTTCTAAAGTTTGCTAAAACCTATTATGTTTTAATTATTAAATAAAAGATAAAACATACTTTGTACTGAATTCTATTTAGTTTGATTAAATTTATGTAATGAAAAATTCCCGAAAGCATGAAAATTAAAAACACGGACCAAAGTACTAATTAGAGGTTATATACATTAAATATGGTATATTAAAAATATCGGCTCATCAATTCTAAACATTACACACAAAAATAAATAATTACGATATCTAATATTAATAAGTTTCACAAATAAAATAATACTTACGTGCACAAAATTTTCTACTTGCACGACCTTCCAAGAGCAGAAGAAGGGTGCTGTCTTTCGGTCAACGAAATCGATTCGAAAATTTCGATTAATAAGCAAGTATCGTATCAGGAATTGTTACATCGATTCATATTAACTCGATTAGAGGGCTATTGAAATAAGGCTGGCTAGTTGTAACAATTTCAGACTTTGGCCGGGAATCGAACCCTGGGACCTTCCACTTCAGAGTGTGTAGCCCAGTCTAGCACATTAAACAGTGGGCGATAACATTCCTTTTTTTATTTTATTTTTTGTAATCTTTAATTTGTGTACGTTGCAATCTGTTCAATTCAGAACTATAAGCAACCCCATGACCCAATGAGATGAGGATGATGTGTATGACGTGTAAATGAGGTGTAGTCTTGTACAGACTCAGGTCAACCATTCCTGAGAGAGTGTGGTTAATTGAACTCCAACCATCAAAGTACACCGGTAACCACTGTCTAGCATTCAAATCCGTATAAAAGTAACTACCTTTACTAGGATTTGAACCAGGAACCTTCGTCTCCGAAAATCAGCCGTCAAACAGCTGATTTTGGCGACGACTTTACCTCTAGACCAACCCGGTGGGTTTGTCAGCACATTAAACAGTGGGCGATAACATTCCTACAACGATATTTTGTTAAATCTTTACGTTTTTTTGTAAAACGAAATGAAATTGACTTACTCGTCATGTACCTACTACCAAAAATATGTAATTTAAATAAAATTGAAGAATCTCATTGAATACAGGCCTATAAATAGTGTATCATAGTCAATTTTTTCCCTCGCATAGGGCAAATTTTAGACCATGTGAGGTGATTTAGATGTTTATGGAAGCTCTTTTTGCAGTCCACATTCTCTGCATTCTTTCACTGAATGCTTTTTTCTGTCTATACGGTGTGCTATTTTTGTTCTTCAAAGACCTTAAAGTTGATAATTAGTTGGTTGAATTTGGTTCAGTTCATTAAGTTCTTTTCTAACCTCTTTAAACCATTTATCCAACACCTTAGGTCTGTTATTTAGTGTCTTAAAAATTATTTGTTTTGTCAACCGGTTGTCATCCATTCTATGCAGGAATAGAATGGATTTTTTCAAACAAATAATTTTGTTCAAAATTTTTTTGAACAAAAGTTTTCAAAAAAGAAAATTTTTATTTTCTAATCGTTTCCATTAATCATTCATTTTCCTTGAACAGTTATTCTCGACCTCATAACCTATATGTATTATCCATTTACTATCTTCAGACCCATATCTTATCTTGTAGAGGATCTTTCTCTCAGATTTCACTGTTTCTCTTAGACCAGTCATTCTAAGGCACTCACTCACATACAGCCATATAGGTTTCATCACTGTATTATAATACCTAATCTTGGCTTGTCTTCAGAGTGCTTTCTTCTTACACAAGTGGTGAGTACCTAGGAGTACGCCAGCCATCTTTTCTCAACTGTTGGTGTTTGTTCCTTGCTGGTCTTTGGTTGCATTATCTCCCTGAGGTACTTGAAGCTATCAACTTTTCCAATTTTCCCTTATTGCATTTTAGTGAATCGGGGCTATGTTGATGATTGTTATGTAGTTAGTTTTCTCAAAGGAACTCTGTAGCCCTGTTTTTTTGTTTGTTTTTTAACATCTGCCCATAACACTTTATCTGTTTGTTGCTGGGCTAAAATAAATAGTTCTGTTTCTTATCACATGGTCAACCAATTAAATGACTGAATCATTTGAGAACAGAAGAGGTAGAAGTGTAAAAGACACTAGTCAGTTATCTCCTCTGAAAGTAATGAATTTCATTTTACAGCCAGACCCTGTGGTGAACAAAGTGAAGGTGTCATTTGCAGAGTGGAAAATATGTGCTTTTCAGAGGGTCCGGCATGCTGATAAATGTACTTTTCCAATCAGTGAACAAGGCAGCAGTAAACCGCCTCACTCCTCATTTTTTCTTAGTAAAATCTGTACAGGTTTAAACCAGCCTTTCAGCTGATGACCTAAACAACAACTTTTAACATATTGATTTCTTCTACTGTTTCCATGTTTCTAGAAACGATTGCTGGGTCGCCTGCAAAAGCAAGACAGTTTATCTTTATACTGTTCTTGGATCCTTCAATGTGTACTTTGTTTAATAATCCTTTATTGGAAAGTTCCATTTTCCATTCCTCAATAATTTTTTCCAGCATACAGTTAAAACGAACTGGTAACAATCCATCGCTCTGCCTAACGTCTGTTTTAATTTTAAACTCTTTGGAGATTTCTCCTAGAAATTTCACCTTTTGATCGTGTCTGTGTTAATATTTCCTTAATGATTGCTGTTTTTTTGATGTCCATTCCAAATTCTTCTAAAATATTCTGTAGCGTTTCTTGGTTGATGGCCCTTAGTCAGTGTTCTGAAGTTGAATTTTTACTTTCTCTTGCCTATATGAATATATAGGAAGGAAAGTATTGTTTTCATGTTGATCACAACAAATACACTCTTCACCGGATCTATACGTTTTCAGACCCCCTGAACCCAAAAAACATGTTTTTAGCGATTGGTCTGTGCGCGCGCGCGCGTGTGTGTGTGTGTATTCAAAATATCTCAAGAACGGAACATCGTACGAACTTAAAACTTGAAACTTAAGTTACATACCACTACCGAACGCGACACGAATATTTTCATCAAAATCGGTCAACCGGAAGTAGTAGTTTATTCGTATAATTTTTCACCTTTTTGTGATTTTCTCAAAAACTGGTCCTACGATTTTTTTAAAAATCGCCTCATTTACTCAATTTTTTATTCTCTACAAGATAGGGTAGGCGCCATGTTTGCTGAAATTCTTGGTGAGGGTGTTTTTACGTAAAAAAAGTGTTTTTTAAGATTATGGCTTTAATATGTATTATAGCGCAAAAATGTATATAATAAAAAATGTAGAGAATTTAAAATTCTACAACTTTTATTTCAAAAATTTTTTTGTATAACGCTTAGTTTAGCGGTAATTAGCGATTTTCTGTTTTTTTCTCACGAAAACGCGTGAAAAATTGATTTTTTTAAGATTTCGGCCTTAGTATGCATTTTATGACAAAAGTGTATATAATTAAATTTATAGAAAATTAAAAGATCTACAACTCTTATTTCAAGCATTTTTCTCTACAGAGCCTAGTTTAGCGTGAAAGAGTGATTTTCTGTATTTTTAAGCCAAACTGAGGTCTATTTTCATTTTGCGTCTTTCATTCATGATTAAAATAAGGTTATGTTTTTTGTTTATTTGTAATGTTTTATTACTAATTAAAAAATAAATATCTGTTATGTTTTATTGTTCATAATTTGCACTGGCAAGAGAAAGTTGTGTGAGTGTTTCACACCAGATTTTTTTCTTTAATTTGGTACTAGTTTCATGTAAATAGAAAAAATTATACAGTTATAATTTTTTAAAAAGTATGTATTCTCCCCTCCTGTAATCCTTTTTACATAGTGTAGGGTGGGAGAATGGAATTATTTTGTATAAAAATTTCACTAAAAGAAGAAACTTTTCATAGAAAATAAAATTACTATCTTTTTTAATTAATTTATTTATTTAACGTCGCATCAACTACAACGGTCATTAGTGACGACGTTGGGGTGTAACTGTGAGTGATGAGGATGAAATCATTTTTTGTAACGTATGAAAATATGCCATGCCTGAGTGGGATTCGAACCTAGGACCGCATGGTGAGAGGCGAGCACGTTACCAACTGCGCCAATGCAGCCGGCAAAATTACTATCTTATTAATCTGATGCAGGAACAATTTTTTTTTTTGGAATGCAAACCCCATTAAAATAGCTAGAATTAGCAAAAGGGATATAAGTCAAAATAAAGTCCTCTTTATGGTTAAAAATTATACAGATAATTATTACATGAAGATATGGCTTACATTTTTTAACAAAATATAAACAATCATATGACAAAACATATGTTTAGTTTTTAATTTTAAAAAATAACCACTGCTTTTATATTTTGTTTTAGAAGATGACAATTTATTTTTATTTTAAACATTTTTAAGTAAACATTATTAATTTAAAAATGTATTTTAAAGGATGTTCAACACTAGGAGATAAAGTAAACGTGAAAAATGGAATCTGTTGTTTATTTTAATGTTACTTTTTGGTACTAATGAATTTTGTAAATTTATGCTCTGTGTTTACTTTTTTGTTACTTTTTCATTTGAATTTAGGAGATGAGGAGGCAGATGAAGGTATGGTTACATTTTATTTAATATAAGCGATTGAGATAAAAATTCTTAGGTTTTTTTTACTTTAATAATTAATATTATGTATTAAATTGAAATATCATTGACTGATTGACTTAAACATAAATTCATTACTAAATTCAGAAAAATTACATGGTCTACAACCAAATTAGGTATGTAACTGTAACCAATTTAGGTTATAGAAGATAAATGAGGAAAAGTGTTTGAAAATTTAACTTTAAAAGAAAGAAAATATTAAAACTTATATCAAGTACCTGCCCATAACAGACTGGTGGATTGTCATTTTACACTCAATCTGTTCATTCCAGGTTAAAATAAATAGTTCTGTTTCTAATCACATGGTCAGCTAATTAAAAGACTGAATCATTTAAGAACAGAAGAGGTAGAGGTGTACTGTGACACTAATCAGAGTTATCTCCTCTGAAAGTAATGAATTTCATTATACAGCCAGACCCTGTGGTGAATGAAGTGAAAGTGTCATTTGCAGAGTGGAAAATATGTGCTTTTCAGAGGACCTGGCATGCTGATAAGCGTACTTTTCCACTCAGTGAGTGTTGGCAATGGTAAATCACCTCACTCCTCGTTTTACTTGGGAAAACCTCTACAGGTTCAAACCAGCCTTTTGGTTGTTGACCTTAACAACAACACTTAACAAGTACAGTTTAATCTTGACAATCAGACAGATATGGTACCTGAAGGTTGTTGAATTTTTTTCTTCTTTTTATTGAGTGATGATGCCTACATGGTGAGGTTCTTAGGCGAGTGGATGAAAAAAGAAGTATATGGAAGCATCTTACCAAAAGAAGGGATAGGCTAGTGGGGTATATCCTAAGATATCCAGGTATTGGGCTATTAATAATGGAGGGTAATATTGAGGGAGTAAATTGTAGAGGGAGGCAAAGATTAGAATATATAAAGCAAATTACAAAAGATGTAGGGTGATACACAGGTATGTAGATATGAAACGACTTGCGCAAGATAGAACAGCTTGGAGAACTGCATCAAACCAGTCGAGAGACTGATGACAAGAAAAAAGATGCCTACATAAGCCTTGGGCTTGTGCGTAGGTAATGATATGCGGTGATTTACAGATGAAAAAATGCCAGACCTGACCGGGAATCGAACCCTGTCGATTCCCGGGTTCGGGAATTACCAAGCATTATGGATTACTGAGGGTACCATTAAAAACAGTAATGAAAACCTTTTTAGGGATGAATACAGTTAAAAAAAGTCAATTTTAATACATGCATTATCTATATATTAATATTATAAAGACAAAATGTGTTTTTTGCAGGCTAATTTCCAAAACTAGTGAACGGATTTTCATGAAATTTTGACAGCATATTTGTATTTATATTCACAGCAACATTTTATTTTTAAATTTTCCAAAATGATAACCCTAAAGGCCCCCTAAAGGCCCTAATGAACATTTTTATAAATATGTATAGGTATCAGACCAACTAATGTCCCATAGCCAAGCGAGTGAGAGGGAGATATGTGGCATAACTACGCATGCGCTCAAAGGTCTTTACCGTTATAATCCAAATCTGAAAACATACTACAGTCGTTATCTTGCTTGTTAGTTTACTGCATACATAAACATTTGCTTACAACAGTAAGTAAAATTAAAGACAATGTTATTGGAACGGCACGTATGGCTTGTGCACGAGTGAGAGTGTTATGCATTCTCTCACTCCCACGGCTACGGGACATTAGTTCATCTGAATACTGTATGTGTGTGTGTGTACATGTGAGTACGTATTGCTGTTGAAGTAAGTGATGGGGTTTGATTATGGCGAGAGACATACACAGGGGAAATTATTAAAACGTTGTTTTGTGTGTGTGTGTACAATTTTTTTTTAAATAGATTAAAACTGGTCAAAAAGACCAACCATTGATTTTTCGTTCATATTATCTTAAAAAATTAAATACTTAAATTATGTAATCCATTCAACAATGTTTTATATCTTAACACTAAAATATACACAAAACTATTCACTACTTTTGGACTTCACACTGCTCTGCTTTAACACATCACACTGCACTGTTACACTAGTTCACTAGGAAGGGCTTCTTCCTACTGAGCCTTCTAGGAACATTTTCATTATCAAGAAGTTGAATTGCTTCAGGATTGATGTGGCCATCTAGGCAAGCTTCATGTTTGGCAGCAAATCTTCTTATCTCACTGGACACAGTGTACTATTATTGAAGTACATTACATACGTAGAAAGACTTATGAAGGACATGTGCAGGAGAATTTATCAAAAGGTTGTGGTGTGTGCACGTGTTAGTCATGGGACGGTGGCACAGTAAAATAGGTGAGCTAGCACACCCCGCTCCTCACACTTGAGTGAACGGCACAGAGCGTGCCGTACAATTGAACGATGAGACGGGGTGAACTGTGTGGGAGTGGGCTAGTAGATTCTAATATGTTCAGCACTCAGCTGAGCTATGTGAATAAACAGACAGTGAGTCGAGCCGAGGGTGACTTTCGCTCACTCCTTCGCACACAGCACGTTGTGTTTAACGTTCATGCATCCCTTTCCACAAACAAAGTTTTGTCATGTGTCTATCTTTAACAGAGGCAGAATTTGATACAATATGTATACTTTCCATCCAGCGTTTAGGTAGCCCTTGCTATGATGCGACTAGAGAAAATTGGTTTAGTCGTTGAGGGGATGTACAAGTCAGCTCTGTGTGGAGAGCGTGCTGCGTGGGGAGAAACGCTCAGTGTGCTGGTCGTACAAAATAAAAGAGGTGGTAGCTCACCGCTCAGTTAAAAGAACTAGTTCTTTTGTACGACTCGCTCATGAGCGTCACATCACTAGCGCACGTGCTTGTGTGTGTGTATGTACTTTAGAGTATACAATCCACTAGCAGCTACAAAATTTTTGTTACATATTTAAAAAAAAATCTGGTGTGAAACACTCACACAACTTTCTCTTGCCAATGCAAATAATTAACAATAAACCTAACATTAGTATTAAAACATTAGAAATGAACAAAAACTAACCTCAAAAACATAACCTTATTTTAATCATGAGTGAATGACGCAAAATGACAATCGAACTCAGTTTGGCTTAAAAATACGGAAAATCACGCTTTCACGCTAAACTAGGCTCTGTAGAGAAAAATGCTCTAAACAAAAGTTGTAGATCTTTTAATTTTCTATAAATTTAATTATATACACTTTTGTCGTAAAATGCATACTAAGACCAAAATGTTAAAAAAATCGATTTTTCTCACGTTTTCGTGAGAAAACTTGAAACTTAAGTTTCAAGTTTCAAGTTCGTACGATGTTCCGTTCTTGAGATATTCTGTTCACACACAGACACACACACACACAGACACACACACAGACCAATCGCTAAAAACATGTTTTTTGGGTTCAGGGGGTCTGAAAACGTATAGATCCGGTGAAAACTCGATTTCGAAAAATCGACATGAAAACAATACTTTCCTTCCTATATATTCATATAGGCAAGAGAAAGTAAAAAGAAGATTACTCGTGTTTAGCATGCGAAGCCACGCGGTGTATGCTAGTATATGTGTAATAAAAGCTTGTGTGTTGTTTAGGCCATCAACCAAAAGGCTTGTTTGAACCTGTAGAGGTTTTACTAAGTAAAACAAGGAGTCATGTGGTTTACCATTACCTTCCTCACTGAGTGGAAAAGTACACTTTTCAGCATGCCAGGTCCTCTGAAAAGCACATATTTTCCACTCTGCAAATGACAGCTTCACTTCATTCACCACAGGGTCTGGCTGTATAATGAAATTCATTACTTTCAGATAAGATAACTCTGATTAGTGTCACAGTACACCTCTACCTCTTCTGTTCTTAAATGATTCAGTCATTTAATTGGCTGACCATGTGATAAGAAACAGAACTATTTATTTTAGCCCTGCAACAAACAGATAAAAGCTTAAGGAAGAGTTAAACAGGTGGCCGTTAATTCTCTTCCTACACGAGTGGGTTGTCATGACAATGGAGAGTCAGTGGCAAATATGGACACTTAGCTCTTCCGACTCATCACCAAATAGTAAATTGACTTTGGCGGGTTGACCAGTCTACTGCAACTGCATGTTCTGTGCATGAGCATGTTCGTTAGGTATTTGTGGTGTTAGCATCTATGTTATGATATGTAATAATAAAACTATACAGTTTAGGAAAAATTTCTTAAAACACTATGTTTGGAGTATACATTATACGGGAGTGAAACGTGGGTAATAGGGGCTGTAGAAAGAAAGAGGATAGAAGCTTTTGAAATGTGGTGTTATAGGGAAATGTTAATGATTAGGTAAGTGGACAAAATAAGTAATTTTGAGGTTCTTAGGTGAGTGAATGAAAAAAGAAGTACATGGAAGGATCTTACCAAAAGAAGGGATTGGCTAGTGGGGCATATCTTAAGACATCCAGGTATTAGTCTATCAATAATGGAGAATAATACTGAGGGAGTGAATTGTAGGGGAGGCAAAGGTTAGGATATTTAAAGTAAATTACAAAAGATGTTGGGTGTTACAAGTAAGTAGATGTAAAATGACTTGCACTAGATAGAACAGCTAGAGTCTGTCTACGCTAAGAGTACTCTGACGTAGGCAACCAGCAATACAAGTGAGCATGCGCATTAATTAAAAATACGCACAGCACGATCAAAAACAAAATTCCATACAACACTAATTCACTCTAAGCTTAATTGTTGTTTAGGTCATCAGCCGAAAGGCTGGTTTGAACCTGCAGAGGTTTTACTAAGTAAAACTAGGAGTGAGGTGGTTCACCACTGCCTTCCTCACTGAATGGAAAAGTATGCTTATCAGCATGCCGGGCCCTCTGAAAAGCACATATTTTCCACTCTGTAAATGGCACCTTCACTTCATTCACAACAGGGTCTGGGTGTATAATGAAATTCATTACTTTCAGAGGAGATATCTCTGATTAATGTCTTTTGAACCTCTACTTCTTCTGTTCTTAAATGATTCAGTCATTTAATTGTCTGACCATGTGATAAGAAACAGAACTATTTATTTTAGCCCTGCAACTAACATTTGAATGTAGATAATTTGACACTCCACCTGTCTGTTATGGGCGTCTAAGCTTAATATTATAATGAAAACACGTTTAATTCATCTGTTAAAAATTATTTTATAACTCGAACATTAGTTTACCATTAACAACAAAAACTTTTACTATTGTTACTCTTAAATTGTTATTTTTCATTACATTATTTACTATTATTAGATTATTATTTATGATTGGTAGGTTTTTAATAAAGACTCAGTTTTATTTTTGGTCACAAGTAATAATATAAGACTAATGTGCTTGAATTATAACAGGAGAGTAAACAATTCCAGTGATTCGTTGTTTATCATTTCAGACTGTTTACTTCATATCATTAAAATTAATGTCTGTGACTACTTTAATACAACTGTTTGCACTTGCCCGTGTTTAACTCATTTTTTGTTTCATTAGTTATCTTTTGGTAATGTATCGGTTTGTTTCGTTTTTTTTCATAGACTGAAGTTGAAAAGTTTTGTAAGCTATGTTTTGTTAACGTGTGTGATAGTGAATATGTTGAGTTTTAGAAACATAAAAGCAGCAACCATTAAAAAGTAGAAAAAAATTGTTTTGTTAAAGGTAATGGTTAAAATAATTAATTAAGGATTCTCTTTATGAAACTACAATAATTACAAGTAATCTGAACAGTATAATTGAAAATGCTTAAAGGATTATGTTTATTTTAGACGGATGTAGATTGTAGATTTTTATGATTATGATTGAACATAATACAAGATAATTTTCAGGCGGAAAGGTAGATACGCGCCATAGGTTTAAAACTTTTGTTTACAACCTATAGGCGCTTGCCTCATGCGGAGTACTCTTAGGGTAATCGCATGGTGAAGAGGGAGAGGTCGAGGTAGAGATAGAGGTGGTGGTAGAGGTAGAGGTATAGGCAGAGGGAGTGTCGCATAGTGAAGAGGGTTACTGCGCTGCTTTCTCACTTGATTTGAGGGTAGTCTTTCTCCGTCTAGTGTAACCTCTCATTACGACCTGCATACATTCTAGACACACTTCACTCACTGTATTGCAAGGAGAGAGGTTGTTAGGATAGTTTACCTTTTTACAATTATAAGCGACAGTAGTGAAGATAGTGATGACATGTCAACAGCGTGTAAATGGTGGCTGATTAGCACAAAGTAATCGTGAGTTTAGTGTTCATCCCATAAATCAAGTGCGACAAGATCTGGGAGAATATCACCACCTTTTTTTTGCAACTTAGGGAATACACAGACAAATTCCAAGAATACATGAGGATGACTCCTGAAACATTTTCATACATTTCCGACAATATATCACCAAAGTTGGAAAACTGTACAAAATACTGCAACCTTCATGTCACCTATGGCCTTGAACAGACCAATCACAGAGAAGCTTCTTGATACACTGCGCTGCACACCGCTCCAAAAGACAAACTATTTTGTCTTCAAAAGCGCGCAGGCAAGACCTCCTGGAGGGCCGCAAGCTACACCTCTACCTCGACCTCTTCAGTACGCGCGTGCTCATAACACACAATGTATTTATGTTACCCCTAGAGGTACTATGACCTCTACCTCCACCTCCACCTCTATCTCTACCTCGACCTCTCTTTCTTCACCATGCGATTACCCTTACAGTAGATAGACTATAGGAGAACTGCATCAAACCAGTCGAGAGACTGATGACAAAAAAAAAATTAATTAATTCATATTGTTTATTTTTTTATTTTAAAGGTTTAAATCAAGATTTAAATTTATTTTCGATTCGAAATAGAAGAATCATTAACAGTACAAGAATATTAAAACCAATAATGAACAAATCCATAAGCAGATTAACAACAGATGCAAAAGGAACAGACGATAATACGGCAAGCATAATGCGAGACAATAATTATAAGAATAAAATGAAAAATACAGAACAGCAATGCATTGAACGTGGTAGAAATAATATCGATAAAAATTCTGTACAAAGAATTTTTAATAGATATGTGACAGGTCGCAAAGATTCAAATAGTAAAATAAAACAAAGAAATGACGGATCAATGAAACATATTAAATGTAATGAAGAAACAGGTGTGAATGGTCATTTTAAAAATAAGACAAATAGAAAATATATAATGCGAAAAAATAATAATAAAGGATCAGATGAAAATTTTTTTAATAATCCTACAGTGGATGTACTAAAGAGAAACGATAATAATCGTGTCAATAATAACATTAATAAAGAAAAAGATCCTTTAATAAATACAGTCGCGTTTCATTCGTTACCAGTTTTTCCATTAAACGAAGATTTCTTGAATAAATTTTTAAAATTAACACCATTTACGAACTCACTTTTTAGTGAACTAAGTCAATATTCTGATGGAAATAAACGGAATTTTTGGGTCGATCGTAATAAAATATTGAATCAAAAACATATAATTGGTGAACGAATGAAAAATCAAAGTCCAGTTTATATCGAAGGACATTTAAACGAATTAAATAAATTAGAAAATAAATTAAATAATCCGAAATTACAAGAAGATTCTGTTATTGATAATATTATTAATGTACAAAATTTTATAACGAATGTTCGAAGATCGTTATCGAAATCTTCTCAAACAGATGATGAAAAGATTATTTCAAATGTCAATAATCGTAATAAATTTTATAAAGTTTCATTTAATGGCAATAATGATATCATGAATACTAAAAATAATAATATGAATGAAAATATTGATCATGAATTATTGACACGAAATTCATCGTCAAATATTTTAACGAATGAAGATAATAAAATTCATAATATTTTTGATAATAATAATAATAATAATAATAATAACAATGATGATACTTTAATGTTACATGGTAATTTAACAAACGCAATCGGGTTTGGGAAACATGAACATCTTAAACAGCCGATGCAATTAACAAACGATAATGATTTTGAATATGATAATAAAAATTTTGACGATAACATTACAAATTCTACAAATAATAATTTAAGAAGTATCGAGAAATTGTATTTATTAAATTTATCGCCAATTAAAGGACAGCAGATTAATAAAAATCAAAATGAATCATCAAATAATCAATCTGTTGATATTGATTATAGTGAAAATTTAAATTCAAAAAATGTTATACCAAATGATGATTCAAAATTAATATTAAGATTGACAGAAAATGAGTCGAAACCGAATAATGATGAAAATAATGACAATGGTTTTTCAAATTTTAAGAATTACTATCAAAATAATATTTTAAGTAATATACATCGAAATTCTGATGTACTATCATCGTTAAAAATATTACATAAAAGAAATGTATTTAATAAAGCGAAAGAATCAAATTTGATATTTGACCGAATGAATTCTATCACCGAACCAGACTGCAACGAAAACAATAAAGAGGAACGTTTTAATAAAAATTCTTGGAAAAAAAATGTTGAAACGGGAAATTTTAAATTAAAAAAATGCAAAGGAAGAAAGTGTAATAAAGAACCACAAAATTCAAATGCAGGAGATTCTGAAAAAACAAACTCAAAAACTGCAATGAAACCTGAAGATAGCGATCCTGTTTCAACAAAAAAATTAAAACAAGAAACAACGACGCCTGAATGTGAAGAAGAAGAAGATGATGATGAATTAGAAGATACTTTTGATGAATCTGTAACACATGCTGTAAAGTATTGTAAACAACCAAAAAATTGTAAACTATGTGGTAGTAATTCAAAAATAAAATTGTATGAAAATATTTTAACAGAAACACAACCACATGAAGGGAGAAATTCTTGCGAAGGTACAAAAATTAAACGAAAAAAACAAAGAGCAAGACTAAATGGATGTATGAGAACTTGTACACCACTATGTAGGACTACTTGTCCTCCAACAACTTGTCCTCCAACAACTTGTCCACCAACAACTTGTCCACCAACAACTTGCCCTCCAACTACTTGTCCCCCAACAACTTGCCCTCCAACAACTTGTCCACCAACTACTTGCCCACCAACAACTTGTCCACCAACTACTTGCCCTCCAACAACTTGTCCTCCAACAACTTGTCCTCCAACAACTTGTCCTCCAACAACTTGCCCTCCAACAACTTGTACTCCAGCTTGCCGTACAACTTGTCGCACAACTTGTCGTCCAACTTGTACAACACCTTGTGAAGATACTACACCATGCGGAGAAGAAGATGAAGATGACAAATGTGAGGCTTCTACAGAAGAATGTGAAGCAAATGATGAGGATAATTTATTTGACACTGAAAATGGAGTTATAGAAGAATAATCGTGAAGATAATAATACAGTAAATAATCTACAACATTGACTTCAAAAGCAATCGTAAAGAAAGAAATAAAAAAACTGATTTAAACTAACTTCAAAACTAATGGGTTACAAGAAAAGTAACTCTTAAAGTATGATAATTTAGAAACTAATATATTCTATTTAATATGAATCTACTTAAGTAAATTATAATTTATTCAATTTGATAAAAATAGTTAAATATTTTGCTTCATTTGATAATTAAAATAACAAGCATCTTAATACATACAGCTAACACAAATTTGTAAATAAAACCATTGAGGGTAATTTTCAATACACATTTATTTGTAGCAATTCTTTAAACTTCTTTTATATTAACTGACAGTACTACGGAATTATTTAAAAGGTGTTAATAATATAATAAAAAAATGTAATCAAGATTAAATTGTATATTTTATTTTATTTTTTTCATTTTTATTATTCTTTTTACCTATTGGTGGTGTAGTGGTATTAGCGCAACTGGCTTCTATGCCGGGTTTCCGGGTTCGATTTCCGGTCAGGTCTGGCATTTTTTTCATCACTCATTTTCATTATCATCATTATCCATTGTCTCCATTAGCAGAAATTGCAGAACAGTCAGACGAAAAACTAAAAGAAAAAATTTTTTGTTTAACGTCTGACTGTTTTACAATTTCTGCTAATGCAGGCGCTGGATAAAGATAATAATGAAAATGAGTGATGAAAAAAAACGAGACCTGACCAGGAATCGAACCCGGGACCCCACTGTAGAAGCCAGTTGCTTCTAAATTTATTTTTTTTTTTAATCCCTTATGTGTGTACGTTGCAATGTGTTCAATTGAGAACAATAAGCAACTCCATAATCCAATAAGATGAGGATTTTTTTTTTTTGTTTAATGTCCGACTGTTCTGCAATTACTGCTAATGCAGATGGTGAAGGATGAAATGATTTTTTGTAACATATGAAAAAATGCCGTGCTTGAATGGGATTTGAACCCAAGACCGCATGATGAGAGGCGAGCACGTTACCAACTTCGCCAATGCGGTCGGCAAAAAAGATGAGGATGATGTGTATGACGTGTAAATGAGTCTTGTTCAGACTCAGGTCGACCATTCCTGAGAGAGTATGCTTAATTGAACCCTAACCATCAAAGAACACCGGTAACCATTGTTTAGCATTCAAATCCGTATAAAAGTAACTACCTTTTCTAGGATTTGAACCAGGAACCTTCGGCTCCGAAAATCAGCTGTTGAACAGCTGACTCGCGGCGATGACTTTACCTCTTGACCAACCCGGTGGGTTCTAATATGACTAAAGAAAATAATTTTTTTTTTTGTAATACCTAATGTGTGTACGTTGCAATCTGTTCAATTTAGAACAATAAGCAACTCCATGACCCAATGAAATGAGGATGATGTGTATGACATGTAAATGAGGTGTAGTCTTGTGCAGACTTAGGTCGACCATTCCTGAAAGAGTATGGTTAATTGAACCCCAACCATAAAAGTACACCGGTAACCACTGTCTAGCATTCAAATCTGTATAAAAGTAACTACCTTTACTAGGTTTGGTATGAAACTAAGAAAATAATATGGAACGTTAGACATTACACAGTTTAAAACATGGAGAATTCAAAAATACATTCTCCTTCAAGCCTGAAGGCCCTTGATCGGGCTACCGCCTCAATTGTTCTATTTTTTTCTAAAATTGTTTAATTCACTTAAGTTAATGTGCTTGGAAAGTTCTTTATTTTCTACCATAAGTAACACATAAAAGAAATAACTAAGAATAACTTTTAAAATTTTATGTAAGAATTTATGAAATGTTACTTAGGTGTACTATACCAGGTGTCCAATGGAATTTGAACCATTGGGAAATACCATTGATTTTCATTTGTTTGTTAATATTTTCTTCCCACGAATAAATAGGTAAAGACTTTTTCTAATCAGAAATCATTAGAAAATGTTTAGACCTTTAAACAATATCAATTTTGATACATTTTAAGCTGTATTTTAGCTTAAAATACATACATTTTAACCCTTTCAATCCCAAAATTTTTAACTACATACAAAAAATTATGTGTACATTGTTTCATAAATTTAAGTTTAATAAAATCACTTTTAGTGCTTTAGCCCTTTTGATGGCCTGACAAAAAAGTGTGACATGTACGTCACATTGGGACTTGATGGTATCAAAGTTCCCAAAAATATTATTAAGTAAAATCATGTTCAGGCTTCCTAAACAAAATATATTCTCTTACTTATATTTGTAGCAAAAAACTAAATATGATTTTAATATTAAAGTCATTATTTAAGACTTAAAAAATTTTACAACGAAAATATATTGGTAAAATGGATAAAATCACTATTTACTAAAAGTCTAAAAAATATACTTCTACGTACTTACAACAAATTCGAAGAAATGCTACTTTATTTTAGTTAATGAACACGAATATTTGAAACTAAAATTAACTTTTAAAAAAATCTGATGATCACCTCCATGGCGCAATGGTCAGCATGCTGCACTCCAAAGCGGAGGTCTTAGCTTCGATTTCTGGCTAGGGTACAGAAAATTATTACACTTCACACCCAGCGTTCTTTCATCCAAAGAAGTCACTAACACCTAACATTTTGATGGCTGTTATTTCACTCCAATGTGACTTCTATGGCACACTGGGTTAGAAAGGTTTAAGTATTGTAAATTTTATGATTTAGTTTGACTTGTGTGTTTGGAGTAATGTTTAGGCTGTAGTGCGGAATAATAATAATGGTGGTTCGATTCCATCTATGGGGAAATTTCTTTATTGTTAAAAAAGTATTGGAAAAATTAAAAAAAAATTAATTATTTATTTATTTTTTAATTTTGACAATAATTGTCAATTTAATATAGTTCTATTCCTTCTGTAGTGAAATTTATAGACATCTTACTGACTAGACTAGATTTATAGACAGCTTACCGACTACAAACATTGATTTACAGATTAGGAAAAATTTCTTAAAACATTATGTTTGGAGTGTAGCATTATACGAAAGTGAAACGTCGGTGATAGGGGCTGTAGAAAAGAAGAGGATAGAAGCTTTTGAAATGTGGTGTTATAGGGAAATGTTAAAGATTAGGTGGGTGGACAAAATAAGTAATTTATAGTCCAACCTCTCTTAGTTTGCTCCTAATGTAAACAAATAATGACGTCACTGAGCATGCGCATTACATCAAAATGTGTACACGCTGATTAAAAAGTAACTACAAAATACTTTCAAAAGTATTTAAATACAAAATACTTTTAAAAGTATTTTTATAAATGAAATTGTTAGGCCTACATCATATCACGACTGATGTTTTTAGTACTTTAAGTACTTATAATTTAAAAAATAGTTAACTTAATAGGAATACGACATCCGTAAAGTCGCAGACTCTAGCGTGCACCCTGTAGTAGGTGGCTTTTGTTTGTTGACAGTAGGAGCAAACTAAGAACGGCTGAACTGTAGAGGTTCTTAGGCGAGTGGATAAAAAAAAGAAGTATATGGAAGCATCTTACCAAAAGAAGGGATAGGCTAGTGGGGCATATCCTAAGACATCCAGGTATTGGGCTATTAATAATGGAGGGTAATATTGAGGGAGTAAATTATAGAGGGAGGCAATTAGAATATATAAAGCAAATTACAAAAGATGTAGTGTGTTACAGGTATGTAGATATGAAACGACTTGCGCAAGATAGAACAGGTTGGAGAACTGCATCAAACCAGTCGAGAGACTGATGACAAAAAAAAGTGAAATTTCGTTATTGTTAAAAAACTATTGAAAATAAAAAAGAAAATTATTTATTCATTTTTGAATTATGAAAATAATTATCAATATAATCAAATTTTTATTACTTTAAAATTGTTTTTTTTTTGTAAGCAAATTCAGAATTTTTTTAATAATATATGTTTTCAGTAACATTTAATTTTCATTGAAAGTTGACTGTTGCAATTTTACATGAGGAAACTGATTTATTGTCAAAATAAAAGTAAATAATAATTTTTACATTTCCAATAATATTTTAATGATAAAAAATTTTACCGCAGATGAATTTGAACCACCATTATTACTATCCCACACTACAACCTAAACATTTTTTTTTTTTTTGCGCCCTGGAAACTCTAGGAGGAGTATAGGACATGTCGGATATAACACCTGAAATACATATAAGAATCACACAATGTATCACTACTATCAAGAAAGAAATTCTTGTACACTATAAAAAGTTTCACCGATTAAATAATTTTTCAGATTTTTTTTAAAGGAATTCAAATCCTCACAACATTTTAAAAATTGGGGTAATTACATTACTGGGTTCTACGCCGGGGTTCCAGGTTTGATTCCCGGTCAGGTCTGACATTTTTTCATCACTCATTTTCATTAGCATCATTATCCACCGTCTGCATTAGCAGAAATTGCAGAGCAGACATAAAAAAAAACAAAAAAATCAACATTTTTCCAAACACACAAGCCAAACTACATCATAAAATTTACAATACCATGTGTACCAAAAAGAATGACCCGATTTTATATAGATTATTTATTAAGAAGAATGGCTTAACACCAATAAATTGCATACTAAATTACTCACAAAAGACATAAGTTTATGAAAATCTATCATAAATGTTCAATATGTCCTCCATTGGCTGCACGGACGACATCTAGCCGATAGCTGAATTCATCCCAAACTGAGCGTAAGGTGTCTTCTTTCACTGAAGCTACAGTAGCTGATATTCTGTTTTTTAGTTCATCAATGTCACGAGGTAAGGGAGGAACGTAAACAAGTTGTTTAACATATCCCCACAGGAAAAAATCGCATGGTGTTATGTCAGGGGACCTAGGAGGCCAAGAGTATAAAGCCTAGTCTCGCGGTTCAAAGCAAGGTTTACAGTTTGGGATGAATTCAGCTATCGGCTAGATGTCGTCCGTGCAGCCAATGGAGGACATATTGAACATTTATGATAGATTTTCATAAACTTATGTCTTTTGTGAGTAATTTAGTATGTACTTTGTTGGTGTTAAGCCATTCTTCTTAATAAATAATATATATAAAATCGGGTCATTCTTTTTGGTACACAGTGTACTTTAATTGAAAACGGTTTACAAATAACAGGTGTTTTTTTAGAGGTATAGAACTTTAAGTTGGCAGTACTGATTTCCATGGCGGCCATTTTGAAACCTGTTTTATAATTTATGTTCAGTTTGGTCTGCCAAACTACCTAGTAAAGGTAGTTACTTTTATACGGATTTGAATACTAGACAGTGGTTACCGGTGTACATCGATGGTTGAGGTTTAATTAACCATACTCTCTCAGGAATGGTCGGCCTGGGTCTGTACAAGACTACACCTCATTTACACATCATCCTCATCTCATTGGGTCATGGGGTTGCTTATTGTTCTAAATTGAACAGATTGCAACGTACACAAATTAGGAATAAAAAAATTTTATAATGTGTATAGACTGACGCCTGAACAACGCTTGCAAATTGTGCAGATTTATTTTGAAAATCATGGTTCGGTTCGTGAAACTTATCGCGCTAAGTCCGTTTTGTGATCAACATAATTGTCCATCCTGATGATGATTCCTGATTATAATGATTCCTGATTATAACAAGTACTCATTTACTCGTGGGAAGAAAATATTAACAAACTAATGAAAATCACTGCCCATAACGGACAGGTGAAGTGTCAAATTATTTACACTCAATCTGTTAGTTGCAGGGCTAAAATAAATAGTTCTGTTTCTTATCACATGGTCAGCCAATTAAATGACTGAATCATTTAAGAACAGAAGAGGTAGAGGTATAAAAGACACTAATTGGAGTTATCTTCTCTGAAAGTAATGAATTTCATTGTACCCTGTGGTGAATGAAGTAAAGTTGTCATTTGCAGAGTGGAAAATATGTGCTTTTCAGAGGGCCCGGCATGCTGATAAGCGTACTTTTCCACTCAGTGAGGAAGGCATTGGTAAACCACCTCACTCCTTGTTTTACTTAGTAAAACCTCTAGAGGTTCAAACCAGCCTTTCGGCTGTTGACCTAAACAACAATGAAAATCAGTGCTATTTCCCTTTGGTTCTAATTCCGTGGTACACCCGATAAGTAGCATAATTGTTTCATTAATGTCTCCAATTTTTTCCATTTTCAGCAGAAGAAAGTTTTTTTTTTGAAAAATTACTTCTTACTACTTACTCGTATAAATGAATTTTTTATAGGTACATCCAGGAAACTCCAAAAGGGAGCACAGGACATGTCAACATAAAACTGATAAGTATAAATTTTTACTTTCTCTTGCCTATATGAATATATAGGAAGGAAAGCATTGTTTTCATGTCGATTTTTCGAAATCCAGTTTTCACCGGATCTATATGTTTTCAGACCCCCTGAACCCAAAAAACATGTTTTTAGCGATTGGTGTTTGTGTGTGTGTGTGTGAACAGAATATCTCAAGAACGGAACATCGTTCGAACTTGAAACTTAAGTTACATACCATAACCGGACCCGACACGAACATTTTCATCAAAATCGGTCAACCGGAAGTAGTAGTTTATTCGTATAATTTTTCACTTTTTTGCGATATTCTCAAAAACTGGTCCTACGATTTTTTTAAAAATCGCCTCATTTACTCAATTTTTTATTCTCTAAAAGATAGGGTAGGCGCCATGTTTGCTGAAATTCTTGGTGAGGGTGTTTTTACGTAAAAAAAGTGTTTTTTTTTAAGATTACGGCTTTAATATTAATTTTAGAGCAAAAATGTATATAATAAAAGTTGTAGAGAATTTAAAAACCTACAACTTTTATTTCAAGCATTTTTTTGTATAACGCTTAGTTTAGCGGTAATTAGCGATTTTCTTTTTTTTCTCACGAAAACGTGTGAAAAATCGATTTTTTTAAGATTTCGGCCTTAGTATGCACTTTACGACAAAAGTGTATATAATAAAATTTATAGAAAATTAAGAGATCTACAACTTTTATTTAGAGAATTTTTCTCTACAGAGTCTAGTTTAGCGTGAAAGTGTGATTTTCCGTATTTTTAGGCCAAACAGGTTGATTTTCATTTTGCGTCATTCACTCATGATTAAAATAAGTTTATGTTTATTGAGGTTAGTTTTTGTTTATTTCTAATATTTTATTAATAATGTTAGGTTTATTATTAACTATTTGCATTGGCAAGAGAAAGTTGTGTGAGTGTTTCACACCAGATTTTTAAAATATGTTTAATTCATTACCAATTCATTTACCACCTCTACGTACTTCAGTAAACAAATATCATCCATTCATATGTATGTCAAATAATATACAATTTGTCTCTGAATTTACTTAAAAATTGATAGGCTATATTTCTCAATTAAAAACTATTTAGAAAGGAATCATATAAGTTACACTGTAAAATGTTATATCAATGAAGTATTTTTACTTTCTCTTGCCTATATGAATATATAGGAAGGAAAGCATTGTTTTCATGTCGATTTTTCAAAATCGAGTTTTCACCGGATCTACACGTTTTCAGACCCCCTGAACCCAAAAAACATGTTTTTAGAGATTGGTCTCTGTGTGTGTGTGTGTGTGTGTGTGTGTGTGTGTGCGTGCGCGCGCGCGCGCGCGTGTGTGTGTGTGTGTGTGTGTGTGTGTGAACAGAATATCTCAAGAACGGAACAACGTACAAACTTGAAACTTGAAACTTAATTAAGTTACCTACCACTACCGGACCCGACACGAACATTTTCATCAAAATCGGTCAAGCGGAAGTAGTAGTTTATTCGTATAATTTTTCACTTTTTTGCGATTTTCTCAAAAATTGGTCCTACGATTTTTTTTAAAATCGCCTCATTTACTCAATTTTTTATTCTCTACAAGATAGGGTAGGCGCCACGTTTGCTGAAATTCTTGGTGAGGGTGTTTTTACGTAAAAAAAGTGTTTTTTTTTAAGATTACGGCTTTAATATTAATTTTAGAGCAAAAATGTATATAATAAAAGTTGTAGAGAATTTGAAAACCTACAACTTTTATTTCAAGCATTGTTTTGTATAATGCTTAATTTAGTGGTAATTAGCGATTTTCTGTTTTTTCTCACGAAAACGTGTGAAAAATCGATTTTTTAAAGATTTCGGCCTTAGTATGCACTTTACGACAAAAGTGTATATAATAAAATTTATAGAAAATTAAGAGATCTACAACTTTTATTTAAAAAATTTTTCTCTACAGAGCCTAGTTTAGCGTGAAAGTGTGATTTTCCGTTTTTTTTAAGCCTGTTGTTATAGAGTTCGATTTTCATTTTGCGTCATTCGCTCATGATTAAAATAAGGTTATGTTTTTGAGGTTAGTTTTTGTTTATTTCTAATATTTTATTAATAATATTAGGTTTATTATTAATTATTTGCATTGGCAAGAGAAAGTTGTGTGAGTGTTTCACACCAGATTTTTTATCTTATTTTTAAACAAATTTAAATTAAATTACTGCAACATTTTAAAGCTTATACCGGGTGATTTTTTAGTCCTGTTACCCAATTGTTAATGTCTGGTAATTTTTTTCTAAGAAAGGGATATTTTGTTTTGTGACACAAAGTTGGTAGTCCTACTCAACCGGTATAGATACGACAGTTTGAGTTGATTCTCCTTGAGTTGCGTAAAATTTTATGCTGTTTCCAGTTGTGTTACGAACAGAATGTCTTTTACCCTAGAACAACAAGTTTTCATTCTTGAACAATATTTTGCTACAAAATCGTATGCGAGTGTAAAAGAATCATTTCAAATTAAATTTTTTGGTGTTCCTCCACTTTATTCTAGTCAATTTCTAGGCTAACTAACTGATTTTTAGAGGCAGGTATTGTTTGCAGCAGAAAATGTAGTGGTCGACCAACTCTCTTGACAGATGACGTTAAGAGAATGTGAAAACAAGATTGCTCAATTCTCCATGGAAAAGTTTACAAAAACTTTCCTCGCATGTTGATTTGTCATGTTCGAGTGCTCAGAAAGCTGCTAAAAAATTGAAATTGTATCCGTATCACATACGATTAGTTCTAGAGCTTCAGCCTCCAGATTTAAACAAGAGATTAATTTAGGATAAAAGACATTCTGTTCGTAGCTTGACCGGAAATGGCACAAAATTTTACACAGCTCAAGGAGAATCAACTCACACTGTTATATCCATACTGGTTGAGTAGGGCTACCAACTTAGTGTCACAAAACAAAATTTATTTTTTTTAGAAAAATATTACCAGACATTAACAATTGGGTAACAGGACTAAAAAATCACTCTGTAGTAATCTATTGATGTATTTTCTATGCGGATAAATAAGTTTTTTCAGTTAATTTATTAAAAGTTGCATCAACCGTTTGGTCATTAGCAACTACGGTGGATTATGTTATTATATTAACTATGGGATTTGACAAGTAAGTGAAAATTTCCAAACCCTGGCCAGGAATTGAACCCAGGACCTCCGCTTGGCAGGCGAATGCTCTAACCACTACAGTATGGAGGTGGCCAAATAGGTTTTTGTTTAAACAATTTAGTGTTGTAATTAGCAACATAATAATCAATTCTGTTTTTTGTGTAGTGGTTGTGGAAATTTAAATTCTTTTTTTATGTACATTATCACTTCAAAGATATACAAAAAAGGATCTGTAAGCAACTGAAGTTCCTTAAACAATATCTGCAAATGATTGACTCCCACCATACACCTAATAACTTTTCCTGAATTTTAAAAACTCTTTACATGTTACCCGTACTTTGTGATGAATTACCCCAAACCAATATGGAATACCGGATATAAGAAAAATTAAATCATGGTAAGCTGTTATTAGAAATTTTTTATAATTTAATCTGGCAATTTGTTTTAATGCAAATACCGCAAATGATATCTTACAAAAGATTTGATTGGTATAAAAATCCTATGATAAAGTTTCTAGAAGATTCACTAGATTGCTAGCTGTACTCCTACAAAATAGAAACTTCTGTTTGCATATTGAGGGGTTAATGTCAAACAACACTCTATCTACAAAAACCTAATTTTTAGGAGAGCCATCACCATTTATTTACCATTTACCATTAGGTCAACAGCCGGAAGGCTGATTTCAACCTCTAGAGGTTTTACTAAGTAAAAACGAGGAGTGAGGTGGTTTACAATTGCCTTCCTCACCAAGTTGAAAGAGTATGCTTATCAGCATGCCGGCCCTCCGAAAAGCACCCACTTTCTACCCTGCAAATGACACTTTCACTTCATTCATCACAGGGTCTGGCTGTATAGTGAAATTAATTACTCTCAGGTGAGATAACTCTGAGTAGTGTGTTTTACACTTCTATCTCTTTTGTTATTAAATAGTTCAGTTATAATATTGGCTGACTATATGACAAGAAACAGATCTATTTTTTGTAGCACTGGAACCAACGGATCGAGTATAATTAATTTAACACTCCATCTGCCCTTATGGGAACATTTACCATTAAGATATATATATCAAGCGAGTTATTCTACAGCTCTGGCCGTCTCTCGCATCCCATACGCCACCCCTCTCTATCCATCCAGTCACCTCCCTCCAATTGTCTAGCATGCATATCTTTCGATACTTGCTTTATCCATGCTTCAGGTGGTCTACCACGCTTATTTCGTCCCCAAGGGGTCCAGTTTATTATTTTCTTTGGCCATCTCTCATCTCCCATTCTTTGCACATGTCCCAGCCATACCAGACGTCGTTTTTCGATTTCCTCCATTGTGGTGTCTTGTTTTTGTGTACGAGCTCTAATTTCGGTGTTTCTAACCCGGTCTACCCTAGAAACCAGACAACTTCTGCGTAAGAAGTCCATTTCTACCGCATTTATTTTCTGCTGATCTCTCTTGGTCATCTCCCAGGTTTCTGATCCATATGTCAAAATACTTTGCACAACAGTATTATATAGACAAACTTTTGTGCTATTCCTGATACTTTTTGACCAGAGTACCGGGTTTAATTTTTGTGTTGCCTGTCTAGCCTGTCCAATCCTGTTTGTTATTTCTTTCCTAGAGTTTCCTTCCGACGTTATTACACTTCCACTATTACACTATGTGATCAATATAAATACCTGGGAAGTGTAATAACCATTAAGAAATAAATTAAATTACATTAAATTTATAGTTGACTACATGAGTATAAATAACTGAGATAATAGGAAGACAATCAGATAATAAGTAGTTTTTTCACTCTCCTGAAAAATATTAAAAAATAGGTTTTTGTAGATAGTGTTGTTTGACATTAACCCCTCGATATGTTCTAGGATATTAATTTGTATAAAGACTTTCACTTCTCTATCTGGTGTGATTTTAAGATCATGGTTGTGTTTATAAAGATAGACAGGGCTCTACCCTACGGAGATGAAGTTTTGTAACATTGGATTGGTCATCCACATCACCAAAAGTAGTATTTATTAAGATTTTCATGTTTTCCATTACAACTCATTTAAAATGTACAAAAATCATACTTGAATAAAACTTTAAATTTTATTTTTATTAAATTTGTTGGTGGTGAATTCAATTTTTAATTTTTTTCTTCGATGCAAGAGTTTACCTACCAAATTATTTAAAATTATTTTTTTAATTTTTACGGTCGTGAGTGATGATGGATGGGAAAATGCTTTTATCTGCCATGGTGCTTACAGTAAGGTATAAAAGGATACCGTGAATTTTTTTGTATTATGTACTCCGGTGTTTATGGGGTTTACCGGTGTTACAGTCTCTCAGACACGCAGTAAAATTTTATTTATTAAACTCCGAATGATTATTTTGATTCTGACTGGTACACTCAACATCTAGAATGGCGAAGGTAGAAAATAAATGTTTACCAATTTATTTATTGCAATTTTAACATAAAATTTGTTGGTAGGTGATTGTCTAGCCTTACATTTTTTTGACCGAAGAGAGAATTTTGTTGGATTACAGGTTCTTAAATGTAGCGTTGGTTGTTGAGCGGTCCGACTGTACAGTCTGTATTTATAGATCGACGAGGAATGATAGCGGCGTTTACGGAACGGAGGGTGATCGAAGCAGATGGGTGTAAGCTGTAAGCTGCGGCAGCCCAGCCGCCTTGTTCGGTGGCTGATCGCGTTGCGTAGAAGGCACCTGAAGTTGTGGAGTGTATACCCGATAATAGGTCATCGACCAAAAATATTAGATGTTAAGAACGTCTGCGATAATATGTTAATAAACGTCTGGAATTTAATTTAATCATGTAAGTATTATATACATTTAATACTTGATTGATTTTGCAACACTGGTCTTTATTTTTAAAGCAACTTTACTAAAGTAGATTCTTTAATTCAATCTTCATTATCCTTCAAGAAGGACTGCTCTCCCAAGTACCCATTGCAATCGCCATTTAACCTACGCTGTGTCGGTATCATATTTCATGTTCTAATTTTGTAAATAAATTTAAAAATCACGTGTTTTGTGAATCATTATTGGATACATTATAATTCTTTATCTTTCAATTCTTTTCTATCGTTTCTTAACAATTCTTTGTAATATTGTTTACAGTATGTCCACTCTTTCATTACTATAATACTTCGGAAATATTCGTGACTTCCATTGTTTAGTCCACCCTTCGTTAAATATTTTTGCTAAATCGAACAAATTTTGAAAGTAATAGCGATGACAGCGGATATTTCAAACGAAACTGTGTCCGTTTACTAATGTAGAAACAAAAATTAAAATAGTAACCTAAGTTTTATTAAGGAATGGCGTCAGAAAACGTACAATTACATTTATACTCTTAAAAAATCTATTATAATTTGTGTTTCATGACATAAAACTATTGACTGGTTTACTTTTTAAAACTCCTTTCAAGTTTTTGTTTACATATACTTTTGATTTTAATTTGTGGGGTAAGGTTATGAAAAGTGTTAAACTGATATATTGAACTTTTATGAGTAGGTAAACTGAATTAGTATACTTTGAGAAAAAAAAATTAGTGATTTTTTAAAAAATTCATAATGTTATTGGTATTCACCTAACATTTCAAATTTAGTAAAATTAAAAGTAAAAATTAGGTTAGAAATAATTTTATATAAGCCAAATGTTGATCAAACTGTATATATACTAAATGTTATTAATTTCCATCTCGTTACGGTACAATTAATTTTTCATGTTTAG
Organism: Catonia carolina; assembly: GCA_035578175.1. NCBI lineage: Eukaryota > Metazoa > Arthropoda > Insecta > Hemiptera > Achilidae > Catonia > Catonia carolina. The sequence continues at coordinate 6,469,134 of JAQMRL010000008.1, forward strand.
ACTTTGAATTTTTATTTTAAGTAAATTTTCTTTTTTAATCTTTGAATCTTTGTTGTTTGCAATTGAATTTTCTCAGTCCACGTAGTTGAAATGAAAAATTAAAATTTAGGTAATGTGCTTAAACCAATAGTGAGTATGATTTTATTACAAAACATTTTCATTGTTCAGTTTGTAAATAAAAGGTTACTATTAGTAATTTTAGTGAAAACTGAAATAAAAACAAAGAATGTTTTACAGTACCTCAGTTTTAGCATTTTAAAATGCTGATGCGTTGCTGTATGCTAAAATTGTTTTCCTCTCTTAATTCAGTTTCTGGCCACGAGCAGATATTCTTGTTTTGATCCCAGAGATTGTTTTTGTTAGCATTGTAAAGTATGTACGGTTTCATCCACAATGTATGTTTGGTTCTTTATTATTATTATTATTTGCGTTTAGTCCCCTTAAGGAGAGCGCTAAAAACACAAAAATCTAGCTCTTGGTGGTGGCTCTGTTCCTCCTTTTAGCTTCCTAAAAACCCTTTCATCCTCTCACTTTGCGCCTTTTTCTCTTCGTCTGTTCGCCCACTTCTTTTGGCTTGTGATCTGAACTGAATTTCCTGGTTTCTAATTTTTTCTCTACAAATTTTGGGGTCCTGAATGTCTTCCATTGTGATGCATAATTCTTGCAGGTCTTCCATAGTTTCTTTGTACCAAGAGGTGCCCAACTTTGAAGTGGAAATTATGTTTAATATTCTTTTTGTCAGTCTGGTGTCACTCATTCTGGCTATATGTGTAAAAAACCTCACTCTGCGTTTTCTTATGAATGTCGTGATGGTTTCAGTATGCCTGTATAATTCTTCTGTGGGTCTTTTTTGCCAGAAGTTTTCTCTGAAAACTGCACCATGTATATTTTCCTCAGAATTTTCCTTTCTTGCTTTTCAATGTCTTTAATTTTTGCCATTCCCCTGGTACTTGTAGTTTCTGATGCATATAAGGCTTCTGGTAGGACCACCGTATTGTAGTGTCGTAACTTTGCAGCTGTGGAGATGCATTTTTTATTGTAGTGAGACCAGGTGAGTTTGTACGCTTTCTGTAATTTTGAGACTCTTTCCTCATTTGATTTTGTGTTGAGACTAGATTTTTGTATAATTTCTCCTAGCTGCGGGATGAAGGGGAAAGATGAAGTACCAGACTGGTGTTACATCATAACACTGTACTAATCATCTCATTGCCATTTGCTAGGCAGTGGGCTACCTAGTGGGGTGACATATGTGGATGTTGTTTTGACTATTCGCTGTAGACAGCGACACAGAATATATGTACAGTCCAGCCTCTCTTAATTTGCTCCTAATGTAAACAAATAATGACGTCACTGAGCATGCGCATTACATCAAAATGTGTACACGCTGATTAAAAAGTAACAAAAAAATACTTTCAAAAGTATTTAAATACAAAATACTTTTAAAAGTATTTTTCTAAATGAAATTGTTAGGCCTACATCATTTTATCATGACTGATGTTTTTAGTACTTTCAGTACTTGTTGTTTAGGTCAACAGCCGAAAGGCTGGTTTGAACCTGTAGAGGTTTTACTAAGTAAAACGAGGAGTGAGGTGGTTTACAATTGCCTTCCTCACCGAGTGGAAAAGTACGCTTAACAGCATGCCGGGCCCTCTGAAAAGCACATATTTTCCACTCTGCAAATGACACCTTCACTTCATTCACCACAGGGTCTGGCTGTATAGTGAAATTCATTACTTTCAGAGAAGATAACTCTGACTAGTGTCTTTTACACCTCTACCTCTTCTGTTCTTAAATGATTCAGTCATTTAATTGGCTGACCATGTGATAAGAAACAGAACTATTTATTTTAGCCCTGCAACAAACAGATTGAGTGTAAATAATTTGACACTCCACCTGTCTGTTATGGGCAGTACTTATAATTTTCAGTACTTATAATTTAAAAAATAGTTAACTTAATAGGAATACAACATTCGTAAAGTCGTACACTCTAGCATGCACCCTGTAGTAGGTGGCTTTTGTTTGTTGACAGTAGGAGCAAACTAAGAACAGCTGAACTGTAGTTTGGATAGTACCCTTGACTACTACAAATATAGTACAAGTAAAACGTTACTACTACTAACGCAATCTGTCACAGTAGTAGTGACGTAATGCATACCTCTCAGCTGCACAAAGCTTGGCAACGGGCAGTACAGGCCGGCAAGATCCAAATGAATTGCGAGTTGCGCAGAACAACTGAGTGAGAAAGAAATATTTAGAAAGAGAGGGATATATTGCTCCCCAGACTTGTCAGTGCGGAACAGCCTGCCTACAAAGTTCTGTGTGTGTGTATGTGTTTATCACATACACAAACACACACATTATTGTTATACTTCTAGTTACAAATAGATGTAATTTTCTCTTGTACTATTACGTTCATAGTGCTGTTAATAAAATATTATGCTGTTATTTTAAACACTAAAACACTATTTTAAATAAACACACAATTACACTGTTTTAATATTAAACTAACAGTGAACATGAGTTTTTCTCGCCGCCTCGGATAAAAAAAATTAACTAACACTGAAACACTATTTTAAATAAACACACAATTACACTGTTTTAATTGAACTAACAGTGAACATGAGTTTTTCTCGCCGCCTCGGATAAAAAAAATTAACTAACACTGAAACACTATTTTAAATAGTATACACAATTATACTGTTTTAAATAAACTGGTTTTCGATAACACATAAAAGAAAATCACGTCTTATAGTATGTAAGGTACTATTGTAAAGAAACCAACTGGACTACAAAACCGAAACACTACTTTTTTGACCGACTGTACGGATGTTCACTCTTTGGTGACTGGGAACGCACTGGCTCTGAAATCCCCCACTACTTCCTTTGCTACTGCACATACGCGACTAACATCTCATTTGGAATGGGTTGGCCTGTACATATTTATTATTGTTATTTTTATAAACATCCCCAACATCTTAACCCTTACAGTGCCAGACAATACTGTGAGTTCCTACCGAAAAATGGCAGCCTACTTTTGTGCGATTTGTAGCATCTATCCTATCCATAACATGGCTATTTATTCGAGGTATCTTAATGTTATACTGTTCTACGGCGTGGAAGCTTGGACGCTCACTAAGGCCTCAGCCAGGAGGCTTGAAGCCTTTGAAATGTGGCTTTATCGAAGAATGTTACGCGTATCATGGAGGGACAAAGTCACCAATGTAGAAATTCTTCGAAGGATGAATAAAGATAAAGAGGTTCTTGACATCGTGAAAGTGCGAAAGCTCCAATACCTGGGACACATTATGCGCAATGAGAACCGTTACGTGTTGCTCCAAAAGATTCTGCAAGGAAAGGTGTATGGTGCGAGAGGTCCCGGTAGAAGAAGGATTTCATGGTTGAACAATCTAAGAACGTGGTTCAACCAGTCGACGACCGAACTTTTCAAAGCAGCTGTTTCCAAAGTCAAGATAGCCATCATGATAGCCAACATCCGAACCGGATAGGCACCATAAGAAGAAGAGATCTTAATGACTTTTGTGTTTTGTTTATAATCAATTGATCTTGTATGACATTCGAATTGGAACACATTTTTTTACAATTTTAAAATAAAATGATACGTAGTCATTTTTTGTGGAAATTTTCTTTTCAATTCAAAAAAAAAATTACCATAAAAAATTATGTTACTCAATTTCATTTACCTCACTTTAAAGACAATTTTAATTATGCAAAAATTACAAAAAAAATTATGTATTGTAAAAAGTAAAAATACTGCAATAAAAGTTTTAAAAATTCAATTTTTAGTTTTTTTAATCAATATTAATCAATTACATTCATAAAAAAATTTCTACATGTATTTTTCAATCTACATTTCTTACTGATTATTTTCATACGTTGATTTTAAAAATTGAGTGAAAAAAGTTCTATGAATTTTTTAGTCAACGTCCTAATATTAGGACGCTGACACTGTAAGGGTTAATCGACTGATAATTTTTGCTATAAATGTTTCAAACTAGCCTGTAAATTCTGAGCTGTTTTCATTTAATTTTCGGACATTATTCTTACCTTCTTTGTACGATTGGGGATGAAAGTGACAATTTTTCCTCATTACTGTATGAGCCGCAGGTACTTTGCTTCAGTAAGCTTACCGTTCGCACTAAATTTAATTTTTTTTATTTTGGTATATTGATAAATTTGTTTTTGTTTATTTTTCTGTTTCATTACCATATTTGCCGGTGTGTAAGACACGCTCCCGTTTTCAAGAAGAATTTTATTCTTTTATCTTAAATTTTGTTTCCAATTTTTATTTTTTACTTTCTCTTTCCTATATGAGTATATAGGAAGGAAAGTATTGTTTTCATGTCGATTTTAAGAAATTGAGTTTTCACTGGATCTACACGTTTTCAGACCCCCTGAACCCAAAAACATGTTTTTTACAATTGGTCTGTGTGTAAACAGAATATCTCAAGAACGGAACATCGTACAAACTTGAAACTTAAGTTACATACCACTACCGGACCCGACAAGCATTTTCATCAAAAACGGTCTACAAAAAGTAGTAGTTTATTCGTGTCATTTTTCACTTTTTCCAATTTTTTTCAAAAACTGGTCCTACGATTTTTTTAAAATCGCCTCATTTACAAAATTTTTTATGCTCTACAAGATAAGGTAGGCGCCATGTTTGCTGAAATTCTTGGTGAGGCTGGTTTCACGTAAAAAAATTGTTTTTTTAAGATTGCAGCTTTAATATGCATTTTATCGCAAAAATTTATGTAATAAAAGTTGTAGAGAATTTAAAATCCTACAACTTTTATTTCATAAATGTTTTTGTATAACGTTTAGTTTAGCGGTAATTAGCGATTTTCTGTTTTTTTTTTCACGAAAATGTGTGAAAAATCAATTTTTTGAAGATTCGGTTTTAGTACGCATTTTACGACAAAAGTGTATATAATCAAATTTATAGGAAATTTAAAGAACTACAACTTTTTTTTACAGCATTTTTTTCGACAGAGCCTAGTTTATCGTGAAAGAGTGATTTTCTGTATTTTTAAGCCAAACTGAGGTTGATTTTCATTTTTCGTCTTTCACTCATGATTAAAATTAGGTTATGTTATTGAAGTTAGTTTTATTGTTTATTTCTAATGCTTTATTACTGATGTTAGGATTATTGTTAATTATTTGCATTGGCAAGATAAAGTTGTGCGAGAAAAGTGGTTAAAAACAGGGTACTTTTTATGCGTAATTTGTTATATTTAATACACTATTAATTTTCAAAAATGTTACTGTATATCCTGTAACCAACAAGAAAAGAAGCTGTAATTTGATGTATCATAATTGATTTTACATACAACGATTCAAAAGATTTTCTTTCGTGAATCGGACTATAGTATGTTATAGTGGGCACTTATGTAGTCACCCTGTATGTGACTGTTGTTGTTTAGATCAACAGCCGAAAGGCTGGTGTGAACCTCTAGAGGTTTTACCAAGTAAGAACGAGGAGTAAGGTGGTTTACAATTGCCTTCCTCACTGAGAGTTGAAAGAGTATGCTTATCAGCATGCCAGGCCCTCCAAAAGGCACTCACTTTCCACCCTGCAAATGACACCTTCACTTCATTCACCACAGGGTCTGGCTGCATAATGAAATTCATTACTCTCAGAGGAGATAACTCTTGACTAGTGTCTTTTACAACTCTACCTCTTCTGTTCTTAAATAGTTCAGTCATATAAGTGGCTGACTATGTGATAAGAAACAGAACTATTTTTTTTAGACTTGGACCAAACAGATAGAGTGCAATTAAAATAACACTCCACCTGCCCGTTTTGGGCATTTTATGTGACTATGAAGTTTATTTTGTACGTATTTAATATTTTGTGGATGATCTTTAATTTTCATTTCGTTACAGATTTCATTTGACGGTGATTAACGGAGAAATGGATACCGGTAATACGACTGTGGACGAAGATGAGGATGATAATCTGAACGAAGGAGATGATGACGGAGTCGATACCGACCGCCAGACGGAAACGATGGACACGGATGGAAATATATCGACTGTACACAGTGACTCGGACAAAATCGACAGTTTATTGATCAAGAAAATTTTGGATGAAATGAAAAGTGAATTCACAAAAGGCACGCCCGGTAGGATCAACGAAACAGACGGCAATACGTCGGACAGTTGTAAATCGAGCGACGAAGATGAAAAAACCAACGATAACGATTGTTTTAAAACAGACGTTTCGGCCGTCGATCAATTTCAAATAAAAGTTAGCGATCTTATAGAGTTAAGGAAATTCGATCTAGATGTCGATAATGACGACAATGATAATTCCAAAACCAAAAACGAAAATGTGGCGGAACCACCAAATTCAGAAACGTCAAACGATAAAGTATGTACCGATATTATCGAACGTAAAAATATTCAAAAGAAAAAATTACCTAATGAAATAAGTACTGTGGACAGTAAAGAAATTTGTAACAAAATTGAAGAAAATATCGATGTAAATAACAAAGTACAAAATAATGAAGTAGTTGTAAAAAGTAATAACGAATCGTCAGATACGGTGACGAAAAGAGGAAATAAAAAAAATTCATCACCATCAACCGAAGAATTAATAACAAAAGAACCGAGACGGAAACGTTCGTTGCGTAATCAAAATTCGTACAAAGATACAATCGAAGAGGAAGAAGAAAATAAAACGAAATCGACAAGATCGTCGCGAAGATTTTCTAAAGAATATAATCGGGAATCAGTTTTACAAAATGCAATAGCTCGTAAGGAAAAATCGTTCAGTTCGTTAAGTTCGAGCGATAATGAAAGATCGTCTAGAAGAGGTCAACGATCGCCAAGACAAAGTTCTTCGTCGAACGATAACACACCAAAAACTAGTCCTAATAAATTATATAATAATAATAATAATAATAATAATAATAGTAATAGTAGTAGTAATATTAGTAATAATAAAAATAATAAATCGCCAAAAAATGGTTCATCGCCATCTCTAGCGATAGAAAATAGTAGTACCTGTAATATTAAAATAAGAAGTCCCCAATATGAAGATCGTTTACAAATGACGATAGATCAATTAAAAAGCACCATAGAAAACGGTAGTTGTTTTCAAAAACAATCTACAATCAATAGTATGAATGAAGCGTCAACATCGCAGTTGGACTGTAACGATTCTGATAGCGAAAACGTTAAAAATCATGAAACGAATGAAACCAATAACAAAAATATCACCAGCGATGGTCGTACCAGCAGTTCGGTATCGTCGATTGGTAAACATAAAAGCTATAGTAGTCGGGAACAAAAACATAGGGTCACTAATGTTAAACCGGTCAACACGACGGTTTCGAAAAAGAAACGGTATTTTAAAGGTTTGAAGTATACGTTCAAAGGTGGTCATGTTAAAAATAGCAATCGGACTTGGTCGATGACGCGTCGGAAAAAATTTAACGACGATAAATTACTTTCGAAAGAGAAAGAACAAGATAATGATAGTAAAGACAATGAAGAAGAACGAATTGTCGAAGATGATAATGTAGCTGAATTCTTTGTCGCAGATAATTTGGAAAAGATCTCTGAAGAAATTGAATCGAGTTTTCGTCTCGCTGAAAACACTGATCCAGGTATGTATACTTTTTTTCTCTCTCTTAACCTATATGAATATATCGAGAAAGAAAAATATATCAGGAAGAGAAAAGAACACAACCGATTAACAGCCGTGGCAACATGGTTAAGTTTCTTCCATCCGCCGCAGCATCTACCATTATTTAAATATTTAAAAAATTCTACCGAATAACTGGTCAATCGCTGTTCCGTAATATTAATGAATTTGTATTAATTTTTTTATGTATTGTTTAGGTCTTCAGCTGAAAGGCTGGTTTGAACCTGTAGAGGTTTTACTAAGTAAAATGAGGAGTGAGGTGGTTTACCATTGCCACAACTCACTGAGTGGAAAAGTACACTTATCAGCATGCCAGGCCCTCTGAAAAGCATATGTTTTCCACTCTGCAAATGACACCTTCACTTCATTCACCACAGGGTCTGGCTGTATAATGAAATCCATTACTTTCAGACGAGATAACTCTGATTAGTGTCTTTTACACCTCTACCTCTTCTGTTGTTAAATGATTCAGTCATTTAATTGGCTGACCATGTGATAAGAAACAGAACTATTTATTTTAGCCCTGCAACTAACAGATTGAGTGTAAATAATTTGACACTCCACCTGTCTGTTACGGGCAAAAGATTAGGTATAAAGTTAATTAAGTTAACTGTATATTTTATTGATCAAATAGCAAAGTTAAAAAAAAAATCTTAAATGTGAATTACGGTTCAACCAAACCCTCTAACTTGTGATGAATTCAAGCATTCCAGTCAAAAACATTTCGCCTTATAGCAGAAACACCTCTTTACGTTAGCATCAAAACCTTACATACAGATTTCAAAACACCACTTGTACAAAATTCCATCGAATACCTATACAAACGCTTTCACGACAAGTCACACGAACATGAGAACTCACTGGTGCGTTCACTTTCCACCGTCCATTTACCTGATAATCCCACTAGACGCCTTAAAAGATGCTGGAGTAGAGACCTGGTAATTTGATACACAAATTTCATTCTTGGGGAGGCACCAATGGGGGCCCTACCCCTCTCATGCCTATCATGTCATTTTTTTTTTTTTATTTTTTATTGAGTGATGATGCCTACATAAGCCTTGTGCTTGTGCGTAGGTAATGATATTTGGTGATTTACAGATGAAAAAAAAATGCCAGACCTGACTGGGAATCGAACCCAAGACCCTGGGTTCGATTCATTATTACGAGGGTTATCCAGAAAATAACCGCCGTTTTGAAATAAAAAGTAAACAAGTGAAGATACAAAAACTTTATTAGAAAAAACTTTAGATTCAAGCACTTGTCGTACCTTGGAACAGTCTTTGAAATACCCTCTGCATAAAAATCTGCCGCCTGTGAATGTAGCCAACCATTCACGGCATTTTGAAGCTTTTCGTCATTGGCGAACCGCTGAGATGCAAGCCACCGCTTCATGTTCAGGAACAGGTGAAAGTCACTAGCAGCCAAGTCCGGGTTGTATGGGGAATGATCGTAAACGTCCCATTTAAACTTGGCCAAAAGTTCATTTGTTTTCTCGCCCTCATACCGCTCGAAGAACAAATGAACTTTTGGCCAAGTTTAAATGGGGCGTTTACAATCATCCCCCAAACAGCCCGTACTTGGCTCCTAGTGACTTTCACCTGTTCCCGAACATGAAGCGGTGGCTTGCATCTCAGTGATTCGCCAATGACGAAGAGCTTCAAAACGCCGTGAATGGTTGGCTACATTCACAGGCGGCAGATTTTTATGCAGAGGGTATTTCAAAGACGGTTCCAAGGTACGACAAGTGCTTGAATCTGTTTGGCGACTATGTTGAAAAATAGAGAAAAACTGTAGTTTTAATATGTATGTAATAAAGTTTTTGTATCTTCACTCGTTTACTTTTTATTTCAAAACGGAGGTTATTTTCTGGATAACCCTCGTATTTGAAGATTAGGTAGAAAGTTAATTAAGTTGGCTGTATCTTTTATTGATCAAATAGCAAAGATTTAAAAAAACATCTTAAATGTGAATTAATTGGTTTTGGTTCTATTTTTTTTTAGAAAAAGTTGAAGATGATTTAAATGAAGAAACAAAGAAGAACAATTCAACTGCTGTCAGAACTGTTGGTATTAAGACTGGTGTTAAACGCAAACTAAGTCAGGATGTGATCGACATGGAGGACGTTGTTAATGGTAAGAAATTACTTTTAGGTATTGTTGGTTAGGTCATCAGCTGAAAGGCTTGTTCAAACCTCTAGCGCTTTATTATTTAAAACGAGGAGTAAGGTGGTTTACAAATGCCTTCCTCACTGATTGGAAAAGTATGCTTATCAGCATGCCAGGCCCTCTGAAAAGCATCGTTTTTCACCCTGCAAAAGAATTCTTCAATTCATTCACCACAGGGTCTGGCTGTATATTGAAATTATATTATTATTATTATTATTATTATTATTATTATACACATTGTAGACCCATATGGATCACTTGAAACTTCTACGGTTCTTCCTGTGGGTTCTCCATGACATGTGCATCTTCTCACTCATGGAGCATCTTCTTCCTCTCCTCTGTCCATGTAGTGCCGGTCTTCTTGGCTCTGATCTCTGGCTGCACTTCCCACTCGTCTATTCTTTTCCTATACGTATCGCGGTCTGTCGCGTCTTCAGAAGTGAGTTGAGCGTTGTCAAGGTCTCTTCTTACTTGTTCGGCCCATGTCATGCCTTTTAAGATTTTCTGTAGCAATAAGAATCTGGTGGGTAAGTCTTTATTCAGGAAGTCGTTGTATGTATCCATAGAATTTAAGTCGTCTTTTTCTAATGTCTGCTGAAATGTTTGAAATTTTTTCAGTGGTTCTGTTGGTTTGTAGCCGGTATCCATTGTCAGTTTTTCGTGGTCTAAGTATTTTCCTGATGATTTTACGTTCTTCTTTTCCAGGTTTTGTAGCAGAGTCTTATTGTGAAGTGATAATGTTTCTGCTGTGTATAGCACCCTGGGTTTGAGGACTGAGTTGTAGTGTCTGATTTGTGCGTGTGTGGAAATGCACTTTTTGTTATAAAGTATATTATATTAATTTATTATTTTATCAAACATCATATGTAGGATTATCAACAGCCGTATTATTTAAAATTGAAATATATATTTCTAACCACCAGAGTACGATGACAGAAAACACTTACGAATGTTTGTAACGCTTTCATGTATCTTGTACACATCTTCAGTAAATTAAAAATTTTTGTAAATATTTTTCACATCAAAATTTAAAACGTCCTACTCCTACTATGACACATAAAGAAAGAGTCAATTCTTATTTCTAAAACAGTCTTGCCAACTTAATCAGTTGATTGTGTTATTCAACCTGTGTGTTCATTAATTTTTCCCTGTCACTGTATTTTTAAATATAATATTTCGCCAAAATTTAAATTTCATTTTGCCAGTCATTTATTTCTAATATTTCTAGATTATTTTATATACTCGACATAGTATGTTTATTTTTTGTTTATGTGTTCACTTACATCGGAGAATTTTCGATTTCCTTTTTTATAGTTTGAATAGTGTTCTGCGAACCATTTTTTTTGAAAGATAAAAAATAATCTAGAAATATTAGAAATAAATAACAGGCGAAATGAAATTAAAATTTTAGAGAAATATTATATTATAAATATAGTAACAGGGAAAAATGAATGAACACAGGTTGAATACGTCAACCGATTAAGTTGGCAAGACTGTTTTAGATATGATCGACTATTCCTTATCTACCATGGTAGGAGTAGGAAGTTTTAAATTTGATGTGAAAAATATTTATAAAAAATTTTTGATTTACTGAAGATGTGTACAAGATACACGAAAGCGCTATAAACATTGGTAAGTTATTTCTGTTACCGTATTCTGGTGGTTAGAAATATATATTTCAATATGTTGTTGTTTAGGTCATCAGCCGAAAGGCTGGTTTGAACCTGTAGAGGTTTTACTAGGTAAATCGAGAAGTGAGGTGGTTTACCATTGCCACAACTCACTGAGTGGAAAAGTACGCTTATCACCATGCCGGGCCCTCTGAAAAGCACATATTTTCCACTCTGCAAATGACACCTTCACTTCATTCACCACAGGGTCTGGCTGTATAATGAAATTCATTACTTTCAGAGAAGATAACTCTGATTAGTGTATTTTACACCTCTACCTCTTCTGCTCTTAAATGATTCAGTCATTTAAGTGGCTAAACATGTGATAAGAAACAGAACTACAGGGGGTCCTCAACTTACGAACATAATGCGTACCGGCCGAGTGTTCGCAAGTCGAATTGTTCGTAAGTCGGAATACACGTCAGTAGATTTCGTAGCGGACACTAGCGTAGCGACCTGATTGCTTTTCATAACGTACAAAAACTAGCATACTTAGTGAAATTGTAATCAGCAACTAAATAAAGATAAAATCTGTTAAACTATTTTATTCGTTTTTAATAAGTACTATTTATAGTAACTTAATACATGCTGTATGTTGTATATACTTTTAGCAACTGAATACACTGTTAACACATAAATACATTGAATACTTTTTACAGAAAGAAAAGACCATTAAAAATTAAAAATGGCAAAAACATGAAATAAAAAGTAAATATTTTCATAAAAATTTAAAACATATTGAAGATGGTTTTACAATATTTACAGCTTTAGCTTTGTTTGAAAAAAGTTTTGAATGGATGTTTGAACTGTTACAAGTTTCTTTTCTTCCAAAAGAATTTTGTAACACATGACAGCTCTAAACTCATCGACCGCTCTAAACATTGTTTTCGAAACATTGTCGAAACTTGTTGTAATTAGCCTATATTCCAAATAATATTAAGTGATAAAAAAAAATAGTTTCTGGCGTTCGTATCTCCGGATGTTCGTAAGTTGAATGTTCGTAAGTCGAGGACCCACTGTATTTATTTTAGCCCTGCAACAAACGCATTGAGTGTAAATAATTTGACACTCCACCTGTCATATTTCAATAAATATAGTAAATATATTACTCTTAGAGAAGGTTACTGTGACTAGTGTCTTTTACACCTGTTAAAGCAGATACGATTTTTGAAAAACACAATAAAGCATAATCGAGATGAATAATTTCTAACGTAATTAACAGACGATTAAACGATTTAACCAGGAGGACCAGGCTAGTTTTTGAGTAGTTGCCAGCCACAACTAAAACGACTGAGTGAACAAACGAAATGATTAAATAGACGGTTAAGCCAAAACTGACAAAATAGGTAGGAAACGAAGCGACAGGACATAGAATTACATAGGAACGCACACTATTGGTCAACAATACATAATAAATAAATACGCACTTACCTTTAATCCAGTAATGATAATTCAAGCTTGTAGAAAACGCATGCGGTAAAGCACTAACAAACAGCACAAAGAACAAACGCAAAAGTTCACAATATATAAACATGAGCAATCGAATATAATAATTCACACAAATTAAATAATAACAAACGACTTGAGTTCATAGCGAACGAAACGAATACAAGAACGTAACAAGATTGTAAACGCTGGAAGCGTGGCGGCATCCCACGCCAAGCGTTACACGCAGCCGAAAAGCGCGCATCCATTCATCATGAATGCTGATCCAATAGTGAACAATGAACAAGACGGAAATGAAGGAAAGTGGAAGGGAGAAAAAATGACGTGATCGGTTAGGTCATACGGAAATAACAAGCAAATTTGAAATACTAACAAAGCGGGAATTACGGAAGCATTTTGACAGTACTAAGTGGCGTTAACAACACCTGTACCTCTTTTGTTGTTCGAGCTTCCACAATATTTCTGATTGTGTGTTACACCCTCTTTCGTAAGAAATTTAATTGTGATATTTTTTGTAATGGATGATGGGAACTTCTTGTTCAAACATCGTGATTGTCACTGAAGTGGTAGTAATGTGAAGTTCTCCAGCGGTGGAATGTCCGTCTAAGCATCCCTAATCATGAATATCTCTTAAGCCACGCTCCTCTTCATTCGCCCCAGTGTCGGTATGAAAAGAATTTTGGTTTATATTTGATTGCCCCTCGTACTTGCAACATGGTGACTTTCCGAAAAGATCTAATTCTCCATGTTCTGCTCCATGACAGCACAAGTGAAGAAACTGATCAATTTTTTAAAGTCCTTAAAATTCAGTGAGTATTGTTACACTTGTATATCATGGACGTTAGTATTTATGTGTCTCTATGTATGTTATAGATGAAGATGAGAATGGAAGGAAGAAGTCACGTGATGGATGTGAGTCGCCAAACGTAGGTGAGGTAGCTCCCGATATAGTTCCTGAAATCAAGACTGAAACACCACCCACTACCACTTCAGTAAGTTTGTGTTCAACAAACTGTTATTTTAGTATTTTTGGTCCAATTGGTTTCTTATCAGCAATTTTTTTAACATTTTTATTTGTTACAAAATAAGAATTATTTTACATTTTTACTTTCTCTTGCCTATATGAATATATAGGAAGGAAAGTATTGTTTTCATGTTGATTTTTCAAAGTCGAGTTTTCACCGAATCTATACGTTTTCAGACCCCCTGAACCCAAAAAACATGTTATTAGCAATTGGTCTGTGTGTGTGTGTGAACAGAATATCTCAACAACGGAACAACGTACGAACATCAAACTTGTACATACCACTACCGGACCCGACACGAACATTTTCATCAAAATCGGTCAACCGGAAGTAGTAGTAGTTTATTAGTGTAATTTTTCACTTTTTTGCGATTTTCTCAAAAACTGGTCCTACGATTTTTTTAAAAATCGCCTGGTTTACTCAATTTTTTATTCTCTACAAGATAGGGTAGGCGTCATGTTTGCTGAAATTCTTGGTGAGGCTGTTTTCATGTAAAAACAAAGTTTTTTTAAGATTACGGCTTTAATATGCAATTTAGTGCAAAAATGTATATAATAAAAGTTGTAGAGAATTAAAAAACCTACAACTTTTATTTCAAATATTTTTTTGTATAATGCTTAGTTTAGCAGTAATTAGCAATTTTCTGTTTTTTTCTCACGAAAACGTGAGAAAAATCGATTTTTTTAAGATTTCGGCCTTAGTATGCATTTTATAATAAAAGTGTATATAATCGAATTTATAGAAAATTAAAAGATCTGCAACTTTTATTTAGAACATTTTTCTCTACAGAGCCTAGTTTAGTGTGAAAGAGTGATTTTCCGTATTTTTAAGCCAAACTGAGGTTGATTTTCATTTTCCGTCTTTCATGTATGATTAAAATTAGGGTATGTTTATTGAGGTTAGTTTTTTGTTTATTTCTAATGTTTTATTACTAATGTTAGGTTATATTGTTTAAATTATTTTCTTTGCAAGAGAAAGTTGTGTGAGTGTTTCACACCAGATTTTTATTGTAACAAGTCTTAGACTGTTGTGGTTTCGGTCATTAGCTGAAAAGCTGGTTTGAACCTCTAGAGGTCTTACCAAGTACAAAAAATAGTACTTTACTTTCCTGGGCTTTTTTTTCATCCAGGAGACTCCAAAGGGAGTATAGGACATGTCAAGATAAAACTGATAAACTGAAAGTTTATCACCATTGATAAATTCATCACTTACCACCAGAAACTGTTTTTGCTACTGCTTACTTCAGTAGGCTTGTCATGAACCCCATTGAATCAAATATTACACAAAATAAAAAATAAAAAAGTTAAACACAATGATAAATTCATCACTTACCAAAAATTTTTCCCTGCTACTGCTTAACTCAGTAGGCTTGTCATGACCCCTTTGTATCAAATAGTACAAAATATTTGTTTAATTAGAAGTTAAATACTTTTCAACCAAAACTATTTAGAAAGGAATTTGTGCACTTTAAAATGTTCATCAATCAAATATTGTTTTAGCTTTTTTTTAAAATGACTTAAATTGTCACAACTTTTTAAACCTTGTGCCAATTTATCGATGTATTTTCTACCTGCATAAGTTGGTTTTTGTTCAAATAATTTAGTGTTGTGATTAGTAACATAATAATCGATTTTGTTTCTTGTGTAGTGGTTTTGAACATTTAAATTATGTAAAAAGGTATTTTTCTTTACGTACATTATCACTTCAAAAATGTACAAAGAAGGAACCGTGAGCAATTGCAGCTCTTTAATTAGTGATCTGCATGAGGTAAGGTGGTTGACTCCCATCATACACCTAACAGTTTTTTTCTGTATTTTAAAAACTCTTTCCATGTTACCCTGTGATGAATTACCCCATACTAATATGGCATACCTGATATGAGATAAAATTAAACCATGATAAGCTGCTATAAGCAATTTTTTATAATTTAATCTGGCAATTTGTTTTTGTGTGTGTTCATGTTGATAACCATTTTTTACTTTCTCTTGCCTATATGAATATATAGGAAGGAAAGTATTGTTTTCATGTCGATTTTTTTGAAATCGAGTTTTCACCGGATCTATATGTTTTCTGACCCCCTGAACCCAAAAAACATGTTTTTAGCGATTGGTCTGTGTGTGTGTGTGTGTGTGTGTGAACAGAATATCTCAAGAACGGAACATCGTACAAACTTGAAACTTATGTTACATACCACTACCGGACCCGACACGAACATTTTCATCAAAATTGGTCAACCGGAAGTTATTTGTGTAATTTTTCACTTTTTTGCGATTTTCTCAAAAACTGGTCCTACGATTTTTTTTTAAATTGCCTGGTTTACTCAACTTCTTATTCTCTACAAGATAGGGTAGGCGTCATGTTTGCTGAAATTCTAGGTGAGGCTGTTTTCACTAAAAAAAAAGGTTTTTTAAGATTACGGCTTTAATATGCAATTTAGCGCAAAAAATTATATAATAAAAGTTGTAGAGAATTTAAAATTCTACAACTTTTATTTCAAACATTTTTTTGTATAACGCTTAGTTTAGCAGTAATTAGCGATTTTCTAATTTTTTCTCATGAAAACGTGTGAAAAATTGTTTTTTTTATGATTTCGGCCGTAGAATGCACTTTACGACAAAAGTGTATATAATAAAATTTATAGGAAATTAAAAGATCTACATTTTTTATTTAAAGCAGTTTTCCCTGCAGAGAAAACTGGGTTTAGCACGTAAGAGCGATTTTCCGTATTTTTAAGCCAAACTGAAGTTGATTTTTATTTTCCGTCTTTCATGTATGATTAAAATTAGGGTATGTTTATTGAGGTTAGTTTTTTGTTTATTTCTAATGTTTTATTACTAATGTTCGGTTATATATTGTTTAAATTATTTGCATCGGCAAGAGAAAGTCGTATGAGTGTTTCACACCAGATTTTTTAATATTTGATTGTAATAAGTTGTGGTTTGTTTCTCAGTGTTCAGGTGAAATAATCGATGTTGAAGAGACGAAAGTGAACGAGATCTGCCTTTGCAACGCTTTAGATCAGTATTACGTAAGCCCTTTAAGTTGTCGCAGTGAATTGTATTGTCAAGCGATAGACTCGTTAGACGGCCGACTGATCGGCTGTTGTAACACTGTTGAAATCGCTGCCGCACGTCTAGTCAGGTCGAGCATTAAATTACCGTATCTAGTTTTGTGCACCGTACATCACCAACGCATTCAACGGCATAATTCTTGTCCTGGTTGTGGAAACTTTTGTACTCAGGTAAGGTTTTGTTATTATTTCTATTTTATGTTTCACGTAAGTGTTAATGCGGTTAATAAAGGACGATTTGTGAAAATGATTGATAAAATAAATCCTGGTCAAACCTGACCCAGAACTAAATCTGGGTTTGAATCTGACTGTCTACCTGAATTGGGGGCCACGCCCCAGACCACCCAGAGCGTGCCCATAGAACTGCAGTTTAGCTACCCTATCCTCACCGCGGTGAGGTAACGAGCGCTGGCTGTAGCACCTCCATGTGCTATTCGTAGTACACGGTTGTGCGCAGAATATCCATGTGTGGTAGAGCCATGTGCAAAGCATTAGCTGCGTAATGAGCTCGACGGTGACTCGTCCAATGTTTACTCGAGTACTGAAGGGAGTGGGGCGCCCTGCAAACATAACCGCACCCTCTCATTTGGGTTGACCTCTCAGGGGCTGGGGTTTCCTGGCTAGTTCTCTGGAGCCACTATGCTGCTTAAATTCCTTCGGAATGGGTGTAGGTGGCTGAGGGGTGTCCGGAAACGGATAGATAAATACGCATGTACTAACCACTGTGGGGGCACGCCCCAGACCACACAGAGTGTGCCCATAGAACTGCGGTTTAGGTACCCTATCCTTGCCTGCTTTCGAGGTAACTGGCGCTGGCCGTAGCACCTCCATGTTGTGCTATTTGTAGTACACAGCTGTGCGCAGAACATCCATGTGTGATGGAGTGGGGCGTCCTGCGGGTGTGACCGCACCCACTCATTCGGGTTAGCCTCTCAGAGGTTGTGGGTTCCTAGGTAGCGCTTCGGAGCCACTAGGCTGCTTAAATTCCTCCGGAATGGGCGTAGTCGGCCGAGGAGTGTACAGATAAATACGCTTGTACTAACCACTCTGCCAACAAACCGGCCAGTTTTAATTTCTCATGCCCTTATCTGAAATACAGGTGAGGAGAGTATTGTTTTCATATCGATTGTTCAAAACTGATTTTTTTTTTTGTTTAACGTTCGACTGTTGTGCAATTACTGCTAATGCAGACGGTAAAGAATGAAATGATTTTTTGTAACATATGAAAACATGCCATGCTTGAATGGGGTTTGAACCCAAGACAACATGCTGAGTTTTTATTGAAAATACATGGGGGTGGGGACTCCAAAGTAGCGAAACTCAGGCTGTGGAGGGGAGCGATGGTGAGGGAACGATAGTTCTCAGTGGTGGGCTCTTGGAGGGAAACTGTTCCTGAGTCAGTATGTGAAGCTCGTCACTATGAGTCCACCAGTTCATTTGTAGTGAATTTTTATGTGAAACAAGATTTCCCCTTTCAGCAAAAGTGTGAAATGGCAGACACTCGAGAGTAATGTGTGGTGGTAAAATTTTGTTTCCTTCTATCAGGAAAAATGGCTGCGGAAACTCTTGGAATGCTCCAAATAGCTTACAAAGAAGATGCATTGAGTAAAGCTCGGGTCTACGACTGTTTTTTTCATTTTTCAAAAGAGGGAAGTGTTGAAAACTAACCACGTCACATTTTGGGCGCACCTGTCAACCTTAACGACTGAAGAAAATGTTGAAAAAATCGACACTCTTGCCCGTGAAGATTGTCGCCAAATAATTGTTGAACTGTCTGTCATGACTTAAATGTCATGGAGATCAATTCTGAGAATTTACACATGATGAGATTTGCAGCCACACTTCTGCTCACACGCATTGTCTGTGAAGCAGTTTCTTAGCTAGAATGGAATTAGCAAGTTGTAGAAAATTAAGATAAACCTAAATCTTTGAATTCAAGCATTTTTTTCTTCAATGCTTAGTATAGGAGAGTATTGTTTTCATATCGATTGTTCAAAACTGATCTTTTTGTTTTTTTTTTTGTTTAACGTCTGACTGTTCTGCAATTACTGCTAATGCAGACACTGAAGGATGAAATGAGTTTTTGTAACTTATGAAAATATGCCGTGCCTGAATAAGATCCGAACCCAAGACCGCGTGCTGAGTTTTTATTGAAAATACATGGGGGGAGGGACGGAGATTCACAATTAGTGATTCTCTATCCGGCCCGTTGGCGTAGTGGTTAGCACAACTGGCTTCTATGCCGGGATCCCGGGTTTGATTCTTGGTCAGGTCTGGCATTTTTTTAATCACTCATTTTCATCTATGATTCTTCTTACCGTCTGCATTAGCGGAAATTGGGAAACAGTCAGATGTAAAAACAAAACAAAAAATTGTTAATTTCTGGAGGTTTATTTTCATTTAGTGTCATTCTCTCATAATT
Source organism: Catonia carolina (assembly GCA_035578175.1). Lineage (NCBI taxonomy): Eukaryota > Metazoa > Arthropoda > Insecta > Hemiptera > Achilidae > Catonia > Catonia carolina. The sequence goes on from JAQMRL010000008.1 coordinate 6,488,601, forward strand.
AAATGAATAGGTCAACGGAAAAACGTTGCAAGTAACAAAAACAAATTTTTACAAAAAGTGAAAGATACCATCTGATTCTTAGCTGTATAACGATTTTGTTTCAAGAATTTCCGAGATTTTAGTTACAATTCTACCCGTTAGAAGTTACTATTATGATCAAATAGAGGATTTATAGAACGTATTCCACTGAAACTTCACTTTTGTAAATTTTGTCAGTTGCGACGTTTTTCTGTTGAGCCATTGAAATATAGATTATATCTTTTATTGTTTACATTGACAAGGGAAAGTCATGTGAGTGTTTCACATCAGATTTTTTTATAAAACTATGTCCTTTGTAAATCGATTTGACTAAAATTAGTATAAAAATTATGAAATTTGATAACTGGATGCAAATTGTTTTGACATCTGGTAGATCATACGGGGGTACTTTAAGGGTTAACTGAATTTATATATATTTGATTGGTTTCTTATTGCGTGGAAAGTTTGTCCTGTGTAAATTCGGACATCATTTTCACACACTTTTGTAAATTGTGTCAGTTGCAACGTTTTTCTGTTGAGCCATTCAAATGTAGATTATATCTTTCATTGTTTACATTGGTAAGGTAAAGTCATGTGAGTGTTTCACATCAGATTTCTTTTTTAAACTACGTCCTTTGTAAATCGATTTGACTAAAATTAGTAAAAAAATATATGAAATTTGACAACTGGGTGCGAATTGTTTTGACATCTGGTAGATCATACGGGGGTACTTTAAGGGTTAACTGAATTTATATATATTTGATTGGTTTCTTCTTACAGGGAAAGTTTGTCCAGTGTAAATTCGGACATCATTTTCACAAGGATTGTCTAACTCCGAATTCACAGTCGCAAACATCGCCTACAAAATCAGATGATAAGCAGTCAGATGATTCGTCTTGTACGTGTCTCCATTGCGGAACTGATTCATTCTTCGATGTGAATATCAGTTTGGGTGCGCATAAATATCCGGTTTTTCTACCGTTACAGAAACCACCAAAACAGATGTTAGTAAATGTATATGGTAGATTTTTTTTACTTTCTCTTGCCTAATGAATATTTGTTGTTTAGGTCATCAGCCGGAAGGCTGGTTTGAACCTGTAGAGGTTTTATTAAGTAAAACGAGGAGTGAGGTGGTTTACCATTGCCTTTCTCAATGAATTGAAAAGTACACTTATCAGCATGCCGGGCCCTCTGAAAAGCATATATTTTCCACTCTGCAAGTGACACCTTCACTTCATTCACCGCAGGGTCTGGCTGTATAATGAAATTCATTACTTTCAGAGGAGATAACTCTGATTAGTGTCACAGTACACCTCTACCTCTTCTGTTGTTAAATGATTCAGTCATTTAAAATTGGCTGACCATGTGACAAGAAACAGAACTATTTATTTTAGCCCTGCAACTAACAGATTGAGTGTAAATAATTTGACACTCCACCTGTCTGTTATGGGCAGCTAATGAGTATATAGGAAGGAAAATATTGTTTTCATGTCGATTTTTCGAAATCGAGTTTTCACCGGATCTACACATTTTCAGACCCCCTGAACCCTAAAAACATGTTTTTACCGATTGGTCTGTGTGTGTGTGTGTGTGTGTGTGCGCCCGTGCGTGCGTGCGCATGTGTGTGTGTGTGTGTGTGTGTGTGTGTGAAAAGAATATCTCAAGAACGGAACATCTTTCAAACTTGAAACTTAAGTTACATCCCACTACCGGACTCGACACGAACATTTTCATCAAAATTGGTCAACCGCAAGTAGTTGTTTATTTGTATAATTTTTTTCACTTTTTTGCGATTTTTTTAAAAATGGCTCCTACAATTTTTTTAAAAAATCACCTCATTTACTGCATGTTTTATGCTCAACAAGATAGGGTAGGTACCATGTCTGCTGAAATTCTTGGGGAGGCTGTTTTTGCGTAAAACAATTGTCTTTTAAGATTACAGCTTTAATATGCATTTCAGCGCAAAAATTGATATAATAAAACATGTAGAAAATTTGAATCCTATAACTTTTATTTCAAACATTTTTTGTATAATGCCTAGTTTAGCAGTAATTAGCGATTTTCTGTTTTTTTTGTCACGAAAACTTGTGAAAAATCGATTTTTTTAAGATTTAGGCCTTAGTATTCATTTTACGACAAAAGCTGGTCTAAGAAAAGCAGAAAAATTTGAGAGGAAGATTCTCCGCAAGAAAATAAAATGGGTCCGAAGATAGACAGACAATACATTCAGAATCAGAATCAAAAATAACGTGATGTCATTATCTGTAACTACATTGAACACTCTAAAGTTCAGCCTCTCTTAGTTTGCTCCTAATGTAAACAAATAATGACGTCACTGAGCATGCGCAATATATAAAAACGTGTATACGCTGATTAAAAAGTAACTACAAAATACTTTTAAAAGTATTTTCATAAATGAAATTGTTAGGCCTACATCATATCATGACTGATGTTTTTAGTACTTTAAGTAGTTATAATTTAAAAAATAGTTAACTTAATAGGAATACGACATCCGTAAAGTCGCGGACTCTAGCGTGCACTCTGTAGTAGGTGGCTTTTGTTTGTTGACAGTAGGAGCAAACTAAGAACGGCTCAACTTTACTTGGTGACTATTTCATGTTGACAAACAAGTAATCTGTACTGGCTGGACTTGTGGTTACTATATACTTGATTTTATTCACATCTAATTGCTTCATGGCAATAGAATGAGAGTTGACAAACACACCCTAGTGAAAATTTAAAAGATTACTATGCATTACGAATGAGTTTTCTCATGTTTGGCCGTGCGTTTAGAAAATGTAAACTGAGTTAGTAAACTCGTGTTTGGTTGTGAAATGGTTAAATAACGTGTACACATCGTATTCTTTAATAATATTTAGCCAGTTGTTGTTTTTTTTTTTTTGGTCATCAGCCAAAAGGCTGGTTTGTGAACCTCTAGAAGCTTTATTAAGTAAAACGAGGAGTGTTGAGGTTTATCATTACCTTCTTCACTGAGTGGAAAAGTATGCTTATTAGCATGCCAGGCCCACTGAAAAGCATTTACTTTCTACCCTGCAAAAGCCACCTTTTCTTCATTCATCACAAGGTGGGTCTGGCTGTATAGTGAAATTCATTAATCTCAAAAGAGATAACTGTGACTAGTATCTTTTACACCTTTACCTCTTCTGTTCTGAAATGCCTCAGTCATATAATTGGCTGATCATGTGATAAGAAACAGAACTATTTTTTGTAGCCCTGGAACTAGCAGATCGAGTGCGAATAATTTAATACTCCATCTAACTGTTATGGGCAAAGTTATAGAATAATAAAATTAAGTGATGTATTCTATTTTATATAATGAATTTATGCCCATAACAGACAGGTGGAGTGTCAATTTATTTACACTCAATCTGTCCGTTGCAGGGCTAAAATAAATAGTTGTGTTCCTTATCACATGGTCAGCCAATTAAACGACTGAATCATTTAAGAACAGAAGAGGTAGAGGTGCAAAAGACACTAATCAGAGTTGTCTCCTCTGAAAGTAATGAATTTCATTATACAGCCAGACCATGTGGTGAATGAAGTGAAGGTGTCATTTGCAGAGTGGAAAATATGTGCTTTTCAGAGGGCTTGGTTTGCTGATAAGTGTACTTTTCCACTCAGTGAGTTGTGGCAATGGTAAACCACCTCACTCCTCGATTTACTTAGTAAAACCTCTAGAGGTTCAAACCAGCCTTTCCGCTGATGACCTAAACAACAACATAATGAATTTATGTAATAAATTTCACTAACCTTCCTTTTTAACTGTGTCAACTTTTATTTGTCACTTACACGTGTTTCGGTGGATCCACCATCATCAGAGTAAAAAACATATAATTGAAACTAAAAACTTTATTTATTAAAAATCTATAGAGGATGATACATCTTCAGTCATTTGTATAAAAGTATAAGAGTTTTATTTTCACTTACTTGTGTTTCGGTGGATCCACCATCATCAGAGTAAAAAACATATAATTGAAACTAAAAACTTTATTTATTAAAAATCTATAGAAGATGATACATCTTCAGTCATTTGTATAAAAGTATAAGAGTTTTATTTTCACTTACACGTGTTTCGGTGGATCCACCGAAACACGTGTAAGTGACAAATAACAGTTGACGAAGTTAAAAAGGAAGGTTAGTGAAATTTCTTTTATAAATTTTTTTTTTCCCTTGTTTGATCTCAATGGATCACTCTAGTCAACTTTCTGGTTCGCTTCCCATGTACTTCATTAGCTCGCTGTTCTTGCCAATACCTCCTCATGTTTTCAGATCTTGCTTTTCGTTGCTCGTCAGTCACCTGCACAACTCTAGCCACCTTGTCCACATTAAAACACTTTGCATTTAGAAACGCCCTTATCTTTGGTTTATTTGTCGCATCTTCAATCCTCAGTCCATTTTCGTCAAGATCCTCTTTAATTGCTGAGATGTATCTTCCACCAGATTTCACACTGATTCCTCTGGTTATAAGTTGTTTTAATAACCTATTCTCTGGCATTCTTAATATGTGAAAGAAATAAGAAATTCTGCGCTTTTTCATTAGACTGATAATCGGTTCGACGACTTCATACACTGTTTCATTAGTGGGGATTCTCCACACACCATCCTTTTTGTAGTTCTTATTAATGCAAGTTCTAACAATTCTACGTTCTGTTTTAATTGTCTGATCACTTTTCCCTTCGTGATAATTAATAGAATTAATTTCAAACTGCAGGATTCATTGTAAAGATTTATTTTTAAGTGATGTATTGTTATCAAGTTTTTTACGTGTGTCTTTATTTTTGTGTTCAGGCCGTCTGCGAAAATGGGATTCGGAGGATGCATTGTCGAGCCGAACGAAATAAAAATGGATGATGACGATGACTACGAAACCAGAAAATTGTTGGGTAAAGATGATGATGATGAATGCAATCCGTTAGTACCGACCACCAGTCTAGTTCTGCCGTCGGGTTTGAAGATCTCATCCGAAGGATTGCCGGACTCCGGATTAAAGGACAAGTTAGACAAGTTGTTGCATGTCGCTTGTACTATTTCCACACCTCCTAGTGGCAGGTCTGTCTGTCTGTCTTGTTTGTTTTGTACCTCTTTTTGCACTGCTTTATTTATTTATTTATTTTTTGTTGTTTGTTTTATTTTTAAATTGCTTCTGGTATCGTGAATTGTTTTATTTGTCAGTGAAATCTGATCGCCAATTTTTTGCTGGATTATTTTTTACTTTCTCTTGCCTATATGAATTTATATAGGAAGGAAAGTATTGTTTTCATATCGATTTTTCGATATCGAGTTTTCACTGGATCTACACGTTTTCAAGACCTCCTGAACCAAAAATATGTTTTTAGCAATTGGTCTGTGTGTGTGTGTGTGTGAACAGAATATCTCAAGAACGGAACATCATATGAACTTGAAACTTAAGTTACATACCACTACCAGACCCGACACTAACATTTTCATCAAAATCGGTCATCCATAAGTAGTAGTTTATTTTTGCTGGATTATTTTTTAGTTTCTCTTGCCTATATGAATATATATAGGAAGTAAAGTATTGTTTTCATGTCGATTTTTCGATATCGAGTTTTCACCGGATCTACACGTTTTCAGACCCCGTGAACCCAAAAAACATGTTTTTAGTGAGTATGTGTGTGTGTGTGAGTGAACAGAATATATCAAGAACGGAACATCGTACGATCTTGAAACTTGAAACTTAAGTTACATACCACTACCGGACCCGACATGAACATTTTCATCAAAATCGGTCATCTAGAAATAGTAGTTTATTCGTATAATTTTTCACTTTTTGCGATTTTTTTGAAAACTGGTCCTACGATTTTTTTAAAAATCGCCTGGTTTACTAAATTTTTTATGTTCTACAAGATAGAGTAAGCGTCATGTTTGCTGAATTTCTTGGTGAGGTTGTTTTCATGTAAAGAAATTGTTTTTTTAAGATTACAAATGACTGTAGATGTATCATCTTCTGTAGATTTTAAATAAGCGAGATAAAAATTTTTTTTGGTTTTAATTTTTTATTTACTCTGATGATGGTGGATCCATCGAAACACGTATAAGTAAGAATTAAAATAAAGTTGACGCAGTTTCAAAAGAAGGTTGGTGAAATTATTATATAAATTCATTATATGAAATACTACAATTTAACTTAAATTATTAAACTTTCAGTCGGATTCGATTTCCATTTTCAGTCGTTTCTTTTGTTTTTGTTCGTTATATAGTTTTTAGTTTCTTATTCTTGAAACAATTTTTGGCTTTTAGTCTTCCCTCTGGATTTTTTTTTGTATGTAGTCTGTGCATCTGTTTTTTTACATTGTTGTTGTATATTTTTTTTTAATTATTATTTTATACAGACAGTTGTGCTTTTGTCGTGGAATTTGTTTTTTGCCTGTACTTTTTTGCCTCTTAATCATTGTAAATCACAGTAAGTTTGTTAGTTCTCTTTTCTTAGTATTGTATTATTTATATTGTGTCACTGGTTTTGGATTTTATTTCAAAACACACGCTGAAAAATATATCTCATATATTCAGTTGTAATAGTTTATTCCCCGAAATTAAATAATGTATTTTACGTTCATTTTGTTTTTACCGAAAAATGAATGCTATAGTTAGAGATTTAGTAATGTGTTTGAAATTAGTTTTGTAATTATTTTTCTGTTTGTATTTTTACTTGTACTTGATTCGCTTTTTGAAAATCCCATTTTGAAGTTTTATCTTTTTTTTGTGAAAATCATAAGAGCTTTTTTTGTAGAAAAAGTAATTAGTTATTCGATAATTGTATGAACTTAAGTTTTTGTTTACATTGACGGCCTTAAAAGGGTGGTGTTGATTTTTCATTAAGTAAAGATTGGTTTGCCGGCCGCTTTGGCGTACTTGCTAACATGCTTGTCTCTCATCGTATGGTCTTGGGTTCGAATCCCACTCAGGCACAGCATATCTTCATTTGTTACAAAAAAAAAACAAAATCATTTCATCCTTCACAGTTACAACCCAATGCCCGTCGCTTATGAGCACTATATAGGGTGATTCAAAAAGAGCGCCGGTTTTGATATATCAAATTAAGAGATTTATTTTATTGAAAAACTGAAAATAAATACATCAACAAGTCATCTTACCTTCCGATTTCATGTATGAAAAATGATGTCATGCATGTGTCCTCCTCTACTGCGCTGGCACGCATCAACTCTGTCCATGAAATTGGATATTACTGCACGACAAGTTTCGACTTCCATTTGCCCGATAACCCGTCGAATTTCCTCCTTCAAGTCATTGATGTTTCGGGGTTTATTGGCATACACCAATGACTTCAGATGACCCCAAAGATGAAAGTCACAAGGCGTCAAGTCACACGACCTTGGTGGCCATTGATGGTCGGAATTACGAGAAATGATGCGATCCTGGAACCGTTCACGGAGCAACAACATTGTTTCTCATGCAGCAACTGAATTTTATACGGGTGATATTGGAGATCGTACCGAAGAATTCTCCGTACAGAAGAACATCGTAAACCCAATTGTTGAGAACGGCGACGTATTGATTTTGCTGGGCTAACAGCCACACTGTCACGAACCAACGCAACGTTCTGCTCAGTTCGGCCAGAACGACGACGTCCAGAACTTTTAAGGTCGACTGTTGAACCCGTCTCAAAAAACTTTTTCATGAGCCTGCGAACTGTTGATTCATTCGGTGCTTCATTACGTCCTAGAGTACCACGAAGTCGCCTGACAGTAGCCGCATAACTCTCTCCACTCTGGTAAAATGTTTTGACGATTAACACTCGTTGTGCAATAGTAAACTTCTCCATGGTTAGACACAGACTGTGAGAGTACTACACTGCGAACAAGAGAAACTACAACTGAATCGGCAATCGGAATGTTCTCCGAAATAGAAATGAGGTCTAACAATGTTGCCAACCAATAAACAAAAATTACCAGCCGTTTAAAAACCGGCGCTCTTTTTGAATCACCCTATAGTTGATGCGATGTTAAATAAAAGCTAAGAAAAAAAAAAGATTGGGTCGGAAGATTCTGTATCAGTATTTGAGGGAGTTTAACCCTTTGATGTGTAAGGCTTTCACTGTTGGGTATGCGAAAATACACAGGCCGATTTTAATAAAAATATATCAGAAATTCTTCAAACTGCCACCATATATACAACTTTTAAGATTTAGTAATGCAAAAAATTCAGAATTTTTAATAAAAAGATTCTGTAAATTCTCGTGATATGGTTACAAACTTGATGCACCGATTCCAAAATTATTGAAAAAATACTGAATGTCAAAATTTCAACGGGAATCAAAAAATTACACTTTCACATTGATGTACAAATTTTTCACTGAAAATTCAATACAGACAACAACGGTATACTCTAGTTCACTATTGACAAAATAAAAAAAATGAAATAATTACGTGATCGTTAAAAATCTCCGTTCTCATCGAGTTAACATTTAGGTTAGATTAGAAAATTGCTTCATAATTCAGCTAAGTCATTGTCTGTGATTCTGTAATAAATATATGAATGGAGTGATTTCTGTGTGTTACAGGTACACTTTAAGAAATATGTACCAGGCAGCCAAGAGTGGTGATTCTGAAAAATTAGTTTTTATGTTAGGTATGTCTATTTATATCTGTAATAGTTATAATTTTTTTCTAGCAAATACGAGGTGTGGCTGTTAAACCTTTTGCTACTAGTCAGTATTTGATATGGTAACAAAAAAAAATTTTTCGAAAAATGAAAGGTATACCAAAAAATACCAGTTCGAAAACTGGCGTTTTTACATACTTTCACTAAAAATGTTATAAAAAATTTCATATCCAAGATATTTTAATATTTTTTTTTTAACCCGGGAGCAATCGCAAGCTTTGTGTCACCTATTTGGGTCGCTGCGGGTCATCATGACCCACATTTGGAATTTTCGTTTTTAACTGTTTTCTTTTTGTGTTTTGTTATCTAAGCATTTTATTGACATAATTTGGGGTATTAGATAAGTAAACAACACAATCTCAAACAAAAATTGATTTATTAAGGATATTTAAATGATACAAAGAAAAGCCTTTACAATTTTACCTTACAAAAACATTATGGTGAATTCATTAATTTTCTAAAATAATTTAAAAAAATACTGCGTGAAATACTATTGAAAACAAGTTATTAACATTTAAGAGATACTGAAAACATAACATTTTATTGTGGTTAGTTACACATTTTTTAAAATTAAAATAAAAATTCTAGAGGAGTATCGGCTTGTCTTGCCACGCCCTTACAACCAGGCCGCTGCAAAACTATATTTCGTTGCCTGGTATGCACTGATTGTGTAGGCTCAGCTTTTTTCCATTTGGTCTGGTCCTTTCCAATATAATATCCACGATAGGCTAAAGGAATTTCATCTTCCGAAGTGCTATTGTCAACAGAGTCATCGCGTATTTCTTCCTCTTCTTCTTCTGAACTCTGTTCCGTATCCGTATTTCTTTCACGATCGTCAGCTACTTCTTCTTCAGGATCTACGTCACTACCAATATCACTCATATCTTCTTCAAAACCATCCTCTGAACTATCGTCGTTTTCCAAAAAATGAAGAATTGCTCACTCATCCATTTTACTAATATGTTTTAAACGTAATCTATGATATTTATTATTTACACGATATAACTAAAAAAATAAAGAAACTGATAAGTAATACGACAAATATAATTATTATAACGATAAAATATACAAAACACAGCCAAAGACAACGCATATAACACACTCTTGTTAGGTTCAATACGTATACACAAACGGTCGCGGTGGGTCACGGTGACCCGCAGATGTCTATCAACAACGAACGCTTCACGTAAACTAAATGAACAGGTGGGTATCTGTAGATTAGTTGTAAAGAGTAAGGTACAGAGCGTGGCATACATGCGTCGCCAACAGTACAGTCAGGACAGAAAATACAATACCGACGCGGGTCATAGTGACACGCAGCGATTGCTCCCGGGTTAAACAATTCAGAAGACTTAAACTATATTATAGACATAAAATACAAATGCACTGGACCTTAAAACATCTTTGTTTTTTCATAAATATGCGAAAATTTTCATGAAAGCGAGAGAAAAAAGAAGTTTAAAGCACTGTAGCTTTTAAATAACAAATATTTTATCAGTGGGAACCTCTCTTAATCAATTTTAAATAGTTTTTACTACAGGTGTGCAAAATTTTGCAGAGATTGTAGCATAAATAATAACAAACAATAACATAAAACATACAATAACAAACTACACTTTTCAATAAAAAAAACTGAATGAAGTAAAATAAAACTAAGTTACGTTGTTACTAATTACGTTGTTTACAAAGTACGAGAGCGACTACAAACAAAGAACGGCACTAGTAAATAAACACAAAAACAGCTGTGATGTTACGCCAGGTTAGCACACATAACCTCTGAAAGAAAATTAAAAAAATAAATTCTTAAATAATTGTTTTATTATTGAGTAGTAGCAACATTAGCCTTAATTAAAACTTTTTCTGGTGACTTTAAAAATAGTTTAAAGCCTTGAAAATCACGAAATTGTAATTGACGATATTTCGTCAACTGGTATTTCTCGCATATATTCCGGTTGACGATATATCGTCAACTGGTATTTCTCGCATATTTTCTAATTGACGATATATCGTCAGCTGGTAGCCAAAGGGTTAAATACCGTTTTTACTTGTGTATAACGCGCACCCGTAATTAATTATAATATTTTAAGTAAAAATATTTCATACCCGAAAAAATTGATAAGTAGACGATTTTCACTTGAAAAATATATTTATTGAACTATCAAAAAACAAACAATTTGAAACAACTTACATTACAGTTTAAATACGAGTATTTTAATTTCAATGCAATTTTTTTACTCATCATTGCTTTCCGAAGATGAAGAAATTTCTTCGTTCCCGGGTACATCTTCATTGTCACTGTTATCCCAGAGTGCGCAGTCCTCCGTACCGTCTAGGCGATTAGATATTCCACACCTCTTGAAAATATTCATGAATTTTTTCTGGCAGAAATGAATCAGCAGGAAACGAAAAGGCAGATAATGATGCCAAACATGCCATTAAAAAAACATACCGTATTACTGTTTTTGCCATTATCTGAAAATAAAATAAAAAGAATTATCTGTATTTTTTAATTTAAGCGGTTTTTGTTTTAATTAGGTGTATTCGTGTATAACGCGCACCCCCATTTTTGGGGAGAAATTCTTGGAAAAAAGTGCGTGTTATACAAGCGAATATACGGTAACGAGACTGACGTAATAAATTTTATTTTTATTTATACATAATCACTTATTGTCACCGTCAATATACACTCCTCTATCCCTACAACGCTCCATGCGAATTTTCCATTGTTAAAATTATTAATTATTAATTAATTATTAATACACAAAATTATTTTAAATTTAATGAAAAAATATACAAACAAAAAGATGGACTTACTATGGGAGCACCATTAAGCTCTATTTTGTCTGAAATTTATTTACAATATTTTGAAGAAATAACTGTGTATCAAATAGAACACACACATAATGTAGTAATGTGGCACAGATATGTAGATGACATACTGGTAATATTGGAAAAGACATATAAAAATGAAGAGGATGTTATTTTAAAAAAATTAAATACATTTGATGATAAATTACACCACACTATGGAACTTGAAAATAATAATAAATTAAATTTCATGGACATACAATTAATCAAGGGTAATAGTAAAATAACAACAGGTGTATTTCGTAAAAGTATATTACCAATAACAAATATAAATAAGTCATCTAACCACCCATACTCACATAAAATGGCAGCTTACCATAGTATGATTCACAGAGCATATAATTATATAAAAGATAAAAAACTACTAGAAAATGAATTAAGAACAATAAAATTCATAGCACAAAAGAATGGGTATCATGAAAAAGAAATAAATAAAGTTATAAATAAAATTAAAAACAAACTATATTTTAAAAATAACTTAAGAACCACCCTTATATTAGATAATAAAATAAAACATAAACCATTTATTGCATTAAAATACAATAAAACTATTAATAATAAATTATACAGAACATTAAATAAATTTTATAAAATCGCATACACATGTAATAATAAAAAACTACTGTCCACAAATATAATTAAAAATAATATAAATGAAACACTAAGCAATAAAAAGGGTGTGTATAAAATAGATAGTGGTAATGAGGATTGTAAAAAATTTTACATTGGTATGACTAGTGGTAATTTTCAAGTGAAGTATAATGAACATAAAAAAGCACTGAAATGTGACTACATTATATCTAACTATACTAATCATATAAAAGAAGAAAAACATAAATATGGAAGCATCTTACCAAAAGAAGGGATAGGCTAGTGGGGCATATCCTAAGACATCCGGGTATTGGGCTATTATTGAGGGAGTAAATTGTAGAGGGAGGCAAAGATTAGAATATATAAAGCAAATTAAAAAAGATCTAGGGTGTTACCGGTATGTAGAAATGAAACGACTTGCGCAAGATAGAACAGGTTTGAGAACTGCATCAAACCAGTCGAGTGACTGATGACAAAAAAAAATTATTTTATATTTTGGTATTTGTGTGTTTCAGCGTCTGGGTTGAACCCGAATCATCAGTTCCGAGAATGGGTGATGGGTACTGCATTGCATGCAGCATGTTTTGGTGGTCATATGACAGTAGTTCATTTACTGATTCAGGCAGGATCTGATATCGACATATTGGATAAGGAACAAAATACACCGCTCATGATCGCTGTTCTCAACAGCCATAACAGTATTGTCAAATATCTTGTCAAGGCTGGTGCCGATGTCACTTTCAAGGTAAATATATTCTAATACAGTAATTTCTTGGTATCCGCGGGTTTCGGTTATCCGTGGAAGTTAAAGGTTCCGGAAGTTAGGTTTCAACCAAATATAAACTGCCCGTTTAACCAAAGTTAAAGGTTTAACTCGCCACTTAACCCTTTAACTACTACCTTAGGAATCGTCATGTGTAACCTCCTGTGCTGAATTAGGAATGACTTTTTTGGTGTCATCTTAAATCATTACTTATTTCTTTTAAGTTTAAAATAAAATCAAAATCATACACACTTCATAAAAGAAGAAACACCAAACTCATATGAAACAGCTGTTTTGAAAAAATACTTGTTTATTTATTTACTATTTTCATTGTAAAATGCAATATTTTATTCATTTTTATAATAAAAAAATGAAGAAAATGATATAACCGAAATATGACTTGAAAATAATCGAATAAATTAGACACCAAAATAACACGGCGACACATCTGACAATATGTGATGTAGCTAATAAATACAGGACACTGTCAAAAAGTTTCACATAATAACCAGTAGATGGTGTAACATGTCCATTATGTAGTGTTATGATTTCCCAATGATTTAACATTAGAACGTACAAATGCGGATTAGCACGTGCGTTTGATTTTCAATAACGTAAAAGTACGTTAGTAGCACAGTAAGTACCGCGAGCTCCAAACGTATATATACGTCAATAGCAGTTAAAGGGTTAATGTTGCCATCCGGTGACATTTTTTTTTTTAACTTATTTATTTACAATCAGCCTTACAATGTGGCTTTAAGCAAATCATTATACAAGAACTAAACTTACGTGAGTGAAGTAGACAGCCTTTGCTCTCACTTCAACTAAATAAAATTAGAAAATAAAGTTAATAAAAACTAAGAAATGTTGTAAAGTTACAAAATTAACAAAAACAATGTAAAAGAAGTAAACAAAAAAATGAAGAAACAATGCAAAAGAAGTTAACAATAAAAAAGAAAAATAAATAAAATTTTGAAATTTCACTTTAGATTAAAAAGTAGTGAAGAGGATGAATGGTGAATTTAACTTCGTATATGTAATAAAATCGTCGGTCTAAGTCGAGGATGTGATGTCTTTTGAGGCGCTTCGTTTCCTCACTGTTGTCCAGTAAATTTAATGCCAGGTGGTTCTGGTGATTGTTTAATCTTAGCTGGTACCGGAGGCTCAGCTCTCTTATCTGTTCTGTTACGGTACGGATACGAAGATGGTCATGTATTTCCGAGTTTCTTATAAACCACCCAGCGTTAATCGTCGATCTTAATACTTTATTTTGGAAGCGTTGTATCATTTCTAAATTGGATCTGCTGGATATACCCCAAAGCTGAGCGCCATATTTCCAAACAGGCTGGAAAATTGTATTATAGATCAAGACCTTATTTTCAACAGATAATATTGTGATCTTCTTCCTAACAATCAGTTAAACGTCATGTATTTTAAATTAAGCTCATTCCGTTTACATACTATGTGATGTCGCCAAGTTAATCTCCGATCAAGATGCAAGCCAAGGTACTTCACATGATCTTGTTGTGGGAGTATATCATTACCTAGGAGTACTGATGGGCATTCCTCTCTTCTCATAGTAAACGTAACTTGGACGGATTTATTTGCGTTGGCTTTTAGATCCAGTGACATATGAACAAATAAATAAATTGAATATTTAGAATGCAGGATTTCGTATGATAAGGATGATGATGTGAGTGAGTAACTGGCGATATTCAGTGCTGTATGCGATTCTATTCGCAGGACAATAGGAAAGAAAACGAGGAAGAAGAACATCCAAATGAAATTTTATAGAGCAATGGTTGTACTGCTCGTATCATACGGGTGTCACTAAAAACGAACGAATGTTGTATCCAGGCTGTTGGAAATGAGATTTTTTCCGGAAATCAAAAATTGTACCCGGTTTGATAGCTACAACTAAAATAAAAACCTACAGTTTTTATTTCAAGTATCTATTTGTATAATACTTAGTTTAGTGGTAATTTGTGATTTTCTGGTGTTTTTTTTTTTCATGAAAATCTGTAAAAAAATGGATTTTTTAAAGATTTCAGCCTTGGTAGGTATTTCACAACACAAGTGTATAATCAAATTTATAGGAAAAGATAGGATAGATCTACAGCTTTCATTTCAAGGATTTTTTCTCTACAGAGGCCTAGTTTAGCTTGAAAGACTGATTTTCTGTGTTATTAAGTCGAAGTAAAGTTGGTTTTCATTTTGCATCATTCACTCATGATTAAAATTAAGTTGTTTTTCTGTATTTCTACAGTTTTATTATAGCCTGATTTTCGTAAGGAGAGCGTTGGGTAAAACGTGCGTCTGCATTAGTATAGTCTTGTATGTACTGCAATAGTACAGCGTATGTAATCAACAATGGAACAACATGGCTACAAAATACAATGGGTGTTGTCAATTTTCAACAACACTCTGACTGTACATCTAACTGTTGGTCAAAGGGGTATGCAGGGTCAAAGTAAAGTATGCGCATGCTTAGTCCAGCACTCACAGCAATTGGCTTGGCCTTTACTAATGTTAAGTTATATTGTTCATTATTGGCACTGGCAAGATAAAGTCATGTGAGTGTTTCACGCCAGATTTTTTTAAGTGATATTATCTTCACATTTCTGCCCATAACAGACAGGTGGAGAGTCAAATTATTTACTCTCAATCTGTTCGATGCTGGGCTAAAATAAATAGTTCTGTTTCTTATCACATGGTCAGCCAATTAAATGACTGAATCATTTAAGAACAGAAGAGGTAGAGGTGTAAAAGACACTTATCAGAGTTATCTCCTCTGAAAGTAATGAATTTCATTGTACAGCCAGACCCTGTGGTGAATGAAGCGAAGGTGTCATTTGCAGAGTGGAAAATATGTGCTTTTCAGAGGGCCCGGCATGCTGAAAAGCGTACTTTTCTATTCAGTGAGTTGTGGCAATTGTAAACCACCTCACTCCTCATTTTACTTAGTAAAACCTCTACAGGTTCAAACCAGCTTTTCGGCTGATGACCTAAACAACATCTTGACATTTATAAAATCTTCTGGTATTTGTGTTTGTTGTCAGGGTGGAGATGGTATGACAGCACTTCATTTGGCTGCTAAAACGGGCAACTTGGAAGCTTGTCATTATTTATTATCAAATTTCAACGTGCCAAGATTCTTCATTGATACAGTAGATGACGGACGTTGGACTCCACTAGTGTGGGCTGCAGAACATCGTCATGCTGATGTAGTCAGGTAATTTTTACTTTCTCTTGCCTGATATGAATGTTTTTAGGGAAGTAGAGTATTGTTTTTATGTCGATTTTTTTTGAAATCGAGTTTTCACCGAATCTACACGTTTTCAGTCCCCCGGAAACCAAAAAACATGTTTTTTGCGATTGGTCTGTGTGTGTGTGTGTAAACAGAATATCTCAAGAACGGAACATCGTACGAACTTGAAACTTAAGTCACATACCACTACCAAACCCAACTCGAACATTTTCTTCAAAATCGGTCAACCAGAAGTAGTAGTTTATTTGTGTAATTTTTTACTTTTTTGCGATTTTCTCAAAAATGGGTCTTAACAATTTTTTTTAAAATCATCTGGTTTACTAAATTTTTTTATGCTCTACAAGATAGGGTAGGCGCTATGTTTGCTGACATTCTTAGTGAAGCAGTTTTCACGTAAAAATTTTTTTTTTTTAAGATTGCTGCTTTAATATGCATTTTAGCGCAAAAATTTATATAATAAAAGTTTTTTCTACAACTTTTATTTCCAACATTTTTTTTGTATAACGCATAGTTTAGCGGTAATTAGCGATTTTCTTTTTTTCCTCATGAAAACGTGTGAAAAATCGATTTTTTTTAAGATTTAATCCTTAGTATGCATTTTACAACAAAAGTGTATATAATAAAATTTATAGGAAATTAAAAGATGTACAACTTTTATTTTAAGCATTTTTTTGTACAGTGCCTAGTTTAGCGTGAAAGAGCTATTTTCCGTATTTTTAAGTCAAATAAGTTGATTTTCATTTTGTATCTTTCACTCATGATTAAAATTAGGTTATGTTTATTGAGGTTAGTTTTTTGTTTATTACTAATGTTAGGTTTATTGTTAATTATTTGCATTGGCATGAGAAAGTCGTGTGAGTGTTTCATACCAGATTTTTATGTTGAGTTATCGCTTTGAAATACAAGTTTTTCAGTCCTCCTGAATTTAGAAAATATGTTTTTAATCATTCAACGCTTCCAAAATAGGGTACTGAGAAACTTCGTCAATGCACCCTGGTTCATATGGAACAACGACCTTCACAGAGACCTACGAATGGATTTCATCCCCAGCAAAATCCAAAGGTTCACACAGAAGCATCAAAATAGATCACCGCCATAACAAGCATTGAAGCAGTTCAGCTGCTTGACAGTGATGATCTGCTTTGATGGCTGAAAAGCAAGAAACCAATTGAGCTTGTGTAGTGTCTGTGTTTGATTGATAGATTGAAAGTGAGCAGTGTTAGTGCACGTTTAGAATTGGTGTTAAATTTAAGTGCGCAATATAAGTTTATTTCTATTTCATATAATGAATTAATATAATAATTTCACTAACCTTCTTTTTAAACTGCGTCACCTTTATTGTAATTTCTACTTACACGTGTTTCGGTGGATCCACCATCATCAGAGTAAATGAAAAATTGAAACTAAAAAATTTTTTCACATTTATTTAAAATTTACAGAAGATGGTACATCTTCAGTCACTTGTATAATACAAGTGTTCAGTCTTCAGTTTTATACAAGTGACTGAAGATGTACCATCTTCTGTAAATTTTAAATAAATGTGAAAAAATTTTTTAGTTTCAATTTTTCATTTACTCTGATGATGGTGGATCCACCGAAACACGTGTAAGTAGAAATTACAATAAAGGTGACGCAGTTTAAAAAGAAGGTTAGTGAAATTATTATATTAATTCATTATATGAAATAGAAATAATTTCAAACTGCAGGATGCATTATAAAGATTTATTTTTGAATATAAGTTTAGTGTAAATTATGTGTTATTTGAAATTAATTACGGAAGTTCTGCTGATGACCTACCTCTGTAGTAGTTTAACGAATAAAATTACTCATTAATTTTAAGACTACAGTGCTTTTCACAGTTGATGAGCTCTGCTGTCTGTTCCACACGTTTAGACCAATCAGAACGTTTGCCAGCGTTGTCAGATTGTACCTGACAAACATTACGTGTGCATGCGTATAACAGCCACACTTGTGTCTTGCATCTCATACTGAACACATCGATTACAGAGCGTGTTAACATGTAATAATATAATATAATTATAATAATCACTGTTGTTGTTTAGGTCAACAGCCGGAAGGAAGGCTGGTTTGAACCTGTAGAGGTTTTACTAAGTAAAACGAGGAATGAGGTGGTTTACCATTGCCTTCCTCACTGAATGGAAAAGTACGCTTATCAGCATGCCGGGCCCTCTGAAAAGCACATATTTTCCACTCTGTAAATGACAACTTCACTTCATTCACCACAGGGTCTGGCTGTACAATGAAATTCATTACTTTCAGAGAAGATAACTTTGATTAGTGTCTTTTACACCTCTACCTCTTCTGTTGTTAAATGGTTCAGTCATTTAATTGACTGACCATGTGATAAGAAACAGAACTATTTATTTTAGCCCTGCAATGAACAGATTGAGTGTAAATAATTTGACACTCCACCTGTCTGTTATGGGCAGAATAATCACTACATTTATAATACATATTACATTTATAATATAATCAGCTGATTGTATGTTCATCTATACTAATATAATAAAGAAGAAACGTCTGTTTGTTTGTTTGTTTGTATGTATGAGGTGGTAATCTCACAAACTACTCAACTGATTTAAAAAAAATCTTTCATTGTTGCATTGCTTAGAGCTTCCTGATCAATATAGGCTATTTTGCAACTTTAACTAACTTTAATTAAGTGAATTAAGCGACTTAAACTGTGACGAAGTCGCATGTTTTAGTTTATCGGGTGCATAGCACTTTTATTTTTTCTAAGTCCTCTGGATGGCGTATTTTTTGGGCTAGAAGCACGATTCAACTTTTATATATCATAGAAAAACGTTAAGAATAACATTTGATTCCAAAAACATTAGAAATTCAGAAATATTCAAAATTTGTATTTTTGTACTGTATTTCATATACTGTATTTGTTTTCATTCGGCAGGTAGTGAAGAGTCATATATTTCCAATTACTCTGCGTACTGCACCCACGTATTACTGTCTCTTATCTCAGCCATATATCAACTGTCTCTTTCTTTTCTATCAGTATTCATCTATGCATTCTATTCAATTCTATTAAATCGCAGGGACGAACATTTAAAACAGTGGACATCGATTTGAGACAAGAGTGCTTCCTTCACTCATGGACAACTTTTTGTCAGACTTTCTAGAGCTGGAAGTGCGGAAAAACAATTTATTTTGCTGCCACAGGGCAACAAAACCACAAATATCGTATATAGATAGGTTTTATTCAAAAATAAATCTTTATAATGCATCCTGCAGTTTTAAATATTTCTATTTCATATAATGAATTAATGCAATAATTTCACTAACCTTCTTTTTAAACTGCGTCACCTTTATTTTAATTTTTACTTACACGTGTTTCGGTGGATCCACCATCATCAGAGTAAATAACATAAAATTGAAACTAAAAACACTATTTATTAAAAATCTATAGAAGATGATACATCTTCAGTCACTTGTACAAGTGACTGAAGATGTATCATCTTCTATAGATTTTTAATAAATAGTGTTTTTAGTTTCAATTTTATGTTATTTACTCTGATGATGGTGGATCCACCGAAACACGTGTAAGTAAAAATTAAAATAAAGGTGACGCAGTTTAAAAAGAAGGTTAGTGAAATTATTGCATTAATTCATTATATGAAATAGAGATAGGTTTTAAAATAATTTAATGAGTCCTACATTAGCTGCTGTGAAGCGAAGCGAGCGGGGGTTACTAGTAGGTTATAATTGTTATTGGAAGACAAAAAAAAAATGGCTGACGAAATATATAACAGAGCTATGAGAGCAAGTATTGGCAACGTTGCTGGCAAGTCGTTGGCTAGCTATGAAGTTCAGAGCTCATCAGCTTTGAAAAATAGTATAGATTTTAATTCGTGTACAAAAAGAAAGAATATATGTTTCTGTTTTTAGATTTCTTCTGCGTAAACGTGCAGATCCTCTCGTACGTGACGCTGAACAGAACATTGCGCTGCATTGGGCGGCTCTTGCCGGCAGTGTTGAAATATCGGAAGCATTATTGAATTACGGATCTGAAATCAATTCCACCAACGCTCATGGTGATACTGCTATGTAAGTTTTATTAAATAATTCCAAGTTTTAACAATTTTTACTTTATTTTGTTGAAAATTATTATTAATTAAATCATTTTTTCATTATTTGTTATTGGAAGCTTTTTTGTGTCAAATCTGGGATCTCAGGGTATGAAAGCATAAATTTTTTTAGTTATCTGTTCTTGTAGTTTTATTGGATAAATATATTTTTTTTACCCGTTTCTTGGGCATTGATGAGATAACTTGCCTCCCGTGCACTCCACTAGTATGGCAATGATGAACATGTAAAACTGGCGTCCATAATTGAAGTGCCTCAACGTTGACGTGGTTATGAAGATGTCAATGTTCCAGGCATACAAAGGAGCATTTACACTGTTCCTAAACACTTTGTTTTGGATCCTTTGAATGACATTTAGGTTGTTTGCTTCAGTTTAGCCTTAGAATGATGAATTACGAACAAATTTTTTAAAGGTCAGTTACAAAAACTGTTTTAAAATGCTTGCTAAGGTTGCACTAGGTTTGTATACCCCTAAAGGGTTTTAAAAGTAGGGCAAGAAAAGAGATCTAGCGTAGCGTTTAAGGTAATGGAGACAAAAACTTGCTGTTCAGTCATGTTTATTTATTTAATTTAATTGTTTGCAACAGGCCAACTACGGCCCAATCACAGAAACAATATTTCATTAGAGAGCAAAAGACAATACAAAAGTAAAAAGAAAAGAAAAGAAGAGAAAAATACAAACAAAAATATTCAAAAATGTAAACACAATTTAATATACCTAAAACAGTATTATACACATAGATTTTACAAATAATTTACTGATCAGCAATCATGATGAGGTCTAAAACAAAAGAAAAAAATAATTAACACACACATAATGTGGCATTGCTTGAAAATTTATGTCTTGAAAGACTTAAAAATGGCTGACCTTTTTTGATGCTCGGCTCAGACAAAATGGATCTGTTATCACAATTCTGTCCGTGATATTATAATTAACTATCATGCAGTTAAACAGCGAATAAGCTGCATGATGATAATGCATACAATTAACCATTCGTCGAATCTCAGTAGTCCCAGCCTGTTCGGGACTGAGAGGGTGCCGGATTACTGGATGTGTTGGAGTTTTGGAACTATAAATTATAAATTTAAACAAAAAATTAATACGAGGCTTGTTCAGAAAGTAAGTACCGTTTAAAAAAAAAAACAGTTAAAACAATTTTTTTTCAACACAATTTTATTTTTACATGAAAGCCCAAACCTTAAACTATTTTTCCACATAGTTTCCACAGATGTTCAAACACTTGTCGTAGCGGGTGATCAATTTGTCTATACCCTCTTCGTAGAAGGTTCCCGCCAACAAATGTAGCCACGACTCCACGGCAGTTTTCACTTCATCGTTAGTTTCAAAGTGTTGGCCGCCTAGCTCGCGCTTCATGTGCAGGAACAAGTGGTAGTCAGACGGTGCCAAGTCCGGAATGTAGGGCGGGTGATCAAACTGCTCCCAACAAAATTGTCGAACCAATGTTTGAGTGTCACCAGCGGTATGGGGCTGAGCATTGTCATGGAGCAACACAATTCCATTACTGAGCATTCCTCTTCGTTTGTTTTGAATTGCCCGCCTTAGTTTTCTTAAGGTTTCGCAATACCTTGCATTAATGGTTTTACCTTTTGGGAGAAAATCAATCAGCAAAACACCTTTCTGATCCCAAAAGACAGTGCACATGATTTTTTGTGCTGACATTGTCGTCTTGAATTTTTGTTTCTTTGGGGATTGCGTGTGTCGCCACTCCATTGACTGCTGTTTAGATTCCGGTGTGACATGACGGACCCAAGTTTCATCACCTGTCACAATTTTGTTTAAAAAATCCTCACAATCATCACTGTACCGTGTGAGAAAAGTCAAAGCATTTCCGAGTCTCTTGGTTTTGTGCACGTCAGTGGCGGGAACCTTCTACGAAGAGGGTATAGACAAATTGAACACCCGCTACGACAAGTGTTTGAACATCGGTGGAAACTATGTCAAAAAATAGTTTAAGGTTTGGGCTTTCATGTAGAAATAAAATTGTGTTGAAAAAAGTTGTTTCACTTGTTTTTTTATAAAAACGGTACTTACTTTCTGAACTTTCCTCATATACATTGATTTCTATGTGATTTTAAATTAAATTAACGTAATTAAAAAAGGTTTGCTTAGTGCTTCTGTAGTTATTGTACTAAACATAATTATCATCTATTGACATCGCCTAATGCGGTGTGGGGTTGCTCGTGTTCTGAGAATTACATTTTGTTGTCAATTCAGCATGAAGTATAGAGTATGACCCAGTTCTGGGTTTCGGATAAAAGGCCAAAAATTATTCCATTTAACATAATTAACGTCTCGTTATTAATTTCTTTAATCAAATCCTAAACACACATGTTGTATTAAATCCGCCGTAATTAGGTCGAGTTGATTTCCCTAATTCAATTTAAATCTTTTACCAAAATCTGTCCTGGGTGAGGTTCCATACTTTTAGGCCTAATATTTTAAGGGCTGGATTACTGGAGGTGCCGGATTACCGAGATTCTACTGTATATGTTTTTACTTTCTCTTGTCTACATGAATATATAGGAAGGAAACTATTGTTTTCATGTCGAGTTTTCACCGGATCTACATGTTTTCAGACCCCCTGAACCCAAAAAACATGTTTTTAGCGATTGGTCTGTGTGTGTGTATACAAAATATCTCAAGAACGGAACATCGTACGAACTTGAAACTTGAAACTTAAGTTACATACCACTACCGGACCCGACACGAACATTTTCATCAAAATCGGTCAACCGGAAGTAGTAGTTTATTCGTGTTATTTTTCACTTTTTTGCAATTTTCTCAAAAACTGGTCCTACGATTTTTTAAAAATCCCCTGGTTTACTCAATTTTTTATTCTCTACAAGATAGGGTAGGCACCATGTTTGCTGAAATTCTTGGTGCAGCTGTTTTCACGTAAAAAACTTTTGTTTTAAGATTGCAACTTAAATATGCATTTTACCGCAAAAATATATGTAATAAAAGTTGTAGAGAATTTGAAATACTAAAACTTTTATTTCAAACATTTTTTTGTATAATGCTTAGTTTAGCGGTAATTAGTGATTTTCTGTTTTTTTCTCACGAAAACGTGTGAAAAATCAATTTTTTTAAGATTTCGGCCTTAGTATGCATTTTATAATAAAAGTTTATATAATCGAATTTATAGAAAATTAAAAGATCTGCAACTTTTATTTAGAACATTTTTCTCTACAGAGCCTAGTTTAGCGTGAAAGAGTGATTTTCCGTATTTTTAAGCGAAACTGAAGTTGATTTTCATTTTGCGTCTTTCACTCATGATTAAAATTAGGTTATGTTTATTGAGGTTAGTTTTTTTATTTATTTCTAATGTTTTATTACTAATGTTAAGATTCTTGTTTATTTATTGCATTGGCAAGAGAAAGTTGTGCGAGTGTTTCACATCAGATTTTTTCTTTCAGACACATAGCGGCGCGCCAGAACGCGTATTCGTGTACAGTGTTGTTGTTGTCAAGAGGCGCACGTGTCGATCTCCGCAATAGAGCCGGATTCAACCCACTTGAATGCTGTCTAATACCAGATAGTCCTGCGTATAACACTATCAAATTAAATATGGAACTGAGAAACTTCAATAAATCAAAACGGATCTCACGGATATTAACAAAGTAAGTTGATGTTTACTTTCTCTTGTATTGTATAAAATATATAAGGATGGAAATTATTCTTTTAATGTTGATTTTTAAAAATTGAGTTTTCACTGGAAATATATATGTGTTCTCAAGCCCCTGAACACAAAAACTCCTCATGTCTTTACCGATTATTCTGTTTTGTGTGAACAAAATACAAGGTGTGGCTATTAAATAACGAGACTGACGTTATAAACAATTTAATTTTAATTTTATACATAATCACTTATTGTCACCTTCTATATACACTCCTTCCCTATCCCTACAACGCTCCATGCAAATTTTCCATAGTTGGAAACAGTGCTGGAAGTCATCTTCTGTCAGCTCCTTCGGGACACGTGCCGCTTTCTCTTATACAGCTTCAACAGACTCAAATCTTGTCCCTTTTAATGCAGATTGCAACTTAGGGAACAGGTAGAAGAAACCTGTTCCTTAAGGTGATGAAACATGGTTTTTTACTTATGATCTGGAAATCAAGCGCCAATCCATGCACTGGAAGAGCCGAACTTCACCGAGAGCCAAAAAAGCTCGAATGAGCAAGTCAAAATTTAAAGCAATGATGATTGTTTTTTTTTTATATCCATGGGATTGTGTACCTTCACTGGGTTCCTGAAGGTCAAACAATTAATCAATAATACTACCTTGAGGTACTTTCTAAACTACGTCAAAGAGTAAGGAAAAAACGCCCCGAAATGTGGTTGGACAAATCATGGGTTCTCCACTGAGACAATGCGGCAGCTCATTCCACCTTATCTGTCGAGAGGTTCCTAGCCAAGTACTGCATCTCACTGTTAGAACATCCATCTTATTCACCAGGTCTTGCACCATGTGACTTCTACCTGTTTCCTAAGGTGAAATCTGCATTAAAAGGGACAAGATTTGAGTCTGTGGAAGCTGTAAAAGAGAAAGTGGCACGTGTACTGAAGGAGCTGACAGAAGATGACTTCCAGCACTGTTTCCAACAATGGAAAATTCGCATAGAGCGTTGTAGTGATAGGGAAGGAGTGTATATTGAAGGTGACAATAAGTGATTATTTGTGTTGTTTAGGTCATCAGCCGAAAGGCTGGTTTGAACCTGTAGAGGTTTTACTAAGTAAATTGAGGAGTGAGGTGGTTTACCATGCCTTCCTCACTGAGTGGAAAAGTACACTTATCAGCATGCCGGGCCCTCTGAAAAGCACATATTTTCCACTCTGCAAATGACACCTTTACTTCATTCACCACAGGGTCTGGCTGTTAACGAAATTTATTACTTTCAGAGGAGATAACTCTGATTAGTGTCTTTTACACCTCTACCTCTTCTGTTGTTAAATGATTCAGTCATTTAATTGGCTGAGCATGTGATAAGAAACAGAACTATTTATTTTAGCCCTGCAACTAACAGATTGAGTGTAAATTATTTGACACTCCACCTGTCTGTTATGGGCAGAAGTGATTATTTATAAAATTAAAATAAAAATTTTTACGTCAGTCTCGTTTTTTTATAGCCACATCTCGTATATTAAGAACAGAATTTCATATTAAGTTGAAACTTGGAACTGTAGTTAGGTACCACCCTATAGGGATCTAACATGAAATTTTTATTAAAACTGGTCTATATCGGAAGTAGTAGTTTATTCATGCAATTTTTCACATCTTTGTGATTTTTCTCTAAAATGGCTTCTACGATTTTTTTTTTCAAATTGCCTTTTTACAAGATACTCTACAAGATCGGGCATATGTGCAGAAATTTGTGGAGGGGCCATGCTCTCTTGGTAAATTTTTTTTTAATCAGGGCCTTAATATCCATTTTACAACAAAATTATACATCATTTTAGTTGTAGAAAATTAAAAACCTACAACTTTTACTTAAGGAATTTTTTTCTTAGCGAATTATAAGAATTTTTTTTTAGCGTTGATTAGTGATTTTCCATAATTTATCATCGAAATCTGTATAAATATGGTTTTTTAAGATTGCAGCATTAATATGGATTTTACGATCGACTAAAGTTACAGAAAATTAAAAAACCTACACAACTCTTATTTCAAACGTATTTTTTAAATCACCTAGTTTAGTGTCATTCTTTCATGATTAAAATTAGGTTATATGGTTCATTATTTACTCAGGTAAAAGAAAGTTGTGTGAGTGTTTTACACCAGCTTTTTGAAGGTATAAGCGCAGTCTTAAAAATTTTTTTAATCATACATCGTAAAAAGGCTGATTGGTTGTTAGTTTTTGATATGGAGAGAAGTAAACTAAGGGTAACCGCACGGTGAACGTGCTAGGTTGCTTACAAGCAGGAACCTGCTAGCGGAAATATGCCATTATATTTTAATCAGACGTCTCACAGTAAACGCTGGTGGCAGAACCTGCGCATATCAGCTCACAGGTTTGTTTTGTGTAAACCTGCATGCTGCTCTGCTGGCAGGTTGCAGTGTACTTGGCGTCGTATAATATTTATTCATAAATAATAACAACTTGTTTATTAAAACGGCAACTTATGATGTTGTGAATACAGAATTGTTAATATCTAAGTATTAATAAATATATCTTAAATATCTAAATATTAAACGTTTCCAGAGAGTCATTCTCTGTTTCCGCTGTACAATTTTCTGTTCTAATTAACGTCACTAACGGTATCGCTTGTCGGTAACGAGCAGGTGCAGTGTTAAATTAATTGCACTCAATCTGTTGGTTCCAGGGCTACAAAAAATGTTCTGTGTTATCACATAGTCAGCCAATTATATGACTGAACTATTTAAGAACAGAAGTGGTAGACGTGTAAAAGACACTAATCAGAGGTATCTCCTCTGAGATTAATGAATTTCACTATACAGCCAAACACTGTGGTGAATGAAGTAAAGATTGCATTTGCTGGTTGGAAAGTAGGTGGTTTTCGGAGGGTGTGGCATGCTGATAAGCATACTCTTTCAACTCGGTGAGGAAGGCAATAGTAAACCGCTTCACTCCTTGTTTTTATGTAGTAAAAACTCTAGAGTTTCAAACCAGTTTTTCAGCTGTTAACCTAAACAACAACGATCTATTGGTTCCAGGGCTACAAAAAATGTCCTGTCTAGTCTTATAGTCAGCCAAATATGACTGAACTATTTAAGAACAGAAGTGGTAGAGTTGTAAAAGACATAGTCAGAGGTATCTCCTCTAAGATTAATGAATTTCACTATACAGCCAGACCCTGTGATGAATAAAGTAAAGATTTCATTTACTGGGTGGAAAGTAGGTGGTTTTCGGAGGGTGTGGCATGCCGAAAAGCATATTTTTTCAATTTGGTGAGGAAGGCAATAGTAAACCACCTCACTCCTTGTTTTTACTTAGTAAAACCTCTAGAGGTTGAAACCAGTTTTTTCAGCTGTTGACCTAAACTACAACAGTATTGCCTTTAAAAGATAACAATTTAGTCTAAATGTTTTCCATAAGAAATTCATCTGCCCATAACAGACAGGCGGAGTGTCAAATTATTTTCACTCAATCTGTTCGTTGCAGGGCTAAAATTAATAGTTCTGTTTCTTATCCCATGGTCAGCCAATTAAATGGCTGAATCATTTAAGAACAGAAGAGGAGGTAGAGGTGTAAAAGACACTAATTATAGTTATCTTCTCTGAAGGTAATGACATTCATTATACAGCCAGACCCTGTGATGAATGAAGTGAAGGTGTCAATTTTCAGAGTGAAAAATATGTACTTTTCAGAGGGCCCGGCATGCTGATAAGCATATTTTTTCCATTCAGTGAGGAAGGCAGTTGTAAACCACCTCACTCCTCAATTTACTTAGTAAAGCCTCTACAGGTTCAAACCAGCCAACCAGGCTGATGACCTGAACAACAACAAGAAATTCATCATCACTGCTGCTACTGGAACTCATTTTGAAGTACCGACAACTGAATTAAGGTTTAAGCACGTATTTTATGCTCCTACTGTGCGCACTTGCCAGCGTGAATCATTACTTGCGACCTGCACCATCCAGCAATCTGAAAACAGCGAACTGCGACCAGTGTTAATTGTGCGCTTACCCTAATGATTGTATAATGCTTTCTTTTTTAAATGACTTTTGCAGTGACATCACTAGAGGTCATGAAGTTAATCCGATACAGTGTGTGAATGCTTTTGACGATGATGGAATCCCTCAAGATTTTACGTACATCACTGAAAATTGTTTCACTTCGAATATTAGTGTCGATAGAACTATCACTTCATTACAGGTGGTTATTTTTTTTTTGATATTTCCTTAATCTGTTAATACTGTTGGTTATAAATTATGGTAATAAAACTGTATTGTAGTGTACGGGGGTTTGTTTATTTTTCAATCTTCAATAGCTCATAAATAAACGAGTGAAAGTAGTGAAAATGTTTTATTGTTAAAAGTTACATATACTTTTGGCTACTTTTCATAGTAATCAACTTTACGATTGAGGCATTTGTCGGACAGTTTTCCCGTAAATTTAGATTTATTACCAGTTAATTATCTTGTATATCCACATTTATACTGACATTTTTATGATATCCTCAGGTGCTCCAAAAATTAGTAATACACAAAAAACGTAGAAAACAGTTTGTAAAATTGTTGTTATTCGAAATTTTTTAAAAACATGGTATGGTCCAAAGATTAAATTGAAAAAATGTCAGTAGCTCGAGAAGAAACCCGACAACTAAAGTGTGTTAAGTTTAATTTCCCTATCTTTTACCAATCCTATGAAAAATGTACCTAAAAATAGCAAATTTAACACTGGCACGATACAAAGTACAATCTCCCCTTAAGTGCCACGGAAAGGCATTTTTTTCAGCTTCACTTCACACCATAGTATTAGGTACACTGCGTATTAGATTTCATTCTGCACTGTGAATTGTCCGACCATGTTTTCGATAAACCAACATTTCTGTGTACACGAACAAACAACAGTTACATTCGTTCCGTGATATAATGTGTAAAGGCTCCAGCCTTTCTTAGTTTGCTCCTAATGTAAACAAATAATGACGTCACTGAGCATGCGCAATATATCAAAATGTGTACACGCTGATTAAAAAGTAACAACAAAATACTTTAAAAAGTATTTTTATAAATGAAATTGTTAGGCGTACATCATATCATGACTGATGTTTTAAGTACTTATAATTTAAAACATAGTTAACTTAACGATTTAAATGCTACCTTAGGAATCGTCATGCGTAACCTCCTATGCTGAGTTAGGAATGACTTTTTTGGTGTCATCTTAAATCATTACTTACTTCTTTTATGTTTAAAATAAAATCAAAATTTTTACAAAAAAAATAATTTTAATTTAAATTTAAAATTAAATTAAAATTTGTGTAAAAATTTGAAATTATAGTAAAACTTTCCTATAAATTTTTATAAATATGATATGTTATATATGTTTTAGGCTTGTTATCATCTGAGCCTGTAGTATATTATACAATTTGAAAATTTTGAAAAATTTTTTAAAAAAAAATCAAATTTTTTTTTGAAAATTTTGAAAAAAAAAATTGAAAAATTAATTTCATAAAATATTTTCAAAACTCAGAATTGGAATATTGTAATTTATTTTGAAATTCTAAATAAATAAATATTTATTTTTATAATAAAAAAATGAAGAAAATGATATAACCGAAATATAACTTGAAAATAATCGAATAAATTAAGACACTAAAATACTACGGCAACACATCTGACAATATGCGATGTAGCTAATAAATACAGGACATTGTCAAAAAGTTTCACGTAATAACCAGTAGATGGTGTAACATGTCCATTATGTAGTGTTATGATTTCCCAATGATTTAACATTAGAACGTACAAATGCAAAAGTAGCACGTGCGTTTGATTTTCAATAACGTAAAAGTACGTTAGTAGCACAGTAAGTGCCACGAGCTCCGAACCTATATATACGTCAATAGCAGTTAAAGGGTTAATAGGAATACAACATCCATAAAGTAGCGGACTCTAGCGTTCACCCTGTAGTAGCTGGCTTTGGTTTGTTAACAGTAGGAGCAAACTAACGACGGCTCAACTTTATGTATGTTGTTATATTGGTTGAATTGAAAACAAAGCAGTCACGCATGCGCACCGATGCTTTCCCCCTTTTCCCCCTCATTGAAACCAAAGGCAAACTCATGACTCATGTAACTATATTTGTTTTATTTATTTTTATTTTTTTAATTTACGCCCCAATTGGAGCACTCAAGTCACTCATGGACATGCGTTCCTTGAGGAGTTAGTTGCGGTGGCACCACACTGTTGTTTTCTTCGTTCCCACATCAATTTCATATTCCTTGACCTGGTGGCTCTCAATCTCTCTGCTACAGCTGCATTCGGCTGTCTTCTCTCTCTGAAAGGCAGTTGGGTTATCCTCTTCTCCTTTAGGATGGTCTTCTCTTCTCGTCTCTGGATCATTTCTTCATTTATATTCAAGTTCCTCATGTCTGACATGACTTCCTGTATCCATTTGTTTTGGATCTTATTCTTCATTTGGTAGTCAAGGAGCTGTTTAATGAGTCTTGAGTCAGGCAGTCTGCTAAGGTGACCAAAGAAAGCGACTCTCCTCTTCCTCATTGTGTCCAATATCGGCTCATTTTCCTTATAAACTGTATTGTTGGGGACTATCCACCATTTTCCTTGGACTTGATGCTTGAAATTAATGGCTGTTCTTAATATTCTTCTGTCTATCTTTTGAAGTTTGTCCGTGGTTGATCGAGTGTTCAAGTTGAAAAGGGTCTCACAAGCATATGTAGCCTCTGGCTTGATTACAGAGTTATAATGCCTGATTTTGGAGTTAATTGATAGGGGCTTCTTATATATGGGCCAGGTGATTCTTTGGGCCTGTTTCAGTTTGGTTACTCTGTTCTCAATTGCAGGCTTTTCATTCAGATTCCATGTGATTATTTCACCGAGATACTTAAATTTCTGAACTATCTTTATTTTTTCTCCATTGCTTAGTTGCAGGCTCTGAAGTTCTTGTTTAAAGCCTGGCATTATCTCTGTTTTTTCCCATGATATTTGGAGTCCAACTTTTGATGCTATTTCCTGCAGGGTTTCAATCTGATGCGTGGTTTCCTCCATACTGTTGGACAACAGTGCCAAATCATCCGCAAAGGCGAGGCAATTCACCCTGATCACTCTTCCAACTTTGACCCCAGGTGGGCATTTCTTGTTCCACTCTCTCATAATCTTCTCCAGGACACAGTTGAACAGCAGTGGTGACAGTCCATCCCCTTGACGAAGCCCAGTCCTGATCTCAAATCCTTGCGACAATTTGTTTATTGTAAGACAGAATAAAAGTGTTCAAAATATTTAAATTTACTTTTTGTTGTTGTTGTTGTTGGATATTTACAGTTTTGCAAGTGCAGAGATAGTTGTACGACAGGGTGCTGCATGTGCGGCAAAGTCAGTATCAGATGTTGGTATGATAATGAAGGAAAGTTGCTACCGGAGTTCAATTTTGCTGGTAAATTTTGTTTTATTATTTTACTTTTTACTACAATATTTTTTTGTTGATTTTGTTAATAAATTTTTTACTCTCTCTTGCCTATATGAATATACAGGAACAAAAATTATTGTTTTCATGTCGATTTTTCAAAATCGAGTTTTCACCGGATCTACACGTTTTCAGACCCCCTGAACCCAAAAAACTGGTTTTTAGAGATTAGTCTGTGTGTGAAAATGTGCATGCGTGTGTGTTTTTTTTTTTTTTTTTGGTTTAACGTCCGACTGTTCTGCAATTACTGCTAATGCAGATTGTGAAGGATGAAATGATTTTTTGTAACGTATGAAAATATGCTGTGCCTGAATGGGATTCGAACCCAAGACCGCATGATGAGAGGTGAGCACGTTACTAACTACGCCAATGCGGTCGGCATTGTGTGTGTGTGTATTTGTGAACAAAATATCTCAAGAATGGAACATCAACGAACTTAAAACTTAAGTTAGATACCACTAGAGTACCCAACATGAACATTTTCATCAAAATCGGTCAACCGGAAGTAGTAGTTTATTCGTGTAATTTTTCACTTTTTTGCGATTTCCTCAAAAATGGGTCCTACAATTTTTTTTTAAATCA
The DNA here is from genome assembly GCA_035578175.1 of Catonia carolina. Lineage (NCBI taxonomy): Eukaryota > Metazoa > Arthropoda > Insecta > Hemiptera > Achilidae > Catonia > Catonia carolina. The sequence continues at coordinate 6,520,601 of JAQMRL010000008.1, forward strand.
CCTCATTTACTAAATTTTTTATTTTCTACAAGATAAGGTAGGCGCCATTTCTGCTGAAATTCTTGGTGAGGCTTTTTTCTCATAAACAAATTGTGTTTTTAGGATTGCGACTTTAATATGCATTTTAGCGCAAAAATGTATCTAGTAAAAGTTGTTGAGAATTTTAAATTCTACAACTTTTATTTCAAACATTTTTTTGTATAAAGCTTAGTTTAGCGGTAATTAGCGATTTTCTGTTTTTTTTCTCATGAAAGCGTGTAAAAAATTAATTTTTTTAAGATTTCAGCTTGAGCATGAATTGTATGATAAAAGTGTACGAGTATAATACATTTTGTAGGAAATTAAAAGATCTACCTACTACTTGTATTTTGAGCATTTTTCTCTACAGAGCCTAATTTTGCGTGAAAGAGTGATTTTCCGTATTTTTAAGCCAAACTGAAGTTAATTTTCATTTTGCGTCTTTCACTCATGATTAAAATTAGGTTATATTTATTTGGGGTTAGTTTTTTTGTTTATTTCTAATGTTTTATTACTAATGTTAGGTTATATTGTTAATTATTTGCAGTGCCAAGAGAAAGTTGCATGAGTGTTTCACACCAGATTTTTTCTATAAACAGCAACGTTTTCAAACCCAGCACTCAAAGTGTTAAAAAATGTTAAATTTTTAAATTTACAAAAACCGAAAAATCCGCATTAAGAGATACAGTCCAGTGAACTGGTTGTACCGAATTATAATTGATTCCATAGTTTTAAGTGATTCATTTCCTTTCAATTTTTTTTTCTGGGTTTATCGTCCGACTGTTCTGCAATTACTGCTAATGTAGATGGTGAAGGATGGGATGATTTTTGTGCAACGTATGAAAATATCTTCATTCAAAAATAAATCTTTATAATGCATCCTGCAGTTTGAAATTAATTCTATTTTATTTAATGAATTTATATAATAAATTTCACTAATCTTCTTTTTAAACTGCGTCAACTTTTATCTTTATTTACACGTGTTTCGGTGGATCCACCATCATCAGAGTAAATAACATAATTCAAACTAAAAACTTTTTTGTTTATTTAAAATCTATGGAAATTTATTTAATCTACTCTGATGATGGTGGATCCACCGAAACATGTGTAAGTAAAGATAAAAGTTGACACAGTTTAAAAAGAAGGTTAGTGAAATTTATTATATAAATTCATTATATAGAACAGTATGAAAATACGCCGTGCCTGAATGGGATTCGAACCCAAGACCGCATGATGAGAGGCGAGCACGTTACCAACTACACCAATGCGGCCGGCATTTCCATTCATTTGTACTTTTTCATTTTTCAGATAGCCGTATTCGTATTAAAACGAGTGGTTGGACTCTAGCATATGATTAAGATTCATTACATTATTTATATTGTGACAATATTGAAGACGAATATGGTTCAAGAAACTTCTAGTACTTAATTCATAAAATGTTAAAAGAGTAGATAATAGAGTGAAAAAGTAACAATAGGGTCAGTTATAAAAGGATACCTATTTATAAAGGGATTTTAAAAAGGTCTTTGTTGTAAAACTATTTGTGAAAGAGTCGGTTGATTACGTGTAACACCCTTTTATTCAATTTATAACTTGTTTAAATTAGTTAAGATTTCTCCAGAAAGGACTTTTGTATCGAATCTCAGTGTCTTTCGAGAAGGCTCTTTGAACCGCCTATATAAATAGAACCTTGAGTGCGGTCAGTGAGTCAGTATTCGTTTGATCTTTGACAAGTGTTTATTTGCGTGAGCTACCGGTACGATTGGGTCAGGTCAACGTACCCGGGCATTGTGTTGGTCAACTATATTATTATTCAGTTTTATTGTATGTGCATTGTGTATTCAGTTTCATTGTGTGTGTGCATTCTATATAATTGTTGTAAGTAGTATTAAGTAAATTATTAAGTTATTTATTGTATTACTTTATCATAATTAGTTTATTATTTATTTTGTAAATCTTTTAGTTGTAATAAATACTTGTAATTGTAAACTTTAGTGTATTAATTATTTAATTCCTCACCTTACCTAGAATTTAATTTCTCACCTAGATCCTGAAACGGACCTTAGCGATAAATGTCACAATATAATACGACAACAATTTAAAGTTCTTTTTTGTTTTACTCCTTTGTTTACACACCAAAATTACCCAACTGTATCGATATTTAATTTCTTTTATCTTAGAAAAATAATAGCATTTTTGCCCCAGTTTAGAAACTAGAGAATTGGTATCGAGAATTGACACTTCATTATTAGTAAATTATAATAATGTTTTGGGCTTGAGTAATATTGTGATTTTTATGATAATTGTGTATTTTTCTTAATTTTAGATCCACCGATGCTGTTTGAATGCAACAGAGCTTGTACGTGTAATAAATTGACTTGCAAGAATAGAGTTGTTCAACATGGCATCAAAGCCAGGTTTCAGTTATTCAAAACAAGTACCAACAAAGGTTGGGGGTTACGTACGTTAAGGCTTATACCAAAAGGAAGTTATGTTTGCGAGTTAGTATTGGTTTTCTTTTATTAATAATTATCTTTGAATGTTAATTTCATCAATTGTTATTTATTAATTTCAAATGGCAAGTGGTGTATAATCCTCCAACAATATTGAATACGAGGAAAACAAGTCGATAATTAACACAATGAGAAAAATCTGGTGTGAAACACTCGCACAACTTTCTCTTGCCAATGTAAATAATGGAAAATAAAATCTGGTGTGAAACACTCGCACAACTTTCTCTTGCCAATCCAAATAATTAACAATAAATCTAACATTAGTAATAAAACATTAGGAATAAACAAAAAACTAACCTCTAAAAATTAACCTTATTTTAATCATGACTGAAAAACGCAAAATGAAAATCGAATTTAGTTCGGCTTAAAAATACGGAAAATCACTCTTTTACACTAAACTAGGCTCTGTAGAGAAAAATGCTTTAAATAAAAGTTGTAGATCTTTCTATTTCCTAGAAAATTAATTATATACACTTTTGTCGTAAAATGCATACTAAGGCCGAAATCTGAAAAAATTCGATTTTTCACACTTTTCATGAGAAAAAACAGAAAACCGCTAAACTAAGCATTATACAAAAAAATGTTTGAAATAAAAGTTGTAGAATTTTAAATTCTCTACATTTTTTATTTTATAAATGTTTGCGCTATAGTACATATTAAAGCCGTAATCTTAAAAAAACACTTTTTTTACGTAGAAACGGCCTCACCAAGAATTTCAACAGACATGGCGCCTACCCTATCTTGTAAAGAATAAAAAATTGAGTAAACCAGGCGATTTTAAAAAAATTGTAGGACCAGTTTTTGAGAAAATCGCAAAAAAGTGAAAAATTACATGAATAAACTACTACTTCCGGTTGACCGATTTTGATGAAAATGTTCGTGTCGGGTCCGGTAGTGGTATGTAACTTAAGTTTCAAGTTCATACGATGTTCTGTTCTTGAGATATTTTGTATACACAGACACACACACACACACACAGACCAATTGCTAAAAACATGTTTTTTGGGTTAAGGGGGTCTGAAAACGTGTAGATCCGGTGAAAAATCGACATGAAAACAATACTTTCCTTCCTATATATTCATACAGGCATGAGAAAGTAATAACGTATGTTTTATTGGTGGCAATTTTTTGCCATCTGTAATTTTCCTATGTGTATCCGTCACATCCAGATGTCAGAAACTACAAGAGAGAGCAACAGACGGTTTTCAGATTCATAATCTACACGAAAAGTTAGTAGGCCTGGATTGGGTTTGAAGTTCTGGACTTGACCAGAAGTGGGCCGAAATCGGAAGTCAAGAAATAACAACGTCACAACTTGGAAAGAAAATGTTAAATGGAATAGCTTACAAAGTTAAAGGTGCTACAAGGCGATCCATTATGAAAATTTTCATTAAAACCGGGCAACTGAAAGTAGTAATTTATTCGTGCAATTTTCTGAAAAACAGCTCCTACAATTTTGTTTAAAATCACCTCATTCACTACATTTTCAGTGCTGTACAAGATAGGGTAAGCACCATGTCTGCTGAAATATTATGGGGAGGGCTGTCCTCTTGTAGTAAAAAAAAGATTTTTAAGTTTCCGTCTTTAATATGCAAAAGAATATAATCAAAGTTATAGAAAATTAAAAACCTAGAATTTTTGTTAAAAGCAGTTTTTTAAGAGTGCTTTGTACATCTGTTAAGTGATTTTCTGTATTTTTAAGTTGAACAGAGGTTGATTTTCATTTACCATCATTCAATGCTGATTGAAATTTAGTTATGTTTTTAATTTTACTCTGTGTACTCATAATTAAACGCGCTTGAAATTTTTCATTATTTACATTGGCAGGAGAAAGTCATGTGAGTGTTTAACACCTTTTTTTTTGTAAGTTATTTATTATTATTTCTATTCAAGTCATATAAAAATGTGTATTGTAGTATTGTGAAATTATTAATTTTTATGTTATTTATAATTTTGTTGCAGGTATATTGGGGAGATAATATCGGATTGTGAAGCTGACACCCGTGAAGACGATTCGTACCTGTTTGATTTGGATAATAGGGTAAGAAAACAATTTCTGGTTTATTTTATTGATTGTCAGAATATTTTATATAGAATCATGATGTGATTTACTGAAATGACAAAAAGAAAACAAGTTGTTTAAAACATTATCATAGTGTACATACAGTAGCGTGCAAATTAATCAGAACACAGATGTTATTGAATAAATGTTGTTTTGGTCATCAGCCGAAAGGCTGGTTTGAACCTTTAGAGGTTTTACTAAGTAAAACGAGGAGTGAGGTGGTTTACCATTGCCAACACTCACTGAGTGGAAAAGTACACTTATCAGCATGCCAGGCCCTCTGAAAAGCATATATTTTCCACTCTTGAAATGACACTTTCACTTCATTCACCACAGGGTCCAACTGTATAATGAAATCCATTACTTTCAGACGAGATAACTCTGATTAGTGTCTTTAACACCTCCACCTTTTCTGTTCTTAAATGATTCAGTCATTTAATTGGGTGACCATGTGATAAGAAACACAACTATTCGTTTTAGCCCTGCAACTAACAGATTGAGTGTAAATAATTTGACACTCCACCTGTCTGTTATGGGCAAATTTAATAAATAGTAACTTTATTTACGAAAAAAATTATTATATACGTACAAGTTGTGAATATTTAGGAACTAATATGTTTCCCTTTATTTTTTATCACTTCACGATACAATTTGGCATAGATTCAATAGTGTTCTACAAAATTTTTAATTTGTTCATCTCGAAACCATACGTATAGGTATCAGACAAACTAATGTCCCATAGCTGAGCGAGTGAGAGGGAGATTTATGGTATAACTACGCATGCGCTCAAAGGTCTTTACCATTATAATCCAAATCTGAAAACGTACTACAGTCATTATCTTGCTTGTTAGTTTACTGCATGCATAGACGCTTGCTCACAACAAAGAGTAAAATTAAAGACAACTAGGTGAACCTGTGCGGGAAAACTCACACCAAAGTGTAAATTTGTTTTTATAGAACTTCTATGTAAACAACTTTTTTTATTTTATTGTACTACTGGTTCATTGAATCTTCATCTGTCCTCATTCGGCTCATGATGGAACTTCATAAAAAAATTGTATAGTGGCAGGCGATTTTCAGTTCGTGCAATTGCCTCTACACATTTTACCATGTCACCCAGTTTCTTATAGCTTTGAGCATACGGATTGACAGCAGTCATAACTGCTCCAATTTTTTCTAAAATCTCATTATTTAATTCCACATAAAAACAAAACCAAAATATAGCAGTTCGAACTGTATACAAATTTACAACTACGTTGGAGATTCCAAAGCGATCTGACCGAGAGACTGCCAATGCGTTGGTAGGCCTATACTTTAGTTCGTTGAACTTGCCCCCTCTCCAAACTGAAATAGCTGTGCGAGATGTGGGAGGGATAGATAGAGAAAGAGAGAGGCCTATACTTCAGTTCGTTGATCTTGCCCCTCTCCAATCTATTTTAGACCTCCTATTTACGGTCATAAATTGAAATATTTGATTTTGGATAGTTTTCTGCAAATCTACTCGAACAGACGATTCATTTGAGCCCACTTCGGGGAAAATTGGTGAAGTTTCAGGTGGTTAAAATCGTGTTGAAAAAAAAACTGCTCGCTATTAATATATATAGATGTTATTGGAACGGCGCGTATGGCTAGTGCGAGTGAGGGCGTTATGCATTCTCTCACTCCCACGGCTATAGGACATTAGTTCATCTGAATACTGTACCGAGATTATTGCTGCACAATGAGATTATTTTTGGAGTAAAATCTGCTTTTGAGAGTCGGTTTTTCACTATTGCCCAAAGATTTTCAACTGGGCTTATATCTGCGGAATTACCTGGTCATGACAAAACTTTAATGTTTTCATGTTCGAAATACATTTTCACTTTCTTGGCAATATGGCGTTGGGTTAAATCTTGTTGGAACACTCCATTGCCTTGTGGGAATTTCTTATGAAATTGTGGCACAACCATTGACTTAAGAATTTTAATATATCGATCGCTATTAACATACCGTCTACTGGAATTAATGAACAAGGGACTTTAAATCTAAAACAACCCCAAAACATTTTTTCTAGGGATGTTTAACTGATTGTTGGATATGAGCTGAGTTCGGATTGATTTGCACACTACTGTAGTTTCTGTGAAAATCTGGAATTATTACAAAACTTTTCAACATTTTATATTGCATTGAATTCCTTGTGGAATATTCTGGCGGTAAGACATTTTCTTCTCAAGTGTGACTGTTTCTTACTTTCCCTTGGCCTATAAATATGTAGGGAAAGAAAGTATTGTTTTCATGTCGATGTTTTGAAATCAAGTTTTCTCTATAGGGAAGGAAAGTATTGTTTTTGTGTCGATGTTTTGTAATCGAGTTTTCACTAGAAGTACGTGTTTTCAGGCCCCCTGAATCCACAAAACATGTTTTCAGAGATTGGTCTATGTGTGCGAGCAAAATATCTGAAGAATGGAATATCGTATGAAGTTGATACTTGGAACTTCATTGAAGTACCACTAGGGGACCCAACGTGAACATTTTCATCAAAATCGGTCAACTGGAATCAGTAGTAGTTTATTCATGCAATTTATTTCAAAAACGGTTCTTACAACATTTTACATGTCGCCTCATTTAGGTGAGCCCCATGTCTGCTGAAATTTTTGGAGGTCCTTTGATCTCGTAGGAAGGATTGATTTTTTTTTAGATTGCAACCTTAATTCTAGAGCAAAAGTGTGTATAATTAAAGTTGTAGAAAGTTTAAAAACTTACAGCATTTTTTTGTTCGTTTATTTTAGCTACAATTAGCGATTTTCTGTATTTTTTTTTCATGTAAATCAGCAAAAAAATGGAATTTTTAAGATGGCAGCCTTAGTATGGATTTTATGACAAAAGTGTATATAATCAAAGTTGTAGGAAATTTAACTCTTTCAGTCCCAACGTCCGGAAAAAAGGACGTTGATATATATTTTACGTAATGTCAACGTCTGGTTTACCAGAAGTCTGTAAGGTATGCATAAAGTCCTAACGTCTGGATAACCGAACGTTTATAAAAACAAAATTTTAAACAAAAATAAATATAATAATGTATTTTGAGACCGCCTTCGTGGCGTAGTGACTAGCGCGGTAGCCTACAAAGCAAAAGGTCCTGGGTTCGATTCCCAGCTAGGGTCTCAAAATTTTAACTTATGCGACTTTAAATAAATTATAAACAAAATTATTTTTAATATTTTTATTGTTAGAACGTTTCTTTTTTATGAACACAATCAAAATTAATTTTAACAAAAATTGTATTTTTTTGTAACGTTGCAATTTTGGTCAGCGATGGGAGGCTTGCTCCTGTAAGTTTTCGAAATAAGGGCTGGTATTTTTTTGTACATCCTTTTACACATTAAATGACACATTAGGATCAAATTTTTGAACAGTGTTTGGGCACTGAAAGGGTTAAAAAAACCTTCAACTTTTATTTGAAGCATTTTTCTCTACAGAGCCTAGTTTACAGGCAATTACTGATTTAAGTTCTGTAGTCATTTTTCATTATTTACATTGGCAAGCAAAAGTCGTGCAAGTGTTTCACGCAAGATTTTTTACTTTCTCTTGCCTATATGAATATATAGGAAGGAAAGTATTGTTTTCATGTCGATTTTTCGAAATTGAGTTTTCACCGGATCTATACGTTTTCAGACCCCCTGAACCCAAAAAACATGTTTTTAGCGATTGGTCTGTGTGTGTGTGTGTGTGTGTGTGTGTGTGTGTGTGTGTGTGTGTGTGAACAGAATATCTCAAGAACGGAACATCGTACGAACTTCAAACTTGAAACTTAAGTTACATACCACTACCGGACGCGACACGAACATTTTCATCAAAATCGGTCAACCGGAAGTAGTAGTTTATTCGTATAATTTTTCAGTTTTTTGCGATTTTCTCAAAAACTGGTCCTACGATTTTTTTTAAAATCGCCTATTTTACTCAATTTTTTATTCTCTACAAGATAGGGTAGGCGCCATGTTTGCTGAAATTCTCGGTGAGGCTGTTTTCACGTAAAAACGTTGTTTTTTTAAGATTACGGCTTTAATATAAATTTTAGCGCAAAAACTTATATAATAAAAGTTGTAGAGAATTTAAAAACCTACAACTTCTGTTTCAAACATTTTTTTGTATAACGCTTAGTTTAGCGGTAATTTGCGATTTTCTGTTTTTTTTCTCACGAAAACGTGAGAAAAATCGATTTTCTTAACATTTCGGCCTTAGTATGCATTTTACGACAAAAGTGTATATAATTAAATTTATAGAAAATTAAAAGATCTACAACTTTTGTTTAGAGCATTTTTCTCTACAGAGCCTAGTTTAGCGTGAAAGCGTGATTTTCCGTATTTTTAAGCCAAACCGAGTTCGATTGTCATTTTGCGTCGTTCACTCATGATTAAAATAAGGTTATGTTTTTGAGGTTAGTTTTTGTTCAACTCTAATGTTTTAATACTAATGTTAGGTTTATTGTTAATTATTTGCATTGGCAAGAGAAAGTTGTGTGAGTGTTTCACGCAAGATTTTTTTATTTTGTTTTAGGATGGTGAGACTTATTGCATCGATGCTCGTAAGTATGGCAATATAGCGAGATTCATAAACCACATGTGTGTTCCTAATCTGTTACCAGTTAGAGTGTTCATTGACCATCAAGATTTACATTTTCCAAGGATCGCATTTTTCGCCAACCGAGATATTCAAGCTCACGAAGAACTTGGGTAAGCATAACTTACTCGATCTTTCTATTTGTAAAACAATCGGTACTCGTTATCATCGTCATCATCCTTTTTTTTATCCATTTTCCAATTTTCCTGGGGTCTGATCCAACACAACTCCTCTCCATCTTTCGCTACAGCTGAACCATCTCTTGTCCATTACTCTATTGGAATCACATCTTATTCCCAATTCATCTATAACTGAACCCATCCACTTCACTCCATCCCTCCATCCCCTATTGTTTTTTCCCTCCATCCCCAATTGTTTTCTAATTATATCATTTCTCGTTCTATCTCTTTCTATCTTCCCTAAAATACTCCTCATGAATTTCATCTCTGCTGCCCGTACTCTACTCTCTCCCTTCCAGATCGAGATTTGATGTTTGTTTATCCAACTCTTCTTCAGAATGGGTCATAACTGGTGCCGAAACATGGGTCTATGGGTATTACATCGAACCTTGAGGAAATCAAGACTGAATTGCTGAAGAAACTGAACAACGAAACGTGTTTCAAGAAGTGCTTTAAAGATTGGAAAAAGTGCTGGAAGAAGTGCATTTTATCTTACTTTGAAGGGGACAAAATAAATATTGATGGATAAATAAAAACTGAGAAAAATGAATGTACTCGTTATTTTTTGATAAAACCTTCTGTACAGGGCTTTGAAACTTCTTTAAATTAAGTAATCCAGTTAAAATTTTCTAGCCAGAAAAAGGTGAAAAAGGTGAAAAACGTTAACGGTTCATTTCATGTTTCAGGTTTGATTACGGCGAAAAGTTTTGGATAATCAAATGCAAATCGTTTACGTGTACGTGCGGTGCTGAAAAGTGTCGTTATTCGGAAACGTCGATACAACAAACGTTACAAAATTACCAGCGTAAATTGCAACAGGAGGATTCTGCTCATCAATCGTAAATTTTACGGTTCATTCTTTTTAAGTATTTATTCATACGAATCTAGTGAATGATTAGTACTTTTAATTGTATGTAAGATTATATATTTTAATGTAAGGTAAGACTTATACCAAAGCAATATACAGGGTGGACCGGGAGGAAAAGAAAACATTTTAACAGGTGATTGTAGACCTAAAAACAAGACAAAAAGTTCATATAAACATATGTCTGGAAATGGTTCGTTAGCGAGATAAGTCTAGCGAAAGATTTTGCCCAGATTTCCACTCCGAGGATTAAATGAAACCGGATTGAACCAATTAGAACGGTAATTAAGACAAACATTTGATCGTTTCATATGAATTTTAACTTGAAAAATTAATTAAACTAGATCCCAGAACTGTAAGTCCCTTAGTTTGTAAAATAACTTGCTTAAAACACAAAAATTTACTGTCAATAAACATGTTTTTTTACGTTTGAGGCGCTATAATTCCATTAAATGGATAACAAATGCATAAAATCCATGAACAACAATTGTAGAGAATTTAATTCTGAGTTTACTCGCTGACCCGGCAAACGTTGTTTTGCCGATACGGAAAAAATATCGCATGATATCCCTGGGATGTTTTTGCGATACACGACACTGCGACTTTTTCGCTAAGTGTGTACTGGCTTTAGTTTCTCCTCTTGAGGTTCCAAGCCCAATTCCCGGTCAGGTCTGGAAGTTTTTCATTACTCATTTTCATTTTTCACCCTTCATCATCTGCATTGACACATTTTTTTCTCTTTAATTCTTTTTTTATTTTTAATTTACGCCCCAATTGGAGCACTCAAGTCACTCATGGACATGCGTTCCTTGAGGAGTTAGTTGTGGCACCACACTGTTGTTTTCTTCGTTCCCACATCAATTTCATATTCCTTGACCTGGTGGCAAATGTGATGATTATGATAATAATGTAAATGACATGATAGGCATGAGAGGGGTAGGGCCTCCATTGGTGCCTCCCCAAGAATGAAATTTGTATATCAAATTAGTAGGTCTCTACTCCAGCGTCTTTTAAGGCGTCTAGGGGGATTATTAGGTTAATGGACAGTGGAAAGTGAACACACTGGGGGTTCTCGTGTTCGTGTGGCTTATCGTGAAAGCGTTTGTATAGGTATTCGATGGAATTTTGTACAAGTGGTGTTTTCAAATCTGTATGTAAGGTTTTGTTGCTAACGTAAAGAGGTGCTTTTGCTATAAGGCGTAATGATTTTGACTGGAATGCTTGAATTCGTTGCAAGTTAGAGGGTTTGGTTAAACCATAAATTTGGGACCCGTAGGTCCATATAGGTTTCAAAAGAGAACAGTATATGCGTAATTTTTGTGCCATTGGTAATTTTGATCGTTTGTGAAGTAGGAAATATAGAAGTTTAAGTCAGGAATTCAGTAATAAACGTTTCCGTTTGATATGTGTGCTCCAAGTTAGTCGTTTATTAAAAGTCAGACCGAGATACTTGTCCACATCTGTTTTTGTGAGAGGTTCATTGTCTATGTATACAGGTGGGCAATCACCATGACGGAGTGTGAAAGTTACGTGAAGGGATTTTGCCATATTAAGTTTTATATTCCATGTTTTACACCATTCCTGTATACGATTGAGATGATGTTGGAGTGTTAGTGAAGCGTGTATAGAGTTTTGGTCTCGAGCTAATATCGCTGTATCGTCAGTGTAGGTAGCAGTGAGGGCCTGGGGTAGGGTCGGTAGGGCTAAAGTATACACAGAATAAGTGGAATATGAGGGCGAGCGTTGTCATGCACAAACATAACACCACGTGTCAGAAGGCCACGACGCTTGTTTTGGATTGCTCTTCTTAGTCTGTTTTAAGTTTCACAGTCGACAGCAGAAATTATGGTCGTTCCACGTTCCATAAAATCAACGAGTAAGATGAGTAAGATGTTGTGTTTGTGCATGACAACGCTCGCCCTCATACAGCTCGAAGAACAAATGAACTTTTGGCCAAGTTTAAATGGGACGTTTTCGATCATCCCCCATACAGCCCGGACTTGGCTCCTAGTGACTTTCACTTGTTCCCGAACATGAAACGGTGGCTTGCATCTCAGCGGTTCGCCAATGATGAAGAGCTTCAAAACGCCGTGAATGGTTGGCTACATTCACAGGCGACAGATTTTTATGCAGAGGGTATTTCAAAGACTGTTCCAAGGTACGACAAGTGCTTGAATCTGTTTGGCAACTATGTTGAAAAATAGAGAAAAACTGTAGTTTTAATATGTATATAATAAAGTTTTTGTATATTCACTCGTTTACTTTTTATTTCAAAATGGAGGTTATTTTCTGGATAACCCTCGTAGTTCAGTGGTAGAGAGAGGTGGAAAGGATTTTTGTTGGGGCCTGATCCGAGGAAACATGGGAAAAGTAGAAAAAGAAGCTGATGATGATGATGATGGCAATACAAAGAGTCGTTTAATATCTAACGTACTGTGTCGGATTACAACAAAGTTAATATGTAATGTTAAGTAGTGGGGTTTGTAATTTAGAATTTTTTTCATGTATCTCATAGCTCAAGAACGCCAGTCAGAAGTTTACACTCTTCTATTATTTTCAGAGTAAAAATCTGGTGTGAAACACTCACACAACTTTCTCTTGCCAGTGCAAATAATTAACAATAAACCTAACATTAGTAATAAAACATAAGAAATAAACAAAAAACTAACCTCAATAAACATAACCTAATTTTAATCATGAGTGAAAGACGCAAAATGAAAATCAACCTCAGTTTGGCTTAGAAATACGGAAAATCACTCTTTCTCTCTAAACTAGACTCTGTAGAGAAAAATGCTATAAATAAAAGTTGTAGATCTTTTAATTTTTTTATAAATTTAATTATATACACTTTTGTTGTAAAATGCATACTAAGGCCGAAATGTTAAAAAAATCGATTTTTCTCACGTTTTTGCGAGAAAAAAAACAGAAAATCGCAAATTACCGCTAAACTAAGCGTTATACAAAAAAATGTTTGAAATAAAAGTTGTAGAATTTTAAATTCGCTACAACTTTTATTATATAAATTTTTGCGCTAAAATGCATATTAAAGCCGTAATCTTAAAAAAACTTTGTTTTTACGTGAAAACAGCCTCACCTAGAATTTCAGCAAACATGACGCCTACCCTGTCTTGTAGAGAATAAAAAATTAAATAAACCAGGCGATTTTAAAAAAAATCGTAGGACCAGTTTTTGAGAAAATCACAAAAAGTGAAAAATGGCACGAATAAACTACTACTTCCGGTTGACCGATTTTGATGAAAATGTTTATGTCGGGTCCGGTAGTGGTATGTAAGTTAAGTTTTAAGTTTCAAGCTCGTACGACGTTCCGTTCTTGAGATATTTTGTATACACACAGACACACAGACCAATCGCTAAAAACATGTTTTTTGGGTTCAGGGGGTCTGAAAACGTATAGATCCGGTGAAAACTCGATTTTGAAAAATCGACATGAAAACAATACTTTCCTTCCTATATATTCATATAGGCAAGAGAAAGTAAAAATAATTCTCTTATGACTTCCCCCTTTACTGTATTGCACAGGTATAAGTCTTGCTTAAAATTTTATTTTTATTCGTTACATTATGGTTTGTATTAGGGATGTGTCGATACCAAATTATGATTCTCTAGTTTTCAAACGTTGGCAAAAATACCGTAATTCTTTTAGATAAAAGATATTGAGTAATTTATAAAGATGGGTCATTTTTGCTGGGGGAGGTAAAAAAAAATTGTATTCATATTAAATAACTGATTCGACGAATCGTAATCATATACTGATAATCGTATAGTCTGATGGCCTGTTTTTTTTTTTTACGAATACGGTTATCTGAAAAAGGAACATAAATACAAATTAATTACTTACCGAATTACAGATGTCGATCAAGATTTGATACTCAAGATTGGGTTTTCTTAATTTTTCAATTTCTTCTATAATGCAAAACTACGAACAAAGAGTGAATGAGTCAAAGTGCTCTTGATAATTTAGAGCGGTTTCAACTTATTGAACGGCGTTGTTGTTCAGTAGTAAGAATAGAACATCAGGATATGGTTACGAGCAAGAGGTTATTAAAACAGGTTAATTGTAACCCGCGCAGATCCGAACTTTAAAAATCGAAAAAAATATAAAAAGCCGCCGCCAATTTTTTTAACTATTTTTCCCAATATGTACACCATTTTTTATGTAAAAAAGGACGGGAAATTTGGAAAAAAATATGGGAATACTGACGGTCAGTTAATTAATTACAAATTTTTTTGCAAAAATAAAAAAATTTTTAACTATTTTTCCCTACAATGCCCCATTGGGTGTATTGGGAAATTTATTATATAAAAACTAATTTTTTAGTTTTAGTTTGATTAAATTTTACGATTTAAGTTTAATTATAAAGTTTTATTTTATTAGTGGTATTAATAAGACAAAAAAGTGATGGCGTTTTCCGGAAAGTGGGCAATGAAGACCAAAATCGATAAAATATTGGAAAAGGTAGGAAATTTCAAGTATTTGGGATGTGACATAACCTATAAATTATGATCAAGATTAACAACAAAAGGTATCCAGATTTAACGATATGTGGGGCTGTATGCAGATGCATGAAAGGTAAAGTAAGAAAGGATAAAGAGATTAAGTTTTTTCAAGGTTATGGCCACACTGACACAGATGTATGGAAGCGAAGCTTGGGTGGTTAACATGAAACAAAAGTCTATGATCCAGGCAGCAGGAATGCCTGGAGGAGGTTCCTTAGGCATGTTAACAGTTGGCTGCCGCCCATGTTAAAGGAAACCCCTTCCTGACAGGCCGCGCAATAAAAACACAGTTTCTTTTTAATTATGTGTTTATTATTCTATTAATATAAAAAAAAAACCATTAATACAATTAAAAATAATGAAAAAAGTGAGTTCACCGGTTTAAATTAATTAGATAAAAAACTAATACGATAAAACAACAAATTAAACTAAAAAATGGACTAAATTCACAATAAAACGATGTTTATTCAATGAAACAACGGAAGCGAATGGCGTCAGTTCTCTCACGCGTCATTAGAGTTCTTATGGCTTCTCAAAGATGTCGCTACCGTACATATACGCAAAAGTATGCCATAGAGGCCGTATTAAAATTACAACACTCTCCAAGCAGGCCGCGAAAAGATATTAACAAAATTGTAGAATACGAATTGAGTAGCAACCGTATTACTCACGGCCTGTGGGTAACAAAAGCCTGAGAAGCGCCGGTGCATCTCACGGCAGCCAACCTGTTACAGGATGTACGAAACGAGACTACTTCAAGAATATAGAACTCGACCATTAAGTGAGGTCATCACAAAATACAAAGGATAATGGACAGATCATTTATTTAGAATGTCACAGGATCGACTTACCTTTGAATGTATAGCTTTATGAACCGAGGGGTACAGGAGGAGTGGGTAGACCAAGGTAGAGATGGACGATGACGAATAAAAGAATGAATTCTAAAGTGTGGAAGCATTTTTAATTTCTGTTGTTAAATTTTATTTTTTGTATTTTTTATAATTGTTTGAATTTTGGTATTGGAATCAAGAATCAACTTCTTGTTTCTCGGTATCGAGTCGAAAAATATTGGTATCGACACATCACTCGTTTGTATAACTATGAGGGGGTACCCGAAAGAAACTGGAATTATTTTTTTAAAAGCTATTTATTTTCAAATGTTTTACAAAAGAATCTTATTCCCTTCAAAATACTCTCCATTACAACTAATACATTTTTCCCACCGGTGCTTCCATTGTTCGAAACATTTTTATAGTCATCTTTAGAAATGGTTGACAGCTGCTCTCTCGTTTTTTCTTGTCCTCTTCAATGTTGTCAAATCGGTGTTCTTTCATGTCGCTGCTTTTCACGTATGGAATTATAAAAAAGTCGCACAAAGCCGAGTAAGGTGCATGGGGCAGCGGAACCATGCTATTTTTAGCCAAAAACTGTTTAACAGAGGTGACTGTGTGTGCAAGTGCATTGTCGTGGTGGAAGAACCAGTCTTCTGTCTGCCCAAATCGGATCTTTTTTACGAACACTGTAGCACAATCTTCTTAAAATTTCCAAATTATCAGTTGATGATCTGAGAGCACAAGCTTTCAAATTTTTTCAACATTTTCATCGATTCGGTCAGTTGATGGATGTCCAGAATGAGGTTTGTCATCAATCGATATGTCGTCATTTTTAAACCAACCAAACCACTCGTACACTTGAGTTTTTCTTGTAGCGCCATCTTTGTAAGCTGTTTTCAACATTAAAACAGTTTCAGCAACGGTTTTACCAAGTAGAAAACAAAATTTCACAACTGCACTTTGTTCACTTAAACTTGCCATCATAAAAAACGAAAGAAGTACAAAACAGCACTAGCAAAAACAATCACTGCAGATGAATACTGAACTCGCATTGAGTTACGCTATAAATGTCTATTCGGCAGAAATGTGTACGTACTAGAGAAGAGACAAAAGAACTGTCACTGTGAACGAGTCACGGTTACTTATAATTCACGGTGACCACAGTTACTCAGATATGCGAGTAACCGTTCCCCAGTCACTGTTACAAAGATCACTTAAAAATAAATCTTTATAATGCATCCTGCAGTTTGAAATTATTTCTATTTCATATAATGAATTAATATAATAATTTCACTAACCTTCTTTTTAAACTGCGTCACCTTTATTTTAATTTCTACTTACGCGTGTTTCGGTGGATCCACCATCATCAGAGTAAATGAAAAATTGAAACTAAAAATTTTTTTTTTCTCATTTATTTAAAATTTACAGAAGATGGTACATCTTCAGTCACTTGTATAAAACTGTATAAAAAACTGTATATAGTTTTATACAAGTGACTGAAGATGTACCATCTTCTGTAAATTTTAAATAAATGAGAAAAAAAAAATTTTTAGTTTCAATTTTTCATTTACTCTGATGATGGTGGATCCACCGAAACACACGTAAGTAGAAATTAAAATAAAGGTGACGCAGTTTAAAAAGAAGGTTAGTGAAATTATTATATTAATTCATTATATGAAATAGAAAAGATCACTTACTCTTCTGTCACTGGAAGACAGGATGACACGGCAAATGTTCACCGTACTTTACTTCTACAATATAGCACAGACTTCTTGTTCCCCAGTCACTGTTACAAAGATCGCTTACTCATTCTCTGTTCACTGTTCAAGGCAGGACGACACGGTGACCGTAATTCTACAGATAGAAGAGTAACAGACCTCTCGTTCCTTCAATCACTTTTACAAAAATCAGTTACTCATTCGCTGTTCACTGTCACTTTTAAGAGAGAACGAATTCTTTACCTTAGAAACTAGTGAACAAATTCACTCACTCATTCACTGTTCACAGTTGATAGACAAAACGACAGAATATACTTACTCTTCTTCAAGGCCCCTATGATTGCTACGTAAGATATGTTGGTCTATTCACTGGGCTTAGTGCTCTCCTTGTCGCCTCTCCTTTGATAACCGGCTCGCCCATTCTTTTTTACTTTAATTTTTACGCACTCTTCTCTCTCTCCCTCTCTCAGTCTCTTCCCCTTGTTACGTTTTTCATCTACTAGACTAAACAAAACGAGGGTAGTTCCTTTACATCTCCGATCGCGGTAACACAATTACATTACAGTACTATTTTTTTTGCACGCCGCGTTCTACCTAGCTATTTTATTTATAATATGCGTTGTTATTTTTCAGTTGTAAATATTTGTTCTTGTACTTTCTCTTTTTTATACAAAATGTTAATTTTATTACTAATTTAGAATACCTTGTGTTATCAGTTTGAAGCAAAATTTTTATTTTTGTTATATAAATGTAGCCCATTTTTTTATATTTATCAAAACTTGTGTTATCATGAAAAAACAACTGAAAACATTTCTATTATTTCATGATAACAGCTGAAAAATGTACTAAGAAAATACAGTTATTGCTGAATTACTAGTAACCATTATAAGTAATGGTGAACGCAAAATCACTGTCACCGTGATCACGGTGACTGGTTGAAACAGTGAACGCTCTTCACAAGTACTGCCCACGATATTCCGGTTACTTTTGGGTACCCTTTTGTATATTGTAATACGAAAACAATCGACTGCTCATTGAATTAGATAAGAAGATAAAGCGATCTCGTGCATGTTTATTTATCAATAGTATAGGTGAAGAACGATACGCTATTTGAGTCATCTGTTATAATATTATGTATGTAGATTAAGATGCATATCGAAAACGTTTGTTATATTTCCTTCGATAGTTCACTGAAATTTTAATATTGTCCCTTTGTAACTTTCACGTTTACACGTGTTATTATTACCGTATTGTTCCGTAAACAAGCCGCACCCGAATTTAAGCCGCATCAGAAAATTTATGATCAAAACTAGGAAATAAATTTCAAGTACAGTACTTGTATGTTTTTTAAAGTATTTTATTTTTTAAGAAGAAAATACCGTACAAACAAATACACTTACTACTTAATTAGCATTAAGAAGTTTTTGTTTATTTTTTGTTCAATACCGAACACAAGGATTTATCTACATTATTTGTGTTTTCTTCCGGCTTCTTTGGTGGATGTCTTTTCCGCGTTTTTACCCAAAAAGTAGCCGCAGGACTTGCGATACCAATAATTCGAAATTGGTATCGCAAGTCCTGTGCTACTTTTTGGGTACTTGTATAGACAAAGTACCCTTAACCTATAACATCACTCATGGTGAAGTACAAAATACAACAAAAAACAAATGATCGGATAAAAAACAAAATGAAATTTAAGAAAACTGCTACCAAACTTTATACTGTAACACCAAACTGATCAAAATGACTGTACACGCACTACGTAAGGAGTGTGTCTCTCTCCCACCCCCTCCACCACTCTCTCTCACTATTAATACATACTTATGCTTAATAAGAAACGATTATTATTATTATTATTATTATTATTATTATTATTATTATTAAAGCGCGATTGCAAGCCGCAGGTCAAATTATGGAACCGATTTTTAGGGAAAAACTGCGGCTTTTATTCGGAACAATACGGTATATTATTATTGTTATACAATATCATCGTCATTAATGATTGTGAATGGGTTTTCATTCACAAGAATCGGTCCCTGCAAAAAGGTGGTAAGTTATTTTTTTTAAGGTTTTGTGTTAAGTCAGGAAATGGATTCAATAATAATTAAATAAGTTGCGTTGTTCAATTTGGTACTTTTACTATAACGGGGGGGGGGGGGGCACTCAGATTTCAGTTGGAAATTCATTGAAATGTATACTCACTCATTAAACACTGATATACTTACATTCTGCCCATAACAGACAGGTGGAGTGTCAAATTATTTACACTCGATCTGTTTGTTGCAGGGCTAAAATAAATAGTTCTGTTTCTTATCACATGGTCAGCCAATTAAATGACAGAAGAGGTAGAGGTGTAAAAGACACTAATCAGAGTTATCTCCTCTGAAAGTAATAAATTTCATTATACAGCCAGACCCTGTGGTGAATGAAGTGAAGGTGTCATTTGCAGAGTGGAAAATATGTGCTTTTCAGAGGGCTCGGCATGCTGATGAGCGTACTTTTCCACTCAGTGAGTTGTGGCAATGACCTATGACTTTTGGCTGATGACCTAAACAACATACTTACATTATAAATTGATTTTTGTAGGATTGAAGTCTTAACTGGAACCCAAAATCGCGGTAAAGTGATCGTCTTTAGCTGTAAGCTGCCACGGGAACTCGACCAGGTATGACTCCAAATGGTGGCTAGTCGTACCGCGATGTATTCTGTATCGCCATTAAGCACTGGACCAAGAACGCTTGATGGACTTTAACCCTTTCACCTCATTATGACGAATTTTTCGCTTCAATTTTATGTTCCTAATGTTTTTTTAATGTATTTTGTGTTTTACACAAGTTTGTGTATTTATGTTTACCAGTTTTATCAAGTAAGATTTAACAAACAATGCAATATTTTTAGTGTATTTTTTTTAATGTATTTTATCGAGGTAGATCAATTTGTTATGTTGAACAAATTTTGAAAATAATATTTGGCATGAATTTTTTTCCTTATTTATTATTACCACATATATGTTTTATTGGATCCACCATCATCAGAGCTGATGGATTATTTTAAAATAGGATTTAATTTATTTTGTTAAAGTTTTTTCAGAAGGTGTTCTGTTCAATCAATTACTCATGCGAAACTGTTTAATTTTGAGGGTTGTTTTTTCAACCTCCGATAGCCTTAAGTAAAAGACAGGTTATGTATACTTATGACTAGGTTTCCAATACGCCCTTCGTACAATATTGCCGCTAATGAATTTAAACGAGTCCTAGGTGTTGTCTTGAACCTCCTCATTTTGTTTTTTATGAAGTTTATGCAGCTGGGAACCACGATTAATGTAGCTGTTTATTGTGAAACCGTACAAAGTTTGCGGAGAGCCATTCAAAATAACAGAAGAGGTTTAGTAACTTTGGGAATTGTTCTGATCCTTGAAAACGCCCATCCTAACAGTGCTGGTGCAACCCAATGCCTCCTTGAGCAATTTTTTTTTTTTTTTTTATTGAGTGATGATGCCTACATAAGCCTTAGGCTTGTGCGTAGGTAATGATATGTGGTGATTTACAGATGAAAAAAGTGCCAGACCTGACCGGGAATCGAACCCGGGACCCCGGCATAGTAGCCACTTACACTGACCACTACACCACGGGCCGGCCCAATGGGATATTTCAATTTAATGGGATATTCAAAATTTCAATGGGATATTTTCGATTACCCACCGTACAGTCGTGATCTAGTATCGAGTGACATCCATCTTCTCGCTGAACTGAAGAAGTGGCTAGGAGGACAGCTTGCCTAATGAAAAGCTAAAAGACAACGTCTAGACTCATTAAAACAGACTCATTAAAATTCATTGGCGGCAAGATTTTATGAAGAACATTTTAGAAAGCTCGTCCACAAGTACCACAAATACTTCAATCGTCATAGTTATTATGTTGAAAAGTAGACATAAGTCTACGTAACTTTAAGTAATAAAACATTTCTTTATATTATTCTCTTCTTTCATTTACAGCCTATCGGAAGTTGAAAAAAATGATCCTTGTATTTAAATTTTTACCATTTTTAGTATTTTTTGTAGATGGTAGCGGAGCAGTCAATTTAATTTCATAATATTTAAATTGATGGCGTGCTACTATTGGCACCGAAATATGACAAAATATAATTAAACAGTCGTATATTAGCAACTGAAGAGAAAACATCTTCTAAAAGAATTTTATCCGAGTAATTTCCAGTGTATTTAAATTGAATTTTTAGCTAGTCTATGAATTGGCCCAGTCTTGCCAATAAATTCACCAATTCTAAGAATGATTAAAACAGCCTTATACTAACATTTTTTTGTGAGACTGATAATCATTCTCAAGATCTTGAAAATACAGGGTGATTCATTTAAAAGTAGCCCGCTGCATTTAACAGCGGCCTTCGGCACTCAATTGGATTCAAATAGTAAATGAATAAATAGAATTACTTAATACATAATTTTACATATTTATTTAAAATTTATATACAAATTTCAGCTTCACCTTTACAGTAGATGCTGAAAGTGGCATCCTTGAACGCGTACACATTTTTATGCTCGTTCAATGTTATTAATGCACACACGACGCAATACGGAAACGTCTATAGCTTGAATGGCTGCCACGATGTTATTCTTTAGCTCATGTATACTGCAGGTGTTTGTTTGGTAAACAGTTCCTTTTAAATAACCCCATAGAAAAAAATCACACATACTCAAATCGGGTGAACGAGGAGGCCACAAATCTTTACTAACAACTCGCATGGGAAAAACAGGTTGATATGAGATAGGGACTGGCGAGACGTGTGACATGTTGCACCATCTTGCTGGAAAAAATTGTACTCTATAATAATATAATAATATAAATTGTCTATAAAGGCCAGTCAATCACATTGTGATCAGTGCTGCCAATACAGCATATGAAAATTACTCGAGTGGCGGGCTACTTTTTAATGAATCACCCAGTAAATCTGGTTAAAATTGTTTTTACAAATTTAATTGCATAAATTACACAAATATAAGAAATCAGTATTATTTTGTTTATCTGGCTATCATTAAACTGGATGCCGGGATTATCTGGATTGAAAATCATAATAGGTATTTACTGTTGCCCTACTGTTAACTACTGTTTTTACTACTGTTGTAGTTGCCCTACTGTTTTGTATTTACTGTTGTTGTTATACGAATTGAAATTATAACACTATTCATTTATTGTATAGAGCGGTTAACGGATTGTAAACTAAGACTTTCAGTTCTTGTCTTTAGAATACTTGTTTGTAGACATCTAAGTCCGGAGTTGTTTTCGACGCAACAACACTAACGTATATCGGTGAAAATATAGGAAGGAACACAATTAAAGGAATAAGAACACAGTAAATGAGATAACTAGTGAGCAAATAGCATTGAATTGTACTTACATTTATTGATAACAACACAAATACAGCAGACAGTTTATACTCAGACATGCGGTCAACGGCGTCAACACGAGATGATAGCAGCTTGGCGGAAAACGGCTTATAAGTTGTAAAAATCGGCTTAAACAGTTCAACAGCTTGAAGAAACACGACACATAATGCACAAACAATACTATAATACACTCTAGTTATTCATAATGCGGGAATCGGCTTGGATGATATCGGATGAAGATAACGGCTTGGAACATCAGGCAGCCATAACGAAGGCTTGTACAAGAGAGAGTGGACAAGAAGGCGGAAACAAGTGGTGACGTAGGAAGGATGCAAAGAGGTTAGGAAGGGCGCGCTAGTAGAACACGCAGGAATTCAAATTTGAACGTATGCAATACTGAACATTTATCTATACTAATATAATAAAGAAGAAATGTCTGTTTTTGTTTGTTTATTTGTATGAGGTAATCTCAGAAACTATTGAACTGATTTTAAAAAATCTTTCATTGTTGCATAGCTTAGAGCTTACTGATCAATATAGGCTATTTTGCAACTTTAAGTAACTTTAATTAAGTGAGTTAAGCAACTTAAACTGTGACAATATCGCATGTTTTTGTTTATCGGGTGCATAGCACTTTTATTTTTTCTAAGTCCTCTGGAAGTTGTATTTTTTGGGCTAGAAAAACATTCAACTTTTATATTTCATAGAAAAATGTGAAGAATATAATTTGATTCCAAAATCATTAAAAATTCGGAAATATTCAAAATTTTTATTTTTGTACTGTATTTCATAAATTTGTTTTCAGGCGACAGGTAGCGAATGAGTCATATATTTCCAATTACTCTGAGTAGTGCACCCACGTATTATTGTCTCTTATCTCAGCCATATATCAACTGTCTCTTTCTTTTCCATCTGTATTCTTCTATGCATTCTATTCAATTCTGTTAAATCGCAGGGACAAACATTTAAAACGGTGGGCATCGATTTGAGACAAGAGTGCTTCCTTCACTCGTGGCCAACTTTATGTCGAACTTTCTATAGCTGGAAGTGCAGAAAAACAATTTATTTTGCTTCCACAGCAAAGTTGCAGGAAATTAAAAACCTACAACTTTTATTTTAAGCTTTTTTTCTAGAAACGTTGATTTTCATTTTGCTTTATTCACTTATGATTAAAATTAGGTTATATTTTTTGTACTGCATTGTTTATTATTATTATTATTAGCCGTAGAGCTCCCGAAGTGGAAGACGCTGAGCATTATTCACGATCATTGATTATTGGACTTGGTGTTTTTCTTGTTTGCCCACCAGCCTTTCATTTTCTGAGAAAAATCAGCTTTTCTTTCCTCACTCCATCTTGTTCCAACTCTTGGAATTTTAACCTCTGGAATAATCTCCCATTCATTAATTTTTGTTCTAAAACTATTTCAATTGGTAACCTCATTATCAGTAATGTTTGCCAGAACTAGATCTTTCTTAACGTGTCGAATCCATTCCCCTCCATTGACAAGCGAAGCTACATATTTTACCATCTTTTTTGTAACTCTATGATCAGGAAGCCTCATGATATGAAAAAGTTTAAGACGTCTTTTCCTCATGTCTGTTACAATATTTGAATGTTGCTCAACTGTGTTATTTTTTGCAATCTATAACCGTTTTCAGTTAATCTTGGACCGAAAATTTTCCTTATTATTTTCCTTTCCTTTCTTTCTCATTATTTTTATTATTATTATTATTATTATTATTATTATTATTATTATTATTATTATTATTATTATTATTATTTACATTGGCAAGAGAAAGTCGTGTATTTCACACCATATTTTTAATTTACAGATCCCAGTTAGTCCAGATAAATGAAGTAATACTATATTTTTAGTTGTAATCATTTTTTGTATCTGTAAAAATAGTGATAGAATAAGGTTTTATTGCTGTATTTATTCATATTAAAATTGTGTTCATTAATTTTTTATATATAAAAAAACAAATCTAGTGGTTTTATTTATTTATTTATTTAATTTTTATATAAATATTTTTGTTATTTATTTTGTTTCACGTTTGTGTTAATCGCTTATTTTTATTACATGTATAGTTTTTATGTTTTACATGTAATAACATGTTACACATTCACCAATAATTGTAAATAGATCTTATTTATTCAAGTATTTACCATATTGAGAGAAATTTATGATGCTTATCAATTTTTTTAATTAAAACTTAAAAATGAAAATAAATTATCTATAAAAATAATTTGTCTGTTTATTTGTTTTTATTAATTACCTATAATTAAAAATTCTTATCAATAAACATGAAAAAATACTACAACACAATTCAAAAATAAATCTTTATAATGCATCCTGAGCCCATAACGGACAGGTGGAGTGTCAAATTATTTACACTCAATCTGTTCGTTGCAGGGCTAAAATAAATAATTCTGTTTCTTATCACATGGTCGGTCAATTAAATGACTGAATCATTTAGGAACAGAAGATGTAGAGATGTAAAAGACACTAATCAGAGTTATCTCCTCTGAAAGTAATGAATTTCATTGTACCGCCAGACCCTGTGGTGAATGAAGTGAAAGTGTCATTTGCAGAGTGGAAAATATGTGCTTTTCAGATGGCCCGGCATGCTGATAAGCGTACTTTTCCACTCAGTGAGGAAGGCAATGGTAAACCACCTCACTCCTTGTTTTACTTAGTAAAGCCTCTAGAGGTTCAAACCAGCTTTTTGGCTGTTGACCTAAACAACAACAAATGCATCCTGCAGTTTGAAATTATTTTTATTTTATATAATGAATTTATATAATAATTTCACTAACCTTCTTTTTAAACTACATCACCTGTATTTTTATTCTTACTTACACGTGTTTCGCTGGATCCACCATCATCAGAGAAAATAAAAAATTGAAACTAAAAAATTTTTATCTCACTTATTTAAAATTGACAGAAGATGATACATCTTCAGTCATTTGTATAAAACTCTTTTGCATAAAACTTTTATACAAATGACTGAAGATGTATTATCTTCTGTCAATTTTAAATAAGTGAGATAAAAAAATTTTAGTTTCAATTTTTTATTTTCTCTGATGATGGTGGATCCAGCGAAACACGTGTAAGTAAGAATAAAAATAAAGGTGGCGCAGTTTAAAAAGAAGGTTAGTGAAATTATTATATAAATTCATTATATAAAATAGAAATACAACACAATTGAATGGGTCAACGGGAAAACGTTGCAAGTTACAAAAACAAATTTTTACAGAAAGTGAAACATACCATCTGATTCTTAGCTGTATAACAATTTTTCACTGTATGATGATTTTGTTTCAAGAATTTCCGAGATTTTAGTTACAATTCTACCCGTTAGAATTCACTATTATGATCAAATAGAGGATTTATAGAACGTATTCTACTGAAACCTGTAAATTTTGTCAGTTGCAACATTTCTCTGTTGAGCCATTCAATTGAGGCGTTGCGGACCAGAAGGGCGAACTCTCAACAAAGGGTAGTTTTGAGAAAAATGCAAATTAAACTTTTTGATCCAAGGGCGAACTCAACAAAAATTGCAGAGTGTATGATGCATAGCGATAGGAAGGGGAAAGGGTAGAAGTGGGGTGGGATCAGTAGCGTAGAGGTAACAAGACTCACGTCTTCCTGTTGAGTTCGCCCTTCTGGTCCGTGCAAGTTGTAGATCTTTTAATTTCCTATAAATATGATAATATATACTTTTGTCATAAAGTGCATACTAAGGCCGAAATCTTTAAAAAATCGATTTTTCACACGTTTTCGTGAGAAAAAAACAGAAAATTGCTAATTACCGCTAAACTAAGCGTTATACAAAAAATTGTTTGAAATAAAAGTTGTAGAATTTTAAATTCTCTTCATGTTTTATTAAATACATTTTTGCGCTATAATACCTATTAAAGCCGTAATCTTAAAAAAACACTTTTTTTACGTAAAAACAGCCTCACCGAGAATTTCAGCAAACATGGCTCCTACCCTATCTTGTAGAGAATAAAAAATTGAGTAAACCAGGCGATTTCAAAAAAAATCGTAGGACTAGTTTTTGAGTAAATCGCAAAAAAGTGAAAAATTACACGAATAAACTACTACATTTGGTTGACCGATTTTGATGAAAATGTTCGTGTCGGGTCCGGTAGTGGTAGGTAACTTAAGTTTCAAGTACATACGATGTTCCGTTCTTGAGATATTTTGTATATACACACACACACACACACACACACAGAGACCAATCGCTAAAAACATGTTTTTTGGGTTCAGGGGGTCTGAAAACGTATAGATCCGGTAAAAACTCGATTTCGAAAAATCGACATGAAAACAATACTTTCCTTCCTATATATTCATATAGGCAAGAGAAAGTAATACCAGCTGCAATCAAAGTACCTGAACACCTGTTTTAGTTACTGTGGCTACAAAACATTCTCATTTTACAAGGCGCGTGTACTGACCAGTAAAGTTATTAATTAGTAAATATCCGTTTTAAAATGGCGTTGTACCAATGCATGACCATTTTAACTTTTTGATCACAGGAAACTTGATATGCTTA
Organism: Catonia carolina; assembly: GCA_035578175.1. Lineage (NCBI taxonomy): Eukaryota > Metazoa > Arthropoda > Insecta > Hemiptera > Achilidae > Catonia > Catonia carolina. The sequence continues at coordinate 6,547,870 of JAQMRL010000008.1, forward strand.
CAAAATTTATTAAATATTCTAAGAGTAATCATGTAATTGTTAAAGAAACACAGATCCTTGCGATCTACGAGTTGAAAATGCCGGTTTTTTGTTGAAACGCCGCGAAAGTTTGTCATCATCCAAATAACGCTTTGTTTTGTTATGGAGTCTGGATTAGAACTTATAAATTGCATAAGCAAATAAAAAAAGTCAAGATTACCTTAATTTTTATGGTACGTAATGAAATTTATAAATAGTTATCGAAAATTGATAAGTTATATGTATAACGTTGTAATATTAAAAAAATAACTTCTATCAGTTATTTAAATAGTATTTTTTTTTTATAACAGCCGTATTTTTATTAGATGAAAACAAATATTTCTTTCGCAGGTTTATACAATATCAAGAATTTGATTTTTTAAATTACACAGCGTGATAGTTGGTTAAAAATAAAATGAATGTTCTATTCTACAATATGGCGGGTAGTGTCATATGAGGTTATGGTTGTTGTTCATAAGGTTTGTGAGAAATTATAAAAGTGTGCTGAAGAGATTTTTTTAAAATAAAAGCAAATTTAATTTGCTTTTATTGCCTGATATTTTTGTTATTTCGAGGTTTGTTATGAAATTTTGTTATAGATTCCATAATTTATAAATAAACTATAAAACAATAACAGATGTAAACAATAGTTTTATGATTACAAAGTATTATAACTGGATAACAAATGGAAAAGATTAAAAATATTTGTATGTAATTTATAGGTTGTGATAGTTCATATAATATTTACCCATCAAAAATGTTCGTAGCTACGCTGTTATTTTTTTAGCTCTAAAAAATGAATTTTCATAATTGTAACCTAAAAATCATGTTATGCCAACTTTGATAATTCGTTCAAATTCTGTATATTTCATCAGTTATACGCGTTTCGTAGAACTGATAGATGTACAGTTAAAATTCATGAACATTTCAGACATAAGCAGAAAATGTTTAGTTGAATTTCTAAGATATTTATGGTGTCAATATACAAACAAAATTACCCAAAATTTAAATGTATTTTTTTTGTAAATTGGCGATACTTTAACGTTCTTAAGAAAAGTTTGGAATCAAGACGTAGTTACATTAAAGTATTTGTCGTGTATTAAATTAAATGTATACTAAGTATTGTAAAAAATTTTTCTCAAAACAAAATCTACTGTACATAACCTCTCAACTTATTAGCTGGCCACAGATGTTAAGATTTATCAGCAGACTTAACCGTTACGGTTAAATCTGGACAGTTAAGTTTGTACAGATTAAATTTTGCCACTCGCTAACATGTAAAGGTAAGTCTGCGGATATCTTGGCGCGGTTAAGTCTGGACATCGCGCCAGTCCAAGCCCATGGCACTCCACGAACTAGTGAATCAAGAAGCCTGTGGTCAAGTCCAAGCCCATGGCACTCCACGAACTAGTGAATCAAGAAACCTGTGGTCAAGTCCAAGCCCATGGCACTCCACGAACTAGTGAATCAAGAAGCCTGTGGTCAAGTCAAAGCCCATGGCACTCCACGAACTAGTGAATCAAGAAGCCTGTGGTCAAGTCAAAGCCCATGGCACTCCACGAACTAGTGAATCAAGAAGCCTGTGGTCAAGTCAAAGCCCATGGCACTCCACGAACTAGTGAATCAAGAAACCTGTGGTCAAGTCCAAGCCCATGGCACTCCACGAACTAGTGAATCAAGAAGCCTGTGGTCAAGTCAAAGCCCATGGCACTCCACGAACTAGTGAATCAAGAAGCCTGTGGTCAAGTCAAAGCCCATGGCACTCCACGAACTAGTGAATCAAGAAGCCTGTGGTCAAGTCCGTATGGCCACATCTGTACAAACTTATCCGCTCGTTGATTGGTGAAAATTCCGCGTAAATCCGCAAACTTGGCAAGTCCCTGGACTGTGGGCAAACCAATGGTCCAAAAGATAAGTTGCACAGAGTTTAGTTTATATTCTGTCTTGTTTCATGCGGTGAAAGTGTACAAGTGGTTTTTTAATATGCTTAGTACTAGAAAGAAACAGGCTTTATGTTATGCTATGCTGCATATATATTTTACTGAAAATGCACCAAGAGAACAATCTTAAGTGGGTTAAAAACTGGTTAAATTTGACAAAATCGTATTGGCCACATGGTGCTACTAAAAGAATTAAGTCATACTGATGAGTCACACGATTTTCAAAATTATTTACAAATTTATACAAACACTTATGATTTTTTTGTTATCGCTGCTGAGAAATAGTCTTATAAAAAGATACAATTATGAGAAAAGCAATTCCCTGAGGAACATTAAAAAGCAAAATTAAGATTCCTTAATGTTGGAAAAAGATTGTTGTGTTAATGTTCTTCCGAACCGAACAGACTTGGATACAGATTTGCGTTTGGTGGTGCAACACTATTGCTAACATTAATGGCAGAGATTTCTCCGCGGTTTTAACTGCACAGATATCTAACAGTCTAGTCCAACACGTTAACCCTTTCAATCCCAATTTTTTTAACTATACACAAAAGATATCTGTTCATTATTTCATACAACAATTTGAATAAATCTCTACAATACATCCCGCAGTTCGAAATATCTCCACTTCATACAATGAATCAACATAATAACTTCACCAACCCTCCCCCCAAACTGCGCCACCCCTATTTTATTCCCACTTACACGTGTTTCGGTGGATCCACCATCATCAGAGTAAATGAAAAATTGAAACTAAAAATTTTTTTCATTTATTTAAAATTTACAGAAGATGATACATCTTCAGTCACTTGTATAAAACTGATTTCAAATCAGTTTTGCGATTTTCTCAAAAACTGGTCCTACAATTTTTTTAAAAATCGCCTTAATTACTAAACTTTTTATTCTCTACAAGATAGGGTAGATGCCATGTTTGCTGAAATTCTGGGTAAGGCTGTTTTTACGTAAAAACATTTTCTTTTTAAGATTTTGGCTTTAATATGCATTTTAGCGCAAAACGTTATATAATAAAAGTTGTAGAGAATGTAAAATTCTACAACTTTTATTTCAAACATTTTTTTGTAAAACGCTTAGTTTAGCGGTAATTAGCGATTTTCTGTTTTTTTCTCACAAAAACGTGTGAAAAATTGATTTTTTTAAGATTTCGGCTTTGGTATGCATTTTACGACAAAAGTGTATTTAATCAAATTTATACAAAATTAAAAGATTTACAACTTTTATTTAGAGCATTTTTCTCTACAGAGCCTAGTTTAGCGTGAAAGAGTGATTTTCCGTGTTTCTAAGCCAAACTGACGTCGATTTTCATTTTTCTTCTTTCACTCATGATTAAAATAAGGTTATATTTTTAGAGGTTAGCTTTTTGTTTATTTCTAATGTTTTATTACTAATGTTATGATTATTGTTTATTATTTGCATTGGCAAGAGAAAGTTGTGTGAGTGTTTCACACCGGATTTTTTTATTTTCAGTTTGTATGAGGTCGGCATTTGTTTCCTGATAAGACTCTTAAAAAAGCGGTTAAATCAATAACCCATATGGTCCCAGTAGGATCTACTGGTGGGCCTGCTGTCATTTCCGCCGGAGTTTATTCTCATCAGCACTCCGGTCATCCTGGAACGATGTCATCTGCATCTTTACAAAGTTCCTTAGGTTCGAATAACTCATCGAAAGCATCATGCATTGTAAGTTATTTCAGTTATTTTATTTTTAATCCTATTGTTAAAATACCATGTGGCCCATATGTCAGTTTCCCCCGTGAGATGGGACATTTCATTTTGATAATTTGGTAATAGTGTTATGTTGGCAGATCACGTACAACATTCATTAGTTGTATGTAACAGTGGCTTGTGTGAGGTACATCCCCTTGTAGTTACTATTTTTACTTTCTCTTGCCTATATGAATATATCGGAAGGAAAGTATTGTTTTCATGTCGATTTTAACTAATCGAGTTTTCACCAGATCTACATGTTTTCAGACCCCCTGAACCCAAAAAACATATTTTTAGCGATTGGTCTGTGTGTGTGTGAACAGAATATCTCAAGAACGGAACATTGTGTACAATGTTCCGTTCTTGAAACTTAAAACTTAAGTTACATACCACTACTGGACCCGACATGAAGATTTTCATTAAAATCGGTCAACCGGAAGTAATAGTTTATTCGTGTAAATTTTCACTTTTTTCGATTTTCTCAAAAACTGGTCCTACAATTTTTTTAAAAATCGCCTGGTTTACAGGCCAACTCATTCCAAATGAGATGTTAGTCGCGTATGTGCAGTAGCAAAGGAAGTAGTGGGGGGGTTTCAGAGCCAGTGCGTTCCCAGTCACCAAACAGTGAACATCCGTACAGTGCGTGAAAAAAGTAGTGTTCCGGTTTTGTAGTCCAGTCGGTTTCTTCAGAATAGTACCTTACATACTATAACACGTGATTTTTTTATGCATAATCGAAAACCAGTTTATTTAAAACAGTGTAATTGTGTATACTATTTAAAATAGTGTTTCAGTGTTAGTTAATTTTTTTTTTAATCGGAGGCGGCGAGAAAAACTCATGTTCACTATTAGTTAGTAAACAGTGAAATTGTGTAATATTTATTTAAAATAATGTTTTATTGTATTTAAAATAACATCATAATATTTTATTTGATGATTCAGACGAGAGTTATTCAGGAAGTGAGATTTCTGGCGCGGAAGACTTGTGATTTGTCGTAGTAGGGTAGGGCTTACATTAAGATAGAATTTTCATAAAAGACAACATCTGCATATAAGCAGTAAGTTTTAATTTCATTTCGGTAATAGTACAAGAGAAAATTAAGTCTATTTGTAACTAGAAGTATAACAATAATGTGTATATGATAAACAGCACACAGAATTTTGTAGGCAGGCTGTTGCACACTGACAAGTCTGGGGAGAAATATACCCATCTCTTTCTAAATATTTCTTTCTCACTCAGTTGTTCTGCGCAACTCGCAATTCATTTGGATCTTGCCGGCCTGTACTAAATTTTTTATGCTCTACAAGATAGGGTAGGCGCCATGTTTGCTGAAATTCTTGGTGAGGTTGTTTTCACGTAAAAAAATTGATTTTTTAAGATTACGACTTTAATATGCATTTTAGCGCAAAAATTTACATAATGAAAGTTGTAGAGGATTTAAAATCCTACAACTTTTATTTCAAACATTTTTTTGTAAATGCTTAGTTTAGCGGTAATTAGCGATTTTCTGTTTTTTCTTACGAAAACGTGAAAAATCAATTTTTTTTAAGATTTCGGCCTTAGTATGCATTTTACGACAAAAATGTATATAATAAAATTTATAGGAAATTAAACGATATACGACTATTATTTTGAGCATTTTTCTGTACAGAGCCTAGTTTAGCATGAAAGAGTGATTTCCCGTTTTTTTTTAAGCCAAACTGAGGTCGATTTTCATTTTGCGTCTTTCACTCATGATTAAAATTAGGTTATGTTTATTGAGGTTAGTTTGTTTGTTTATTTCTAATGTTTTATTACTATTGTTAGGTTTATTGTTAATTATTTGCATTGGCAAGAGAAAGTTTTGTGAGTGTTTCACACCAAATTTTTTTTTAATCCTAATATTAAAATACCAGGTGGCCCATATGTCGGTTTCCCCCCATGAGATGGGACATTTCATTTTGATAAGTTGGTAATAGTGTTATGTTTGCAGCATCACGTATAACATTCATTAGTTGTATGAAACATCGGCTAGTGTGAGGTATGTCTCATTGTATAGTTTAGCCGTCCTTAGTTTGCTCCTAGTGTCAACAAACCAAAGCCAACTACTACAGGCTGTACACTACTTACTTAACAACAGGGCGTTCAGGCCTAAACAGCCCCTCCTCACCGCGACCTAAAAGATCTTTTGATCCGCAGTTCCTTCGTCCTTGCAGGTCAGGACCAGGTATCCCGGTTTGAATGTGGAGCCCACGAATTTCGGGGAAATATCCCCCTCAATATCGAGTCCTCTCACCCTCTCCAGGATCGCCTTCTCTGTGGCCTTCAATTGCTCCCTGGACAGAAGCACCTCCGGGTAGCCGACCGCCAGGATACCAACCCTGGAACCCGCGACCACCCGGCTGTACTCCATGCCAGGACCAGCCACCCCTTTCTCCCCCGTTGGAGGACCTCTTGCCCTCTTCTTGGGGGGATCTCTTACCCGAGTCTGCTCAGGAGTCGACCCATCCGACCTCTGCTTCTAGGCTGTACACTAGGGTCCACCACTTTATGGATATCGTATTCCTATTAAGTAAACTAAGTTTTGAATTATAAGTACTTAAATTACTTAAAACATCAGTCATGACATGATGTAGGCTTAACAATTTAATTTATAAAAATACTTTAAAAGTATTTTGTTGTTACTTTTTAATCACCGTGTACAAATTTTTATGCAATGCGCATGCTCAGTGACGTCATTGTTTGTTTACAGTAGGAGCAAACTTAGAAAGGCTGGACTTTAGTTACTATTTTTTTCCTTTGTAACAATACTTTTTAAATGTTTACAACTGAACAACGAGAGTTTATATGCTTGATTTAGTGGTGGAAGCATCAGAAAAATACTGGAAGATTTTAATGAGGATTTAGTTATGTAATTGTAAAGGAACTAGTGTATTCTTCCAAGCCACAAAACCTAAACGAACTAAAACGTTCAATTGAAATAAAATTGCATTTGATTATGTAAATGTTGATAAAATGTTACTGTTGAAAATTTGTGATTCAGTTTTAAGTCAGTGTATAAAATGTCGAGAGAATTATGGTGGAGATTTTGAACACCTGCTCTAACATTTGTCCCCTAGCCGTGGGAGTGAGAGAATGCATAACGGTCTCACTCGCACAAGCCATACGCGCTGTTCCAGTAACATTGTCATTTATAATGATTTTACTCATTGTTGTGAGCAAGCGTTTATGTACGCAGTAAACTAACAAGCAAGATAACGACTGTAGTATGTTTTCAGATTTGGATTACAACGGTAAAGACCTTTGAGCGCATGCGTAGTTATGCCACATATCTCCCTCTCACTCGCTCGGCTACGGGACATTAATTCGTCTGATACCTATACAGTTCATATAATAAACTAGCGGTTTATTAATGGTTATTATTTAATGTTTATATAATAAACATTAAAGAAAAAATTAACTGGAAGGAAAGAACAAATAAATTAATCAAATCCGCCATAACCACTAGGAATATTTACAATAAGAAATGTATGTCCATCAACACAAAATTAAGACACTACAATACCGTGATACTTCCTGAAGTCCTGTATGCGAGTGAAACCCTGTTTGGTCCAACAAGAATAGGCGAAAAGGACAAAATCGAGAAAGTGGAGAGGCAAATAGCAAGAAAGTGTATTGGAAAATGGTCCCTTCAAGATGGTAGTTTCTATATTGTACCAAACAAGGAAGTATATGAAGCAATTGAGCCTTTAACCAGTATCATCAGGAAAAAAGGATATCCTTCCTGGGACATATATTGAGAATGGAGGATACAAGATTACTAAGAAGGATGACTGAGTTTTTCTGGCAAAAGAAGATGACACCAAACTGGATAAAGGAAGTCAAAAAGGATATGGAGGAACTAAACATCACAATAGCTGACCTCAAAACTAAGTCAGGGAGCTACAGGACATACAAACAGCGATCGGTTAAATTTAGGGAACAAATGAGGGTCAGGAAAGCCATGGTGATTTCGGACGCTGAGAGACTGAGAAGATCCGAAACATTGAAGAATTATTGGCGAAGAAGAGGAGAAGTACGGGAACGACAACTGCGGAGGCATTTGGGTGGAACATCTGAAAGAGCTAGACATTGAAAGATTGAACTTAAGTGGTCCTTTGTGGCCGTATCGAAAAAAAAAAAAAAAAAACTAGCGGTAAAAAACGGCGGCTACCCCGCCGGCAAATATTAAACCGGCAATTTAAAAAAAAAAAACATGTAATTAATGACAACTGTGAAATTAATTTGTTTTATTTAAATTAATGCTTACATTCAAGAATCACGAAAAGCACGACAAAGTACAGGCCTTCAAGTTACGTAAGCGTATGCGCAGTAGACGGATTTGGTTGACGTACGATGAAGGGAGAAATAATGGTGTGAGTAGTACAGCAGTAGAGAGGGGAATTCACAGCCGACTCGCTGGAATGCATAACGTACCGTACTGTAGGTATATATGGTCTAGGCCTACGAGAGCCTCTTTTTCCTGAAAGAACGACCTCCAACATGGTGGAAGGGTTGACGTTTCCTTGGGGGCTTTTCACAAATGTCCACCGACCACAGACAATAAGACAAAATAGTCAACCGTTCGAGCTACGATCTGTTCTCTGCGACAGCTTCAGTAGAATGAGACAATTCACGCACGCACATACGCATGTATCGAACGTATGTCATCCCTTCTACAGCCACCGGCAGTATTCTCCCCACTCACTTCTCATTTCTGCGCAAACTACGTGTACAAAACATTGACAGATTGTACAAGTACATCAACAAAAACATATCCTCGAACACGACTCAATGTTTTTCTACATAGTTCACAAAATATTCGGTAGATTTCGCTGCAAGCATAAAAACAATGTTTTTCTACATAGTTCAAAAAATATTCGGTAGATTTCGCTGCAAGCATTTTTTATCTAACCTCTTAAAAGCCTTAATGTAGGATATAAACATTATTTTCAACCCTTTAGGGCTAACTTTTAAAGCGTTTCAATAGCCTAAAACCTGCACCGGCATCATAGTTACAACATATAAAAACTGCATGAAAATCGGTTCAGTAATTTAGTAGATAAAGGGGAACATCCACACATACATACATACATACATACATACACACACACACACACACACACACATACATCAAATTTTATATACAGGTGGATTCAAAACTATACAGAAATCTCTTGGAATCTCATACTATAGCTAAAAATGAGAAAAAGAGTTCATATAAACATATGCCTGAAAACACTTAGTTAGCGAGTTACGGCTAGTGAAAAATTTCACCTAGAAATCTGTACCCTTGGTGAAGTAAGGCCGTATAAAAATGTTAAAAGTAGTTACAAAGATACAAATACGATTGTTTCTTATGTTTCTTAATCTGAAAAATTGAATAAAATTGGTTCCAGAGCTGTAAATGCAATACTTTCAGAGATATCTTACATAAAACACAAGAATTGGTGCAAAGAAATAACACATTTTTGTGTTTAACGTAAGATTACTTCCATAAATGGTAAATAAAGGTGTATTTTTTCTTAAATAAATTTGTAGAAAATTTCATTCTGAAAAGATTCATGTTAATTACTCAGGAAAAAAATGAATAATAGATATTGAAATTTCGCTTTATTTAAAATCAAAACAGATGCACATTCTTAACTGCATAAAATATTCACTAATATTTTAGTTAGGGAGTGACAGCTGATAAATGATCAGCTGTAATATTTTATGCAGTTAAGAATGTGCGTTTTATGTGCGTCTGTTTTGATTTTAAATAAAGCGAAATTTCAATATCTATTTTTTTTTTATTCTTAATTTGTGTACGTTGTAATCTGTTGACTTCAGAACAGTAAGCAACCCCATGACCCAATGAGATGAGGATGATGTGTATGACGTGTAAATGAGGTGTAGTCTTGTACAGACCCAGGCCGACCATTCCTGAGAGAGTATGGTTAATTGAACCCCAACCATCAAAGTACACCGGTAACCACTGTCTAGTATTCAAATCCGTATAAAAGTAACTAACTTTACTAGGATTTGAACCAGGAACCTTCGTCTCCGAAAAGAAAAATATCTAAAAAATATCTATTATTCATATTTTTTTCCTGAGTAATTCACATGAATCTGTTCTATAATTTTGTATTAAAGGCGTTTGTATGTTTTAAATAAATTATTTCTTTATTGTTTTACAGAAACCAAATTATACATTAAAGTTTACGTTAGCCGGTCATACGAAAGCAGTATCGTCCGTAAAATTCAGCCCCAATGGGGAATGGTTAGCAAGTTCATGTAAGTATTTCGGTTGTTTTTCGATTTTTGTTTGTTTAGTCAATGCGGGAGTAATCGGTGGCTGGTTGATATTTAGTACTACTGGGTGATTCATTTAAAAGTAGCCCGCCGCTCGAGTAATTTTCATATGCTGTATTGGCAGCACTGATCACGATGTGATCGACTTGCCTTTACAGTACAATCTATATTATTATTTAATTATTATAGAGTACAATTTTTTCCAGCAAGATGGTGCAACATGTCACACGTCTCGCCAGTCCCTATCTCATATCAATCAGGCTTTTCCCGTGCGAGTTGTTAGTAAAGATTTGTGGCCTCCTCGTTCACCCGATTTGAGTATGTGCGATTTTTTTCTATGGGGTTATTTAAAAGGAACTGTTTACCAAACTAACCCCCGCAGTATACATGAGCTAAAGAATAACATCGTGGCAGCTATTCAAGCTATAGACGTTTCCGTATTGCGTCGTGTGTGCATTAATAACATTGAACGAGCGCAAAAATGTGTAAGCATTCAAGGACGCCATTTTCAGGATCTGCTGTAAAGGTGAAGTTGAAATTTGTATATAAATTTGAAATAAATATGTAAAATTATGTATTAAGTAATTCTATTTATTCATTTACTATTTAAATCCAATTGAGTGCCGAAGGCCGCTGTTAAATGCAGCAGCGGGTTACTTTTAAATGAATCACCCTTTAGGTACAAGAATGTATGAGGAACAGGTACCGAGTACATTCTGTATCGGTTACAAGGTACTGATGACAGGTGTATTTCACGGTGGAGAGTTACAAAAATATTTTAACAATGTAGTAAATGCAACGGCATAACTTATTCATTTATTGCATTGCAGTCGAAATTCTTCTTCATGCCATCTGTTGGTTACAGACACCCTCAGCAGTGTGAAGCAGCGATATGATGAGGTATGAATTATAGACAAAGTTGCCGCAAATACCGGTTTCATCAGAAATCTTACATGTTTTTAAAATACTAAATAATTAACAAAAGATACAGTAAATATTGATTACTATACAATATTACATTTTGTTTTCAAAATTTCTCTATTTTCATTTATAAATATTAATAACCAGTGGTAAAAAATACTGGATAATCATTTTTACTATTTGTGATGCGGCCTATGAAACCATGCCATAAGTTGGAAAAATCATTTTTCTGTTTATTACTGATCTTAAAATTACATAAAATTATGAATATTTTAAAATAAAAATCAACTTTCTACATAGAAAAATGAATTTTTGGTGATTTTTTGAACTTGGTTAATTAAAAACACTAGTTTTCGGAAAACGGCTGTTAAAGTTTGCAACTGCAAGCAGAAAACTGCTTGCAGTTCATCACTTAAATTGCCACCTAAAGGGCACGTATGAAGAATATCTAATATGCATCTTTCACTGCTGTACTTTTCCATCTTAAACCACTTCAATTATATTTAAAATAACAATTATTATAGTATAATAACGTAATACAAATCGCTTATTCCAAACAGCAAACACATAGGTATAGTTTGATCAGCTGTTACTACTACCAACAGTGAAACAAATAGTTTTTAATTTTTTACAGTATTAAAAATTTAAAAAAAATAATTTTAAATAAATAAAATGCTAAACAAAATGATAATATTTCATTTTTATGAAGGCAATTAAGCATTTTTTAAAGAAAACCAGCCTAAAATGAAAACATGCCATAAGTCGCAATGGAAATTTACTATGATGGCATGGTTTCTGTTTTTGTGCAGTCCTTTCTTTATGAATATTTTTCTCTGGTTTCTGTTATGTTGGTAATAAATATTTTGTATTTAAAAGGTAGTTAATAGATTGAACTAACAGATAGCGTAAGAATCTAAAAATTGATAGTTTTGACATATACAGCTGTTTTAGTCTCTCCTGTGAAATTACGCTCAGCAACTTATGGCATGGTTTCATAGGCCGCATCACATTTTTTTAAACCCTTAAAGTATGACTCGGTGCGTTATCTGGATTTTCACGTATCAAAAACTGGATGTGCCTCCTATACGAGAGGGTACCCAAAAGAAACGGGAATTATTTTTTAAAACTATTTATTTTTAATTTTTTTACAAAAGAACCTTATCCCCTTCAAAATACTCTCCATTACAACTAATACATTTGTCCCACCGGTGCTTCCACTGTTCAAAACATTTTTTGTACTCCTCTTCAGTGATGGCTGCCAGCTCATCCGTCGTTTTTTTCTTGACATCATCAACGTTGTTAAATCGGAGACCTTTCATGCCCCTTTTCATGCGTGGGAACAAGAAAAAATCACACGGAGCCAGATCGGGTGAGTACGGTGCGTGTGGTAGCAAAACCATGCCGTTTTTCACCAAAAACTGGGTAACCGAGATTGCCGTGTGTGCAGGCGCATTGTCGTGGTGGAAAAACCAGTCCCCTGCCTGCCACAAATTAGGTCTTTTACGACGAATGCTGTTTCGTAGTCTTCTTAACACTTCAAGATAAAAAGCTTGATTTACCGTCTGGCCTGGTGGAACCAACTCTGAATGGACCAAAAAAACAAATCAGCATTATTACTCAGGTGAGTTATTACTCATTATAACCCAGGTGAGGGTTTTGATGTTCGATCTGACTTGACGACTTTTTTTTGGTCGGGGTGATAATGAAGTCTTCCATTGACTGGATTGTTGTTTGGTTTCTGGGTCATACCCATAGCACCAAGACTCGTCACCCGTAATGATCTTTGACATGAAATCTGGATCAGTTTCAAGCTGTTGTTTCAAATCACTACACGTTTCAATTCGACGTTCCTTTTGAGTGTCTGTCAGAACCCGAGGCACAAACTTGGCAGCGACTCTTTTCATTGTCAAGTCTTCTGTTAAAATGCGTTGGACTGAGCTCCAAGATAACCCACTAACCTGTGATATTTGGTCAATGGTCTGTCGTCGGTCTGTTCGTACAATTTCTTTCACTTTCACAACATATTCGTCTGTTCGGGAAGTCGACGGTCGCCCAGAACGAGGTTTGTTCTCAATCGACATGTCGCCATTTTTAAAGCGCAAAAACCACTCGTACACTTGGGTTTTTCCAATAGCGTCGTCTTTGTAAGCTGTGTTCAACATTACAACTGTTTCCGCGGCGTTTTTACCGAGCAAGAAGCAAAATTTCACAGCCGCACGTTGTTCATTAAAACTTGCCATCATGAAAAACGACACGAGCACAAAACAGCACTGGCGAGAACAATCACTGCACGAGAACAGAACAAGCTAGATCAACGAACAAAATGGCATTGAACTGGCAATGAGTAGCGCTACAAGCAGCCTAGTGGCGGGAATTTGTACTGCACAAGCTTCGCCCACAGCAGAGCTATTCCGGATACTTTTGGGTACCCCCCTCGTATTTCAGTTCAGTGGGGTGATACTATACCAGGTGAGGGTAAACAGTACAGGTGATGAGATATGAGCTTTGGCTAAAGACCACTGCTTGTGTCAGTTTCCTTAGAATCACCTCATCTCTAGTTCTGATAGAACCAGGTACAGCAAGAATAATAATCTTTGTTTGCTTATCTGGTATTTCTGTTGGTACTCTATACTAAAATATCAGGTTCTTTGTGTCCAGTAGTGTTTATTTTTTTTTTTTTTTTTTTTTTTTTTTTTGTTTAACGTCCGACTGTTCTGCAATTACTGCTAATGCAGACGGTGAAGGATGAAATGATTTTTTGTAACGTATGAAAAAATGCCATGCCTGAATGGGATTCGAACCCAAGACCGCATGATGAGAGGCGAGCACGTTACCAACTTCGCCAATGCGGCCGGCATCCAGTAGTGTTTAGTAAATACTTGAACATTTTTTAATTTACAAACTATTTTTCTGCCCATAACGGACAGGTGGAGTGTCAAATTATTGACACTCACTCTGTTCGTTGCAGGGCTAAAATAAATAGTTCTGTTTCTTGTTACATGGTCAGCCAATTAAATGACTGAATCATTTAAGAACAGAAGAGGTAGAGGTGTAAAAGACACTAATCAGAGTTAACTCCTCTGAAAGTAATGAATTTCATTGTACAGCCAGACCCTGTGGTGAATGAAGTGAAGGTGTCGTTTGCAGAGTGGAAAATATATGCTTTTCAGAGGGCCTGGCATGCTGATAAGTGTACTTTTCCACTCAGCGAGGAAGGCATAGTAAACCACCTCACTCCTCGTTTTACTTAGTAAAATTTCTACAGGTTCAAACCAGCCTTTCGGCTGATGACCTAAACAACACAAACTATTTTTAACCCTTACGCTGCCAGAATGCCTGTACTTATTAGTCCAAAGAATGTCAAGCTAAAATCCCGTTATATTACCAGGTAATTTTGGAAAATTGTTAAAAATTTCAGAATTGGGACTGGAGAAAACTTTTAGTATAATTTTTACTTTAAATTCTGCTCATATAAGTAGTAATGGAAAAAAGTTTAAATGGTTTCAATAAATTTGAAGTTAAAAAAATTTTGAACTGTTAATAAGAAATTGTTATTTTCAAAATTGTTGGGAGAAGTCTTAATATTTTTTAAATATTTTTATCGAAAGAAAGGGCTTTGTTTTCTTTTTCTTTTTAATTCGTAATATGTGTACTTGCTATCTGTTCAATTTAAGAACAATAAGCAACCCCATGACCCGATGAGATGAGGATGATATGTATGACGTGTAAATGAGGTGTAGTCTTGTACAGACTCAGGCCGACCATTCCTGAGAGAGTATGGTTAATTGAACCTTAACCATCAAATTGCACCGGTAACCACTGTCTAGTATTCAAATCGGTATAAAAGTAACTACCTTTACTAGGATTTGACTTGGCGCAGCTGTTAAACAGCTGATTTCTGCGACGATTTTACCTCTAGACCAACCCGGTGGGTTTTGTTTTCTTTTAAAACTGCGTAACAATAATTATCCGTACTGTACAAACATATTGTAACAAAATCATATGGAAGTCACTCTGAGAACAGCTGTAACCAAAACAAACATTGTTGTTGGAGTACTCAAAATTATCGATGTTTGTTAGAATCGAAACAATCGATAAGTTTGGCTAATACACAGTACATCGTTAAATAGACGCTTATCCTTTTTTTTTTTTTTTTTTTTTTTTTTTTACGCCCTGGAGACTCCAGGAGGAGTATAGGACATGTCGTCAGATGTAACACCTGAAATACATATAAGAAACACACTATGTATCACTACTATCAAGAAAGAAATTCTTGTACGCTATAAAAAGTTTCACCGACCAAGTAATTTTTTAAATTTTTTTTAAAGGAATTCAAATCCTCACAACACTTTAAAGATTGGGGTAATTTACTTATGAATTTTCTCCCTGCATAAGTAGGTTTTTGTTCAAACAATTTTGTGGAGTGATTAGCCACATAATAATCATTCCTGTTTCTCGTGTTATGATTGTGAACATTGAAATTCTGCATAAAATTATTTTGCCTAACATACATAATCACCTCAAAAATGTAGAGACAGGGAACTGTAAGCAATTTAAGCTCCTTAAATAGTGGCCTGCAAAATACAGTCCTTTAAAATACAGTATACATACTGCCCGTTGCCAAGCTTTGTGCAGCTGAGAGGAATGCATTACGTCACTACTACTGTGAGAGATTGCGTTAGTAGTAGTAACGTTTTACTTGTATTATGTTTGTAGTAGTCACGGGTACTATCCAAACTACATATTATATTCTGTGTCGCCGTCTACAGCGAATAGTCAAAACAAAACCCACGTATGTCATGCACTAGACAGCCTACTGCCCAGTGAAGAGCAATGAGATGATTAGTACAGTGTTATGACGTAACAGCAGTCTGGTACTTCGTCTTTCCCCTTCATCCCCCACCTGCACAAAGCTTAGATTCATACAGTACGATCTATTGAGGAATATTCAAAATACAGCGCAATGTATGAAAAGCTGATGTCATGACTTTTGGCAGTCTTTCGTAAAAATTCAAATCGCCTTTTTGGCATTACATGGGTTAATGTATAATTTTGAGATTTTCTTGAAAAGTGTGTTTACTTTTTCAGCTGCCGACAAGTTGATAAAAATTTGGGGCGCTTACGATGGTAAATTTGAGAAGACGATAGCCGGACATAAACTGGGCATATCGGATGTTGCTTGGTCAAGTGATAGCAGGTTATTAGTCAGTGCTTCAGATGACAAAACGCTTAAAATATGGGAATTAAGTTCGGTAAGTGAAAAATGTATTTTGCTGTTGATTTGAATTTTCTTATGTTGTGAACGTAAATATGAGGGTTATCCAGGAAATAACCTTCGTTTTGAAATAAAAGTAAACGAATGAAGATACAAAAACTTTATTATATAAATATTAAAACTACAGTTTTTCTCTATTTTTCGACATAGTCGCCAAACAGATTCAAGCACTTGTCGTACCTTGTAACAGTCTTTGAAATACCTTCTGCATAAAAATCTGCCGCCTGTGAATGTAGCCAACCATTCACAGCGTTTTTAAGCTCTTTGTCATTGGCGAACTGCTGAGATGGACGCCACCGCTTCATGTTCGGGAACAGGTGAAAGTCACTAGGAGCCAAGCCCGGGCTGTATGGGGATGATCGAAAATGTCCCATTTAAACTTGGCCAAAAGTTCATTTGTTCTTCGAGCTGTATGAGGGCGAGCGTTGTCATGCACAAACACAACACCACGTGTCAGAAGGCCACGACGCTAGTTTTGGATCGCTCTTCTTAGTCTGTTTTAAGTTTCACAGTAGACAGCAGAAGTGATGGTCGTTCCACGTTCCATAAAATCAACGAGTAAGATGCCCGTAGCATCCCAAAAAACGGTAGCCATAAGTTTCCTTGTCGACAAAGTTTGATGGACTTTCTTTGGCTTGTTTGGAGAAGCGGTATGTCCCCATTGGATTGACTGCTGTTTTGTTTCAGTATTCACGTAGGCTACCAAAGTCTCATTGCCCGTAACAATCCTGTTCAAAAATTCTTCTTCTTCAAAGTCATACCGAGAAAGAAAGTCTATGTCGGAACTCATTCTTTTTGTTTTGTGGTCATCGGTCAGCAGTTTTGGTACCCAACGAGCGCAAAACTTATGGTAGCCTAGTTTTTCTGTCACTATCTCGTGTACGAGACTCCGAGAAATTTCAGGAAAATGATGAGGAAAATCCGAGATTATGAAACGACGGTCCTAACGAACTTTTTCATTCGCTTTGTTCTCTAGGTTGTCAGTGACAAGAGAAGGCCTACCACTTCTTTCATCATCGTGAACGTTTGTTCTTCCATTTTAAAAAAAGCGCACCCATTGACGGACTACACCTTCACTCATAATGTTTGGGCCATAAACCGCACACAATTCACGATGAATTTCGGCCGCTGAGAGATTTTATGCCCACAGAAATCTTATAACGCCACGCAATTCACACTTGGCGGGTTTTTCTATTACGGCACTCGTGTTTTGAGGTTATAAAAGGACAACGCACGAACGTACGATGCTCTGCCTTGCACAGTTAGAAGCGTACTGAATCACTGCGCGCAGTGATATCAAATCGACCGCGCTACGCGCACTACTTTTCCTGCTACACATAAACGGAGGTTTTATTCTGGATAACCCTCGTTTATGGTTTATGATACCATTTATGGTTTCTTTCCCTGGTTACCAGTTGGTGGAGTGTTAGGCTACATACACATGAAACCGATTGCTATCGCAGTTAGTGGGTGAGTGAGGTATACAGAATTGCATTAGGCGTACACATTCAAACACGCGATTTGACCGACTGCACGATCTGTCGCGCAAGTGAAAGTTCTGAAATGAGTCAGCAAATTGTGGTTTGTCAGTTCGGTGAACACTGGGTTACATTGTAACCTAAACAGAACATAGATATCAGATTTTGTTGAGTGTTAATGAAATGATCTAATATGCTTTTCACGGTTGATGAGCTATGCTGTCTGTTCCACGTGTGTTTAGACCGATCAGAACGTTTGCCAGCGTTGTCAGATTGTACCTGACAAACATTATTAGTACATTTCGTATTGAACACATTGATTATAGAGCGCGTTAATATACAATACTTTAAAATATAATCAGCTGATTGTATGTTTATAGGTTATAATATTGTTATTGAAAGACCAAAAAAATGGCTGACAAAATATTTAACAGAGCTACAAGAGCATGTATTGGCAATGTTGCTGGCAAGTGATTGGCTAGCTATAAAGTGGGTAGGGGGAGGGGCAGTGCATACGTTCAGAGCTCATCAGGCATGAAAAATGGTATAAGGCACAAAACGTGAACGGACAAAATGGTGTTTGTACTGTTGAACAGGAAACAGAACATACTGCAAATGATGCATTCACTTACTGTAATATTGTACTGTAATAAGTGGCTATTGTAAAATGAACGAGGTGTATTTTTATTTAAGATGGCATTCAAATATGTTCTAGCGTTATAACAAGAATGCACTCGAAACAATTATTCATATTAATAATCAGGTTATGTTGAATGAAACCGGTTAAAGAATTTTCTTCAGCTCTTGTTCTGATTAAAGCTGAAACTTAGGCATATCATGTTGCCCATTGTTCCTATGTTGCATTGAACATGTTAAAGAAGTCTGTAGCAAATCTAATGGGATTTTCTGAGGAATTAATTACTGTATATTTTGTTGGCGCAATTTTCGAAATTATCTTCGATCATTTTCCAATGTCCGTCCGTCACATCCGGATATCAGAAACTATAAGAGATAGCAAAAAATGGTTTTCGGATTCGTTATCTACATAAAAAGTTAGTGGGCCTGGATTGGGTTTGAAGTTCCGGTTTCGACCGGAAGTGGCCCAAAACTGGAAGTTAAGAAACCAAAGGTGGAATTTGGAAATAAAAATACAGTAATCCCGTGGTATCCGCGGGTTTCGGTTATCCGCAAACTTTGTCCATGGGCCTAAAACCTTAAAATACGTACGTTTTCTCACCTTGTGTACATCGAACTTGGTTGGGAAGTCATACAATTCTGAAAAAATGTGTTTGAATAAATGTTTTGGCATCCGTATCATGTTGAGTCGCACACTAGTATGGTGACGGCTGCCATGAGCCAAGCTAGATTTCCCCATGCAGTACGTAGTGAGCGCATCACCGGATACCGGGCCCTGCCAGTAACACCCCACCTTCACCGCCATACGTACGCCCAGGCACCATACTGTTATTTCTCCATACATTTTCCTCCATGAGTCAGTCTAACTTCTTCGTACATACGTACAGTTCTTTGTTTGTTCGACGATCCTGAAACGAAGCCAAGCATTTCTTCACAAACCAACAACGAAACCTCAGCATTGCAACGCATTGGCTGACCATGTGTTGGTGACGGATCCAGTCATGAAAAGGGCCCTTCAATTCAAAAGAGGACTCAGGAGCTGATGATACCATACGGAGAAGTCCACAAGGAGTTTGAAAATAAGGAGAAGCAAAGAGCCATAACTAACTATTTTAAAGCAACTTAAATTTTGTATGCGTACATTTCTGTATTTATTAAATATTCATAGATTATAAAAATGGTAAAATGTTCCTAAAACTATTAAACAGAAAACGACTACAGGACTTTACCTTTAGAATCTAACCCCCATCTTTCCGTTCATATAAGGTATCATTATACGCGGTTTTACTATCGGCGGTAACCCTCCGGAATGTAACCCATAATGTGGTAATGTGGTAATGTGGTGGTTGGATAACTAGGGATAACTGTAGTGTTATTTGATTCCTCTTAAAGAGTAGATACATAAATCACCAATGGTTTTAGCCTTAAGTAAAAGGTAAGACATTTTCTTTGTTATGAAAGCTAAGCAGGCTTGATCTCTTACATTAATATTTTCTTTAGAAAAGTTGTCTTTGGAATATAAATGTTTTTTTGAATACATTGTGAATTTCTTTCTTGCAGGGTAAATGTTTGAAAACGTTGAAGGGTCACAGCAATTACGTGTTCTGTTGTAATTTTAATCCACAATCAAATTTAATCGTTTCCGGCTCGGTAAGTGTATATAAACTCTATTGGTTCTGCAAACTAACTTTTATTTTTTCTTGCCCTATATGAACATAATATGTTGTTGCTGAATCCCGTACTAACATTAGCGCCTGCAGACGATCCCAGTACCTGCCTGCCGCACAGAGCATACAGTGCCTCCTCTCCACCTTGAAGTGGACTCACCAGAGGGGGATTTAAGCGACAGGCCTGGCCCGCGAGAGTCATTCTTCAATCAACTCTCAACCAGTGAAGAACACCAGATGAAGGGCTCCAGACCGAAGAAGAAGAGACCAGACGCACCATTTCTGGTCTACGCTACCGGTGGCAGATGCTACATTCCCGCACCGGTCAGCCTTCGCCGACCCGGAGAGAGCCGCCTCAGCCCTGCTATCGGCAGACGGCCTATGCCGAACCAACACTAAAGGTCTCTGGGAACCACCACTGCCATACTGCAGTGGGGACCCAACTGCCGCTGAGGGAAGGCAAGGCCTGAACCCGGTAGCTGAGCCATCACTCTTCGAGCTCCGCTTATACCTTGCCGCTTTTGACCGCCAACAACGGCCCTTTTCAGGGCCACCAACACAATTAAACGGTCCTTTTCAGGGCCACCGATTTTCCAAACAAGGTTTTGCCATGTGTTGTCCACCTCGGTCAGCGACAATGTATTATGTACTACTTGACATGTCCTATTACTCCTTTTGGAGTCTCCTGGATGCAAAAAAAGAAAGAAAATGTTTACGTGTTCAACCGAAAGGCTGATTTGAACCTGTAGAGGTTTTACTAAGTAAAAGGAAGAGTGAGGTGGTGTACTGAGGTTCCTTACTGAGTGGAAAAGTGTGCGTATCAACATGCCAGGCCCTCTGAAAAGCATCTACTTTCCACCTTGCTAATGACATCTTCACATCATTCACCAAAAAGGTCTGGCTGTACACTGATACACTGATAAAATTCATTATTCTCAGAGGAGATAACTGTACTTTAATGGTTGAGGTTCAATTAATCATACTCTCTCAGGAATACTCGGCTTGGGTCTGTACAAGACTACACCTCATTTACACGTCATCCACATCATCCTCATCTGATTGGGTCATGGGGTTGCTTATTGTTCTGAATTGAACAGATTGCAACGTACACATATTAGGGGGAAAAAAAGAACGCGAGGCCCAGGTTTGCAACTTCTACTACAGAACTCTTCAAAGCAGCAGCGAATAGAATTATCATTTTCAGAATGATTGCCAACATTCAGTAATGGATCGGCATCAAAAGAAGAAGAAAAGAAAGATGTCTCATTAGTCTTTTGTTATTGTTTAGGTCATCATCCGAAAGGCTGGTTTGAACCTGTAGAGAGGTTTTACTAAGTAAAGCAAGGAGTGAGGTGGTTTACCATTGCCACAACTCACTGAGTGAAAAAGTACGCTTTTCAACATACCGGGCTCTCTGAAAAGCACATATTTTCCACTCTGCAAATGACACCTTCACTTCATTCACCACAGGGTCTCACTGTATAATGAAATTCATTACTTTCAGAGGAGATAACTCTGATTAGTGTCTTTTACACCTATACTTCTTCTGTTCTTAAATGATTCAGTCATTTAATTGGCTGACCATGTGATAAGAAACAGAACTATTTATTTTAGCCCTGCAACGAACAGATTGAGTGTAAATAATTTGCCTCTCCTCCTGTCTGTGATGGGCAACATTAATCTTTATCATGTTGTTTCTGGTAATTTATTTTTACTTCTTTTGGAATTTTTAATCTCTATGTAGTGGCTTTAATCTTTTTATTGTTGCGGACTTTAAAAACGTACAGTATTATTGTTGAAAGGTTTTTTCCGTTTCAATTTCTAATTGCGTAAATGTTGTACTATTTACAGTTTGACGAAAGTGTTCGTACATGGGATGTAAGAACAGGGAAATGTTTGAAAATATTACCGGCTCATTCCGACCCAGTAAGTGCTGTACATTTTAATAGAGACGGTTCACTTATTGTTTCAAGCAGTTACGACGGATTATGGTTTGTACCGTTTTTATCTATTGGTTTTATTTTTCTTTTCTTTTTTTTACTTTCTCTTGCCTTTATGAATGTATAGGAAGGAAAGTATTGTTTTCATGTCAATTTTAAGAAATTGAGTTTTCACCGGATCTACACGTTTTCAGACCCCCTGAACCCAAAAAACATGTTTTTAGCAATTGGTCTGCGTGTGTGTGTGTGAACAGAAAATCTCAAGAATGGAACATCGTACGAAGTTGAAACTTGAAACTTAAGTTAGGTACTACTAGAGGACCAACACAAACATTTTCATCAAAATCGGTCAACCGGAAGTAGTAGTTAATTCGTGTCATTTTTCACTTTTTTGCAATTTTTTCAAAAACTGCTCCTACCATTTTTTTAAAATTGCCTCATTTTCTAAATTTTTTATGCTCTACAAGATAGGGTAGGCGCCATGTCTACTTAAATTCTTGGGGAGGTTATTTTTTCGTAAAAAAATTGTTTTTCAAGATTGTGACTTTAATATTCATTTTATCGCAGAAATGTTTATTATTAAAGTTGTAGAGAAATTATAGTCCTACAACTTTTATTTCAAACAGTTTTTTGTGTAACACTTAGTTTAGTGGTAATTAGCGATTTTCATCTTTACATGCGGGAAGATTCCCGATTGTCATTCGCCATTCCATATCGCTATTGACTCATGAAAAACAAGTTAACGCACAGAAAATAATCAATACACTACAGAAATTACTGCTCGTAGTCTAAGACCGTACCTAGCTGCATCTGGGTGTTGCGGTCCATGCATTGCGTTAGTCGTTCGGAATAAAACATGTAGGTACAAGTCATGGTGTCCTAAGTTAGTCCATGCTGCGTGCGATGTGGGCAGACATATCGCATTGCACGCTTTGATTTGGTTTTCAACCTAGTTTGTTTTTTACCGCTTCGCACGCATTTATCGTCAGACAACCAATCGATACGGATCTGTTTGTTTCAGATATCATTGTACAAAACGGTACAATGCCGGTCGCATTGGCGCAGTTGGTAACGTGCTCGCCTCTCATCATGCGGTCTTGGGTTCGAATCACATTCAGGCACGGCATATTTTCATACGTTACAAAAATCATTTCATTCTTCACCGTCTGCATTAGCAGTAATTGCGGAACAGTCGGACGTTAAACAAAAAAAAAAAAAATTGTACAAAACAAAACATTTCAAATTTATGGGTGGCGATTTTTAAAATTGTCATCTATCTCTTTGCTTTGTCCGTCTCTTCCAGATTTCAAAAACTACAAGAGGTAGCAACAAACAGTTTACAGATTCGGAATCTGCATAAATATGTACTATGCTTGGATTGGGTTTGAAGTTTCGGTTTTGACCGGAAGTAGCCCAAAACCGGAAGTCATTATATCAAAGTCAGAAATTACGAGAGATAGCAATAACTGCAATATTTTCCATTAACGAAATGGTGCGGCACAAACTTAAAGTTATTGTTCTAAATTGAGAGATTTTTCAGAACTGAATAATCACACACAGTTATTATCGTAAGCAGTTAAGACACAAATACGGTCGCCTTACTTATTCACAATGCATTACACGTATCGCAACGCCTGGATTCAGCTACGACACGGCGTAATACTGCTATCGTATATTAAGTAATAAATTGGTTGCTTTAATACCGGTTTTAATTTTATGTAATACTTTATGCATGAATTACGGATGTCCGGTTTTCTGGGTGTTGGCAGTTGAAGGGTTGGTATTATAAAATTAATATTTATGTGTAGCATAAGGGATGGTTCAGTGAGTGCATCAGAGGAGATTCCCCTCATATTAAATATAATTTTTTTTGTTGTTTTGGTCATCAGCCGAAAGGCTGATTTGAACCCCTAGAGGTTTTACTAAGTAAAAACGAGGAGTGATGTGGTTTTCCATTGCCTTCCTCACTGAGTGGAAAAGTACGCTCATCAGCATGCCGGGCCCTCTGAAAAACACATATTTTCCGCTCTGCAAATGACACCTTCACTTCATTCACCACAGGGTCTGGCTGTATAATAAAATTCATTACTTTCAGAGGAGATAACTCTGATTAGTGTCTTTTACACCTCTACTTCTTCTGTTCTTAGATGATTCAGTCATTTAATTGGCTGACCATGTGATAAGAAACAGAACTATTTATTTTAGTCTTGCAACAAACAGATTGAGTGTAAATAATTTTACACTTCACCTGTCTGTTATGGGCAGAATTTTTTTTTATGAGTTCAAATTAATTAGAAATCAATCTGAGATTAGCGAATGCTTTGCATGATTTTCACACAAGATGATTTTGTAACATAATCGGTAAATAAGTTGATTTGTTTTATCTGTTCCAGTCGTATTTGGGATGCAGCGTCAGGACAGTGTTTTAAAACATTAATAGACGACGATAACCCGCCGGTATCGTTTGTGAAATTTTCACCAAACGGAAAATATATTTTGGCCGCAACGCTTGATAACACGTTAAAGTTGTGGGATTATAGTAAAGGAAAATGTCTTAAAACGTACACGGGACACAGAAACGAAAAGTATTGCATTTTTGCAAATTTCTCTGTCACTGGTGGAAAGGTATGTGTTTGTTTAAATTGAAAATTTATTTTTTATTGCATTTAACAATCATGAACATGCTTGGTTCTATTAAATAATAATAATAATTCTTTATTTTTGTACATAATTTCATTTACAAATATTAGTATTAATAACAGTTTAATTTATAATAATCTTAAAATATAATACAATAAAATTTTACAAAATAATAAAATGTTATACAACACTTACCATATTTCTAAAAAAAAAAAATATTATACCAATTTTTTTAACGAATTAAAATAAAATTATAAAAACAAAAAAAAAATATAAAAGTTATAAAATTATTGAAAAACATTGATAAATATGGTTGTACAAGTATAATTTTTAATACACCAATATTGTTTCGCACTCGGTAGTGATATTAATCCATTGAAAATGATGGAGTTAAATGGAATGCTTTTATCAGTGTGTGTACATCTCAGATGCTTAAAAGCTTCTCATAATGGACAAAAATGTTATGTATGATGGTGAAGGAGGTATGTATAAGAGATGTTTAAAAAGTTGTGTTCATTTTCATTTTTTTTTTTTTTCTTGTACGGCCACAGGGGACCACTGTAAGTTCATTTATTGTTCCTTTTCACCCTTAACCTCGCGTGGTAGTTCTTCATTCGGTCAGATCTACTCTTCCTCTCCGCTTCGGATATCACCATTTTTTTCCTGTTGGTTTCCGTTCTCTTGAATTTTATCTTTCCGTCTCTCAGTAGGTTGTAATTTCCAGACTTCTCCTCCAAATCCTTTCTCTCTATATCCAGCTCCCTCATGTCGTCACAACCATTCTGAGCCACTTGAGTTGGGTTTTCCTCTTCCAGTAAAATTCTGTTAGCTTTTTTAATAGTCTTGTCTCGGGCATTCTTAGGATGTGCCCCAGGAAAGATATCCTCCTCCTTCTCATGACGTCCGTCAGTGGGTCTATCCTCTGGTACACTTCTGCATTGGAGATGTTCTGGTATTTTCCCTCTTGGATGTTCCATTTCCCTATACAGTTCCTAACAATCTTCCTCTCAGTTGTCTCCATTCTTCCTCCTCCATACTTGACTGTCGGATCTCATAATGTTTCACACCCATATAATATCTCTGGTAACACATTTAAAATAATTGTAAAAATTAAATCTACAGTTCAGCCGTCCTAAGTTTGCTCGTACAGTAAACAAAACTCTACGCAAGTTATGTTGTGCCATTTAAAATCGGCATCATGGACGGCTTACCGATAACATTGTACTCTGCATGATAATGGACGTCCACATGTGGCAGGTAAGACACTCAATTTACTGAGAAGATTTGGATGGGAAATTTTCAGTCACCCACCGTACAGTTCAGATTTAGCGCCTTCAGATTACCGTTTATTTGGCAAATTGAAAGAATTTTTCGGTGGTGAGCAGTTGGCACGTGACGATCAACTTAAAGATGCTGTGAATCAGTGGCTAAACGAATTGGCGGCAGAAGAATATGACGAGGGTATTCTAAAGCTGGTGAATCGCCACGACAAATTTCTTAATTCATATGGCGACTATGTAGAGCATTAATGTAAGTTACGTATTTTATTCTGTATCAGTTTGTTTTTACATATTTTTCTGTTTAAATTTTTTACAACGAAACTGTCTTTAATTTAGAGATGACCGTCATATTTGAACGCGCTTTCATGTTCTTAAAATCTTGTTTAAAAATTTTGAGTAGTCATTCCAATATAAAATTTTTTATTTTATTGTTGTTGTTGTTTAGGTCGTCAGCCATAAAGCTGGTTTGAACCTGTAGAGGTTTTACTAAGTAAAACGAGGAGTGAGGTGGTTTACAATTGCCTTCCTCACTAAATGGAAAAGTACACTTATCAGCATGCCGGGCCCTCTGAAAAGCACATATTTTTCACTCTGCAAATGACACCTTCACTTCATTCACCACAGGGTCTCTGGCTGTATAGTGAAATTCATTACTTTCAGAGGAGATAACTCTGATTAGTGTCTTTTACACCTCTACCTCTTCTCTTCTTAAATGATTCAGTCATTTAATTGGCTGACCATGTGATAAGAAACAGAACTATTTATTTTAGCCCTGCAACAAATAGGTTGAGTGTAAATAATCTGACACTCCACCTGTCTGTTATGGGCAGTTTATTTTATTTATGTTTTTTTTTGTTACAGTGGATAGTATCGGGTTCAGAGGATAATCTAGTGTATATATGGAATTTACAAACTAAGGAGATAGTACAAAAATTACAAGGACATACAGGTAATCAATTCATAATCAAGAAGTGTAATTTATATAAAACTAAAGTAAATAGCAGATCTATTGATGTAGTGTCATTCCTAACAAAAGGAATGACACTACAGGATATCAGAATACAAAAGGTATATCAAGATAGAGATAGATGGAGGCATATCGTCCACTCAAATCCTACCCGGCCTGCTGGAAGGATACCCAGATGATGATGATGATGATTGGCATGTGTAGGCTTACTACTCTCTGCTATCCTAACTCTTGCCTTTACCTTGTTCTCCCATCAGTGATACTCAACTGTGACGCAACCTCGACTCGACATTCCATACGAGTCCTAGCTTGTATATTTATATTGTGCCACTTATCGCTAAGGTCCGTGTTAAGCGGTAAACAGATTGTAACCAAGAATTTCAGTACCTTCATTAATTACTTAGCTGGACACTTAAGTCCGAAATCATTTGCGACGTAATGACTTAAACGTGTAACGGTGAGGCATGAGATAGGACACACATTTGAGGTAGGAAACAACAGATTAAATGACATCACTAACCAAGTATATAACATGGTAAAGTACTTACTTTATTTGATAACAGTTCACAACAGAAGATAGTGTTCATACAACTTGCAACAGGAGACATTCACAACTTGTAGTAACGGCTTATCCGCATGGCTTTGCAACATTGAAGAAAACTGCTTAATTCAAAAATAACACACTTTGAAAACATCGGCAAATACAACAGGCAGGTCACACACAGTACAAACAATATCATATACAAAGCTAGTTAATCATTTTGAGGTAAACGGCTAGGATGATAACGGATGAACAACGGCGTTGGTTACAACGAGGTGGCCATGATGAGACGTGGACAACAAGAGTGTGTAGGAACATGACGGAAACGATTGGTGACGTACGAGGAAACAGGTTGTACAAAGAGGAACAGAGCGCCCACAGCAGACGCGGGAACAGAAGGCGCAGGAATTCAAACTTTAAACATATGCAATACTGAACAGTCCGTTTTGGAATCTGTGTAATTAATTAATACACTAAAGTTTAAAATTACACAAGTATTTATTACAACTGAAAGATTTACAAAATAAATAATTAACTAATTATAATAGAGTAATACAATAAATAACTTAAATAATTTACTTAGTACTACTTACAAATAATTATACATAAAGCACATGCACAAAAACTGAATATAATGCATATACACAATAAACACTTGTCAAAGATCAAACGAATACTAACCAACTGACCGCGCTCGGGGTTCTATTTATATAGGCGGTATCTATATACGAGTTGTGATTGGAAAGTATTAAGAATGGGCTTGTAATGGTACAATGGTGGTACTTACATGCTACTGTGATGCATCTCCTTTAAAATAGTCCCCTTCCGACTGAACACACCGACTCCAACGGTGTTTCCACTTTTGGAAACATTCCTGGAAATTTTTTTCCTGGAGTGTGTTAAGAACACTCTCCGTATTTGCCTGGATTTCTTCAATTGAGTCAAATCGCTTCCCTTTCAGTGAAAATTTCAGTTTAGGAAACAGGTAGAAGTCCGCAGGGGCCAAATCAGGGGAATATGGCGGTCGTGAAAGGACAGGAATGTTGAATTTGGTCAAAAATTCAACGATGGAGAAGTCACGATGAGCCGGAGCATTGTCATGGTGTAGAACCCAACTCCTGTCTTTCCACAATGCAGGCCTTTTCTTCCGCACCTTTTCACGCAAATGCTGAAGGATACATTTGTAGTATTCCTGGTTAATTGTCTGTCCTACAGGCGTAAATTCATGATGCACAATACCAGTAGAATCGAAAAAATCACCAACATTGTCTTCACCTTTGAATTCATCTTCAAATGATTCGCGGCCATTTTTAAACCTGTTGAACCAGACAAAAACGTTTGACTGGCTCATACAATTATCTTCAAAAGCTGTTTTTAATAGTTCGTAAGTCTCAGAAGCTGATTTCCCGGTTTTGAAACAAAATTTCACACAAACTTGTTGCTCCGTTTTTACGTCCATTTTCACGCAGACAGAATCCGGCAACAAGCACTAACAGACCCGCACTCAACCAGCTGCCACAGCGAACTGAATAAAGGAAATGCAGTTTCCTGTCGGAGGGCGTTCAAGGACAAGGTAATGACTCACTACCCACTCGCCGTGTACCCACCCGCCGAAAAAATAAGCAGTAGCAAATCCATTCTTAAAACTTTCCAATCACACCTCGTTTATAGATGGCAAATATAATGAACTAAATAATTAAATTTTTGTATACGAATAAAATGGCGTTGATCCAGTTTACCACTGAAGTATTGCTCCGTCGTAGCGAATAACCTTGCGTTTTCTAACCCACATTGATCGTATTTACTAACATTATAATATCTTGTATAAACCATAATAGATTAATTTTTATGTGTGTTTTTTTTTTAAACAGATGTCGTATTATGTACGACGTGTCATCCTACAGAGAATATAATCGCGTCGGCCGCTTTAGAACAGGATAAGACGATAAAGTTATGGAAAAGTGATACATAGTGCCACGACCACACAACACCAACCAAACAACTGTAATATAAGTAAATATTCTGTAATTTACTAATTTGTAAGTGTAACTATATATATATATAATTAATAATAGTGTACTTATTTTCAAAGAAAACGTGTCATAAAGTAATTTTATTTTTGTTAATACAACACACGCGCTACTGCGCTATTCATGTTCAAATTCGTAATCATTGTTTGAAAATTGTTATTTGATATTTTGTAATCTATGTTTTATTTTTATTACTCTTTGTTCATGCTTAGTTCTATCTACAACTGTAAACAAAGTTTATCGTATTGTCTTTTTTTGATTTTCCTATTCCTCGTACGACTCGGTACGGATATGGAGCAGTAATTAACCTTTTGAGGACTATGAACGTTTTGCATGATTCGGTCCAAAACAAAATACAAACGTACTAGTTAGTACATTTGCTTCAATTTTTGTACTAATACATGTAAATACAAGTTCTAAATAAATGTATTATTATATAGGCTTTGTATTATTTAACCCTTTCATTGCCGGGTCCGAACACCCTTCGGAGTAGGGTGTGTTTTTTTTCTGTGCCGGCTCCGTATATGCTTCGGGTCTGCCTAGCGCGCTCTTCTATATCTTTATAAAAGCCGGCAGTGAACCTATCGTTACTATTTTGACCTCGCCACACAGTAAACATTCTATTCTTTTTTTTTTTAGTAAATCACTGTTTTTGAAAAAATCTTGCACTTTGTACTTATAATTAGAGTAAATACAATAAAAAATGGTAAAACATAAATCGGCACATGAAATCATGTAACGAAAAAAACGGTGGCAGCGAAACGGTTAATGGAAAAAGCATGTGCATTAACCTTGCTAATGTGTTCAAAAAATTTGTATTATTGTGTTAGCTTCTTGCCACCATTTGTTTACTTATGTAGAATATTTCTTTCTCTGGGAAAACAAAATATTTTACAATAATATAAATCTTTTATTGTGTATATATATATATATATATATTTGTTTTATTTTAAACGTTCCGTTTAATTGTTTATTTTGTGAAAATACGAGTGGAAATGGTTGGCTTTAGTGGTAAGCGTCTCTGGGATGAAGAAATATTACAGTCACTTTACGAAAAATATTTAGTTCCAGGGATGGTGAGTTGAGAAAAAATAGGTGAATAATAAATACGGGAAGAAGAAATTAATGAAAAATCTAAAAAGAACTCAAACTGTGGGCTACTTCTAGGTTGAAAAACATAGTTCTCAAAAGGTTAACACTTTTATTGTCTAATACCGATATAGGATTTACCAATTTGAGTGAGGAAAGTTTGTTATTATAGCTAGTGACGACGTGTATTGTAGGGTATCAATTCTTTGAACTACGGTCATGTGATGCTTTGTTATAGTCGTTAATTTTGGTAGAGAAAATCAAAATAAACACCACAAAAAAAATTCTAGAGGTTATTATACAGTAGAATCTCTGTAGTCCGGCACCTCCAGTAATCCGGCCCTTAAAAGATTTCGCCTAAAAGTATGAAAAGTATGAAACCTCATCTCAGGACAGATTTTGGTAAAAGATTTAAATTGAATTAGGGAAATCAGGGAGATATAAAGAATCATACAAGTAAAAATAATAATTGGATTTTGCCATTTTCCAGTTTTTTTTTTCAATTCAATGAAAAGGACCAAATACTATTAAAAAAAAAGTTGTAAATATCACCTTCAAAACACATAAAAAAACTATTGTCGTAATATTTACATGATGACACCGTTAATATTTTTTTAAATATTTTCTAACTGTACAAGAAATTTTACATGGACTGTACATCCTTTGTCTGTTTCATTTCTGTTTAAAACATACCTTTTGTCTGTTTTTTTTTCTTATATTTTTTATACTTAAAATTGATTTTGATAAACTCCCTGGCCAAATGCCCATTTATAAGTTATCATGCACACTGGGCATTTAAATGGCTTAATTAATAAGTCGTGCATGTTAGCGTCCGTATATTCTAATCTTGAAAAGTCACACAACACGGGATGCTATCTTACTTGGTTTATTAATTGTGACATCGCTTTTCCAATTGCAACTGGAGCGTTCGTAGCGAGAGACTTTTATTGCAGCAGACAGAAACAAGAACAGCTGTCAACAGAGCATGTGGTTGACAGACATAGTGTGCATGCACGAGCTAAGCTATGTTTGCGATGCTACCAATGCAGGCGTAGCCAGGGATATGCGTGTTATGTAAATTCACCAGATACGTCCGTGACGTCGCTACACCAATGTGAACAGGCCTTTAATCTCAGGTATATATATTTTTAAAACAAAAAAAAATAGATGTATTGTGGTTATTTTATTTATTTTATAATAATTTAAATTTGTATAAATATATTTAGGAATAAAATATTAGTAAATGTTTTTAAATAAAAATTAATAGATTTGTGTATCATAGGCATATATAAAAATGGCTGTACATTCAATGACCCTCAAGTTGTTTATTTTAATCACTCATCCATTCCGCAAATTCATCCTGTTTTACTAGTCTATTTTTACTTTCTCTTGCCTATATGAATATATAGGAAGGAAAGTATTGTTTTCATGTCGATTTTTCGAAATCGAGTTTTCACCGGATCTATACGTTTTCAGACCCCCTGAACCCAAAAAACATGTTTTTAGCGATTGGTCTGTGTGTGTGTGTGTGTGTGTGTGTGTGTGTGTGTCTGTGTGTCTGTGTGTGAACAGAATATCTCAAAAACGGAACATCGTACGAACTTGAAACTTGAAACTTAAGTTACATACCACTACCGGACTCGACACGAACATTTTCATCAAAATCGGTCAACCGGAAGTAGTAGTTTATTCGTATAATTTTTCAGTTTTTTGCGATTTTCTCAAAAACTGGTCCTACGATTTTTTTTAAAATCGCCTATTTTACTCAATTTTTTATTCTCTACAAGATAGGGTAGGCGCCATGTTTGCTGAAATTCTCGGTGAGGCTGTTTTCACGTAAAAACGTTGTTTTTTTAAGATTACGGCTTTAATATAAATTTTAGCGCAAAAACTTATATAATAAAAGTTGTAGAGAATTTAAAAACCTACAACTTCTGTTTCAAACATTTTTTTGTATGACGCTTAGTTTAGCAGTAATTAGCGATTTTCTGATTTTTTCTCACGAAAACGTGTGAAAAATCGATTTTTTTAACAATTCGGTCTTAGTATGCATTTGACGACAAAAGTGTATATAATCGAATTTATAGAAAATTAAAAGATCTACAACTTTTGTTTAGAGCATTTTTCTCTACAGAGCCTAGTTTAGCGTGAAAGCGTGATTTTCCGTATTTTTAAGCCAAACTGAGTTCGATTGTCATTTTGCGTCATTCACTCATGATTAAAATAAGGTTATGTTTTTGAGGTTAGTTTTTGTTCATTTCTAATGTTTTATTACTAATGTTAAATTATATTGTAAATTATTTGCATTGGCAAGAGAAAGTTGTGTGAGTGTTTCACACCAGATTTTTATTAGTGGTGTGACGCTCATGAGCGAGTCGCTCTTTTAACTGAGCGATGAGCTACCAGCTCTTTTATTTTGAATGACCAGCACACCGAGCGTTTCTCCCCATGCAGCACGCTCTTCGCCACAGCTAACTTGTACATCCCCTCCACGACGAAACCACTTTTCTCTAATCGCATCATACCAAGGGCTACCTATACCTAAACGCTGCATGAAAAGTATACATTTCGTATCAAACTCTGCCACTGTTTGTGAGGGTGCGGAGAGGGGGTCATTATTCTTTCATACTATACTACAACAACCCTGAGACAAGTGGTTGTAAAACACCGTTGTACTGTACTGTAACAATTTCACCACGGGCATATGAAACAAAGATAGACACATGACAAAAATTTGTTTGTGAAAAGAGATGCATGAACGTTCAGATTGATGTACGCGCAAACACAACGTGCGAAGGAGTGAGCGAAAGTCACCGTCGGCTCGACTCACTCTCTGTTTATTCACTTAGCTCAGTGCTGTCGTATTAGAATCTAGAATCTACTAGCTCACTGCCACAGTTCAGCCCGTCTCATCGTTCAATTGTACGGCACGCTCTGTGCCGTTCACTCAAGTGTGCAGAGCGAGGTGTGCTAGCTCACCTTTTTTACTGTGCCGTCCCATCACTAATTTCTATAAATATTGTTACACACATTTAAAAATTGATTTATGTTTTGAACCTCATACAATTTGTATTATTGTCAAATCACAATATTGAAAATGTCGTGTGTAAAATCTTAACCGCACGAGCACCCATCAATGTCTTTCAGCTGTTTTCCATATTTCTTAAACAGCTGAGTCAAATTATTTTTTTTAAATGAAAAACGTTTTAGTATTATTGATTATTTACAATTATTTATTATATATTTAAATTAAGATTGTTAAAACTTTGCATTTTCTTATTTACGCATTTATGAATTGCTACAAAGTGTATCAATGTAACTTGAAGAAAAATTCAGGACTTAAGATTTGTTCTAACGTAAGACAGATTTTACCGTATATAGTTTGTTTACAGGTGAGAACTAAGCATGAATAGACGGTATTATTGTTGTTATACATAATGCACAAACTTGATGAAAAGTTAACTAAATTTATTTATTGTGTACTGTATAAACTTGCTTATCCTAGGTAATTGGGAACAGGGGGTATCTTGGATTGCAAAACGTTTGAATAATATAGTACCATTTGAAAATTGTGTATGTTGTTTGGTTAATAATAAATTTTTTTTTTTAATATGTCACTATTTATAGGTGAATAACTAGAAAACTAAAATTTGGAGGGATCCTCGATTTAAAGGTAAATAGAAAAGTTAAACCTGATTCCAATACTCCATCGTTAAAAGGTTGAAAAAGTTGTTCGGACCTTTAAACCTTTAAATAGTATGCGCATCGAATGATGCGGTCAGAATAATTTCACATTTTCAGTATGCGCATCATGTGAGTTTTTGTTGCTAAATCTATTCCAGTTAACTAGTATGAAATGATGATTAGTAATTTAGCTTGTGCTACTATGTCAGTGTAACGTGACATTTTTGTTTTGTTTTTAAACTCTCCCAGCAGATGTTGTTGTCCTGTTTGTGTGTATACAATGTCACATGATGCGCATACTTTTTGTTGTTAACGATAGTTTTTGGTTATCGTTACGCACCAGAAGTCGCCGTATTGTATTTTGTTTTATTACAATATTGTTTTAAGTGCATTTGCAATAGAAAGTCAAGCATTGTGATGTATGAAAACTTTTGTTCCTTTGCATTGCATGTAATAATATAGTTTTCACATCGTATGATGCGCATATTTTTGTAATTTATTACATTTATATTTGTATTATATATATATATATATATATATATATATATATATATCTTGTTGCGAAAAAACTATAAAAACATTCATTTCTAGTATAATAACCTAAGAAAAACTCTCATCTTTGAAAAATCTAAAAAACTCACTACCTGGGGTAAAAATATCACGAAGTAACTTACTGATGAAAAGGTTAAACCGATACTTTTTAGGTTACTAAGTTCCAGACAAGCTAGATGAAGTTATATATAGTTAAACTAAAAATATTACCCCTTTAATGATTTCCAAAATCTATCCCTAACGGGACGAAAATGATGTTCAACTCTTAAACGTAAATTTATTGTCACGATTTAGATGGCTGAATTTTGGAGATGTAACTCTTATAATGCGGCTAAAAAATTACCCCGTAACAATTTTCAAAATGTACCCCTATAATGTTGAAAAGGGTGTCCCTACTCTTAAACCAATATTTTTTATTTATTAAGTTCTGGATAAGTTAGACGGCTGGAACTTGGTAGAGTTATTAATTATAGTGATGGTGAAAAAAATACATCTCAACATTTCAAAAATAAAAATTTTGTGAGGGGTTAAAAACGGTGTTCAAACCTTAAACCAATATTTCTGTGTTTATTAACTTCTGGATGAGGTAGAGAGCTGAAACTTGATGGAAGCGTCCAATATTTTTATACGATTTTAGCAAATCAAAAAAATCTCATTTTGATGTATTTATTTATGATCCTTATTTAACCCTTTCAGTGCCAATGTCCGAGTCACCGGAAGTCCATAAATTTTGCATAAAGTACCTACATTCGGATAAACGGATGTATACAAAAATTAATGGAATAATGTATTTTGAATATTTTAGCGTTCAGAACGAATTTATTCTTTTTATGAAAACAATAAAAATCAATTTTTAATGGGAAATTTGATTTTTCTCTAACGTTGAGATTTAGGTTGGCAGGCTTGCCTGCAAGTTGTCGAAATAAGGGCAGACACTTTTTGTGAATCCTTTTACAAATTATACACCACTTTAGTTTAGGGTCAAACTTGTAAAAATTGTCTGGGCACTGAAAGGGTTAAAAATTACTGAAATAAAACCAAATATTACTGGGTGAATTTTTTTTGCGTCCAGGAGACTCCAAAGGGAGTATAGGACATGTCTCAAGATAAAACTGATAAACTGAAAGTTTATCACCAATGATAAATTCATCACTTACCACCAAAAAAAGTGCTAAATTTTTTGCTACTACTGCTTACTTCAGTAGGCTTGTCATGAACCCCATTGAATCAAATATCACACAAAATGAAAAATAAAAAAATCAAACACAATGATAAATTCATCACTTACCAATAATTTTTCCCTCCTACTGCTTAACTCAGTAGGCTTGTCATGAACCCCTTTGTATCAAATAGTACACAATATTTGTTTAATTAGAAGTAAAATATTTTTCAATCAAAACTATTTAGAAAGGAATTCGTAAAATGTTTCATCAATCAAATATTGTTTTAGCTTTTTTTTTAAAAAATGACTTAAATTGTCACAACTTTTTAAACCTTGAGGCAATTTATTGATGTATTTTCTACCTGCATAAGCTGGGACAGGTAGCTTGTTGGTAATACATTCTATTTTAAAATATCAAGTAAGAGAGGAAAGGTATGGCCAAGGTGTATCAGATTTGATGAAAAGTTAATGAAAGATAAGAAATAAGTATGTATACATATACAGGGTGTCTCACGGAATTTCAACCATAGGGAAATAAAATTGGTTTTCATTAGTTTATTAATATTTTCTTCCCACGAATAAATGAACACTTGTTATGATCAGGAATCATTAGAAAAAGTTTAGACCTTTTAAAAAATATCAATTTTGATACATTTTAAGCTGTATTTTAGCTTAAATACATAAATTTGTAAACCATTTTCAAATTAAATATTGCAAATTTTATGAGTAGGTCTCATTGTGTATGTTCGGAGAAAGGTAACGTTGTGGTGTAGAGATGTTGAGATAGATAGGTCGAATCCATCTGCAGAAAACTATTTTTATTGTTAATAAAATATTGGAAATATTAAAAAAAAATTATTTATTTATTTTTTAATTTTGACAAATGTTTTATCGTCGAAAATTATTGCAACGTCAGCTCTCTCTGAAAATTAAATGTTACTGAATAAAATATATTAGGTGTATTTAAAAAAATACTGAATTGCTTACAAAAAAAAGTTAAGTAAATAATTTTGGATGATTAAAAAAATAATCAAAATTAAAAAATAATTAATTTTTTTATTAATAAAAAAATTTTTCCCACAGATGGATTTGACCTACATATCTTTACATCTCCACACCACAACATTACCATTACGCCAAACATATAATGTGACAAACTCATCTAATTTACAATACTTAAATACAAAACGTTATGTATTTTAAGATGTATTAAAATTGATATTTTTTAAAAGGTCTAAACATTTTCTACCTCACCACAACATTACTATTACACCAAACATATAATGTGATATATTCATCAAATTTACAATACCTAAATAAAAAACGTATGTATTTTAAGCTAGAATACAGCTTAAAATGTATGAAAACTGATATTTTTTAAAAGGTCTAAACATTTTCTACCACACCACAACATTACTATTACGCCAAACATATAATGTGACATATTTATCAAATTTACAATACCTAAATACAAAGCGTATGTATTTTAACCTAGAATACAGCTTAAAATGTATGAAAACTGATATTTTTTAAAAGGTCTAAACATTTTCTAATGATTCCTGACTATAACAAGTCTTCATTTATTCGTGGGAAGAAAATATTAACAAACTAATAAAAATTGATGCTATTTCCTTATGGTTCAAATTCCATGGGACAGCCGGTAGAGGGAAAGAATGGTTACTGAAAAGAAGATTATAGTTGCAGCCTTTCGGATGTGAACAAATGATTTGAATCTTTAGCAAAGTGATTGTACAGTCCAGCCTCTCTTAGTTTGCTCCTAATGTAAACAAATAATGACGTCACTGAACATGCACATTATATCAAAATGTGTACACGCTGATTAAAAAGTAACAACAAAATACTTTCAAAAGTATTTAAATCCAAAATACTTAAGAAGTATTTTTATAAATTAAATTGTTAGGCCTACATCATATCATGACTGATGTTTTAAGTACTTGTAATTTAAAACATAGTTAACTTAATAGGAATACGACATCCATAAAGTCATGGACTCTATCGTGCACCCTGTAGTAGCTGGCTTTGGTTTGTTGACAGTAGGAGCAAACTAAGAACGGCTGAACTATACTTAAAATTGGTTAACAAAGAACCTTGTATAAGCAAGTTTTTACAGTTATATAATTTATATTTAAATGTATTTATTTAATTTATATGTTTGAATCGATTGTCTGACTGATTGTTTGTTTGTTTAAATGTTGAAACTATTTCTTGTTTAATGTTTTATTTTATAATAATTTTGGTTCTTTGATACATATATGGTCAGTCGAAGCAAATGTATTTTGTTTTAGAACAGTGTTTTATGTTTTATAATAACATTCAGTGTCATCTACGGAAAAATCTGGTTGTGAAATACTCACACGATTTTCTCTTTCCAATGTAAATAATAATGAAAAATATAACCGACTATGTTTAATCATGAGTGAATGATGCGAAATGAAAGTCCTTTGAGAGATCACTAATTGACACCGAAGCAGGCTCTGTAAGAAACAATTCTAAAAATAAACGTTGTAGGTTTTTACTGTCTCTTGCCTATATAAATATATGAGTGTATATATTTTTTTATTATTATTATTATTATTATTATATTAGTCGTAAAACTCCCAAAGTGGAAGATACTAAGCAAAGATGATTCAGTTGTGGGGTTTCTTGTTGTTCTTTTTATTTGCTCACCAGTTTTTCATTCCCTGCGAGAATTTAGCCTTTCTTTCTTCACTCCTTTTTACTCCAGTTCTCGGAGCTTTTGTCTCTGATTTAACTTCCCAACTTCTCAACCTTCCTCCTAAAATTGTTTCTTGTGTCCAAGTCTTCTTTCACAATCTTAGCCATCTCCAAGTCTTTTTTAACATTTCGGATCCATTCTCCTCCATCAACGAGGGAAGCTATGTATTTTACTATTTTTTTTTTGTTAGTCTGTGATCGGGAAGCCTCATTATATGGCCATAGAATTTAAGGCGTCTTTTCCTCATGTCTGTCTCTACATTAGAATATTCTTCAACTTTAGACGTTTTCTGTAATCTATATCCATTTTCGGTCCATCTTGGTCCCAGAATCCTCCTGATTATCCTTCTTTCTTCTTTCTTTAGATTTTCCATATCTGTTTTCCTGTTTAGTGATAAAGTTTCGCTGGCATATAGCATTCCTGGTTTAATTACTGTATTGTAGTGTCTAATTTTGGTATTTAGTGATAAACATTTTTTATTATAAAGGTTTTGCACCAATCCCAGGCCTCTACGAGCTTTTTGTATTCTTTCTTGTTGTGAATATTTTTCAGAGATAGTCTCTCCTAGATATTTAAAATAAGCTATTTTTTTAATTTCTCTATATTTGGTTTGCAAATTGGCGATTTCTAGATTCGTTGTCATAAATACGGTCTTTTCAAAGGATATTTGCAAGCCCACTTTTTCAGCACATTCTTTTAAAGTTTCTATTCTTATAGGTAAATAAATAAGTTTCTATTTTTTCATTATTTATTTATTTTATTATTTATAAATGAATAATTAGTCAATATAATATATTAATTAATTATATATTATAATTATTAATTATATATTAATAATTAATGTATTATAAATTTATTTAATTAATTTTCTTTATTTTTTTTAATTACTGCTAATGCAGACAGTGAAGGATGAAATGATTTTTTTGTAACGTATGAAAATATGCTGTGCCTGAATGGGATTTGAACCCAAGACCGCATGATGAAAGGGGAATACGTTACCAACTACACCAATGCGGCTGCCTATATGAGTGTAGGAATATAGGAAGGAATGTATTGTTTTCGTGTCGATTTTAAGAAATTGAGTTTTCACCGTTGGATATACATGTTTTCAGACCCCCTGAACCCAAAAAACGAGCCTTTGCTCTTGTTGAAAAAATTGTTTTTTTTTTTTAAGTTGTGGCCTTAATATGAATTTTTGGGCAAAAGTGTGTATAATCAGTTGTAGAAAATTTAAAAACCTACAACTTCTATTACAAACGTTTCTTTGTATAACGCTTAGTTTAGCAGTAATGATTTTATGTTTTTTCATGAAATTCTGTAAAAAATGCATTTTTTAAGATTTCGCCTTATTATGAATATAATGACAAAAGTGTATACACAGTATAATCAAATTTATAGAAAATTAAAAGATCTACAACTTTTATTTTAATCATTTTTCTGTACAGAGCCTAGTTTAGCATGAAGAGTGATTTTCTGTATTATTAAGCCAAACTAAAGTTGGTTTTCATTTTGCATCATTCACTCATGATTGAAATAAGGTTATGTGTTTTGAGGTTAGGTTTTTGTTTAGTTAAAGTCGCATCGCCAGCTTGATCGTTGGCAAGTATGATAGGTTAAGAAACTGTAATGATGGGTTTTGGCACGTAATAATTTCCAGGCCCTAGCTGGGAATTGAACCCAGGACCACCGCTTATTAGGCTAGCGTGCTGTCCACTACCTCACGGAGGCGGCCATTTTTCCGTTTTTTTTTAACCTAACATTATGTTAGGTTATATTGTTTATTATTTGCATTCACAAGAGAAAGTCGTTTGAGTGTTTCAAACCAGATTTTATATTGTTCCTAATGATAAAACATAAGTTATTTTTATCGGTCAGTATTTACATTAGCATGAGAAAGTCGTGTGAGTGTTTCACACCAGATTTTTAATGTGTTTTTTTTTACTCGGTATATTGAGCAACATTAAACAAGGGTAGCGATTTGTAAGTATTAATTGGTCTCATTAATTAATTGAGCGATTGAGAACCATTATTGTGCGGATCATAATTTTATTTGTATTAGAAGTCATATTAAGACTTTCAGAATTGTTAGAAAGGACTTGTAACCAGAAATTTTAAAAAGTTAATTTTTTCGTTTTTAATCCAAAATAGTCTACACTTCTTGTGCAATGTAGTGTATTTTTATTTTTATTATTTTAAAATTTATTATTTATTATGATTTTTAATAATTTTTACTTTCTCTTGCCGTCTGTGTGTGTGCGCGCGCGCGTGCGTGCGAACAAAATATCTTAAGAATGGAATAGCATTTTGTTGTTTAGGTCAACAGCCGAAAAGGCTGGTTTGAACCTCCAGAGTTTTATTAAGTAAAAATGAGGAGTGAGGTGGTTTACTATTGTCTTTCTCACAGAGTTGAAAGAGTATGCTTATCAGCATGCCAGGTCCTCTGAAAAGCATCTACTTTCCACCCTACAAATGACACCTTCACTTTATTCACCACACACTCTGGCTTGTATAGTGAAATGCATTACTCTCAGAGGAGATAACTCTGACCAGTGTCATTTGCACCTCTTCCTCTTCTATTTCATATAATGAATTAATATAATAATTTCACTAACCTTCTTTTTAAACTGTGTCACCTTTATTTTATTCCTACTTACACGTGTTTCGGTGGATCCACCATCATCAGAGTAAATGAAAAATTGAAACTAAAAATTTTTTTCATTTATTTAAAATTTACAGAAGATGATACATCTTCAGTCACTTGTATAAAACTGATTTGAAATTAATTTATTTTAATTTATCCCTTCTCATATTTACTGTAGATAGCAGCAGCAGTCAATATCACTTCATCATTCCTAAATTTTATCTGTTCATTCAAAATGTCCTGCTTTTGCTCTTTTAAATATTTATAAATATGGAACATCTCATATTTTTCAATTTTATTTTTATTCTCTATATTAAAATAAAATTGAATAAATTTAAATTGAAATAAAATTTTTCAATAAAATTGAAAAATATGAGATGTTCCATATTTATAAATATTTAAAAGAGCAAAAGCAGGACATTTTGAATGAACAGATAAAATTTAGGAATGATGAAGTGATATTGACTGCTGCTGCTATCTACAGTAAATATGAGAAGGGATAAATTAAAATAAATTAATTTTAAATCAGTTTTATACAAGTGGCTGAAGATGTATCATCTTCTGTAAATTTTAAATAAATGAAAAAAAAATTTAGTTTAAATTTTTCATTTACTCTGATGATGGTGGATCCACCGAAACACGTGTAAGTAGGAATAAAATAAAGGTGACAGTGCAGTTTAAAAAGAAGGTTAGTGAAATTATTATATTAATTCATTATATGAAATAGAAATATTTCAAACTGCAGGATGCATTATAAAGATTTATTCTTCCTCTTCTGTTTTTAAATAGTCTTCATTTAATTGGCTGACTATGTGATAAGAAACAGAATTTTTTTTGTAA
The DNA here is from genome assembly GCA_035578175.1 of Catonia carolina. Classification (NCBI taxonomy): domain Eukaryota; kingdom Metazoa; phylum Arthropoda; class Insecta; order Hemiptera; family Achilidae; genus Catonia; species Catonia carolina. Next base: position 6,589,946 of record JAQMRL010000008.1, read on the forward strand.
CTCTGGAACCAGCAGATAGTGCAATAAATATAACACTTCACCTACCTGTTGGAGGCTAGGAATAACTTAAATAAAGGTATAGGTATCAGACAAATTAATGTCCGTAGCCGAGCGAGTGAGAGGGAGAGGGAGATATGTGGCATAACTACGCATGCGCCCAGAGGTCTTTACCGTTATAATCCAAGCCTGAAAACGTATTACAGTCGTTATCTTGCTTGTTAGTGTACTGCATGCATAAACGTTGGCTCACAACTATGAGTAAAATTATACAAAAATGTTGTTGGAATGGCGCGTATGGTTTGTGCGAGTGAGAGCGTTATGCATTCTCTCACTCCCATAGCTAGGGGACTTCCATAAAGGCCAGAACCATAAAATTCTTTTTTATATTACATTGTTTTATAAGATTAAATAAGGTTATATCAGCGATCTCAAACACGCGGCCTGCGAGCCACGTGCAGCCCGGTAACTGATGTTTTGCATCGTGCGATGAATCCTCATAGTTCCAGCATTAAAAATTGTTGTTGTTGTAGACCGTATGCCAAATAAGCTTGCCGGTTTTTTTGAAGTGCGCAGAAGGTTTATTTTGGTAATGGCGCGCTCGGTTGCCTCAACGAGTGGTGTACTAACTGTGATCAGAGTCGTGTTGCTCTTGCAACGTTATATATCAGCTGACCTGAAAACATTAGTCTGTAATGTGTTGTGTGTAGTACGCGTTAATTGTTGTTTACAATTGAATGTGTTTAACATCGCTAATAGATGATAATTTACATCGTTTACAACATGTGATTTATCAGGCAATTTGGTACTAAAAAAATGAAATCTACCGAATGAATCTGAACTGTTCCCTAAGCTACACTGACAAGCTTGTTTGGCGTCCGCTCTACCTACTACAAAATAGTAGATGATTGGATAGTAAACATTTTTTTTTTATAAATTATAACAGTAAATTGAGTAAAAGTTGCCTATAGAACAGAAAAATATAAATTACGTTTGTGAAGAAAGAAGTTTCTCTTTGTACGGCCTACCCTGCCGTTTGTGTTAAACCTATATAAATGTTGTTCAGAATTATGCGGCCCACCAAGTGTTTGTAAAATTTTTAAGCGGCGTTTGTAAAATTTTTATAAAAAATTTTCATTTATTTTATATGGTTCATTATCTATATGGGCAAGAGAAAGTCGTGTGAGTATTTCACACCAATTTTTTAACATAATTTATGACTGATTATAATGGTTCTAATTGCATCAGTTGTGTTTGTATGTACTGTTTTATTTATTATGTGTAAGAGTATCAGTCTTTATGTTGTATGTAAATGAAAAAGAAAATTGTCTTAATTTTTTTTTTAATCAATCTTTTTAATGTTTTTATTGTATAAATATTTGTAAATTTCACTAACGTTTTCAGCTGCCGTGATTCTGTTGATCTACTTTCACGTGTTTCAGTGGATCCTCCATCATTTTTTTTTTTTTTTTATTGAGTGATGATGCCTACATAAGCCTTGGGCTTGTGCGTAGGTAATGATATGTGGTGATTTATTGATGAAAAAATGCCAGACCTGACCGGGAATCGAACTTGGGACCCCGGCATAGTAGCCAGTTGCGCTGACCACTACACCACGGGCCGGCCCGCGGTGAATTTGAAACTTTAAGGGCGGGTTCAAATGGCCGACTATCGCATGAAATAGTCACATGTTGTTGTCCGAAAATCTGGTCGTTGTAATTTTTATTGTGATTTTTCAGTAACAGTTCAACCTTCTTTGTGTTTGCTGTGTTTCTGTGTAGTGTAAATTTGTAAACCGTAGTTATGGAAGTAGAGGAGGATTTTTTTTTTCTTTATTCTACGACGCGCTATTCGCCGAACAAGAAGATTTTGCAGGCAATATTGTTTTCATCCCATTTTATGTTCTCGTCTTCTTAAATGCCAGTTTGAACAGCTTAATTCTGAGCTACAAGAGAACCCAGTAAAGTTCTTTCTGAAAAATTATACTAATGTTCTTCTATTCACTGACGCAGTTCTCAATGCTCTTGTGTCTGTGGTACTAAGCTAGGTGGGAGCCGGTTGCAGAAGTCAGTGGTACCACTAGCGCAAGGTAAAAAACGCGTACCTCACATCGCATTGTCGTGTGAAGTAGTGGGTGTGACTGCCATAGTGCACTATAGTATTTGGCATCGCTGTGTCAGTGTTACGACAGGCGTGCGATTACTGGTAACGACGTACCACTGCGATAGTCAGCCATTTTTTTTTTTTGCGCCCTGGAGACTCCAGGAGAAGTTTGGACATGTCGTCAGATATAACACCTGAAATACATATAAGAATCACAAAATGTATCACTACTATCAAGAAAGAAATTCTTGTACGCTATAAAAAGTTTCACTGATCAAGTAATTTTTTAGATTTTTTTTAAAGGAATTCAAATCCTCACAACACTTTAAAGATTTTAATGATCTGAAACAGGTCTAAAACTTACAGAAGATGTATAGTTACTTAAGTCGTGAGAGTTTGCCTTTGGTTTTAATGAGTAGTAAAGGGGCAAAAGCATCAGTGCACATGCACGACTGCTTGGGTATCAGTTTGCCACCGCTACAACGTAAACTATACTTGTTTTATAGAGAACATACAGTTTATCGCGGAACCTTTTTGTAGGTTAACAGGTTGACTCCTCAGTCAATTTTTACGATTTTGCTTACAAACCCCATACCTATTTTATGGTTCCTTTGCTTTTTACTTTCTCTCGCCTATATGAATAAATAAAACATGAAAACAATTTTTCATGTCGATTTTAACAAATACACTCTTCACCAGATCTACATGTTTTCAGACCCCCTGAACCCAAAAAACATGTTTTTAGCGATTGGTCTGTGTGTGTGTGTGTGTGTGTGTGTGTGTGTGTGTGTGTGTGTGTGTGTGTGTGTGTGTGTGTGTGTGTGTGTGTGTACAAAATATCTCAAGAATGGAACATCGTACGAACTTGAAACTTAAGTTTAATACCACTACCGGACCCGACACGAAAATTTTCATCAAAATCGGTCAACCAGAAGTAGTAGTTTATTCGTGTAATTTTTCACTTTTTTGCAATTTTCTCAAAAACTGGTCCTACGATTTTTTTTTAAATTGCCTGGTTTACTAAATTTTTTATGCCCTACAAGGTAGGGTAGACGCCATGTTTGCTGAAATTCTTGGTGAGGCTGTGTTCTCGTAAAAAAATTATTTTTTTTAAATTTCGGCTTTAATATGCATTTTAGCACAAAAATTTATATAACAAAAGTTGTAGAGAATTTAAAATTCTACAACTTTTATTTTAAACATTTTTTTGTATAACGCTTAGTTTAGCGGTAATTAGCGATTTTCTGTTTTTCCTCACGAAAACGTGTGAAAAATCGATTTTTTTAAGATTTCGGCCTTATTATGCATTTTACGACAAAAGTGTATATAATCAAATTTATAGGAAATTAATAGATCTACAACTTTTATTTAAAGCATTTTTCTCTATAGAGCCTAGTTTAGCGTGAAATAGTAATTTTCCTTATTTTTAAGCCAAACTAATGTCGATTTTAATTTTGCATCTTTCACTCATGACTAAAATTAGGTTATGTTTATTGAGTTAGTTTTTTGTTTATTTCTAATGTTAGATTTATTGTTAATTATTTGCATTGGCAAGAGAAAGTTGTGTGAGTGTTTCACACCAGAGTTTTTAGTCTAGTTATATTTATATCTAGTAATATTTATGTTTTTCTTTTGAGATAAATTTCTTCAAACGAGTGCAGGAAGGTGGCATGTCTCGGCTAAGATCACAAGGATCATGGCAGCTGAAAAAAAATTAGTGAAATTTTGAAATAATTTATTCAATACAATTGATTTTAAGCTGCAGAATGAATTATGAAGATTTATTTTTAATGTTTGTTTTAAAAATATTTTGTTTCCTTTATATTTTTATGCTATTTTAAGTTATTTTTGTATAAAATTTTTTTTGAAATAAAATATGAAAACAAAATCATCATTTGAAAGATTATTTAAAAAGAAAAACCCATTATGTTACTATAACTTGGTTTGTATTTCAGTGGAATGTGTACAACTTTAAATTTCAGTTAGAAATGTCCCTTTTATATCTTTGTAAAAGTGTGGTGTAAAATTCTTCATTGGGATTATGGAAAGATTTTAACACATTAATACCTATGGACAAGTCCAGGTTGTTCGCCGCAAGTGGCTCTAAAATTTATGTGGTTCTTATTTAATTAATGTATTAGTTGCAACAATAACAATAAAAACTAAACAACTCACAGACTAAACACATTTATCAGAATTGTATTAGTAAAATACTTTTTTTTAAGTAAATATTTGGTTAACATCTGTTTTTACATAAAAATCACTTTCATTGCATTAAAATTTGAAAGTAAACAATAAATGAAACATTCTAACCATGCAAAGAATGAACTCTATTAAAAATGGACATATTGTGTATGTTTTATTTAATAAAATTCGCATCAACAGTTCGATTATTTGCTACTACGATAGGTTTTTAACTTGTGAAAATTTGTAGATCCTAGCAGGAAATCAAATACAGGAAATCAGAGTTATAGACTAACGTGCTCCCATGCCATTACGCTACATATGCGGCCTATTATTACACCTATTTACAAAACTAATAATATCGTCATATTTTATATGTATATAATAATATGATAAGTATAAATAATTACATAATTATTTATCTTCATTCAACGACTTGTTGCAAAACTATGAACAACTTACGCTGTACAAAACAAATTTGTAGGTTATAAACACCCTTAGTATTGTTAACAGTATAAGTGGAAACTAAACTATAATATGTTTGTATCACGAGAAATGCTGTCCTTATACGTTCAATCACTTAATTTAGTTCAAGGAATTCAAAGATGTCAAATGCTGGAATCAACAGCAAAAGTGTTCAAGTTGCAAAACAAAACTAATAAAATGATACAACCAGATTTTTAAAAAAAAATGTACACCGCACGCTATCTATTGAATTACGTCGAAACTAACAGTTTGAAAAAAGTGCATTCTTACGCTATCTATTGGATTTTATTGGAACTAAAGTGTTGTATAAGTGCATTCTCACGCCATCTAGCGGATTACGGAAAAACTAACATTCTTTGAAAACATAATTACACATTCATAACCAATCTTGTCATTCTCACAAAAACAATATTTTTACGATTTTAAAATTCCAATAATATTAAGATTGTCGGCAAAAGTCACTAATTCACGGACAAATTCATAACGTAATTTGCATTAAAGTAGAGATGTTAACCTGACGATGGTTGAAAACGAAATGAAATGCCCCACCCACACAAGCCCCTTTTTTTAGTTTACTTATATACCCTTTTTTTGGCCAGTTTTACCATTTGTTGGGAAAATTTTTATTAAAAAATTACCTAAATTTCCCTTATTTTTTTCTGTTCGTGTCGACAGTTTTTAATTATTCTGTTTCACATTTTTATTTTTTCTACAAACATCCGATAGGTAGCGTGGTCTTTGCTTAATATGTCATGTGATTTTCATTCAGTGAAATACAAAGTCAATATTGTAAAGTAGGTACTGCAGTCCTCAAAATTTTATAGTTTTGAAATCTTTGATAAAACTACAACTTAAGTTTATTGATAATCTATTGTGTATATTCTAACTTTCTTTCAAATCAAAAAAAAAATTAAACACAATCTGTGCGTATTGTTCGAAAATATTATTAACCTTAGCTTTAGCTTTTATTAGTTATCGGGAACTGTACTTTTATGACAACTACCCAATTTGATCGCTGCTTTTTGCTGTATTTTTTTTGACGTGGATTAGACATGAGTTTGAACAGGGACCACAAGTAGAGTTTGTTCATGGATGGCTGTCAACTGGTCACCATACAAAGTCGCTTGCCCAATCGGTGGTACTTAACAAATAATAGCGACTTTCTACCAGCTGACTGACTGGGCTGGCCTGAAGGCATTATTAACCTTAAACTGATTTTGTTGTACTCCCACAAGCCAAAATTACTCAACTGTATTAATATTTAAAATCTTTTTTCTTAGAGAATTACGGCATTTTTGCCACAGTCCGAAACTAGAGAATCGGGATTTAACCGTCAATTCTCGAAAACGATTATTTTGTCAAGACATATCGGTGATACGATTTTTTTTTACTTTTTACTTTCTCTTCCCTATATGAATATATAGGAAGGAAAGTATTGTTTTCATGTCGATTTTTCACCGAATCTACACGTTTTCTGACCCCCTGAATCCAAAAAACATGTTTTTAGCGATTGGTCTGTGTGTGTGTGTGTGTGTGTGTGTGTGTGAACAGAATATCTCAAGAACGGAACATCGTACGAACTTGAAACTTAAAATTTAAGTTACATACCACTACCGGACCGACACGAACATTTTCATCGAAATCGGTCAACCGGAAGTAGTAGTTTATTCGTGTAATTTTTCACTTTTTTGCGATTTTCTCAAAAACTGGTCCTACAATTTTTTTAAAATCGCCTCATTTACTTAATTTTTTATACTCTACAAGGTAGAGTAGACACCATGTTTGCTGAAATTCTTGGTGAGGCTGTTTTCACGTAAAAAATTGTTTTTTTAAGATTTCAGCTTTAATATGCATTTTAGCGCAAACATTTATATAATAAAAATTGTAGAGAATTTAAAATTCTACAACTTTTAGTTCAAACATTTTTTGTATAACGCTTAGCTCAGTGGTAATTAGAAATTTTCTGTTTTTTTCTTACGAAAACGTGTGAAAAATAGATTTTTCTGAAGATTTTGGCCTTATTATGCATTTTACGACAAAAATGTATATAATTAAATTTATAGGAAATTAAAAGATCTACAACTTTTATTTAAAGCATTTTTCTCTAGAGCCTAGTTTAGCGTGAAATAGTGATTTTCCTTATTTTTAAGCCAAACTAAGGTCGATTTTCATTTTGCGTCTTTCAGTCATGACTAAAATAAGGTTACGTTTTTTGAGGTTAGTTTTTTGTTTATTTCTAATGTTTTGTTTATTTTTAATTATTTGCATTGGCAAGAGAAAGTTGTGTGAGCGTTTCACACCAGAGTTTTTAGTCTATAGTTAGTACACCTGCCCATAACGGACAGGTGGAGTGTCAAATTATTTACACTCACTCTGTTCGTTGCAGGGCTGAAATAAATAGTTCTGTTTCTTATCACATGGTCAGCCAATTAAATGACTGAATCATTTAAGAACAGAAGAGGTAGAGGTGCAAAAGACACTAATCAGAGTTATCTCGTCTGAAAGTAATGAATTTCATTATACAGCCAGACCCTGTGGTGAATGAAGTGAAGGTGTCGTTTACAGAGTGGAAAATATGTGCTTTTCAGAGGGCCCGGCATGCTGATAAGCGTACTTTTCCACTCAGTGAGTAAGGCATGGTAAACCACCTCACTCCTCGTTTTACTTAGTAAAACCTCTACAGGTTCAAACCAGCCTTTTGGCTGATGACCTAAACAACACAGTTACTACACACTACCACTACAAATGCAGCAGCTGTGAAATACGTAGTACTACTAACTCATTCATTCTCCCACTACTATTAAACAACGCATTGCTTTCCATAACTACACGGAGCTGGGACTCAAGCTATCCTTTCTTCCACACGACTACTCTCTGGCCGGCCCGGTGGCCTAGTGGTTAGCGCAACTGGCTTCTACGCCGGAGTCCCTGGTTCGATTCCCGGTTAGTTCTGGTATATTTTAATCACTCATCTTAATTTATCTCCTTTCTCACAGTGTGCATTAGCTAGCAGTTAATTGCAAAACAAAATGGAAAAATCTTGTAGTCTTATAGTTTAGAATTGGTTGTTTAGGTCATCAGGTGAAAGGTTGGTTTGAACCTCTAGAGACCTCGCTAAGTAAAACTAGTAGTGAGGTGGTTTACCATTGCCTTCTTCACTGAATAGAAAAGTATACGTATCAGCATGGCAGACCCTCTGTAAAGCATCTACTTTCCACCCTGCAAATGACACCTTCACTTCATTTAACACAGGGTTGGCTGTCTAATGAAATTCTGGCTAGTGTCTTTTCTACCTCTACCTCTTCTGTTGGTAAATGCTTCAGTCATATTTGGGTGACCATGTGATAAACAAAACTGGTTTTACTTTCTATTATCTTGATCTTATTTACTTTCTCGCGAGCGATGACGATCCGGTCGACGGGTCGGCGAGCGGAAGCATCATCTTCTCTCTTGCGGGGTCGTCGATTAATCCTCGCTGGAGTCCGGCAGCCGTGTGCCGTGGTGGACGTCTTGTCGTTGTCTGGATCGGAAGCGGAGCCTGAAGAGTGACGGCTCGGCTACCGGGTTCAGGCCTAGCCTTCCCTCAGCAACAGTTGGGTCCCCACTGTAGCGTGACAGTGGTGGCCCCCAGAGCCCCGCAGTGTCAAGTCGTTGTAGGCCGTCTGCCGATAGCGCGGCCGAGGCGGCTCTCTCCGGGCCGGCGAAGGCTGACCGGTGCGGGAATGTAGCGTCCGCCACCGGTAGCGTAGACCAGGGATGGTGCGTCCGGTCTCGACTTCTTCTGTCTGGATCGGAAGTGAATCTTGGCTCAGTGCAGCGCTCTTTATATAGTCGCCGAGAGCGCTGTGGTAGAGAGCGGCTCCTGGCTTGGCCTTGATGACAAAGGCCTCTGTCGGTGCGGAGCCGAAAGGTTTGTCGGGATGCCGTCAAAGGCCTGAAGAAGTATAGAAGGCCGGCAGCACCGTAAATGATTAATTAGAAGGGGTGGCGGTGACAGAAGGAATTGGCAAACTGATTCCTAAAATTGTAAAAGGGAGAATTAATTGGAAAATAAAATATGAAAGGCGAATTTATAAATAAAATAAAAAGAAAAAGTCATTTTATTAAAACTTTTATTAATAATAACAATAATAAGTGTATCCAAATTATAGACACTTAATTAAATTAAAAATTAACCAATTAATTACATTAATCAATCAATTTATACGCAATTAATTAATTAAATTACATATCACTTGAAAATCATACATAATAATAAACTCCTTACAATTTTTAATTAATCAATTATAATTACTAATTAAACTGAATCAATTAACAATTTACAATATTCATCATTATTTAATTACTTTTTTTTAAATTGATTTTTATTTATTTTTTTTTATTATATCTTCTTGAAAATTGATATTATAATAACTAAACTTAAATTATAATATTATTATTATTATTATTATATGTACTAAATATATTACAAAATTAAATTTCAGCTGAATATTTATTTATACAAAATAAAGAAATTAATTAAAATAATAATAATATAATTGTACAATCTATAAGTTACAATATATAAAATTATATATGACAATATTTTAAATGTAATGGTGAAAATATTAATTATAATTAATTACAAAATAATATTAGTTACTTTAAATTAATCTTAATTAACTACGGAGTGTGTAATTATACATACATATATTTATATAATTTCTTAACTAATATAATTAATTAATGGCTGAGCTTTTGTTTTTATTTAATTTTAAATTATACATTGAAATAATAAGTACACAATACCATGTTTAAGTTTATGTATTTTGACGTAAATATATTTTAAAAATATGAATGAAGTATATCTACAACCGTAATCCTCGTAAATAAATTAAAAGTAAAACCCCCGATAATCGAAATGGATCAGAAAAACTTGTTTTTTTAATTCGGTGATTACTCAATTTCAATTTTAAATATATATTCATTGTACAGAATTTAAATAGATAAATAAACTTTATTGTCACGTGAAATAATATACGTAAGTTTGGGAGAGATCTTAATCATGTAGTGTCCATATTTAAAAACAAACTTAATAATTGTTACTTAACAATTATAATTTTAATTAACAAAAAACAACAAATTAAAAATAAAATTGTATGATAGAATACTTTTTTTAAATATATGTTTGAATAAGTTTAACTTACAATAAATTAAAATGTAGCTTCATTAAAGTACAGAATTATGTTCAAATGTAAAGTTTCATTATTCTGGGAATTCGTTTGTCGGTTCTTCACCTCCTTAACTTACTTCTAATAAAAAAATTGCCAAAAAAACAGTTTCATCAAAAATTTCACATTTTTTTTAACCCAAATAATTAAAAAAAAAATGCAGTGAATATTACATTTTGTTTTCTTGAAATTACTATATACAATACAAATAAACAGTTGTACAGAAATTACTGTGTAATTATTTTACTATTTTTAAACTGTAATAGTATGACTGTATTATTCGGAATTTTGCTAATCTAAAATCAAGTCGACCCCCGCCCCTATATTTCAGTTAAGTGGGGGTTTTACTATTGTGTTAATTTGTGATTTGTTTTGCCGTGAATACTTAAATTGGTGTATGAACATTAAAGGATAGTCTGTTTATATACACATTAAAGTGCTGTTTTAAATAATAGAAACTTATGAAGTGTAATAATTTCAAAAGTATTTATATCGTAATGAGTATAATAAAATTATGTTAAAAACTCTAAAAATTGTCAATCGACAATGATATTTAAGGAAAAAATGTTATCAACAGAATGTTATATCAAGTAATATCATATAACACTAAGAATAAAATATTCTGTTATTCTTCTATTTATGGGGAAAAGATTTGGATTCTACAACTACGATTTTCAACCAGAATAACAAATATATAAATAAGTTTTTATAGAAGCAGTTGTTAATTGACTGTACTAGATCCAGTACACAGAGCGTACCCATAGAACTGCAGTTTAGGTACCCAATCCTCACTGCTTTGAGGTAACGGGCGCTGGCTGTGGCACCTCCGTGTGCTATTCCTAGTACATCCATGTGTGGTAGAGCCACGTGCAAAGCATTAGCTGCGTAACGAGCTCGACAGCTACTCGTCCAATGTCTACACGAGTAGTGAGGGGAATGGGGCGCCCTGTGGACATGACTGCACCTACTCATTTGGGTTGGCCTCTCAGGAGTTGTGGGTTCCTGGCTAGCTCTCCGAAGCCACTATGCTGCTTAAGTTCCTTCGGAATGGACGAGGCGGGCCAAGGGGTGTCCGGCAACGGATGGGTGAATACGCATGTACTAGACCCAGTGGGGGCACGCCCCAAATCACACAGAGTGTGCCCATAAAACTGCGCTTTAGCTATCCTATCCTTGCCTGCTTTTGAGGTAATGGGCACTAGCCGTAGCACCTCCGTGTGGTATTTGTAGTATATGATTGTGCGCAGAATATCCATGTGTGGTAGAGCCATGTGCAAACCATTAGCGGTGTAATGAGCTCAACAGCTACTATCCAACGTTTACACGAGTACTGAGGGGAGTGGGGCGCCCTGCGGACGTGACCGCACCCACTCATTTGGGTTCGCCTGTTAGGTACCATTCTGAAGTCACTAAACTGCTTAAATTCCTCCGTAATGGGTGTGGTCGCCAGAGGAGTGTAATAGATAAATACGCGTGTACTAGATCCAGTTATGGATGAAGAAATTTTAAAGTTTATTTTGTACTTTTTTACTTGCAACGGACATCAACCAATTTAGTATTTTATTTCATAATTATTATGAATTTCACTAACCTTTCCAGCTACCTTATTGTCATTATCTTCTTACACATGTTTTGGTGGATCCACCATCACCATGGTATATAAAATATTTATGAGGTGTGTCTGAAAAAATGTTAATGGTCTAATTTATTGATATTCAACAATTGAAACAAGATCACTCACATGGTGTAGTGGTTAGCACAACTGGCTTTGACACTGGGATCCCAGGTTTGATTCCCGGTCAGGTCTGACATTTTTTCAGAGGGTATTCCTAATCATAGCATTTTGCCCATAAACTTGTACCAACATTTCATGGGTTCCCTTCACAGTTTTACCTGATTTGAAGCAGAACAGCAGTAGATATGCATGGATATTTATCTGGACCTGTCCTTCATTCAGGACTGCACGGAGCTCCTTATATTGTATGAATCTAAGCTTTGTGCAGGTGGGGGATGAAGGGGACAGACGAATTACCAGACTATTGCTACGTCATAACACTCTACTTATCATCTCATTGCTATTCGCCGGGCAGTAGGCTCCTAGCGCGGAGACATACGTATGTGTTGTTTTGACTATTTGCTGTAGACGGCAACACCGAATATAAGTAGTCTGGATAGTACCCTTGACTTGACTACTACAAACACAATACAAGTAAAACGTTACAACTACTAACACAATCTCTAACAGTAGTAGTGACTTAATGCATACCTCTCAGCTGCAGAAAGCCTTGGAGAAACATTAAGTTCTGCTTCAATTCAGGTAAAACGGTGAAAGAAACCCACGAAATGTTGGTGCAAGTTTACGGGGACGATGCTATGATTAGGAATTTCCTCTGAAAAAATGTCAGACCTGACCGGGAATCAAACCTGGGATCCCGGTGTCGAAGCCAGTTGTGCAAACCACTACACCAACAGACTGGCCTAAAAGATTCATAAGGACACATAATTTACGTAATGTTGGATTGAATTAGTTAGATTGTTTGGATGCTCTTTGGCTAAATTGTCAGTAATAAAGGTTTTTTTTTGTTTGCCTTAATCCTTTCCTCTGTTTTCTATACCAACTTATACTTCAACTTTAAAAGCATCTACAGCTGCTAGCTATGTATTTCTTTTTAACACATTAGGGCATTAAGCACCATATGTTATTACTTTTCTAGTTTTTATTTAATCGACAGCACATTTAGAGTGATCCTGAGTGTTACGGTAAATGTCATCTTTAGTTATCCGCTGCCAAAAATTTCAGAATGGATTTTAAAAATTTCTACCTTCCTAATTCACTTATTACCAAGAAAATATAACAATAATACATTTTTTATATGAATAAAGTTTATCAGTTGATAGTTGTCCAACCCAAAATTACCTAATGCAGTGAGACCCTGTTTAAAATAAAATCCAAGATTAACACTGACAGAGTTGTCAAAAAGGAAAGAGAAATAGTGAGAACCTGCATAATAAGCAAGAGAAACAAAGTGGAAGGACACTGGAGACTTTTGCCTAATAGTGAAGTTTACAAAACTATTGATCCAGTAACTGAGACGATGAGGAAAAAAAAAATATCATACCTCGGTCACATATTGAGATATCCAGAAAATAGATACGTCTTAACAGATATTGAATTTCTGTTGTGAACTCGCTCTCAAACCGGTATGGATGAGAGAAATAAATGAAGATCTGGAGGAGATGGGATTAAAAATTGAAGACCTCCAAAATAAATCCGAAAAATTAAACATCATTAAAAGCTTTAAATTTGCACCTTTTCCAACTAAATAATATAAAATGAGTGTCGTATCAGATGAAGTGAGACTGGCCCGATCGCTTAGAATGAAAGCCTACTGGGAGAAGAGAAAACAACGTAAGACTAAATAAATGTTAAACAAACTTAAAGTGATCCAGTGTGGTCTTAAAAGTAAAAAAAAAAAAAATAAAGTTTAGTAATTACTCAAAAGTTATTTCTTTTATTTAATGATTAAGACATAATCACTGGTTAGAATTAAGTTAATACACAGTGGAAACAAATATAGCAACACATTAAGGCTGTCCTAGAGGATTCAATTTTCCTCTTTCGCGTATTGCATGCAGTCACCCACATTCAATTTTCAATGATGCATGCCTTTTTTTGCAGTATTTCGAAGCGCATAAAAATAATAAATATTCAGCACGAAAAAATTAAGCAAATAACATTACTTTAGATTTTTAAAAATCAACCGTTAATGAGTTACAATTTTAACCTGGAATGACAAGTTTTAAAAAAGAAATTTTTAATGCAAGTAAAAACAGATCTTGTGAAACTAAGTGCTGGGTTTAGAAATATCACGTTACCAAGCAGATAAACAATCTTTGACTATTTCTACAGAGTAAAAATTTAAGTATTTAATTTATTAAATTTAGGAAGATCATCCTGCCAATGAATCTATTCTTAATTTGTCAAACTTTAAAATCTGTTATCTATGGACAATATACAACTTAAAAAAAATAGATGTTTTGCAAAATATAGGAAAATAATAATCGCTAATTTCTTAACTTTTTTTTAATATCTTATGTAAAATAAATACAAAATGGCAATCACAAATTTATTTTTACTATAATATACAATTTTTAAAATTCTTAATCACTTCTTAACTAAGTAATTATGACGTTATAAGATTCCTCTTTAATTTCTGTTTTTTTTTTGTGTGTGATAACGGTTTTTCCACGCATGTAACAAACTTATGTCTTCAAAATTGTTATCACGTACAACAAAAATTAAAATTTATAGAACAATTATCAGTCCAATATTGCTCTACGGAGCGGAGACATGGAAATTAGATAAAAGAGAGGAAAGGAAATGGATTGTATTTGAAAACAAGATCCTTAGAAAAATTTACGGACCTGTAAACGAGGGAGGAGAGTGGAGGAAAAGACACAACAGAGAACTTAGAGACCTTTATAGGGAGCCAGATGTGGTGTGTGAGTTCAAGTGTAGAAGAATTAGATGGGCTGGGCATGTTTTAAGAAGGAATGAGGACAGTAATCTTAACCAAGTGTTAAGAAGAAATCCTGAAGGACGACGACCGAGAGGAAGACCACGACGTAAATGGTGGAGTCAAGTGAGGGCCGATATGGAGAGAATTGGAGCGACCGAGGAAGACGCGGGGCATCGAGAGAGGTGGAGGGGCTGTGTTGGTGCGGCTAAATATCTACTTAGATATGTATGGCCATGGCAGTAAGTAAGTAAGTAAGTGATAACGGTCAGTAATATTAGATTCTAAAGCTTTTAATGAGTGTACATGAGTTTTAATTAATTAATTTTTTTCTTCCTCACAAATGCAAGACAACCAAAAAAATCAAATCAGAATTAAGGGTAAAAATAAAAAAAATCCCAAAAATAATTTTTTTTTGAGATTATTGAAAAACTTATACTTTAATCAATTTTTAACACATTGGAGCTTAAGTATGAATCTATAATCCATCTACTGTAAGAGTACTCCGCGCGAGGCAAGTGCCTATAGGTTGTAAACGAAAGTTTCACACTTGTTGGCGCGTATCTACCTCTCCGCCGGACAATTATCTTGCATTATGTTCCATCATAAAAATATCTACATCCAGCTAAAATAAACATTATCCTTTGAGCGTTTACAATTATACCGTTCTGATTACTTACAATTATTGTAGTTTCTTAACCTTTTGAGGACTACGAACGTACAGGTACGTTTCATGTTTTTCGGTCCAAAATACTACAAACGTACCGGTACGTTTGCTTCTGTTTTTATACTTGTGCTGACATCTATCATTTTCTCCATGTAATACGTGTTATAAACAAATAATTAATTTAGTTGGCTTTGTTTTATGCGATTGAAACAGCACGTGTGTTTTGTCTAACCTCACTTATGAGTTCCGAAAAGTTTTTATAGTTGTGTTAGCTTCTTGCTACCGTTTGTTTACTAATACAGAATACTTATTTATAGTTTACTAGTAAAAAATTTTTATTTCTTGTAAATATAAGTGAGTTTTATTATAAGGTAAATCGTGTTTCGTGTATATATTTGTTTTATTTTGAACATTTCATTTCATTGTGTATTTTGTATATTATATGAGTGGAAATGGCTAGTTTTAGTGGTAGGCGTCTACGGGATGATGATATATTACAATATATAACTAATCCCGGATTCAGATATTGAAAATTACAATGAGAGTGATAGTGAAAATTCATTTTATGTAAGGCACGATAAATGTGCACATGATGTGCGCGCGCATGCATGTATGGGCGCTTGACTGTGCATGTGAGGGTTATTTACGTGTATAAGTATTCAAGGGGTGGAAGTTTGTAAAAAAGAAAAATAGCAGAAAGATAATAAATAAGGGAAGCAGAAATAGACGAAAAACCTAAAAAGAACTCAGGCTGTCAGCTGAGTTCTAGGTTGGAAAACATAGTCCTTAAAAGGTTGATTATTTTAACCATTATTACATTTAACAAAACAATTTTTTTCTACTTTTTAATGTTTACCACTTTTATGTTTAAAAAACTCATTCACTATCACGCATGTTAACAAAACACAGCCTACAAAACTTTTCTACTTCAATCAACGAATAAAATTGAAACGAACCGATACAATTCCAAAAGATAACTGTTACCCTCGTTTTGTTTAGTCTATTAGATGAAAAACATAACAAGGGGAAGAGACTGAGAGAGGGCGAGAGAAGAAACGTGAGAGAGAAGAGTGCGTAAAAACTGAAGTAAAAAGAATGGATGTGCCGGTTATCAAAGGAGAGCACTAAGCCCAGTAAATAGACTAAAATATCTTACGTAGCTATATAGGGGCCTCGAAGAAGAGTAAGCATATTCTGTCGTTTTGTCTATTAACTGTGAACAGTGAATGAGTGAGTGAATTTTTTCACTAGTTTCTAAGGTAAAGCATTCGTTCTGTCTTAAAAATGACAGTGAACAGTAAATGAGTAACTGATTTTTGTAAAAGTGATTGGGGGAACGAGAGGTCTGTTACTCTTCTATCTGTAGAATGACCGTTGCCATATTGTCCTGCCTTAAACAATGAAAAGAGAATGAGTAACCGATTTTTGTAACAATGACTGGGGAACAAGAAGTCTGTACTATACTGTAGAAGTACAGTGAACATTTGCCGTGTCGTCCAGTCTTCCAGTGACAGAAGAGTAAGTGATCTATGTAACAGTGACTGGGGAACGGTTACTTGCCTATCTGAATAACTGTGGTCACCGAGAATTATAAGTAACCGTGACTCGTTCACAGTGACAGTTCTTTTGTTTCTTCTCTAATCTATACAGAAGTTACAAAAAAAATTCAGAAATTAAAGAGAACTCAAATATAACCTAACTCAAACCAAGTGGCCTCTGAGATGCAGACATCGGCTGTGTGAGAAAGAGCTATTTAAAAAGAGATGGAAATACTGTAACAAGCTTGGTACAGGCTAATTGAAAATTGAAACTAAGTTTCAGAATAAATTTTATTCGCGGCACTAAAAACTCAACTATTCGGAAAATAAATATTAATATGTACTAGAAATCAATGTAATATTTAAGATTATATCAAACTAGAATTTATGACACTCCAAGTTAATTACTCATGTAGAAGGAATACATTAAATACAAGGGCAGTCCAGAAAGTCTGTCACGTTTTGTGTTGTAGCCGCTAGGGGCAGAGCTATCGCGGCCATTTTGGTGCCGCGGCGTTTCTCCGTTAGTGGCTATCCAGCCGTGCTAGCGAGAGGTCTGTGTCACTCTTCGTTGTTATTCAACAACAATTTAAAATGTGTGCTGCAATTCAAAATCCCGCCAGTTGTGAAGTACGGTCGGTAATACGGTTTTTGTTGGCTAAAAACAATAAACCAATTGAGATTTATCGCCAAATCTGTGAAGTTTATGGGAACGATGTTTACACTGAAAGTGGAGTACGGCGTTTGTGCATTCAGTTCAAAAATGGCTGAACTAATGTTCACGAGGAAGAACAAAGTGGACAGCCAAGCCTCGTGACTGATGACATTATGAATAAAGTCAATGAGAAGATTAGAGAAGACCGTCGATTCACCATAAGAGAGCTATCGCTTTTTTCCCACAAATTTCAAAAAGTTTATTGCACGAAATTGTTACAGAAAAATTAGGTAAGACGATTAGCTTTGACGACGACACGGAGCTGCAGGAGGGTGTGACTAACTGGTTAAAATCACAGGCGGTAGACTTTTATGACGCCGGCATTTCAAAATTAGTTTACCACTATAATAAGTGTCTTAATTTGTTTGGTGGTTATGTAGAAAAATAGCATTTTAGTTGCACTTTCAAATGTATACAATAAAATGTTTTTCTTGTACTTGGGTTTTTTTAATATCAAAACGTGACAGACTTTCTGGAATGCCCTCTTAACATTGTTGCTTCTGAGATATTTGGCTTGTAACTGGAGTGCGGACTGTACCGGATGGTTCCACGGTTATTCAAGGTCAGACTAGACTACTGCGCATTCACCATTCAGAGGCCACTTGGTTTCAGTAAGGATATAACTTTATATTTACCCCAAAAATAATAATAATATTGTATTATTATGCTAACATCCCTGGAGGATTACGGTAGTAACTCCACAATAAACATTTTATTTACTAAGAAATTATAAATGAAAAAATCTTTTACAAATTTTACATATTGTAACATTAATGCCCTTAATTTAATTGATACAAATTTTTTTTTGAAAATAAATTCATAAAAATAAACCAAAATAATATTTCATTATAATATACTTACGTCAAATACAATGTTTTAAATATTTTAAAAATTACAATATTAAAATGTTAACAATACAAATAAAATATTATCTTTCATTTCCAAATTGAAATTTAAAATCATTTATTGGAAATAAAATTGTCACAATACAAAATTGATATTTAATAAAACAAAAATTCAGTCTTTATTTGATGAGTAGCAGAAAACGAAAGAAAAAAAATCCTGTAAATTGTACACAACAATATTTAATTACATTTTTAACTGATGATTGCCTTATTAATGACAACAGGCACAATTTAAAAGAAAAACACAAAAATATTTTACTTCAGAAGTTATTGTAAATTATTATTATTATTATTATTATTTATTAAAAGTAAATTAATAAAATAAAATTTCGATGAAAAAATAAATAAATAAAAATTTTAGACTAAATTTTCATGAATAAATAATTTTTTTATATAAAATTAATACAGTAATATTATGGCATATTTCTATGTAAAATAAATTAACAATTTAAAATATATTTTTTATTATATACAATGGAACCTTGGACATCTGAACTTATTGGGGTTGACTTCTGGATTCCGGAAAATTTGGTAAAATTCTCTTGATGTATCAAATAAAATAGTATTGACCTTGAGCTGGGGGTGATTCAAGGTGACTTATGATAATACTAATCAATTTAGAAAAATTAATCTTCTGATTCAGGCACGAAAAGATGTATTTCAACTCATCTTAATTAATTCCTGGATGCAAAGAATTACAGGAAAAATGTTTCCAGGAATGAATTAAAATTTTTTTTTTTTTTTTGGTTTATTGTCCAACTGTACTGCCATTACTGTTAATGCAGACGGTGAGAAGAATGATCGTTAAAGATGAGTGATAAAAAAATGCCAAACTTGACTGGGAATTGAACCTAAGTTGTAAGTGACAATGTTTCCATAGTCAAAAAACAAGATCAAGATAATCCTGAGGAAAGTTAGAAAAAAAACACCTCTACAAATCTTGTATCACATGCAAAATGTCACTACACCAACCAATAACATGATATTTATGTGGCTGTGGTACAACATCGCATCGTTAAGCAGGTTTAGTTCCTTACATCAAAAGAAAATATAATCCATTCGAAATAGCATGAGTCTCTGAATATGGGTAACTTTTCAAAATAAATATTTTTTTTTTAATTTAATGTCGCATCAACTGCAACAGTCATTAGCAAAGACATTGGGGTGGAACTTTATGCAATGTAGGATGAAATGATTTTTTGTAACGTATGAAAATATGCCGTGCCTGAGTGGGATTTGAACCCAGGACCGCATGATGAGAAGTGAGCACGTTACCAACTGCGTCAATGTCAATAAATCTTTGTTTTACAATTTTGAAAATCATATAGAATCAATTATTTTACTGGCATTTATTATAGTTGCATTCAATAAACAATACGTGATTAATTAATACATTATTATTTAGTAATTAATTTTTAATATCTATTCAATATATAAAATTTTCGTGTCACAGTGTTAGTTGCCATATTCCTCCGAAACGGTTTAACTGATTTTGATGAAATTTTATATGTATACTTGGTAGGTCTGCCCAGAACAGACAGGTGGAGTGTCAAATTATTTACACTCAATCTGTTCGTTGCAGGGCTAAAGTAAATAGTTCTGTTTCTTATCACATGGTCAGTCAATTAAATGACTGAATCATTTAAGAACAGAAGAGGTAGAGGTGTAAAAGACACTAATCAGAGTTATTTTCTCTGAAAGTAATGAATTTCATTGTACAGCCAGACCCTGTGGTGAATGAAGTGAAGTTGTCATTTACAGAGTGGAAAATATGTGCTTTTCAGAGGGCCCGGCATGCTGATAAGCGTACTTTTACACTCAGTGAGGAAGGCAATGGTAATCCACCTCACTCCTCGTTTTACTTAGTAAAACCTCTAGAGGTTCAAACCAGCCTTTCGGCTGTTGACCTAAACAACAACACTTGGTAGGTCTGAGAATAGGTTTTTATCTATTTTTATACCTCTAAATGATAAGGGTGGTCCACCCCAAAATTTTTTTTTTTTATTCTTCGGACAAAATTTTTATTTTTATTACCACTTGCACTAACGACTATGCTAACGGGCCTTAGATAAAATAAAATAAATTTCATATTTTCCGTACAAAAATGTTTTCTGTTCTTGGATGTAGCAACGCGCGCCAGGTACCTCTAGTAATAATATTATAAAATAATAATTAATTAATAAATTTGATTACCATTTTCCCTGTGTTATTGGAAAAATCATTATTTTTTCTTTTCCATTATTAATTTATCTTTTTAAATGCTTACATTCACTAACAGGGAAAGTTAACACAAAGAAAAATCTTTTAAGTGGTAGCACTGACGCATGAGCACACTAAAAAATTCCCTGTTCTTTATTCCATCACGCTATTTCAAATGGAGTGTAACTTTTCTTTTAAAGTTATGAATAAACTTTAAAGCTTTGTTTCTAATAATTTTTTTTTCAGAAAGTTAAAAACGATTTTCGGATTCCTGGGGTTCAGATTATCAAGGTTCTATAATGTATATAAAATTGGATAAGAATTGCGCTGTAAACCCGGAAATCCCGGGTTCAATTCCCGATCAGGGTCTGGAAATTTTCACAAGTCAATTCCACAGTTAATGAGGGATAATTATCATCCATACATATATTATACATACATTATCTATATATATACATACATTATCATACATAAGCCACCGTAGTTGCTAATCACCAAGTAATTGATGCAACTTTAAGTAAATTAATTAAAAAAAAGACAACTTTTTCAATAGCTGGTGTATCAACTGATACATCACTGATGATTGGCTTAAATAGACTTGGCCATATTTCGATATTATTGTTTTAGTCAACAATTTTTCCAACATATTGTGCATTTTATAAAGAAAATTACCACACTACACAAAGAGATTATTAAAAATACTGCAGGAAGCTTTCATAACTTTTTTTTACAAATTCTTATAATGCACCCTGCCAACCATTTAATTTATAAATTATAATTTAAATGAAACATATTTTACCTTAATTTTTGATTGCACTTTAGTTTTTTAAAAAAAAAAACTTACGATTGTTTCAGTGGTACCACCTTCTTCAGAGTATTTAAAAAAATTAAAATTAAATTAAAATTCAGAATTGTTGTAAATAATTTTTTTTAAATACACTAAATAATGTGGTACCACTGAAACGATCGTAAATTTTTTAAAAAACTTTGTAAATTTATTTAAAAAAAAAATAATAGAAACCGATCTAATTGTAACAATATTATGCTTTCAGGTTAATATGCTGCTATAAACATAATGTAAGTTATGACACTAATGGCAAATGTACATTTTTATAGACATGATCAGGCACGAAACAAGTGAAAAGATGTACTGGATACATTATTATAACATTTTAGTTTTATTTTTTTATTAACCAACCTACGCAGGTATTATAAACAGCTGTCTGTATTATAAATATAAAAATATAACATTTGAAATTTATCATTGCAAAGATATACAGCCAGATAATCTCTTTTATTTAAACCTCCATAATCTAAATTAAATTGCTTTATTAATGAATTTTTTTGAATATGAATTCTGCTGCTACGGTGCTAACTAATTACTAGAAAGCATGGTGCCACCAGCACCATGTGTTTATACTTTGACAATATTGAAGAAAGGTATGGTTCGCGAAATTTCAATTACTTAATTTATAAAATGGTAAAGAGTAGATAATAGAGTGAAAAAGTAACAATAGGGCAATAGTAACAATAAAAGTATACCTATTTATAGAAGGTCTTTGTTGTACAACTATTTATGAAAGTGCCGGTTGATTACCTGTAACACCTTTTATTCTATTGTTGACTTGTTTACAAAAGTTAAGATTTTTCCAGTAAAAAGGGTTTTGTTGTACTTGATTATTTGCAAGAAATTTCTCTGCTTCTCTGGAATTGAAAGGGTTCAGTGGATGAAGGTGTTATATGACATAAATACAGTTCTGAGCAATTGAGTGTAAAAGTTCAAAAGCTGTAACTTAATTTACTGATTTCAGAAAGTTACATTTTTGGTGTCAGTATATTAAATAGACATAGGGAATTTATTTTAAGTATTCTAAACCTCGTCTAATTTAGTTTTTAAATTGAATTTAACTCATTTTTGCGTAGATAACACCTTCTGTTACTAAAATATTTTTTAATAAAATGTCTATTTTAAAATGAACGAAGGTGTCAAGTAACAACTAGTTAACAAAAAAATCTGGTGTGAAACACTCACACAACTTTCTCTTGCCAATGCAAATAATTAATAATAAACCTAACATTACTAATAAAACATAAGAAATAAACAAAAAACTAACCTCAACAAACATAACCTTATTTTAATCATGAGTGAATGATGCAAAATGAAAATCAACCTCAGTTTGGCTTAGAAATACGGGAAATCACTCTTTCTCTCTAAACTAGGCTCTGTAGAGAAAAATGCTTTAAATAAAAGTTGTAGATCTTTTAATTTTCTATAAATTAAATTATATACACTTTTGTCGTAAAATGCATACTAAGGCCGAAATCTTAAAAAAATCAATTTTTCACACATTTTCGTGAGAAAAAAAAACAGAAAATTGCAAATTACCGCTAAACTAAGCGTTATACAAAAAATTGTTTGAAATAAAAGTTGTAGAATTTTCAATTCTCTACAACTTTTATTATATAAAGTTTTGCGCTAAAATGCATATTAAAGCTGTAATCTTAAAAAAACAACGTTTTCACGTGAAAACAGCCTCACCCAGAATTTCAGCAAACATGACGCCTACCCTATCTTGTAGAGAATAAAAAATTGAGTAAACCAGGCGATTTAAAAAAAAAATCGTAGGACCAGTTTTTGAGAAAATCGCAAAAAAGTTAAAAATTACACGAATAAACTACCACTTCCGGTTGACCGATTTTGATGAAAATGTTCGTGTCGAGTCCGGTAGTGGTACGTAACTTAAGTTTCAAGTTTGTACAATGTTCCGTTCTTGAGATATTCTGTTCACACACACACACACACACACACAGACCAATCGCTAAAAACATGTTTTTTGGGTTCAGGGGGTCTGAAAACGTATAGATCCGGTGAAAACTCGATTTCGAAAAATCGACATGAAAACAATACTTTCCTTCCTATATATTTATATAGGCAAGAGAAAGTAAAAATGTTAAAATAAAACAAATTTATTGTTAGTGTCACTTATTCGACTTGTAGATAACACGTTCATTCTCTGGTATCGTCTTAATGGAAGCAGATAGAGATTTCTGTGTTAGTGCCATTGAAAAAAATGCACATATAAACTTTATCACCGATGAAAACTCAATTTTCGCGAAAAAGTCAGTTAACATCTTCATCCACTGACCCCTTCAATTATCTTTTTGATCCACCTATACAGGGTGATTCATGAAGTTCTCCCCCCACTTCTACAGCACATTGTACTAGTAAAAATAATGAAAAAATGTTATATAAACATAGGTCCGAAAACGCTTCGTTAGCGAGTTACAGCTAGCGAAAGTTTCGCCTGGATTTCAGTTCACCAGGTGAAATGAGGTCTTCCTGGAATTGTGGTAAGGTAGATTAAGGGGCGAATTCAATCATTTCTTATGGTTTTTGATCTGATAAATTGAATAAAACAGGTCCCAGAACTGTAAGTTAAATAGTTTTTAAGAAAACCAGTGTCAAATGCAAAAAATGGAGTGAAAATCACATTTTTTCATCTTTGGGCAAGAATAACTTTGTTATTTCACCAAGAAACAGTTAAAAATTTTCAATAAAAAATGTAGAAAATTTTATTCTGAACAAACCGGTGTAAATAAAGTACACAGAAAGCGAATAGTTTTTGAGAAAACCAGTGTCAAATGCAAAAAAATGGAGTGAAAAAAACACATTTTTTCATTTTAGTTTTTCCGGTTAATTTTACTTTGTACTCTTATGAATAAAAACTCATTTAATCAAACATCTATTCGCTTTCTGTGTACTTAATTTACACCGGTTTGTTCAGAATAAAATTTTCTACATGTTTTATTGAAAAATTTTAACTGTTTCTTGGTGAAATAACAAAGTTATTCTTGCCCAAAGATGAAAAAATGTGATTTTCACTCCATTTTTTGCATTTGACACTGGTTTTCTCAAAAACTATTTAACTTACAGTTCTGGGACCTGTTTTATTCAATTTATCAGATCAAAAACCATAAGAAATGATTGAATTCGCCCCTTAATCTACCTTACCACAATTCCAGGAAGACCTCATTTCACCTGGTGAACTGAAATCCAGGCGAAACTTTCGCTAGCTGTAACTCGCTAACGAAGCGTTTTCGGACCTATGTTTATATAACATTTTTTCATTATTTTTACTAGTACAATGTGCTGTAGAAGTGGGGGGAGAACTTCATGAATCACCCTGTATAAAGAGCCCCCGAGGCGATCAGTGAGTTAGTATTCGTTTGATCTTTGACAAGTGTTTATTTGCGTGAGCTATCAGTACGATTGGATCAGGTCAACGTAACCGGGCATTGTGTTGGTCAATTATTATTATTATTCAGTTTTATTGTATGTGCATTGTGTATTCAGTTTCATTGTGTATGTGCATTCTATAAAATTGTTGTAAGTAGTATTAAGTAAATTATTAAGTTATTTATTGTTAGTTTATTATTTATTTTGTAAATCTTTTAGTAGTAATAAATACTTGTAATTTTTAAACTTTAGTGTATTAATTATTTAATTACCTAGATCCCGAAACGGACCTTAGCGATAAGTGTCACAATATTATAGTTTTGAATATGTTAGGCGAACATAATACCAACAGAAAATAAGTATTTTTTTGTCACTAGTTCTAAAGTCAGCAGCCTGTGATTATAACTATACTAGTAAATCTTACAATACAAGTTTTGTTTACATGTTTTAATATTTCTGTTATATTTAATTTTAATAGAGTGGATGCTAAATAAGCAAAATTTTGGTACAACCAGTACATTAGTGGTTTCCTTCAAACCTTTTGTAAACCAAGATGGTATTTACTTCCTGAAGAAGTTACAAATGCTGTAGTTGTCTAATACAGTTAAATCCTGATTACCCATTGTAAACAGGTGGACCAGATGTCGGATGAACGGAAAAAATGGATCAAGTGGAATTGAAAAAAACGGTCACCAAATAAGCTTGCCGGTTTTCTGAAGTGCTCAGAAGGTTTATTTTGGTAATGGTGCGCTCAGTTGCCTCAGCCAGTGGTGTACTAGCTGTGATCAGAATCACGTCGCTCTCGCAACGTTAGATATCAGCTGACCTGAAAACATTAGTCTGTAATATGTTGTATGTGATAGGCGTTAATTGTTGTTTACAATGTTTACAGTTGAATGTTTTTAATGTAGTTAATAAATGATAATTTACAACGTTCAGCGATGTGATTTAATACACAGTTTGTTTGGTACTAAGACACAAAATTATTATTTAATTATTATTTTTATTCTCTATTTAATTATTATTATTATTTTGGTGCAGTATTTCTGTATGTAAAATGTCTCAACCTCAGCAGATAATTTTTAAAACATTAAAAAACGTGACATTGAATTTAAATCAAAATTATTAATAAATTACAGCATTAAAATTTTGATAACTTCGTCTCGTAGGTTAATACGTAAGTGTGCATTTATACCTTGGACAATTCGCATTGGCACAAGCAGCTTCGGTGTTTAGCTACTCCACTCTTCGCCCCTCGCCATACAACGACGGTACAGTCACAAAAGTATAAAATCGCTACTGTAATGTGCGATTCACGCACGATCACTACGCTTTGTTTTCATACATGATTTTCTGTTTATTATAATCAGACCAATTTGTTTAGTGAGTTTTTGCGGTTTAGTTCTTGTAATTTATAATTTAAATTTTTACTGGGACAAATTAAATACATATTTTAAATACAAATTAATTATTTGTATGTTTGTAAATTGAAATAAGGTTGTACGCATTTGCGTACATTAATATTTATAAACCTTTTTGAAAGAATAGGTGTAGGATATACTTTATGTGGAACTGTGTGTACACGTAGAGCAAGAGTTGTGCCAGTTCTAATTGTCCACAGTATAATAGGTTAACTGCTGTGAGTCATAGTTTCCTGTCTCAATTCATATTGCCAAAAAGCTATCAGATACATTATTAGTGTTTCACCCTACATATAATTTTTGACTTTATCTAATATTTAAGTTACGCTGATTTCAAGAATGACCTTAGCTTTTTCATTCTGATTTATTTAATTTTTTTTTTATTGAGGGATGATGACATAAGCCTTGGGCTTGTGCATAGGAAATATAAAGTGATTTACAGACAAAAAAATGCCAGACCTGACCAGGAATTAAATCCGGGACCCTGACATAGTAGCCAATTGCGCTGACCATTACACCATGAGCCGGGATTTTTTTATATCCAGCTTTGATTTTTGTAATTTTTAAAATATAATTTTTAAATCAATTACAGTTAATATAATTTTGTTTTTTTTTAGCCTACCAAATGGAAGGGTGCAGGGGAAAAACCAACTAAGTCACAAAACAGGAATTTTGCTGGAGGGCAAAAACAAAGTTTAAAACGATCTGAGAGAAAGAGAAATTTAGAAATTAGAAGGCCAGCGCCTATGCCGCTGGCACTGGACTCAGTTGGTTATTCTCCTGATTCGAATGGACTGAGTTGGTTTTTCCCCTGTGCTACAATATTTCAAATGGCTATATCTTGTGATTAAATTAGTTTTTCCCCTGTAGCTTTCAGCATGTGAAAATATTTACCAAAGAGTATCAAATGGCATATTAATCTAAGTTTCAAATTTTTTGGACTAAGTTGCTTTTTCCCCTGTACCCTTCAAATGAAAGGTTCTGGGGTTGATTCCCAGCTAGGGTCTGACAATTATTACGTGTCAAAACCCCAAAGTAGTTGCTACAATGATACTGATGCTACTAACAAATAACTAAAAAAATAAAATCATAAAAAAGCACAGAATATGCATTTTCTGTAATTTAGGTTATGTTTTGAACTTAATTACATTACATTATTAGTAAATTCAATATATTTAAAATTATGCATGACAAAAATTAAAAATTCTTATATTTATTAATATGACATACTTTTGTATAAAAAAATAAAATAAAATAAATTTTTTGTTACTAGTAACTGATTTTTTTATACTATACTGCATGCAAAAAACCATTTTAGCGTTTCTTGCAAAACTATTACATAATTATCATTTATAATACCAGTCAACCTGTTAATTTATTATAAGCAAGTTTCTAAAAAAAATTATATACGATGCACGTTTTTGAGTAGAATATTAAATGTTTATATAAATTATTCATATTGGATTCTTCTTAAGACACACATAAAGCTGACAGCACACCAGTATTTGTAATAGTATAATTTGTTTTTTAATCAAATTTCTATAAAATTGTAAAATTTATCAGTTCCTAAGATTCAAAGTACAGAGATCCTACTATATTTTATATTATCGTAATCTTTTTTATTGTAAACCGTGTAAACAAAACAATCGAAGTTATTATTATTTAGTGATAATAAAGAAATAGTGACAAAAATTTTGAAAATTCAAAATTTTAAAATTAGAATAAAATCATCAAACAAAAGGGGAAATATTTTAAAATTATTTTTCTGTAATTTTAAGTATTTTGTTTACATAAAAATGTAAAATTTATACTTATAAAATTCAATGTATGTGTGTGTGTGTGTGTGTGTGGATGTTCTCCTTTATCTCCTAAATTACAGAACCGATTTTCATGCAATTTTTTTTTATGTTGTAACAATGATGCCGGTGAAGGTTTTAGGCTATTGAAACCCTTAAAAAGTTAGCCTTAAAGGGTTGAAAATAATGTTTATATCTACATTAAGGCTTTTATGAGGTTAGATAAAAAATGTTTGGAGCGAAATCTACCGAATATTTTGTGAACTATGTACAACAAAACATTGAGCCGTGTTCGAGGTTATATTTTTGTTGATGTACGTGTACTTTATCGTGACTTTTTTCGTAGTTTCGTTTGTTATTTTGTAAATTTTGTTTGATATTTGTAAATGATAATAATAATTGTCATTAATTACATGGTTTTTTTTAATATTGTCGGTGGCGTAGCAACGCACGGCAGGTACCGCTAGTAAAAATAAATCATGAAAAAATTGGTCAGCCAATGGGTTAATCCAGTGGTTCCCAACCTGGGGGCGATCGCCCCCTAGTGGGTGATTTGGGTTTGCAGGGGGGCGATGAGTATTCAAAAACAGAAAAAATAAAACTGTACTTCAGGGTAGAATCTTTACTGTCGTGGATACATGTTTTTTTTACAAACAAATAAACTAAACTCTTTGTTGATATTTTTTATGGTTGAGCTCCTACACATGAGATGAAGAATTCTGGACACAACTGCTTTGGTTGATTATTTGTTGTGAACAATAATAAATCTTTTTTACAGAATAACATACTTTATTATTTATCAACACATTACTTCAAATTAAATTAGGTATACGATGCTAAGAGAAGGGGCGATAGGTGTAAGTCATCCTTCACAAAGGGGCGATGCCCCATAAAAGGTTGGGAGCCACAGGGTTAACCCATGAAAGAAACCTTCTTCAGTACCAGTTTAGTTATATTATAATTATAAATCAACTGTGATAAATTTAATGTAAGTTATTGACAGATAATTCAAGTAATCACGTGACTGTTAAACGATGTACATTATTTATATTTATAAGACAACTAATGCATTATTACATAATTTCACTTATTTCTTGCAATTCACTATAGTCCTGAGGTTATGAACTTGATTTCCTGCCAGCACTACAAATTTTAAAACTAAATTTTTTTTTGTAATCTTATATGATAATGACAGAATTAACATAAATAAATAGTAACCTAAAATTTAAAAATTATAAATTATAGCCTTTTTTTAATCATTACATTATATCACAAAAAAATAAATAATTATATTATTTTAAATGCTAAACATTTTTTTTAAACAGTACAGAATTTTTTATACAACATTGTTTAAGATTTATCATAATAAACCTTTTTGAATGAAAAGAAATTAAAAATTTGAGCGGATTTAAAAAAATTTATTTACATTACATTTGTTCATTTAATACAATAATAGTATACAGTAGGCCTAAATTTTTTCTTATCACTAGGTAGTTATTTAGTTATTAAAATTTATGAAAATCATGGATTGTTAAGTACATTACTACCTCATTCATCTGGATTGGAACATTTTTTTATTTAAAAATTTGCTAAATTTCACAAACAGTATTGTGCAGTTCCAAGCTCCGTGTAGTTGCGGGGTGAGGGGTACGGGTGAGGTATATTGAATGAGTGATGCATGCTGGGAGAACAATTGTTTTATTACTCTGATACAAAAAGTTGTTTTCAAACTTTCCGTATTTAAAATATTTGTTTGTATTTATTAATTTATTTATTTACATATTTTGATATAAATTGGTAAGTTAAATATTATGAATCCGACCAAGTTAATAACCCAGTAGGTATTTGTTAAATTAATGCGCCGGATGATAAGAATTTTTTTTTAGCCTAGTTAGTACACGCTACCACTGCAAATGCATCAGCTGTGAAACACTACAAACTCATTCATTTTCCCACTACTACCGTGCGTTCGGAAAGTCGCTGTGCACTGGAATTGTGACTATGGATTTATGAAAATATGTATAAAGAAATGACTAAGCATTTTGGAAAAAAATTTATTCAATACCTTAATTACATTGTTAAACCGTGATTACATTGTTTATAGAAGGTGTTCGAAATGACCTCCATTGGCATCAATACAGCATTGCACTCGTTTCATTTTGTTTGCAAACACCTTTCGCAACTGTATAAAACGTTATGCAACGTGTTTGGTGAACGAATAATTTCAAAGAATTTGTGGCCTGCAAGATCTCCTGATCTGACTCCCCCCGATTTCTTTTTATGGGGTGCGGCGAAACAAACTGTGTATCGGAACAGACCACACACGATTGACGAACTTAAAGCCGCAATAACGGCATACATTCAAGGAATCACTGTTCTTCAGTTGCGAAAGATGTTTGCAAACAAAATGAAACGAGTGCAATGCTGTATTGATGCCAATGGAGGTCATTTCGAACACCTTCTATAAACAATGTAATCACGGTTTAACAATGTAATTAAGGTATTGAATAAATTTTTTTCCAAAATGCTTAGTCATTTCTTTATACATATTTTCATAAATCCATAGTCACAATTCCAGTGCACAGCGACTTTCCGAACGCACGGTATAACAACGCACTCCATTCCTTACAACTACACGGAGCTGGGACTCGAGCAATATATACTGTACTATTAAAGCATTAAAGTCGTCGCCAAAATCAGCTGTTTAACAGCTGATTTTCGGAGACGAAGGTTCCTGGTTCAAATCCTAATAAAGGTAGTTACTTTTATACGGATTTGAATACTAGACAGTGGTTGCCGGTGTACTTTGATGGTTGGGGTTTAATTAACCATACTCTCTCAGGAATGGTTGGCCTGGGTCTGTACAAGACTACACCTCATTTACACGTCATACACATCATCCTCATCTCATTGGGTCATGGGGTTGCTTATTGTTCTAAATTGAACAGATCGCAACGTACACAAATTAGGAAAAAAAAAAAAAAAAAAAAAAATTAAAGCATTAGTGCCACAAGCTAAAAATTGCACGCACGTAACTACCTTATATTCTCGATTCTAAGACACCCTCGAATCTAAGACGCAGCTTATTTTAGCAGTACAAATTTTGGTAAAAAATAAAATCTAGAAAAATAATTTAAATCTTATTTCAAATATAGTGAAATTTTATTGCCTGAAATGAGCAATAAAACAATTAAAAGTAACACGATATTGATAGAAATAATAATTTTCTTGAATTCACTTTTTTGTTTGAGTATCAATAAGTAAGAAATATAGTCCATAGAATAATAACACTATTCTATATAAGTCCATATAGAACAAAATTTAACATTTTACAACATATATATATTTTTCCGTAGTACTGCCCTGTTGTTGTTGTTTAGGTCAACAGCCAAAAGGCTGGTTTGAACCTCTAGAGGTTTTACTAAGTAAAAACGAGGAGTGAGGTGAATTACCATTGCCTTCCTCACTGAGTTGAAAGAGTATGCTTATCAGCATGCCAGGCCCTCCGAAAAGCACTCACTTTCCACCCTGCAAATGACACCTTCACTTCATTCACCACAGGGTCTGGCTGTATAATGAAATTCATTACTTTCAGAGAGGATAACTCTGACTAGTGTCTTTTACACCTCTACCTCTTCTGTTCTTAAATAGTTCAGTCATATAAGTGGCTGACTATGTGATAAGAAACAGAACTATTTTTTTTAGACTTGGACCAAACAGATAAGAGTGCAATTAAAATAACACTCCACCTGCCCGTTTTGGGCATAGTACTGCCCTACAAAGGGTTAAAATAAAATAAACAGCAAAAACATTTAAGTGAATGACGAAGATGATTATTTAAAAAAATTTAAAATCTGGCGTTTTTCGCACAAAAATCCCATCAGATATCACAATATTAACAAAATTTACTGATCACTAATTTTGTAAGATAACTCATTGATGCTCGTGAAAAGACGCGATAATAAAAAATATTTACAGATAATCAGTAATTTTGATTAAAATATTGACACCTAGTGCATTAAATAATCAGGAATCTACTGTACTTTAAATCGTTTAAAAATTTAACGTTTCATATAAATTTAAAAACCACAAAGAATCGAACATTAACTAAATAAATAAACAAAATATAAATAATATTACTGTACTTTAAAACAAACAAAAGTTACACATTAATAATTCATTTATTTCCAATTTGATACTTTCCAAAAAATAATTAATAAATTGATAATTAAAAAAGAAAAAAATAATAAACCATATATTAAATATAAATAACAATAGATCTATGTACAAATTTATTAATTAATTTAATTACTTAATTAATAATAATCATCATAAAAAACAATATTAAAAAGCTAACATAATAATAATAATAATAATAATAGATTAAATAATTGTGACCAAATGAGAAGCTCTAAAGCTCACGCAATTTAAATAACAACTTACACACAAATTCTAATATTAATATACTTAAAAACCTTTTTTATTATATCATACAAAATAATATATAATTAAATTGTACATAAAAAAAAATCAGTTAATAATTTTAACCTCAAAATAATAATAATCATAAAAACTTATAACTAAAATAAACCCAACATATACACATCGTTAACAAAAAAAGAAAAAATCGAAACAAACAAGAAAAACACTTTTACAAATTATTAGGCTTATATAATTAATACAAATAATATATTATTATTTTTTTTAATATATATATTTTTTTGATATATATTTGTTCATGGAACTTTTGTTTTATTTTTCAATATATTATATTTTTCATTTTATTAAATAATCAATTCACATTAAATAAATAATAATAATAATAACAACAATAATAATAATGAATAATAATAAAAGTTCATTGTATATTCTTATTCAACGAATACCTAATAATAATAATCATAGTAATAATTAATTAATAGTAATTATTATTAATAAATAGCACTAATATAGTTCGGTACCAATTGTTTTTTTTTCCATACACATCATACTTCGTTTTTTCTTTTTTTTTTTATATATTATTACAAATATGTATATCAGCATATAATAATATTTATGTATATATGTATATATATGCATATAAATTACAACATTAATATTTCATTATAATGACTCTTCGAACGCGGCCATCATGTCACTTTGCTTGTTCATATCTATCTGATTGGCGAGCTGAAAACAAAAAGAAAACAAAAATCAACGTATTATCCCTTTATAGGTTTGTGGTAAGTACGAGGCGTGTTCAGAAAGTAAGTACTGTTTCATTCTACTGCCGCCGTAGCGCTGCAATCGGTATTCCGCGCATGCGCACTAGTCGTCCTTGTTAACTGGCTATCGACACACACCATTGTAGTTGTTCTACGTTGCGTTTTCAGTTTTCTCTGAACGTTTAAAATTGATACTGTTGTACTGTTTTTACGCCGGTCCGTAGTTCACATTTTGCCCACTGTCGGCACTGTGATAGGGTTGCTGCTGCCGATAGATAGTGCAGCGGTCACACCTCTCGCAGTGCATGTACCAAGTGGCAAGATGGTATCTACCCACCGGTCGATGCGATAGTTGAAGGTGACTAGACAGTATCGAGTCTACGCGATCGAAGATTGATACAGAGGAATTGATAGCTCAACCTTGAGTCAGTTCTTTCTGTCATTTACACCTCCCTTCCCTACCCCTCGCTTCACCGGCGACTGCTCCTCTTCGAAGGCAGCGGTAAAAGGTGCTCGCTGCGTCGGCGACTGCTCGTATTTGATTAGGCAGCAGTACAGACGACCCCGCTTCGCTTCACCGGCAACTGCTCCTCTTCGGAGGCAGAGGTGAAAGGTGCTCGCTGTGTCGGCGACTGCTCGTATTTGATTAGGCAGCAGTACAGACGACCCCGCTTCGCTTCACCGGCAACTGTTCCTCTTCGGAGGCAGCGGTAAAAGGTGCTCGCTGTGTCGGCGACTGCTCGTATTTGATTAGGCAGCGGTACAGACGACCCCGCTTCGCTTCACCGGCAACTGCTCCTCTTCGGAGGCAGCGGTGAAAGGTGTTCGCTGCGTCGGTGGCTGCTCCTAATCATTTACGCAGCGGTAAAGACGACCTCCACCCCTTCGCTATAAGCATCTGGTTTTTTTGTTTAACTACGCCGCCGGAAGCCCGGCCGGTCCTATGAGCTCTACAGACTGCGCTACTAAAAGCCAGTGGCGAAAAAAAGTTTAAGACAATTAGTGATCCCGCCGATTGTGAGATTCGTTCTGTAATAAGATTTTCGAACGCAAAGAATGTGAAACCGGCTGAAATTTATCGTCAACTTCGAGATGTTTACGGGGAAGACGTGATGAGTGAGAGTTCCTCTCAGTTTGTTCAAAACAAACGGAGCGGAATGCTCAGTAACTGAATTGTGTTGCTTCATGACAATGCTCGGCCCCATACCGCTGGTGACACTCAAACATTGGTTCGACAATTTCGTTGGGCGCAGTTCGATCTCACCCGCACTACAGCCCGGACTTGGCACCGTCTGACTACCACTTGTTCCTACACATGAAGCGTGAGCTAGGTGGCCAGCGCTTTGAAACCCGACGATGAAGTTAAAATTACCATGGAGTCGTGGCTACATTTGTTGGCAGGAACCTTCTACGAAGAGGGTATAGACAAATTGATCGCCTGCTACGACAAGTGTTTGAACATAGGTGGAAACTATGTTGAAAAATAGTTTAAGGTTTGGGCTTTCATGTAGAAATAAAATTGTTTTACTTGTTTTTTTTTTTAAAAACGGTACTTACTTTCTGAACACGCCTCGTATACTTACCAGTGGCAGTAAGGTTGATTTTTTTTAAAGAATAAGCTATGCAGTTGAACCCTATTGGCATTTTATGGCTTTATAGATGTTCTCTTGTTAAGTAGACTATCCACATTTTGAAATTAGTGCGCAGTGACCACTTGCCTCATGAGTTACACGATTGTGGTAAGGATTCATATCAGCGTACGCAACCGTGTTGTTTTGTTCTAAGTTTAGTACAGTGCTTAGAAAATTTGAGTATTTTACGGGAAAGCAAGCATTCATGCTAATATAAAGTTGAGATAAGTTATTCTACACATTTTTCTGTTATGAATTCTGTTGTAAGTTGTTTTAATAAGTATTCTTACCACTAAACATTATGCGATTCCCATTTCAATAAACGTTCCTTGGTAAGTATATTTACCAGGGGTTGATACTAAGTATATATACCAGGGGTTGATACGCGGGCGTAGCTGTACCCATTTTACTGTGTTTATTGATTATCAAAAGACATTATGAAATCAGAACATATAAATTAACACCAACACATTATCACATATTAAAGTGGTTTCGAAACTTACCGCTTCTCTTCTTCTTCTGTCTTGTTCCCGTTGCCGCTGTCTCTCTCGTTCACGTTCAGCAGCCACTTTATCACCACCACCATGGCCAGGACTTGACGTGTCTTCTGGTGGTATGACTAATGTTTTTACATCTTCCACTCTAGATTGCTCTGCAGCAGTTTTCCTTCACGCACAAAGAAACAGACAATAATTAAGTTAACTTTTGAGCCATAAGATATTTTAACTACTGTATACAAAAAATTCCGCCTTCTTTAAGATGTTTGTGTTGTCACCACCACCCGTTCTAATTAATCATTTACTGTGTTGACGGCCTTCAATACTTCTCCCGGCCCTTGTCGGCGCGGTAGGCCCTTTGGCGGCGTACCGACAAAGGGCTTTGTAGCCAAGGCCGAATGAGTAACCGCCCTCTACCACAGTGCTCAAAGCAACTATATAAAAAGCGCTACACTGAGCCGAGAGATTCAATTCCACCAGTCTCTAGCATCAACGAGACGTCCATCCCGGCACATGGCTACAGGACTCCAGCGAAGACTTATCGATGAATGACCCTGCAAGAGAAAAGATGATGCTTCCGCTCACCGACCCGTCGAACAGACCATCATCGCCCACCGATGGGAGCGATGCCCACAGCAATCCCTCGACCGAGCCTTACGCCCACCGAATCCGACGAAGCAGCCATCGACGCACTACTGCGAGAGAAGAAGATGATGTCTCAGCTGGACGACGACAAGCCATGTCGCCCAGCTCCTCGACCGCCACGACAACTATGACCGACGCTTCCCATCAAGACGACCACCACTTAAGCAGCCTTTTTCCAGGCCACCAAATATGAAAGGTTTTAACTCGCCATCCGGTGATGGTGTGTTAATTTCTTTTTAATGTGTATCAATAGTTTACCTCACTGGTTTATATTAGGGATAAGTCAATTCCAAATATCACAATTTTCAAAAAAAAAAAAAAACCAAATACAGTTGAACTTCTATAACTGGAATTGAATTTCAATCCCTTCAACCTTCGATGCATTTACCATGTAAAAAGTCATATAACTCGAATTTTGCCATTCTAAATCGAACTATTTATTTCGTTTCTTTTGACAAAATTTGTACCTAGTTCTCAAAATAGTAGTTTTGGTTTTTTGAGAAATGTAGGTACAGTGCTGCTTCTTTCATTAATTATACAAGAAAATGTTCGATCTTAAAAATGGTACAGACCCTCAAAGTCATCTGGTTACCTTTGTATCTAGGCCTTAACAGACATAAACCAAAAGTATGAATTTCTTTTAATTGATGAATCTTTGGTCAACCACAGTTTCATTATTACATAATTTTCATTATTTACATGAACCACTGCGGTTAACCGCCTAGGTGCATATAAACTGTAAAAAGAAATAAAAATACAAATGTTACCTTGCTTTTTCGAGTGCTTCTTCCTCTTCTCTTTCTCGCCTCCTTTCATTTTCTAACCTTAGCCTTTCTCTTTCCGCTTGTTCCTTTTGATGCCGCCTCTGTTCTTGCTGTTCTATTAGCGCTCTCTGCTGTTAAAAACAAGATCAATGATCAATACCAAATTATTCAACAACAACGTTTTATGAACCATTTAAGTATTAAATTTACCACATCTGCACATACTCTTCAGTTGATCTTCACTGCACTACAACTTTACTATTAAATTTCAGCTGAATTGGCGTAGTAATTTTGCCTCCATCTATATTATATAAAATTCGATGTACGTGTGTGTGTGTGTGTGTATGTTCCCCTTTATCTTGTAAATTACTGAACCTATTTTCATGCAGTTTTTTTTATGTTGTAACTACGATGCCAATGCAGGTTTTAGGCTATTGAAATCCTTCGAAAGTTAGCCCTAAAGGGTTGAAAATAATGTTTATGTCCTACATTAAGGCTTTTATGAAGTTAGATAATCTGCTACTTTTAAACCAGCTGATGAGATTCAAATAAAGATTTGTCATAAATAAAGTCATACGATTTAGCAAACAGTGACGTGGTGCTAAGGATCAGCTGGTGACAACATCACATGATAATTTTATTGTATTTTATTATGTAGATACGATTTTGTATTGTTGAGTATTTTATAAAAGTAAAGTTCTGTTTTTCTTTAATTTGTATTAATTTTTTTTTAATTGATGAGTGATCAATTTCTGCTAAATATTAAAAAAAAAATGATTACACTATTTTTCACGTGCAAAGCCGCGACGAGGCATGCTAATTAGAAATAAAATACACACGCATTCCGAAAAATTGCAAACAAACTCAATTTTACCTTTTTCGCGTTTTCTTTTGCCTGTTTCTTAAATGCCTGAAAACTGTCGGCCATTGAAGATTTCAACGAAGCCGTTGTTGGAGGAGCTGGCACGACAGTAGGTGTAGGGGACTGCGCCAACGATGACCACGAGCTGGCGTTTTTCAGGTTCGGTTCCACAACCTAACACAAACACAAATGCAATAATAAATTAATCAACGGTACACAATTCGTTCACAAAACAAATATACTTCTCTCGTACAAAGAGAACATGAAAATTGCAACGTTAAAGTTAAAATCATTTTGCGTTGAAGTTAAAATCATTTTGTCAGCTTTGACCAAATGACATCCATCAAGATAAAATTTGAATACTAAATCACCTTTAAAACACTACAATGTACAGTAAAATCTCACTAATTCGGAATTCGCGATATTTCGTACTTTTTTTTTGTTTTGTTTTTTTGCGCCCTGGAGACTCCAGGAGGAGTATAGGACATGTCGTCAGATATAACACCTGAAATACATATAAGAATCACACAATGTATCACTACTATCAACAAAGAAATTCTTGTACGCTATAAAAAGTTTCACCGATCAAGTAATTTTTTAGATTTTTTTTAAAGGAATTCAAATCCTCACAACGCTTTAAAGATTGGGGTAATTTATTTATGAATTTTCTCCCTGCATAAGTAAATTTTTGTTCAAACAACTACTCCAAGAAGAGCAGCTTTTTTAATTTTTTAAGAAGTTTTTAAGTTAAAAATTAATAGTGCTACTTGAAAAAATAATAGCTTTTAACTGTCTACTAAAAATAGTTCCATCCTGTTATACATTATTGGTTACTCAGTGAAGAAAACGTTTCACAATTTCCCCACGTGAAGTGAGAAACCACATAGATGAACTTATTGAATTTACAGACTTCAATGACTATTATCTAGTCCTAAGAGAGATGCGCCAACAAGTTATAAGAAAACAGTGTAGCGAAGAATTATAGAAAAAAATAATAAGTTTTTATTCTAAGCAACCTCAAATGATCCCTGAGGATATTTGTCAACCCTCTACTTCAACAAGTGCCAAATAATCGGTACGTAAGTACAGTGTTTTAATTAAATATCATTTTACACTGGACATTTATTATTTAACAATATTTTTACTGCCGTAAATATTTTTATTTCTATACTTTTAACTTTGTTGTTTTTCAATATACTGTACTGTGAATTCATTAAACATCGATATTTCAGACAAGTAGCGTTTATTTTTTAATTTTAATTGCCTAAATTATTCAAATTTAAGATGTAAACAAATATTCGCGATAATTCGGACTTTCAATAATTCACTTCCCCCCAATTAGTCCGAATTAGTGAGGTTTTACTGTATAACAAATTAGAGAAGTAGATATTCTGATAATATCTAAAGGAGAGTGCGTTCGAGAATTCTAAAGGACCAAGATTTCAAAGGTGTTAATGTAAATAATAAATAGGGTTTTCTAAGAAATAGAAATATAACACACAAAAGGTTATACATAGTATAGGTCAGGCTATTGTTGTACAGCTACCTAAAAGAGCGTTTTTTTTTTTTTTTTGGTCTGACTGTTCTGCAATTACTGCTAATGCAGACTGTGAATGATGAAATGATTTTTTATAACGTATGAAAATATGCCGTGCCTGAATGGGATTCAAACCCAAGACCGCATAATGAGAGGCGAGCACGTTACCAACTACGCCAGTGTGGCTGGCTAAAGGAGTCGGGTGTCTATTTATATAATTGGTTCTTTTTGTAACCATTATATTTAATTATACTGAATTGTTTACGTTTTGAAAAAACTTGTATTTTTATTATTACTATATCGAAAATCTCTGTCCTTCTCGTGACTTCTATGACTTCATCTATATAAGGAGCACGCCATTTTGGAGTTGAGAGAGTCTTTGATCCGTATTCGACAAGTGTATACCATGTAGTGCTTTACAGTTACGTTAGAAGAAGGCCAAGAACACAAGAGGTAGAGGTTTAAAACACATTGGTCAAGAGTTTTCTCCTCTGAAAGTAATGATATTCATTATACAGACAGACCCTAAGGAGAATAAAATGAAGGTATCATTTGCAGGGTGGAAAATACGTGATTTTAAGAGAGCCTGCATGGTGATAAGCATACTTTTCAACTCAGTGAGTATTGGTATGGTAAACCACCTCACTCCTCATTTTACTTAGTAAAGTGTCTTGAGATTCAAAACAGCCTTTCAGCTAATGACCTAAACAACAACTGCATTGATAGTACTCGCCATTCCAGCAGCGCTTCACGCTGCTTCTGTGTCTCGGCCTCAGAGGGGTAGGTAGATCAGAATTCATATGTGCCGGCCGCATTGGCGCAGTTGGTAACGTGCTCGCCTCTCATCATGCGGTCTTGGGTTCGAATCCCATTCAGGCATGGCATTTTTTCATACGTTACAAAATATCATTTCACCCTTCACCGTCTGCATTAGCAGTAATTGCAAAACAGTCGGACGTTAAACCAAAAAAAAAAAAAAAAAAAAAAAAAAAAAAAAAAAAAAAAAAAAAAAAAAAAAAAAAAAAGAATTCATATGTGGATCAGAACCATTTGCCACAAGGTGAATGAATGAATGAACGTTACGTACCTGTAACGTTTTGTTAATAAAAATTTGCCTAAAAAACCGTTAACGGCAAACCCCAAAAAACCGAAATTTGGTTTTTGTAGTTTACTCAGCGAACCGGTGGGTTAAGGGAAACTTTGGTTATATAATGTTGAAGTACATTTTTGTGGGGCACAAAACAGGTTCACGCATTTTAGGATGTTAGGATTTTCATTTGAATGAAAATTATTCTATTAAAACAATTCATTTGTCTCATTGACAACCTCGGCCAAATAAAAATAACAAAAATATAAATGTACGTACCTTAGGTTTATATGAACCGGTGAAGTTAGTGGTGACAGGAGCTGAATTTTTATTGAGATCAGTTGTTGGCACCATAGGGGGAATGATAGATTGCGCCTGCGACATTGGTATTGTTGGTGCTGGCGGAACAGCAGTTGTAGGTGGCATGGAAACAGGCATCGAATTGTTTAGAAGACCTGTAAAAAATAATCAATTCATTATTACATTATTTACTACATGATTTCAGCAGAGTTTGACTTCCAATTCGCTCATAACAGGCAGGTGGAGTGTTAAATTATTTGCACTTGATCTGCTACTTTCAGGGCTACAAAAAATAGTTCTGTTTCTTATCACATAGTCACCCATAAATGACTATATGACAAATGACTAAAGCACTTAACAACAGAAGAGGTATAAAACTCTTTTATACAAATGACTGAAGATGTATTATCTTCTGTAGATATTTAATAAAAAAAAAGTTTTTAGTTTCAATTATATGTTATTTACTCTGATGATGGTGGATCCACCGAAACACATGTAAGTGAAAATAAAAGTTGACACAGTTAAAAAGGAAGGTTAGTGAAATTTATTATATAAAATTGAATTAATTTCAAACTGGAGGATGCATTATAAAGATTTATTTTGGAATGAAGGATTAAAGTTCAACAATACTTACCATCAGTGTGTGAAATATTTGGAAGAATCAACGATTTGTCATCTTTGGGACTATCAGGTAATGGATCAAAGACCGAAGGAAGCACTGTCGTTAAAGAATCAGAGTCTTGTTTGATATTCGTTAACTCTGGCGGCACCAGTTGCGACGACGGAATGATCGATTGCGGCATCGATACTGGCGCTTGCAATGAAGACTGTAACGGTAGAACTGGTTTTATATCTGGTAACAATAGTTGAGGTGACGGCTTTATGTCTGGCGGCACTATCGAATCTGCAAAACGGAGAAAAAATTTTTAAGTCATTAAATACTTGCGCAATTAATTTCTAAAAGTCTCCGTCCATGATACAATTTGCCTGGTTTACACGATTACCTGCAGTATCTGGAGTACCTGAATTTTCTGAAGTAATCAACACCAAGTACGAGGTGCGGTTGGAAAGTTTTAAGAATGGGCTTGTAATGGTACAATGGTGGTACTTACATGCTACTCTGATGCATCACCCTCCTTCAAAATAGTCCCCTTCCGACTGAACACACCGACTCCAACGGTGTTTCCACTTTTGGAAACAATCCTGGAAATTTTTTTCCTGTAGTGTGTTAAGAACGCTCTCCGTATTTGCGTGGATGTCTTCAATCGAGTCAAATCGCTTCCCTTTCAGTGAAAATTTCAGTTTAGGAAACAGGTAGAAGTCCGCAGTGGCCAAATCAGGGGAATATGGCGGTTGTGGAAGTACAGGAATGTTGAATTTGGTCAAAAATTCAACGATGGAGAAGTCACGATGAGCCGGAGCATTGTCATGGTGTAGAACCCAACTCCTATCTTTCCACAATGCAGGCCTTTTCTACCGCACCTTTTCGCGCAAACGCTGAAGGACACATTTGTAGTATTCCTGGTTAATTGTCTGTCCTCCAGGCGTAAATTCATGATGCACAATACCGGTATAATCGAAAAAGGAATCGAAAAGACGACCAGACCGTGGTTCATCTTCAAATGATTTGCAGCCATTTTTAAACCTGTTGAACCCGACAATAACATTTGACTGGCTCATACAATTATCTTCAAAAGCTGTTTTTAATAGTTCATAAGTCTCAGAAGCTGATTTCCCGGTTTGGAAACAAAATTTCACAGAAACTTGTTGCTCCGTTTTTACGCCCATTTTCATGCAGACAGAATCCGGCAACAAGCACTAACAGACCCGCACTCAATCAGCTGCCACAGCGAACTGAATAAAGGCAATGCAGTTTCCTGTCAGAGGGCGTTCAAGGACAAGGCAATGATTCACTCCCCACTCTCCGTGTACCCACCCGCCAAACAAATAAGCAGTACCAAATCCATTCTTAAAACTTTCCAATCACACCTCATATAATCATATAATTTGGGTTACTTTTCCACTTCCCCGACAAATTTCAAGTTAAACACCTCCAAATTACGAGGGCTATTCAGAAAGTAGATTACGTTTTCGTCTGTTGCCGCAAGGGGCGGGGCAATCGCGGACATTTTGGTATGTGGGCGTTCTGCCGTTCAGTGGCTATCCAGCCGTGCTAGTGAGAGGGTGATCGCGCTGCTCGTTCCGTTTTTATAAGCTTTTGAAATGTGTGCTGCAATCGCAAATCCCGCGAGTTGTGAAGTACGATCTGTGATAAGGTTTTTGTTGGCAAGCAACCATAAACCAAAAGAAATTTACCGGAAACTGTGTGCAGTGTATGGAAATGACATTATCACTGAAGGTGGAGTTCGTCAGTGGTGCATTCGCTTTAAGAATGGCCGAACTAATGTCCATGACGAAGAGAAGAGTGGTCGACCGAGCATTGTGACTGATGAACTGACTGAGAAAGTCAATGAAAAGGTGCGTGAAAACCGCCGTTTCACAATAACGGAGCTTTCCCTTTGTTTCCCACAAATTTCAAGAACTTTGCTGTACGAGATTGTTACACAAAAGCTAGGCTACCACAAATTCTGTGCAAGATGGGTGCCAAAACTCCTTACAGAACACCACAAGGATCAGCGCATGGCTGCATCATTAACATTTCTTGATGGTTACGACAAAGCTGGTGAGTCATTTCTTGACCGAATCGTAACGGGAGACGAGACGTGGGTAAAACATGTTACCTGCGAGACAAAATTACAGTCTATGGAGTGGGGACACACACATTCCCCTAAAAAACCAAGAAAATGTCTCCAAACATTGTCTGCAAGGAAGATTATGGCGACTGTTTTTTGGGATAGGAAAGGTGTTATTCTTATCGATTTTTTGGAGCGTGGTACAACAATCAACTCTGAGAGGTATTGTCAAACGTTGCAAAACTTAAGAAGAGCGATTCAAAACAAACGTCGGGGAAAGCTGACGAACAAAATTTTGTTTTTGCATGACAATGCCAGACCTCATACGGCAAATCGCACTCAAGGTGTCCTTGATGGATTCAAATGGGAGATTTTTCCTCATCCGGCTTATAGTCCCGACCTTGCACCCAGCGACTTCCACTTGTTTCCAAAGATGAAGAACTGGCTTGCAACACAACGTTTCATGACGACGTGGAACTGCAGGCGGGCGTGACTAACTGGCTGACATCTCAGGCGGCTGAATTTTACGATGAAGGCATTTCAAAACTTGTTCACCGCTACGACAAGTGCCTCAATTTGTTTGGTGACTATGTAGAAAAGTAGTGTTTAAGTTGCTCTTTCAGATGTACATAATAAATTTTTTTTTCTGTAATTTGTTATTTTTTTATTCCAAAACGTAATCTACTTTCTGAATAGCCCTCGTAGTATCATTATATTAAAATTAGTCCCATAATGTAGTGAATAAATAAATAAATTTCAACAGATTAATAATTTAACCTTAAAAAATCTGGTGTGAAACACTCACACAACTTTCTCTTGCCAATGCAAATATTGAACAATGTACCCTAAAATTAGTAATAAAACATTAGCAATAAACAACAAAACTAAC
Organism: Catonia carolina; assembly: GCA_035578175.1. Lineage (NCBI taxonomy): Eukaryota > Metazoa > Arthropoda > Insecta > Hemiptera > Achilidae > Catonia > Catonia carolina. The sequence goes on from JAQMRL010000008.1 coordinate 6,634,030, forward strand.
CTCAATAGACATAACCTAATTTTAATCATGAGTGAAAGATGCAAAATGAAAATCAACCTGAGTTTGGCTTATAAATATGAAAAATCACTCTTTCACGTTAAACTAGGCTCTGTAGAGAAAAGTGCTCAAAATAAAAGTTGTAGATTTTTTAATTTTCTATAAATTTGATTATATACACAGATGTCGTAAAATGCATGCTAAGGCTGAAATCGTAAAAAATCTATTTTTTACACGTTTTCGTGAGAACAAAATAGAAAACCGCTAATTACTGCTTAACTAAGCATTATACGTACAAAAAAATGTTTGAAATAAAATTTATAGGATTTTAAATTCTCTACAACTTCTATTATATACATTTTTGCGCTAAAATGCATATTAAATATGCAATCTTAAAAAAACAATTTTTTTATGAAAAAAACAATCTCCCCAAGAATTTCAGCAGACATAGCACCTAACTTATCTTGTAAAGCATAAAAAATTTAGTAAATGAAGCGATTTTAAAAAAATTGTAGGAGCTGTTTTTGAGAAAATCGCAAAAAATTACACGAATAAACTACTACTTCTGGTTGACCGATTTTGATGAAATTCTTCGTGTCAGGTCCGGTAGTAGTATCTAACTTAAGTTTCAAGTTTCAAGTTCACATGATGTTGCATTCTTGAGACATTCTGTTCACACGCACACACACAAACAGAACAATCGCTAAAAACATTTTTTTTGGGTTCAGGGGGTCTGAAAACGTGTAAATCCGGTGAAAAATTTATTTCAAAAAATTGACATGAAAATAATACTTTCCTTTTATATATTCATATAGGCAAGAGAAAATCAAAATTAAATTGTTCAACTTTATGATTCAATTCATAGCAGAAAGAATACCTGGGTGTGTCTCCACAAAGCTACTGTTACTGTACCGGCACTGTTAGACGATCGTTCATTATCTCACCATTAACTCGTAGTCAGAAAATAATTTTCTATATAGGGTGTCTTGTCAGGAGTAATTTAAACAATGATTGCACCAATAATATTTAAAAATCGCTAAAAAGGTACTTAAATTAATTGAAAACAAAATTAAAAATCTAGTGTAAAACACACGACTTTCTCTTGCCACTGTAAATAATGAAAAAAATACAACCTACCTTTGAACATTAGTAAACAATGTAAAATGAAAATCAACCTCTGTATAACTAAAAAATACTGAAAATCACTAATTGATGCTAAACTACGCTCTGTAAAAACAAAAAAAAAACACCTTGAAATAAGAATTATAAATTTTTTCCTGTAACTCTTGATTATACGAGATACGTTCGTAAAGTAAGTTCCGTTTTGAAATAAACAAAGATCAAGTACAGATACAACAATTAAATTTATTTCATAACAACCTACAACTCTTAAACTATTTTTCGACATAACTCCCGTGATTTTCCAGGCATTTGTCATACAGTGGTACAAGCTTTTGTATACCCTCTTCACAGAATGCTGCCACCTGTGTAGTCAACCAAGAGGTAACATGTTTTTTCAGCTCTTCATCGCTGTTCAACCGCTGACCGCCAAGGAAAGACTTCAGATGCAGAAACAAATGAAAGTCGCTGAGAGCGAAGTCAGGGCTGTACGAAGGATGGTCTAACAAGTCCCAGCCAAAGTTCTGAAGGAGTCTTTTTGTCTCATTCGCAGTGTGTGCCGCTTGTGAAATTCGATCAGTGATTTGTTTCCTGAATGCAAAAAACGTTAAACCAATTCATCGACAAATCTGCTAGGTTTATGGGCCAAATGCGATGAGCGATTCAATGGTGAGAAGATGGGTTAAACAGTTCAAAGAAGGGCGTGATACAGTGCACGATGAAGATCAAAGTGGACGTCAATCTGTGGTTAGTGAAAAACCGATTCATGCAGTTGATAACATATTGGTTGACTGCACAGGCGGCAGCATTCTATGAAGAGGGTATACAAAAGCTTGTACCACGCTATGACAAATGCCTGGAAAATCACGGGAGTTATGTCGAAAAATAGTTTAAAAGTTGTAGATTTTTATGAGATAAATTTCGTAGTTATGCGTGTAGTTGTTCTTTTTTTATTTCAAAATGGAACTTACTTCACGAACGTACCTCGTACACCTTTTTGTTGAGGAAGGCATTGGTAAACCACCTCACTCGTTTTATTTAGTAAAGCTTCTAGAGGTTCAAACCAGCCTTTCAGCTGATAACCTAAACAACATGAATGTATATAAAAACGTACAATTTCGAAGTATGCTTTTAAATTTCAATATTTTACCTCTGTAAATTGAGAAAAAAATTGGTCGTTTCGTATTCAAATTAGAGTTCCAACTGTAGAATCACTATTTGACCAGATTTTTTTAAATTTATTTATTTAACGTCGCATCAACTACAACGGTCATTAGCGACGACGTTGGGGTGGAACTCTTTGTACGATGAAGGATGAAATGATTTTTTGTAACGTATGAAAATATGCCGTGCCTGAATGGGATTCGAACCCAGGAACGCATGATGAGAGGCGAGCACGTTACCAACTGCGCCAATGCGGCCAGATTTTTTGTTTTAAATTGATATGATACTTACTGGAATCATTGTTAGGTACAGAACTGTGTTGACTAATCATTGAATTCTGAGGAGCAGATACAATATTGGGTTGCGTTGTGACATTGGAAGGTGGTGGTACGACAACAGACGTCGGTTGCGAAGAAGCAAGCGGTTGTTGGGGTTGTGGTTGTTGCGTAGGTGCAGGGGTTGGTGGCGTGGGAGCAGGCGGCCTTTTAACTGGTGCCGGCGCAGCTGTTGCAAGGGCAGTCGGCCTTGCCGGTTGTGGAGGGAGTATATGACTAATAACTGGTTGTGGCTTCTTTAAGCCTCCGACTGTAAAACAAAATAAAATTTATTTAATTAAACATTTACTTTAAACGTAAAAATTTTCTACAATTCAATCTTAATATTTAAAAAGATAACGGTTTTTTGCAGTTTATTCTCAGCTCCCAATCAACCTTCTTCAAAATAAAGCTTTACGCACACAGATTTTCCATCGTATATCATTATTACGATGGTGGTTTGAAAAGCAACATCTGTAACGCTGTAAATAAAAAAATTACTTAGACAAAAATATTTTAATGTAATACATCTTAAAACTACAGCATTTTACTATTTTTCAATATAGCATTAAAATTTATGCTTTTGTCATAGCATTTCACTAATTTACAGATTACTTCTTTATAAAATTCACCGCCTGGAAAAATATTGAATCTTTCATGAAATTTTGAAGTTTGTCATCATCATCGAAGTGCTGCGATGCAAGCCACATCTTCATGTAATTGTAAAGATGAAAATCACTTGGTGCCAAGTCAGAGCTGTAAGAAGGATAATCAAAATCCGTTTGATTTGAATTGCTTTAAAAGCGCTTCAGTTTTTCAAGCACTGTGAGGATAAGAGTTGTAATAGAAAAACACAACACCAGATGTCAGCATATCTTGATGTCTGTTCTGAATGGCTTGCTTAAGTTTCTTTAAAGTTTCACAGAAGACATCTGAAGTGATCGTCGGAGATTCCATAAATTAAACCAGCAAAACTTCCTCGGCATCCAAAAAAACTGTAGCCATAACCTTCCTTGATGACAGTTTGGTGGACAAATGCTTAAATTTTTATCATGACTATGTTGAAAAATAGTGAAAAGCTGTAATTTTAAGATAGATGTATAATAAAATATTTTATCTATGTAATTTTTTTGTATTTACATGTAAACAGAGGTTGCGTTTCGAACTGCGCCCTCAAAATTCCAAATTCCTGATTAATGTAAAAATGAACAAATAAGTTTTTTTTTTATGTCTGTTACTACCATAACAAAAACAGGATTTTTAATTATACACACACAAATACATGTTTTCTTTTTAATTTTAATAAACAGAAAATATAAAAATTACATCGTAAAATAGATTTTTTTTATGAACACATTAAAAACATGAGTTTTGGGTCAATTGATCATGTCATAAAAGATATCAGTAGTAAAAAATTTATGAATATTATTTATCTTTGGAATTTTTTCAAAATCAAAATGTTTCCAAAAGATAGCAGCACCTAACGTCTTTGCAGAAGTTACCTTTGTTTTATATGATACTGTATTGTTTTAAAATATAAAAATCTGTAGGAGTTCACAAAATTTGGAAATTCAAGATGGAGTGTTAAATTATTTGCACTCGATCTGCTATTTCCAGGGTTACAAAAAAAATAGTTCTTATTACATGTTCAGCCAATTAAATAAGTGAAGGATTTAACAACAGAACTGGTACAGTTGTATAAGACACTAGTTATCTCCTCTTAGAGTAATGAATTTCATTATACAGCCAGACCCTATATAAATTCATTATACATGAATTTCATTATCTCCTCTAAGAGTAATGAATTTCATTATACAGCCAGACCGTTTGGTGAATGAAATGAAAATGTCATTTTTAGGGTGGAAAGTAGATGCTTTTCAGAGGGTCTGGCATGCTGATAAGCATACTTTTCCACTCACTGAGGAAGGCTTTGTAAAACCATCTCACTCCTCGCTTTACTTAGTAAATAGTAAAACCTCTAGAGGTTCAAAGCAGCCTTTCAGCTGATGACATGAACAACAACTGCAATGTATTTCAATACTATTTATAATCCACAGAACAGTATCCAATGTAATGAATTACGAAAGAAGATTTCAGTATTCTTGGACTTCATTTACTGATGCAAATGGTTTTTTTATTTTATTTTAGGTTGCCTCCTATTTTGAGGCAACAGTATGAAAAATCTTCAGCATCATACATACTTCTAATAAAACGATGGCATGATAGCTACAAAAATCGAAGATATTTTAAAATTCTTTAAAAATTGCTGTATTTTTGTTTATACAACAGTAATAAACAATCGTAAAAATACTGTATATTCACTTCTCTTTTTAAACTCAAAAAATGTCATTGCGTGTTTCTCAATATTTTGGATAAGTCAGGCTATACTGTATTTAATTTCAGAACTTCACAAAATAAAAACCGTAAATGTCTCCCGAAAATGAAATTAAGAACAAAAATAAAAAAATAAATCAAAACGATAAAAATACAATTACAAAATAATCCAAAACAAGTAAACGAATAAAAATAAAAAAAATACAAATTATGAACTCATAAAAACATTATATACATAAACAAACTACAAATAAATTACAACAAAACATAATAAATAATTGTTTTATTACACAACACAGTGACAGAAATAAATAACAAGAAATGTGATTAGACAATGTTTGTTAAAACTATGTAAACATTTTCGTTTTAGTTAACCGTAAATTCTCTTTTTTGTGACTGTGTTTGTGATAATAACAAGGATATTATAGAAACAACTGTGATGAACCTATTTCTCATGCTAAAGTGACATCTGTTATTAAACTTTTCGTTTATTTTACGAGCCTGTAGCAGGGAACTAAGCATGCTTGATTTCTCATTCAGAAGAGTATATGAGACCAAAGAGCCTAGAAATCCTTTAAAAAAAAAAACAAGAAAAAAGTGAACACACTCTACTTTCTCTTGCCAATGTAAACAATGAATATAGCTATGTTTAAAAATACTGTAAATCACTAAATGACGCTAAACTAAAAGCTCTGTAGAAATTGAACTCTTGAAATAAATATTGTAGAGTTTTTAATTTTGTACGACTTTGGTCTCAAGTACATACAGGGTGGGTAAAAAGTCTGAAATGACTTAATATTTAGAATGTAAGGGAAATTTCAAAATATATGCAAATGTGAACCTTAGTTGAATACAAAAACTATTTTATGATGAATCAAAAAATTTTGTTCCACAATCTTGAATGTAACTTAATTTTTTTTAAATAGGAACATATTCATGCGACACATGATTTCAATGTGAAATTTCGAGACAATTTGAATATGGAAAACCTCAAAAATAGCGAATCTCGTACAGTTTAGAAGATATTTACATTTCTTTATATTTCCGCAACACCTTATTGAATGTCGTGTATTTTTTTAACTTAATTACATTCAACAAAAACATGCAACTCATTAAATGTTCATCTTCAAGACAAATATCAAATAACGATGCCAAAATAAATATCAAGAAAATGGCACAATAAAAATGTTTACAAATTTAATTCATAACATTTTATTATTGTTAATAAACAATTTGTTTTTTTTTTAACAACTTTTTGTCACTGTAGCACAGAAATATCAAATAATAAATAAAACTAATATGATACTTCCTAATAACGACTAGGCATACGAAAGTTTGTAGAACGTTATGACAAAAGATAAAAAAAATATGAAAACTGCATAGAAAAATAGAGAAACATGTAAAGTAGTAACTAAAACATTTTATTTTGGAAAAAATCTGTGACAGTTTATTTTTTAAAAGAAATCAGACCGTACTTTCCAAATAACTCTCGTATAATACTTTTAGAATTTTTCAAATTTTGACTCAAAATTTATTAAATTGTATCATTTATTTGATAATATTTTGTGTAATGAAACTATGCTATACCGGAAACATTTAATGGTCCTTTTTAATCCACAAAAGAGAGAATTTATTGTAATATTTTATGTGCGAGTTAGTACAATCTTCATATCACCGAACAATCTGGATATTTCAAGTATTTACTAATAACCGGTTTTTCAAATCTCTATATGATTTCTTCATAAGTGGGGTAGCAACTGTGATCAAAAAAGTTTTATTAAAAATATTAAATGTTGAGATTAAAGATAAAAAAATGACTTGTATGTTAACAACGCTGCTAAATCCATCGATTGATGGCATATACAGCATCCATTATGAAAGTAATGCGCATTTTCTATCAAAAAATAGATTTATTGATTGTACTGGTACAAACGCTAAAAATTCTTCGAAATAATCTACCTCTGCAACAATACACTTGAGAGATGTGTCTGCCACGCATGGAAGGGACCCTGAAATTACTCGACAGGAATGTCTGTTAGGAACCTTGTAACATACTTTTGGATGTTTTCCATGAACTCCCAATGCTTTCCTGTCAGCTCTTTCTTCAGTTGGGAAAACAAAAAAACGTTGGACGAAGCAAAGCTGGGACTGTAAGGGGGCAGGGGGACCACCGAGGTGTTGCTTCGGGCCATTAAGTTGGTCTTCCATCAACACTTTTCAAAACAAGCTTCGCGCAGACCTTACGCATTTGCAGATTCTTGGTCACTATCCAATGTACTGGTAATATAGACATGTTTCAAATGTCGTTGATGTGCTGGATGCTTAATCGACAATCAGAACACAAAACTTTGCGCACACAATTCACATTGTTGTCAGTTCTGTCCGTTGTTGGGCGTCCAGAACGGGGTTCATCAATGACCTCTTTTCGGGCCTCCATGAACGCCTTGTGCCAACTCCCAGACTGTGACTTTGAAATGCAGTCGTCTTTGAAGGCCTCTTGAAGCATCTGGAATGTTTGGATTGCAAACATTCCAAGCCGCACGCAAAACTTGATGAAACGTATTGCTATTCAAGCGAACGCTTCATCACGCCGTGTTACAAAGTCGAAAAACACAATTCACATGGACACACATCTTTCCACTCAACGACAGTTTGGAAAAAATTGGTGATCAGCTGCGTTGGATAGTCGGTTCACAATAAAATTATGCGCATTACTTTTATAAAGAACCCTGTATCTCTTCAGAGCAATACAAACAACTACTCATAACTAGATAGTAAATTTATCGAGAAGGTAATATCAAAATTTTTAAAAAATTCAGAAAAAAACAATTAGGTGTAAAGGTTGGGAGCCACATAATCTCATGCACACCATTATTTAATGGGTTTTTGTACATTTTTGAATTAATCGACAATGTGTGTAAAGCAGATTACCTTTTCACAGAATTTAAACTGTCTACACTCACAACACATGAAACAAAAATTGATTAATACGTTACTAATCATAGGACTAAATTCTTTGAACTTAAAAACCTACTTATACAGGTAAAAATCGCATCAAAAAATTACCATAAGATTTAAAATTGCGCATAACAGGGAGGGGGAGTGTTAAATTATTTGCAGTCGATCATCTGCTAGTTCCAGGGCTACAAAAAAATAGTTCTGTTTCTTACCACATGGTCAGCCAATTATATGACTGAAGCATTTAAAAAAAAGAAGAGGTAAAGGTGTAAAAGACACTAATCACAGGTATCTACTATGAGAGTAATGAATTTCATTATACAGCCAGATCCTATGGTGAACTAAGTGAAGATATCATTTGTAAGGTGAAAAGAAGATGCTTTTAAAAGGGTCTGAAATGCTGATAAGGACACTATTCCACTCAGTGAGGAAGGCAATTGTAAACCACCTCGCTCCTTGGTTTGCTTAGTAAAGCCTCTAATGATTTAAACCAGCCTTTTAGCTGATCACCTAAACACCAACAAACTTTAAACAGTTCTGGTAGTTTATTAATTCATCTGCAGTTGATTTTAAAAAAATAATCTAAATAAATATTTATAAATGTAAAAGAGTTCCTTTCTGAATAGTTTTTTGTTTTAAAGATGAATTTTAAAGTAGACACTGCCAAGGTAAACTGTGTATTATTTGGTAAAAATTACTAGGTCGGCATGCTTATTGAAGCAAGGTTATGGTAATAAAAGAATCGGGAAATAAAGACGCATTTACACGTGCAATGATTTGCTGGCGCCAGTATTGATGCCAGTTTAATTTGCATGCCAGTAGAGTTTTACACATTAAGCACTTTTTGTCGTGCCAGTTCCATTTTATTTTGCTATTGTGTAGTGTCAAGTTCGTGAAAGCTTGCAGAACATTGATTTGTTACATTGGTATTGATAGTTTGGAGGTCTGTTTTTATAACACAAACAATGTACGTCCCACAAATAAGAAAGTTGTTCATATTTTTCCAAAAATTGAATGGGTTCAACAACTACTACACTTTTTATTTTTCAAAATTTATCTCATTTTAGTTACCGTTTAAAGATACAGCAAAATAAAAAGCTATCTGTATGAAAATATATAATAATAGATAATGGATGATAGTGAAAAATCAAATCGAAATTAAACCACCTTCTGTATGCCAGTCACTTACTGGCGAACAAAATTTCAGAAGGCTGCAGAAAATTCCATGCAAGTTTCTTTCTGTACATGCATGTTGAAACTTGCACGCCAACAATGGTTTACATATACATGCATTGTTTTACTGGCGCGCCAGTGAGAACTGGCGCCAGCAAATCATTGCACGTGTAAATGCGCCTTAATGCATTTGATATACTTACACGGTTAAGAACTAAGATGGTTGGGTAAAAGAATAAAAGTATTAATGGATACTTACTTAAATTATCAGGAGTTGTCTGCGGAAGATTACTCGTCGGTTGTAATTGCGGCTGTGGAGGTTTAACATCCGCTACCGGCGGTTGTTGTTTATTGACAATATGGCCGCTGGTGGTCATAGTCAGCGTTGGAACAGTACCTGTTCCCGTAACCATTCCACCACTACCTGGTCCAGATGCTATCACTCCACCCGTGATAGCCGGCGTTTCATTCTGATTTGCACAGAAAAAGTACAAACATATAAAAATTGTTTACTTAAAATAGAAATTTTTTTTCTCTTTAATTCTTAATTTACAACTGTAAAATTTTACAACAAGTAAATGTGATGATTATGATAATAATGTAAATGACATGATAGGCATGAGAGGGGTAGGGCCCCTATTGGTGCCTCCCCAAGAATGAAATCTGTGTATAAAATTAGCAGGTCTCTACTCCAGCGTCTTTTAAGGTGTCTAGGGGGATTATCAGGTAAATGGAGGGTGGAAAAAGAATGCACCAGTGGGTTCTCGTGTTCGTGTGACTTATCGTGAAAGCGTTTGTATAGGTATTCGATGGAATTTTGTACAAGTGGTGTTTCAAAATCTGTATGCAAGGAAATTTAAATCTGTAATAGAAATTTAAATAAATAATATGAGACTATTTTATATAATGAATTTCACTAACCTTCTTTTTGAACGTCAACTTTTATCTTTACTTACACATGTTTCAGTGGATCCACCATCATCAGAGTAAGTAACATATTGAAACTAAAAAATTTTTTTATTTATTTAAAATCTATAGAAGATGATACATCTTCAGTCATTTGTATAAAATAACTTTTTATACAAATTTTTTAAATGACATTTTATACAAATGACTGAAGATGTATCATCTATAGATTTTAAATAAATAAAAAAATATTTTTATTTTTTGTTATTTACTTGGATAATGGTGGATCTACCGAAACACGTGGAAGTAAAGATAAAAGTTGATGCAGTTTAAAAAGAAGGTTAGTGAAATTCATTATATAAAATAGAATTAATTTTAAACTGCAGGATGCATTATAAAGGTTTATTTTTGAATGATAATATAAGACTGCGAAATAATGAGAACTACAGATTAATTAAAACTTAAGAAAATTTCAAAACAAGAAACAAATGGATTAAAGAAGTAGAAACTGACCTCAAAACATTAAAACTTACATAATAAGAAGGTACCTTAGAGACCTTTATAAAAATAAATCCCTATAATGGGTTTTGTAGCTTGAAATCAATTCTATTTCACTTCTATCATTTGAAACTAAATTTTTTTTATCTAAAATCTGTAGAAGATATTACATCTTCAGTCATCTACAGTTCAGCCGTCCTAAGTTTGCTTCTACTGTAAACAAACCAAAGCCAGCTACTACAGGGTGCACGCTCGGGTCTACCACTTTATGGATGTCGTTTTACTATTAAGTTAACTATTTTTTAAATTATAAGTACTTAAAATATCAGTCATGATTTGATGTAGGCCTAACAATTTCATTAATAAAAATACTTTAAAAAGTATTTAGTATTTAAATACTTTTGAAAGTATTTTGCTGTTACTTCTTAATCAGCGTGTACACATTTTGATATAATGCGCATGCTCAGTGACGTCATTATTTGTTTACATTAGGAGCAAACTAAGAGAGGCTGGACTGTAGGCCTAACAATTTCATTTATAAAAATACGTTAAAATAGTATTTTGTATTTAAATACTTTTGAAAGTATTTTGTCGTTACTTTTTAATCAGCGTGTACACATTTTTATACATAATGCGCATGCTCAGTGACGTCATTATTTGTTTACATTAGGAGCAAACAAAGAGAGGCTGGACTTTATATAAAATAGTTTTATATAGATGACTGAAGATGTAATTTATCTTCTACAGATTTTTAATAAAAATTTTTTAGTTTCAAATGATATTGTGTACCCTAATGATGGTGGATCCACCAAAACACGTGTAAGTTACAGATAATAGAAACCACGGCAGCTTAAAAAGGTTACGTAAAATTTATTATATGAAATAGAACCTTTATAAAGCAAAATTAAAGCTTTCAGAAAATGCAACCCTGGAGTGAGGAACGGAAGAGGGCATTTAGCATGAGAATGGAGGAAATCCATGCCCTAAGAAAATTTACAAAATATCTAGAAGACTTTTTTTTTCGGTCTAGCCGTTTAAGCTAAGTTCAAAGTCAATTATTTCTGCATCTTCTAGATGTTATTCTTCTAGAAATATATAATTCTTCTAGTTTTTTGGGACTCACAAGGTCCAGTACTGGAACATTATCAGGAAAGGGGCACAACAATAAACAGTGTACATTACAGTGAGATGCTTACTGCCAAGCTAAAGCCTGCAATTCGAATCTCCGAGGACTACTGTCCTCGAATTCGAAACGCCGAGGACTACTGTCAAAAGGTGTTGTGTTGTTGCATGACAACGCCCGTTCGCATACTGCTGAAACGCTCCAGAAACTCAATTTTAAAGTACTGGCTCATCCTCCATATAGTCCTGTTGTTGCTCCATCTGATTATCACTTGTTTGGTCCACTCAAAGAGGCATTAAGGGGTCGTCAATTTACCTCGGACGAAGCATTGAAAGAAGCGGTGCATTCCTGGCTCGCATCTCAACCAAAAACCTTCTTTTATGAGAACATCAGGAAACTTGAACAACGATGGACCAAGTGCGTTGAAAAGCAAGGGGACTATGTTGAAAAATGATGTACTTGTAAGTTTCCTATTTGATTACAATAAAATTTCATAACTACATTGCGGATAATAATTGACTAACCCTCGTACTAATAAAAATTTCATCTAATAAATAAATAAGATAAATAATAAAAATAATTATTCAGTGGGAAAAAATTAAGCAAAATCATTACATCGAGTTTAAAAAAAATCAACCTTTAAGGGTTTAATTAACTCAGCAGTTAATGGACTAAAAAAACACCCTCTTGGAAATGATTCAGTTAGAGGAAAGATCAGTGAAGAGAGGCTAACACACTTTAAAAAATAAAATACAGTATAATAATACACTTAATTGCTTACAATATGATTTGTTGTCTTCTTTTTTTTACGAGGCCTTCCACTTCGACCTACAAATGAAGAAAATAAAAAACAAAACAAATTGTAAACTTTTTAAAAATTACCAAAACAAACTATTCTGAAATCAATCCAAAAATATTCCAGTACAAAAAAATTAATGATTAACCAAAAATACATTTTCAGCACAAATTACATTATCAATAAGCATTACCTAACGTCGAATCTATTTACGAATTACAAAATAAACAATTTCATTAACTTACCTCGCACAATATGAATTCATTCAATTTTCTAGAGAACGGTTTCTTACTTTAATTTCAATTTACTTCGTATATGTATCAACAAGAAATACATTAAAAAATCTCTTCAAAAAAAATTAAAAATTTTATTCATAAATCCGCCTTGAAATACGTAGTTTAAAATTATACAATTAATAAAAAAACAAAACCTATTAAAATCGATTTGTAATCACTTAGTTTTAGTATAATCATTGACTGCTCTGGTCGAGGGTTCAGCTCAATTCTTCTTGGCCACACCAAGAAAATGCCTGGTCACTCTTTTTTTTAATTGTATGCATTGGTATAATCCTCCCATTTCCAATCGCAAATTTTTTGACATCACATAACATGTGTATTATTTAACATGACAATAAAAAGTTTATTAATAAATTTATTTATTCAATTTCTGAAAAAGCTGGATCCAACAGGCTCATTGAAGGGAACATGATCATTGAATAAGTTTTTTAAAGTGAATACTTTTTCTAATAAAATTTTAAAAATCGTAAATTTTTGTAAAATTTAAGTTTTTTTTAAAATATCAATTTATGTTCAGTTGTTAAAAGTATGAGTAAATACTTAGTATTTTTCTGTCGTACAATTTCTAATAGATTTTTTCTTGTTTAATGTTAAGTGTAAATGAAAAAGTTGACTTGTTCAAAAATGAACACTGAAAACTATTAAAAATGAATTATAGTTATTTTTTTCTATATTCTATATACTTTTATCTACATTTCTACATAATACCCATTTTTACTTTCTCTTGCCTATATGAATATATTGGAAGGAAAGTATTGTTTTCATGTCGATTTTTCAAAATAGAGTTTTCACCGGATCTATACATTTTCAGACCTCCTGAACCCAAAAAACATGTTTTTAGCGATTGGTCTGTGTGTGAACAGAATATCTCAAGAACGGAACATCCTACGAACTTGAAACTTAAGTTACATACCACTACCGGACCCGACACGAACATTTTCATCAAAATCTGTCAACCGGAAGTTGTAGTTTACTCGTATAATTTTTCACTTTTTTGCGATTTTCTCAAAAACTGGTCCTACGATTTTTTTAAAAATCGCCTGGTTTACTCAATTTTTTATTCTCTACAAGATAGGGTAGGCGCCATGTTTGCTGAAATTCTGCGTGAGGCTGTTTTTACGTAAAAACATTTTCTTTTTAAGATTATGGCTTTAATATGCATTTTAGCGCAAAACGTTATATAATAAAAGTTGTAGAGAATGTAAATTTCTACAACTTTTATTTCAAACATTTTTTTGTATAACGCTTAGTTTAGCGGTAATTAGCAATTTTCTGTTTTTTTCTCATGAAAACGTGTGAAAAATCAATTTTTTTAAGATTTCGGCCTTAGAATGCATTTTACGACAAAAGTGTATAAAATAAAATTTATAGGAAATTAAGAGATCTACAACTTTTATTTTAAGCATTTTTTTGTAAAGTGCCTAGTTTAGCGTGAATGAGCGATTTTCCGTATTTTTAAGCTAAACTGAGGTCGATTTTAATTTTGTGTATTTCACTAATGTTTTTTGAGGTTAGTTTTTTGTTCATTTCTAATGTTTTAATACTAATGTTAGGTTTATTGTTAATTATTTGCATTGGCAAGAGAAAGTTGTGTGAGTGTTTCACACCAGATTTTTGTTTTAACATTTGTCATACCGCTCAACAAAATTTTGACATCACAAAATCTACCACCTGTGAAGAAGACGAGTCCATGACTGCAGTTTTCACTTCTTTATAGTCTTTCAACCGCTGACCACCAACGAACTCCTGTATTTACCGAAACAAGTGAACATCACTAAGTGCAAGGTGGATGATTCTGTGTGGGTTAGCCGGGAGCTGCTTCTGCTGTCAGTAACGGAGTATTTGTACCATGGTGTGGAGACCCGTAGGATCTCCTGACTCAGAATCCTCACTGTATGGGTAAAAGACTTTGTGTCTTTCCTGGGCATTATTATGGTGGAGGGTGGTCATGTTTCGAGTCTGCTGGAGCTAGCATGACCAGCTGTGGGTTCGCTCATCGAGAAGCTACAGCTTGGGAAAAAACAGATCGTGATATACCATGGCTGTTCTTTTTTATGGGGTTGTTGAGTCGTGGACCTTGACTAAAGCCTCCTGTAGAAAGTTGGAGGCCTTTGAGATGTGGCTCTACCGCCAGATGTTGAGAGTGTCATGGACAGATCGGGTGAGAAATGAAGAAATACTCCGGAGAATGAGGAAAAATATGGAGGTCCTATTGACGGTGAAATTTCGCAAACTACAATGTCGAGATGATTGAAAGTGAGAGAGTGAGTGTTGGTCAGTGACAGCGAGAGGGGTATTAGGCTACGGTTCCCTTCCATGCCCCACTGACAGTAAGCAAAATTTTTATTAACCCAACATTTCCTAAGTAGTATTATATAAACAGTTTCGAGGGAGGTGGAAAGTTGTTTAATTATGTCAGATCAAATGGCCAGGCGGTGAGTTTTTTGTTGGTAAGGCAGTTGCGGCCTCCTTGGGACTGGACGAGAACGCCTCAATATAGTCCAACACTACTTCCCTCATCGTGAGAGAGTAAACATGAGTTTTTCTCGCCGCCTCGGATAAAAGAAAAAAAAAGACTACACGACCAATAAGGTGGATGACCTTACATTCAATGATTTACACTTGTTTCTGTACCAAGAACTTTTTCTTGGTCATCAATCATTCAATGACGATGAAAAACTGAAAACTGCAGTCATGAATTGGGCTTCAAAATTCAAAAACTTGCTGAATGGCATGACAAATAATTGAACAAAAATGGATATTAAGTAGAAAAGTATGTTTAGAATATAATTATTTAATGATACGTATTTACAGTATTTTTCTTCTTAATACAAAACGAACCTTAATTCCTGATCAAGGTTTTAACACAGTTTTCCTGGGCCACTCCTAAGAGAATGCCTAGTTGTCACATATTCATATTCTGTGCGATTGTATAACCATCCTACTTCCTACACCAAATTTTTTTTTGACTTGGTCATAATATAATATAATGCATCCTGCAGCTTTAAATCAATTATATTTTATAACGTGCGTTCGGAAAGTCGCTGTGCACTGGAATTGTGACTATGGATTTATGAAAATATGTATAAAGAAATGACTAAGCATTTTGGAAAAAAATTTATTCAATACCTTAATTACATTGTTAAACCGTGATTACATTGTTTATAGAAGGTGTTCGAAATGACCTCCATTGGCATCAATACAGCATTGCACTCGTTTCATTTTGTTTGCAAACACCTTTCGCAACTGTATAAAACGTTATGCAACGTGTTTGGTGAACGAATAATTTCAAAGAATTTGTGGCCTGCAAGATCTCCTGATCTGACTCCCCCCGATATCTTTTTATGGGGTGCGGCGAAACAAACTGTGTATCGGAACAGACCACACACGATTGACGAACTTAAAGCCGCAATAACGGCATACATTCAAGGAATCACTGTTCTTCAGTTGCGAAAGGTATTTGCAAACAAAATGAAACGAGTGCAATGCTGTATTGATGCCAATGGAGGTCATTTCGAACACCTTCTATAAACAATGTAATCACGGTTTAACGGTTTAACAATGTAATTAAGGTATTGAATAAATTTTTTTCCAAAATGCTTAGTCATTTCTTTATACATATTTTCATAAATCCATAGTCACAATTCCAGTGCACAGCGACTTTCCGAACGCACGGTATAAAATAAAGTTTACTAACTTTTTCAAGCTGCCTTGATCCTTACTATCTACAGTATTCAGACGAACTGAAGTCCCCTAGCCGTGGGAGTGAGAGAATGCATAGCGCTCTCACTCACACAACCCATACGCGCTGTTCCAATAACATTGTCATATAATTTTACTCATTGTTGTGAGCAAGCGTTTATGTACACAGTAAACTAACAAGCAAGATAACGACTAGTATGTTTTCAGATTTGGATTATAACGGTGCAGACCTTTGAGCGCATGCGTAGTTATGACACATATCTCTCTCTCACTCGCTCAGCTATGAGACATTAGTTCGTCTTATACCTATACTTACATGTGTTTTGGTGGATCCATCATTATCATAGTATACAAAATATCATGTGAAACTTCAATTTTTTTTTTAATTTAAAAAAACGTATAGAACAGTGGTTCTCAACCTTTTAGGGACTGTGCCCCTTTTAAAAACAGATGTTAAGATCACCCCCACTCCCACTCTATTGTTGTTGTTTAGGTCATCAGCCAAAAGGCTGGTTTGAACCTGTAGAGGTTTTACTAAGTAAAACGAGGAGTGAGGTGGTTTACCGTTGCCTTCCTCACTGAGTGGAAAAGTACGCTTATCAGCATACCGGGCCCTCTGAAAAGCACATATTTTCCACTCTGCAAATAACACCTTCACTTCATTCACCACAGGGTCTGGCTGTATAATGAAATTCATTACCTTCAGAGGAGATAACTCTGATTAGTGTCTTTTGCACCTCTACCTCTTCTGTTCTTAAATGATTCAGTCATTTAATTGGCTGACCATGTGATAAGAAACAGAACTATTTATTTTAGCCCTGCAATGAACAGATTGAGTGTAAATAGATAGAGTGGACTCCCACTCTATCACCACTAAAAGTGGTTAAAACAAGTAGTAACCTACAATCGGAATATGAAACAGCTGGTTAAATTGGGTACAGCTAGTTATTACATTAAACTTCAGATAATTGTACACATAACATAACTTTTTTTTTATTTTTTTATTCATTTATTTAACGTCGCATCAACTGCAAGGTCATTAGCGATGACGGTGGGGTGTAACAGTGCGTAATGAGGATGAAATAATTTTTTGTAACGTAAGAAAATAAGCCATGCCTGAGTGGGATTCGAACCCAGGACCGCATGATGAGAGGCGAGCACGTTACCAACTGCGCCAATGCGGCCGGCTTTTTGTTTTGTTTTACGTCTGACTGTTCTGCAATTACTGCTAATGCAGACTACGCCTTAGGCCAGCCTAATCAAAATAACTTTATTTTGTATTATCACTATTAGTATAGCTACAGAATTTGAATATTTTTTTTTAAATCAAAAAATTATAGAATTAAATACTATTTATTTTAAGTAATTTATTTGAGGTATTTATGCATGTCATATTGGTCATATTGGTCTGTGAGAAACAACATTATTAAATCAAGGGATATGAAGATGTTGATGGACAATGGGGAGGTTGCAGATAGATGGAAGCAGTATGTGGAAGATCTGTATAGTAATTCGGAAGCCTTAGATGAGCTGGAGGAGGAGAGTAATGTGCCTTTTGATGATCTGGGACCACCAATCACTTTTTCAGAAATGGAAAGGGCCTTACATGATCTGAAGTCAAAGAAATCATATGGTTTAGATAATATACCGGCAGAACTCTTGCAGGCACTGGACAACGAGGTTGCCACTGAGTATCCTATCACATGCTTCTAAGATACTTACGGGTATAATATTGAGAAGAATTGAGGGTAAGGTTGATGCAAATCTCGCTGAGGATCAATTCAGCTTCAGGAAAAATAAGGGCACAAGGGAAGCAATAGTGTGTCTCAGAAATATTGTGGAGAAAAGCTTTCTGGTGAACAAACAGGTTTACGTTGCATTTGTTGATCTCCTCAAAGCATTTGATAGGGTGAATTGGAATGTTCTTATGAAGGTACTGAAAGATATCAAAATAGACTATAGAGATATAAGGATTATAAGAGAGTTGTACAAAAATCAAATAGCATCATTAAAGATAGGTGAAGAGCAAAGGAAGGCTAATATAAAGAGAGGAGTAAGATAGGGCTGTTGTTTGTCACCATTATTGTTCAACATTTACATAGAGCAAGCTATCAATGAATGCAAAGAGTATTGCACTGGCATCAAGATAAATGGGGTAAGGATCCAGATGCTTCGTTTTGCAGATGATATAGCAATAGTGGCAGATGATAAACTAAGTATAGAAAGAGCACTAAACACCTTGCATGAAATACTGAGAAATAAATATGATATGGAGATCAAGAAGGTAAAGACAGAAGTTATGGTCTGCTCAAAAGTTCCAGAGAATGTGTCCATTAAATTAGATAACACCGCCCTAAAGCAAGTTAAAATGTATAAATATCTTGGAAGCATAATATCGGAAGATGGGAAGGATAAAATGGATATTAAAAGGCGTATTAGAGAAGCTAAAGCTATGTTTATTAGTAAACAGCAGCTGCTTTCCTCAAATAGTCTAAAGTTGGAAATAAGAAAGCGACTAATAAAGAGTTGCATTTGGAGTATAGCACTCTATGGGTCAGAAACGTGGACTATTGGGAAGGTCAAGGAAAAGGCTTTGAATGCATTTGAGGTGTGGTGCTGGAGGAGAATGCTCAAGATAAAATGGACTGACAGGATCACGAATGTAGAGGTTTTACAAAGGGCAGAGGAAAGTAGATCTCTTTTGAAGCTTCTCGGGGGCAGACGACATTCTTATATTGGACACATAATAAGACACAACGAATTTACGTTAAGCATTCTTGAAGGTACAGTTAATGGACAAAGGGGTCATGGAAGGCCCCGGCTACAGTATCTAAACCAAATTACAAAAGATCTGGGTGCTGAGAGCTATGCGCAATGGAAGAGGGTGGCAATGGACAGAGCTAGATGGAGGGCTGCCAACCAATCTTACGATTGAGGTAGAAGAAGAAGAAGATTGGTCAACATTCATAAGAAGGCTGGCACTTTTTTCCTTGACACGTTTTTGAATATTTAGTTGTTAACTGTGACAAAGCACATCTCAAGTCACTTTCGACATCCAGCCTTGCTCGATATTTAGACTTTATGTACGCTAATGTAGAAAATCCACATTCATAGAGATATGATGATGAAAACTGTACTAACAACTTCGCGGCTTCAGAAGCAACTTGTGGGTAAACATGAAAATTACTTATCCAAAAATCTTCAACATTCATGACTGAAAAGTCCGTGTTTGCTTAAAAAAATCACATTTTAGGTCAATTGCTTGTTCCTGAATGTGATTGTTCAAATATATATTTATATGTGATCATGTGAAAATATACATGCGACTACAAAACTGAGTAAATTATAGTTTTACTTTATTTTTTTTTTTTTTAATACACTAACGCCTCCCTTGAAATTCTTCTACACCTCCCAAGTTAAGAACCACTGCTGTAGAAGATATTACATCTTTAGTCATCCATTTAAAACTTATTTTTATAAATGACTACTGCCCATAACAGACAGTTGGAGCGTCAAATTATTTACACTCAATCTGTTAGTTGCAGGGCTAAAATAAATAGTTCTGTTTCTAATCACACAATCAGCCAATTAAATGACTTAATCATTTAAGAACAGAAGAGGTAGAGATGTAAAAGACACTAATTCAAGTTATCTCCTCTGAAAGTAATGAATTTCATTATACAACCAGACCCTGTGGTGAATGAAGTGAAGGTGTCATTTGCAGAGTGGAAAATATGTGCTTTCCAGAGAGCCTGGCATGCTGATAAGCATACTTTTCCACTCAGTGAGGAAGGCAATGGTAAACTGCCTCACTCCTCGTTTTATTTAGTAAAACCTCTACAGGTTCAAACCAGCTTTTTGGTTGATCAGCTAAACAACATAGATGACCAAGAATGCAATATCTTCTATAGGTTTTTAAATGTATATATTTAAAAGTTTCACATGTTATTTTGAGTACTCTGATGAAAGTGATCCCCCGAAACACACGTATAACTAACCGGAAGTAAGGACCAAGACAGGTGAAAAGGTTAGTAAAATTTATTTGATATAGAATAGAATTTTCTGTAATCATTTACAATTTTCAGTCTGTTTGCTTTCACTTTTATGGTATATTTTTGTGTGTATATGACTTTATACTCCTGTATTTTTTTTTAAATACGAAAAACATATACTTTTACACAGAATATCCTGTTTCAACTTACAAGGGCAATATTAATGCAGAAATCATTAAATCAGTAGATACTAAAAATGTTCCTTAGTCATAACATCGCAATGTCCTCTTGGACAAATCACAGTGTAATTTTAAATAGAATTTTCAGATCTATTCCATGCTGGGGAGAACTGTGATTCTTGCCTGTGTGGTGAATACGTTAATGTCTTGATTTCCAAATTCTAATATCAGTTAGGGTCTAAATTGAACTTGAAGATTAAATTCATAAGAGTAGAAAAGTATGAAATCGCTAAAAAATTTATCAGCTGATGCGATAAACTTTATAAACTTAGAAAAACTGTTACCAGAATCCAACTTTTAAGGTATTTTGTAAAATATGGAAATGATTTTACGTGTCTCTTGGGTCGAAATGTACTGTATTTTTTCTGTTCCTCTGTGAGTGCAAGTACCTGATATGTTTACTACCAATAGATAACACCAACTAAGAAATATAAGAATAATAATCTTGTTAGACTCCTGTACCAGTGAATGGTTTAACCCGTATTAGAAAACATAAAAATCTGCAACTACGCTTAAATTCAGTTTAACACTTTAAATAAGGGTTATATTTTTCAACCTCCGACTGGTTATAAAAATAAAGCTAATGAGAATAATGGAATAAATTTATAATGAAAAGTTACTTAGATCCTTGGTTACTTTTCAACGTAATCACGGTTTTTAATACCTTCTCTTCATAAAACTTTGCCAACAGTCACTTAAAATGGGTCATCACGGTGTCTTGAAGCTAGTCGTCTGTTTGGAAGCTCCGAAACCATCGCAAAGTTGTCGCCACCGGCTTGTAGTAGTCAAATTGGTAAAGCCAACATAGGATTGGCCGAAGCAGCAGGGCATCTGGTGGCGTAGTTCAAAGGAAGAAAAGAATGGTTGGGGAAGCGTTCACCGCTACCTCAAGAAGAGCAGCCACTGGCAAGCGAAAGGAAGGTCATCTGTACCACTGTCTAAATGAATAGGAGCAGTTGCCGACAAAGCGAGCACCTTTTACCGCAGCCTACAAGAGGAGCATTCGCCGGTGAAGCGAAGCGGGGTAGGGAATAGAAGTATGTGAGAAAAAAACTAAATGTTGAGTGACAATTCTTCCCCCGTATCGACCTTCTCGAGTGATGGGATCGATACTAACTGTTGTTGTTTATCAGCCGAAAGGCTGGTTTGAACCTGTAGAGGTTTTACTAAGTAAAACGAGGAGTGAGGTGGTTTACCACTGCCTTCCTCACTGAGTGGAAAAGTACGCTTATCAGCATGCCAGGCCCGTTGAAAAGCACATATTTCCCACTTTGCAAATAACACCTTCACTTCATTCACCACAGGGTCTGGCTGTATAATGAAATCCATTACTTTCAGACGAGATAACTCTGATTAGTGTCTTTTACACCTCTACCTCTTCTGTTCTTAAATCATTCAGTCATTTAATCGGCTGACCATGTGTTAAGAAACAGAATTATTTGTTTTAGCCGTGCAATGAACAGATTGAGTGTAAAAAATTTGACACTCCACCTGTCTGTTATGGGCAGGATACTAACTGATCACCTTCAATTATCGCTTTCGCTGGTACCTCAGATATATCTTACCACTGACACACGCACTGCGAGAGGTTTGACCGCTGCGTTATCCATCAGCAGCAGCAGCAACCACGTCACAGCGCCAACAGCCGGCAAAATATGAACGACGGACCGGCATAAAAATAGTACAGTATCAAGGTATCACAGTAACCTTTCGCATTCCTCGTGGTTGAGGAGATTCAAAACAAAAAAATCTGGTGTGAAACACTCACACAACTTTCTCTTGCCAATGCAAATAATTAACAATAAACCTAACATTAGTATTAAAACATTAGAAATTAACAAAAACTAACCTCAACAAACATAACCTTATTTTAATCATGAGTGGAAGACGCAAAATGAAAATCGAACTCAATTTGGCTTAAAAAAAAAACGGAAAATCACACTTTCACGCTAAACTAGGCTCTGTAGAGAAAAATTCTCTAAACAAAAGTTGTAGATCTTTTAATTTTTCTATAACTTTTATTATATACACTTTTGTCGTAAAATGCATACTAAGACCGAAATGTTAAAAAAATCGATTTTTCTCACGTTTTCGTGAGAAAAAAACAGAAAATCGCAAATTACCGCTAAACTAAGCGTCATACAAAAAAATGTTTGAAACATAAGTTGTAGGTTTTTAAATTCTCTACAACTTTTATTATATAAGTTTTTGCGCTAAAATTTATATTAAAGCCGTAATCTTAAAAAAACAACGTTTTTACGTGAAAAGAGCCTCACCGAGAATTTCAGCAGACATGGCGCCTACCCTATCTTGTAGAGAATAAAAAATTGAGTAAAATATGCGATTTTAAAAAAAATCGTAGGACCAGTTTTTGAGAAAATCGCAAAAAACTGAAAAATTATACGAATAAACTACTACTTCCGGTTGACCGATTTTGATGAAAATGTTCGTGTCGCGTCCGGTAGTGGTATGTAACTTAAGTTTCAAGTTCGTACGATGTTCCGTTCTTGAGATATTCTGTTCACACACACACACACAGACCAATCGCTAAAAACATGTTTTTTGGATTCAGGGGGTCTGAAAACGTATAGATCCGGTGAAAACTCGATTTCGAAAAATCGACATGAAAACAATACTTTCCTTCCTACATATTCATATAGGCAAGAGAAAGTAAAAAGAGGAATGCTCATTTCTGGAGTCGTACTCATTCATGATAAAACCGGTCCTCACAGTGCTACAGTAATGAAATGGCTTCCTCACCAGTTCCAATGGGACATTTTAGATCATCCAGCATATCGCACTGAATTAGCGCTGAGCTTCTGAATAGACAACGTGAAGACCCATTTTAACTGACTAGTGGCAAAGTTTTATGAAGAAGGTATTGGATAACTTGTACACCGGTACGATAAATGCTTCAATTTGAATGGTGATTATGTTGAAAAGTAATTAGGATACACAAGGTGTGGCTATTAAATAACGAGACTGACAATCACTTATTGTCACCTTCAATATACACTCCTTCTCTATCCCTACAACGCTCCATGCGAATTTTCCATTGTTGAAACAGTGCTGGGAGTCATCTTCTGTCAGCTCCTTCAGGACACATTCTGCTTTCTCCTTTGCAGGTTCCACAGACTCATTAAAAGAGACTGCAATGCAGACTCTGAATTAAAAGAGACAAGATTTGAGCCTGTGGAAGCTGTAAAAGAGAAAGCGGCACCTGTCCTGAAGGAGCTGACAGAAGATGACTTCCAGCACTGTTTTCAACAATGGAACATTCACATGGAGTGTTGTAGGGATAGAGAAGGAGTGTATATTGAAGGTGACAAAAAGTGATTATGTATAAAATTAAAATTAAATTTTTTACAACGTTGGTCTCATTATTTAATAGCCAAACCTCGTATGTAACTTTTCATAATAAATTGATTTCATTTAAATTAGTTTTATTTAATAACCAATCGAAAGTTAAAAAAAAACCGTTGGCAAAAAAAATAACCGTCGGAATTAAGTATATTCTACTACAACAAATACAAAAATGTTTTAAGTTTTGGTGGTTATATAACTGTTTAATCTCCTTTCAGTAGACAAGAGAGTATAATAGGTAATGTGAAAACTAATTTAGTTAAGCACTTGGTTAATGGTCGTAAATTAGGACAACCTGGCTTGTCAAAGTTTTGTTTGATACACGAGTATGAAGTAGAATCAACTTATAGGTTGTGTCCATAGCTTTCAATATTTGCTAACTAAAGGAGTTTTTCAGCGATAGATAAGGTGAAAGAAGCAGTTAAGACTGATTATCCTCACAAGGCAGCAGACATCTATGACTTAGGCATATATGAGGTTCATTTGAAAAGTCCATGCAAAGTCAGATATACGGCACTACTGGCGCATATCGAGCATATGTTTAGTTAGTAGCATCTGTTGGAAAAACACATGTGTAGTTTCAGCCAGATCAATCTATTTCTTTGTGTTTGACATTCGTTTTAATCGAGGAAGTCGAGTGATTTTCAGAAAATGGATGAAAAAGAATTTCGTGTGAAGTGTTGCAAGGACGGTTTGCAGCTGTTCCAGAAAAATTTGCAGGACTTTAAGTGTCGTTTCGTCACTGTGGATGAAAAATTGATACATCACTACACTCCTGAGACCAAAGAACAATCTAAACAATGGGTTACGAAGGGGGAATCTGCGCCAAAAAAGGCGAAGACAGTTCCTTCGGCCGGAAAGATTATGGCGACTGTCTTTTGGGATTCACAAGGAATAAACTTCATCGATTATCAGGAAAAGGGTAAAAACTATTACAGGTGCATATTATTCATCATTATTGGACTGTTTGAAAACCGAGCTGCAAAAAAAACGCCCACGATTGCCCCCACAAAAAAGTCCTTTTCCATCACGACAACGCACCAGCTCATGCCTCAGCAGTTGTGGTCACAAAATTAATGGAAATAGGGTTCCAACTCCTTTCACATCCCCCTATTCTCCAGACTTGGCTCCCTCAGACTACTATTTGTTTCCCAATTTGAAGAGATGGCTAGCGGGAAAAAGATTTTATTCAAACAAGGAGGTGATTGCAGGAACGAATGGCTATTTTTCAGACTTGGACAAATCCTATTATTCGGAAGGGATCAACAAACTAGAGCAGCGTAGGACGAAGTGTATAAGCCTAAAAGGAGATTATGTCGAAAAATAAAAAAGGTTTACCCCAAACAATTAAGTAGTTTTTATTTTTGCATGGACTTTTCAAACGACCCTCTTACAAACGCTTCTAGAACGTTACGACAAATGGTTAAACTAACATGGAAACTATGTACAAAAATATATAAACATGTAAGAACAGAAATAAAAAATGAGTGATAAGAAATTGGACCTTACTTTCCAAATAATCCTTGAATTACCTCAAGTCACTACTAGTAACATGACAAAAGCTATCAATCAGTCAGTCCTAAAACAATCTTGTGTTGGTTGTTTTCATTGACTGGATTTTTGTAGTCATTATCAAAGTTTTGACATTTTATTGTGCGTTAATTTCTCTGTTTTTCTCTATTTTGCTGTATGGAGCAGAGACATGGACATTGAACAAGAGTATGATTAAACGTATAGAAGCCTTTGAATTGTGGTTGTACTGGAGAATGCTTAAAATATCATGGACAGAGCATGTAACAAATGAAGAAGCTCTGAGACGGATGAAGAAATCCAGAGAAATATTGAACACCATCAAGATCCGTAAACTTCAGTATTTGGGACACCTCATGCGGAATGAGTCCAGATACTCTTTGATACAGCTCATTGTGCAAGGGCGGATAGATGGAAGGAGAGGACCAGGAAGAAGAATATCCTGGCTACACAACCTCAGGGAATGGACCGGAAAGACATCTGCTGAACTTTTCCGTATTGCTGTCAGCAAGGTGAGAATTGCCATGCTGGTCGCCAACATCCGTAACGGATAGCGCACTAAAAGAAGAAGAATTTCTCTGTAATAATCTATGTTTTTGAGTACTTAATAAAAGTACGATTAGCATAATGAGGGGGTCAGTTTCATTTGTGAAAGGTTTGTAGTACAAACTATTGTTCACAAGCGGAAAACAGGTTTTAGTTCAAGTAATTTAATTGTAAAATTGTTAGTGAGACTTAAGTGTAATAATTTGTAATTAATTAAATTTGCTAACTTAAAAGTTTAAAAAAAAAATTTGTTTCTAATTTTATTATAACCAGATCCTAAAGAACCTTGGAACTTTAGGTTACAATATTTTATTACGGAGTTAAAGCATGGATGATAATGAATGACGTTACAAGTGCTTGGATGGACCAAAAGTAAAACAAATGAATAATATTGGAAGTGATTCACTGTTAAGAAAATGTTATATTTTGAGAAGAATATAAGTTACCGAAGCCAGAACTACCAGGGAAAACCAAAGGAAAAAAAGGAGTTCAGGCCGAAAACATCCTCGCTTCAAAATCAGAATAAATTTAACTGGTCTCACAAAATATACTTTCTCGATCTGCAGAGGATACAACACTCAAATAGTGAGTTCATCAAAAACAAAAAAGAAGACGAAAAAAGTAAATAAATTAAAGCCAGCATTTTTAAAATTCTTGTAGTACACCTTTTCATCAATTAACGTTTCAACTCTGTCTTAAAATCCTTTCTCACAATCGTTAAAAACATATTTGTGAAAGATTTTATCCTTTTTCTGACCTGCTGGAAAAAGTCAATAACAGATGTATAAAAATAGAATTATTGTTAACCACAGAATTCGCACATATCAGGTAACACGGATAGAACAGACGAGAGAGCAAACGAATGAAATAAGATATAAGATATACGGGGTGTGGCTATTAAATAATGAGGCTGACGTAAAAATTTAAATTTTATACATAATCACTTATTGTCACCTTCAATATACACTCCTTCCCTATCCCTACAACGCTCCATGTGAATTTTTTATTGTTGGAAATGGTGCTGGAAGTCATCTTCTGTCAGCTCCTTCAGGACACGTGCCGCTCAAAAATGTTTGAAATAAAGCTCCCAAAAATGTTTGTACTGACACTTTGTACACGATTGAAAATGACCCAAATTTTTTGGTAACTATAATAACATGTGATGAAACGTGGTTTTTTACTTATGATCCGGAAACAAAGCGCCAATCCATGCACTGGAAGAGCCAAAAAAGCTTGAATGAGCAAGTCAAAATTTAAAGCAATGATTATTGTTTTTTGTATATCCATGGGCTTGTGTACCTTCAGAGGTTCCTGAAGGCCAAACAATTAATCAATATTACTACCTCGAGGTACTTTCTAAACTACGTCAAAGAGTAAGAAAAAAAACACCCCGAAATGTGGAAGGACAAATCACGGGTTCTCCACCAAGACAATGCGCCAGCTCATTCCACGTTATCTGTCAAGAGGTTCCTAGCAAAGTACAGCATCTCAGTGTTAGAACATCCACCTTATTCACCAGATCTTGGACCATGTAACTTCTACCTGTTCCCAAAGGTGAAATCTGCATTAAAAGGGACAAGATTTGAATCTGTGGAAGCTGTAAAAGAGAAAGCAGCACGTGTCCTGAAGCAGCTGACAGAAGATAACTTCCAGCACTGTTTCCAACAATGGAAAATTTGCAAGGAGCATTGTAGGGATAGAGAAGGAGTGTATTTTGAAGGTGACAATAAGTGATTATGTATAAAATTAAAATTTTTACGTCAGTCTCGTTATTTAATAGCCAAACCTCGTAAATTGTGAGATCGTCATATCATGAAAAAAATGCTGTGTACTCGGGATCTTGACATTGAATTAAAAATGAGAATTCTGCGATGTTATGTCTTCTCTGTTTTTTTGTATGAGATGGAGGTGCTACCACAGAATGGGGCTAATTCCTTGGACAGATAGAATAACAAACAGAGATGTGCTTAATAAAATGGCCAAAGAATGTGAGAAGGTTGAAACAGTGAACAAGAAAAAACTTCAATATCTTGGGCATGTGATGAATAGAGGTCCTAAATATCACATCTTACAATTAATCATCCAACGGAAGCTAAAGGGCACATGGAAAATTGCCAGTTGTAGGGCATCCTGGTCAAAAAACCAGAGGGACTGATTTGGTTGCAATAATACGGAACTGTTTTGTGAAGCAACGAATAAAGTCCGCATAATGATGATGATTTCCGACCTCCAATACAAGAAGGACTTTAAAAAAAAAGTGAAAGATGAGACACCCGTTTAAATCTGGCATGAGTTAGTTTTTCTTCATAATGAGACAACATAAGAAATTTAACTAAATCAGAACAGTGTTTTCTTAAGCGATACCTAAGAGATTTTTCCGTTAAGTCATTTTACCAATTTTAAACAATATGTAGTAGTTAACTATACAGGGTAGGTTAAAAATTCAGAATGAAACGGAAATTTAAAAATAATATTCAAATGTGAACCTCACTCTAATACAAAAAATGTCTGCCATTATGAATGTAACTTTTTTTTAAAGGGAAAGGTGGTCATGAAACATAATTATGATTTCAATGTGCAATGTCAAGACAATTTAAATGACAAAAACTGCACATTGATATCTCAAACGGTTTTGAGATATTTGTTCCGACGCCTCTACATAGCAACAACACGTTATTGAATGTCATGTGTAATTACTTATCACGATTTAATATTTATTTTAAAATTACTCATATGAATTTTTTAACTTATAATGTTTTTCACGGTTGATGAGCTCTGCTGTTCCACATGTTTAGAATAATCAGAACGTTTGCCAGCGTTGTCAGATTGTACGAATATTTCAGCCTGACAAACATTATGCGCGCAAGCATATAAGAGCTGCAGTAGTTTACTTGCATTTTACATCTCATACTGAACGTATCGATTATAGAGCATGTTAACATGCAATACTTAATAATATAATCAGCTGGTTTTTATGTTTATAGGTTATAATTGTTATTGAAAGACCAAAAAAATGGCTGATGGAATATAAATATAACAGAGCTATGAATTGGGTAGGGGCAATGCGTACATTCAGAGCTCATCAGCTTTGAAAAATAGTATAATAACATTTATTACATAATTTACTTTTCTTTTTTTAACTTTTGAGACCTCAATGGATCACTTTAGCCCGTTTGGAAGCCGCTTTAAGTTTCTTATTAGCATGGTAGCGCCTCAGGTTTTCGGCACACATTTCCCATGTTCGTCTATGTAGACCCTTACACAGGTTTTCCGCTTCTTTGTGGTCAATTGGGTACTATGCGATTTGATCAAATTTTTGTAGTATAGCGTCTCCTCCACCAGGTCAGTCATCGTTAGGTTGAATTCGGTTATGTCCCTTTGGACCTCTGAGATCCATGAAAGTGCTGGTTTTCCGTTTGGAGGCCAAAAATTTATACAGAAGTAACCTTGTCTGTGGAGTTTTCATAATGTGCCCGAAAAAAGATACACGTTTTTTCTTCATCGCTATTGTAATCGGTTCAATGTCTGTGTACAGTTGGTCGTTCGGTAAAAGTCTGTAGTGTCCATCCACAAAATGTTGTTTATTGATGCAACTCCTAAGGATTCTGCGCTCCAATTTTCTTAACTTTTCCTTGAGGTTGCCATCCCCATGCATACTCAATATAGTCTCGCTTCCATATAAAATTTGGGTTCTTAAGACGGTCTTGTAATGTTTAATTTTTGTGCGTACGGTACTTTGGTAATGTATGGTATAATTTACTTTATTACATTCAACAAAATATTATTGAATTTTGTAACTGTACTAAAAAAAATATCTATTTCTTAGTAGTTATTATGTGATCGATAAGAAATGGGTATTTCTGTGCGACAGTGACAAAAAGTTGCTAAAAATAAATAAATTGTTAATTAATATTTGTTACAAATTAAATTTGTAATTTATTGTGCCATTTTCTTGATATTTATTTTGGAATCTTTATGTGATAGGTGTCTTGAACATTAACATTTAATGAGTAGCACGTTTTTGTTGAATGTAATAAAGTAAATTGTGTAACACAAAATAACTTATGTAATAAATGTTATTAAGTTAAAAAAATACACATGAATATTTTTGTTTTTGGTTTTAGTGTGACTGTTCATCAATTTCAGATAATGAAGATAGTGAAGAATGATGATACATGAAAATGAGTGATTAAAAAAAGAAAGACCTGACCAGGAATCGAACCGGGATCCTGTTGTAGAAGCCAGTTGCGCTAACCACTACGCCAATGGGCCGGCAACACATGAATAATATTAAAATAAATATTAAATCATAATAAGTAATTTGCCCATAACGGACAGGTGGAGTGTCAAATTATTTACACTCACTCTGTTCGTTGCAGGGCTAAAATAAATAGTTCTGTTTCTTATCACATGGTCAGCCAATTAAATGACTGAATCATTTAAGAACAGAAGAGGTAGAGGTGCGAAAGACACTAATCAGAGTTATCTCCTCTGAAAGTAATGAATTTCATTATACAGCCAGACCCTGTGGTGAATGAAGTGAAGGTGTCGTTTGCAGAGTGGAAAATATGTGCTTTTCAGAGGGCCCGGCATGCTGATAAGCGTACTTTTCCACTCAGTGAGGAAGGCAACGGTAAACCACCTCACTCCTCGTTTTACTTAGTAAAACCTCTACATGTTCAAACCAGCCTTTTGGCTGATGACCTAAACAACAATAAGTAATTACACATAAAATTTTGTAGAGAAAAAATCAGAAACCAATAAATTCAGTTCAGATCACAAGCCAAAAGAAGTGGGCGAAAATGGACAGACAAAGAGAAAAAGGCGCAAAATGAGAGGATGAAAGGTTTTTGGGAAGCTAAAAGAGGAACAGAGTCACCACCAAGAGGTAGATTTTTGTGTTTTTAGCGCTCTCCTTAAGGGGAATATACGCAAATAATAATAATAATAATTACACATAACATTCAATTAGGTCTTGTTCAAAGATAAAGAAAGGCAAATATCTTCGAAACCTTATGAGATATCGATGTCCTGTTCTCGCCATTCAAATTTTCTTGAAATTTCACACGGAAATCATAATTATGTTGCATGACCACCTTCTCCTTAAAAAAAATTACATTCAAGACAGCAGACTTTTTTGATTCATTACAAAATGTATTTTTTATTTGAGTGAGGTTCACATTGAAATTCTGGTTACATTTGAAATATTAAGCCATTCTTTGACTTTTCACCGATATTTTACACGGGTCCAACATATTGCAAGATTATCTAGACTCCTTTACCTATTATGAATAACAGTGAATTCAATCGTAACCAAAACTAAAATTAAGCTCCAGTCAAAAAAATATTGTAAATACCATTCATCAACGTAGAACAATACATGATTTTAGGAAAAATTAAAAATGCTGTTAATTTTTTCAAGTCAGAAGAAACCAGACTAAAGCACAAAATATTAGTTAAGCTAAATTAATAATGCAGCCTATCCTTCTTTGGCGTATTATTTTCGTACAAATTGGTTAAAAAATACCGTAACTATATTCATTCAAATTAAACAATATTCTAACTTTGTTAAAATTTCTAAAATTTTCGATACCTAATTTATTTTTCATTTTCTGTCAGCTGACCTAACTTTTCGTTAGTACAAACCACAACAAGAAAATTTATAAACTTACTTCCAATCCCAAAAAAATAACCAAAGAATGCAGAATGTGTGTGTAAACAAACTTACAACTAAATTTAAAAGGAGTAAACAGGAACGTATGACTTAAAACACTACGAAAAAATAAATGGAAAAAATTACACAAAATTTATTAATGTAATAATCAAACAGATTATTTTATTTATTTTTTTATTATTTTCATTTTATTATAATACAGCAAATTGTTTTATTTCTCATTCATTTCTTTCATTAAAATTAACTATGCATTATATTTATATATATATATTTATTTATTTATTATTAATACAATATAAAAAAATTTACACTTCATCTTTTAAGAATAGTATTATAATCATACCATATTGTGAATATCATTGTTTACATTATAGTAATCAAAAAGAAAAAAGTTATCACTTATTATTATTATTATTATTAATATTACAAAAGGAAAAAAATAAAACTGTATAACATTTATATATTAGTATATTAAAAAAAATTACCACTACATTTTTGCCCGTAACAACTTATCAAATTGAATACTCAGGTTGTACCAAAACGTTCATTACCCATAAATTAATACTTTACGTGCAACTGTCAAACTACAAATCATCAACTAGCAAAGTTACTATAATGCACGCCACGAAAGAAGTCCGCAGATGAAGGCAGGTTACCCCTCAACCAATTTTACAGAATTTTCTATTAAAATCACAAGCCAGCCACTTTTCATTTTTTTTTCAATCCCTAATGTTATGTACGTTGCAATCTGTTCAATTCAGAACAATAAGCAACCTCATGACCCAATCAGATGAGGATGATGTGTAAATGAAGTGTAGTCTTGTACAGACCCAGGCCGACCAGTCCTGAGAGAATATGGTTAATTGAATCCCAACCATCAAAGTACACCAGTAACCACTGTCTAGTATTCAAATCCGTGTAAAAGTAACAATCTTTACTAGGATTTGAACCAGGAACCTTAGTCTCCGAAAATCAGCTGTTAAACAGCTGATTTTGGCGATGACTTTACCTCTAGACCAACCCGGTGGGTTAAAAAAAAATTAACTTGAATAGAAAGAGTTTTGAAACAAATGTAAAAAAATTATTACACCAGCAATCACTGTCTAGTATTCAAATCCATATAAAAGTAAATACCTTCAATAGGATTTAAACCAGGAACCTTCGTCTCCAAAAATGGAATTTTGGAACTAGAAATTATAAATTTGAACAAAAAATGAATATCCATTGATTTCTATGTGATTTTAAATTAAATAAACTAATTAAAAAAGGTTTGCTGAGTACTTCTGTCAGTCATTGTACTAAACTTATCGGCTATTGACATCGCCTAGTGCGGTGTGGGGGTGCTCTTGTTCAGAGAATTACGTTTCGTTGTCAATTCAGCATGAAGTATAGAGTATGTCCCAGTTCTGGGTTTTAGATAAAAGGCCAAAAATTATTCCATTTAACAATAATTAACGTATGCTTATTCATTTCTTTAATCAAATCCTAAACATACATGTTATATTAATCCGCCGTAATTAGGTCGAGTTGATTCCCCTAATTCAATTTAAATATTTTACCAAAATCTGTCCTGTGTGAGGTTTCATACTTTTAGGCCTAATTTTTTAAGGGCCGGATTACTGAGATTCTACTGTACTTGATTGATGAAATATTTTACAGTATTTAAAAATTCCTTTCTAAATAAGTTTTTGTAACAATTGACACGTTATATTTATTTTCAACCTGAATTTTAAATATCCAATTATCCTAAATTGATTGAAACATTAGTTATCAATTTCGGTAAAAGCTGAATTTTTAAATAAGCAACACATTTCTATTTTTATAGTACGTGAACATCACCTCACATAATTACCTACGCACAAGCCAAAGCTTATGGAGGCATCACCACAGAGAAACAAAAACGGTAACAATCTCACTTCTAAAAAAAGTAGTAGCATTTCTAAAAATTTCAGCATTGTACATAATGCATTTTCAAACAATGATTACAAGGACTATTTTCATGATGACTGACTCTTAGAGGATACCAATTCACATTGATAATATTACGGCAATTCATTCAACCCACGTAATATGAGATCAGTATTTCATCGTATAATAGATCATTAAACACAGCTACCCGTAAACCGGTAACACTGCAAGCATTCCAGCCAATTGAATGTGCCGTAGCTAAAATTTTAACACCCTTTAAAACCTACTCTCAACCAATCACAAACAAAATTTAAATTAGACGAAAAATATTTTGCATTTGCGATTTGATTTAACCTTTACAAAAAAATAAACGGGTAACGACACTTTGGACACCTGTACACATACATTTTATCAATCTTATAATAAAATTATTGCATTTATACAATTAAATTTTTTTTTACGAGAATCAGTCAATTTTAATGTTTATAATCGATAATCCAAACATCACTTTTATCAATTGACACAGCGTCATTAATCAATGAAAAATATATTAACAAACACAGAAAAACATCCCAAAAACGTTTAAAATTTTTTTAATACCTCTTATTTATTTATTTAATAATAAAAATCGCGATGATAATCACATAAAATATCATTTCCTCATAATTACTTTTTTCTTTCAATTACCATAATAATATACGAATATATATATAAATATTTATAAAAAAGAATGTTTTTTTTTTTTAATTAACGTTTCTAATGCAGGAAAACCTAAAAAAAAATTGACAATACACAATATATTAATTATACAATTTTAATAATAATAATAGTAATACATCACAAATCATAATTATATAATAATAATTACAATAATTTAAAATAATACAATTGAAAAATGCTGGAGAGCTCATTAATTGATAATGTAAATATATTAAATTTAAATACAAATAAATTTCTTTACAACATAAAATATATTATTATAAATTAAAAAAAAATATATATATATTACCAACTTCATTTTATCGATAATATCTTTCCCGAATTAATTACGAAATAAACTTGATTAGATAAAAATGTTGAGGAATAGTGGTTAGAATGTTAGCCTATATAAAAAAAATTCTGGTTTGATACCTTAGAAAAAAAATCCAATAAAATTTAACATTCCATTATTGATTTTATGAGCACCGATGAAATATCTCACGGCTCGTAAAAAAAAAACACAAACTGGCAATTTTATGTTTTCTCCGTTCGTTATTCAGTTAATTATGCAAACATTTTGAGTTTTTCGTTAGTTATTTCTTGAGTTAAAAAAAAATTTGTATAAAGTTCAATAGTGTACAATTAACTAATATAATATCCATTCTTTAATTAGGTTAACCATTTTTTTTTTGCTTTTTTACATTCTTGTCGACTAGCCGTAGTTATAGTGTTCAGTACAGGGGCGCTTCCAGGGCTGATTTTCGGGGGGGGGGGCTATCTTGTTTTTATGTAGCTCTTACTACATAATTTGTAATACATAGTTTGTAATTGAGTCATTGAAAAGTCCTCTTTTTATGCTGTATTGCTGTAACCACAATTTTAATTCATAGAGAAATTTTCAAGGCGCTGACTGGATGCGAGTGGCTTTTGACTACTGACACTGATTGTTATCTTAATACTATTTAAAAATAGATACTTTCTGTTTGACTCATTTTGATACTAAAATAATTATTGTTAATTGATAGGTACAAGTATTGGGGATTCAGTTTTGTTAGAAATAATAGCTTGTAGAAAATATTAAACTAAGTTTTCCTAGTATTTCGGGAGGGGGGGCATGGCCCATTCCCTGAAACCGCCCCTGGTTCAGTACAACTGGCTTCTACACCAGGTCCAAGGTTCAATTCCCGATCAGGTCTAAAAATTTCCATCACTTACTCCCATGTATCACCCTTCATTATCTATCTGTGCATTAGCAATAATGTAAAAAATAATCAGGTGAAAAAACCTTACTCATAACAACACATTTTTTTAAATACTCAATTGATGGTCTTGATAGATAATATGAAAAATTACAAAGATGAGTCGAGAAATAATGGCCAAGTGTTAATAAAGAAGACCATGTTAGATAAATTTTTATAATTCACTATTGAACAGTTTATTTTAAATCAATACATTTTGAAAATTGTAATAAGTTAAAATTCGGCCGACTCAGTGACGTTAGTGACTAGCGCGCACTAGCCTACAAAGCGGAAGTTCCCGAGTTTGATTCCCGACTAAGATCAGGAAATTTTAAAATTTTATTAAAACCCATCGTTACAGTAGACCTAAACCCACAAAAATCACTAACGAACAAGCCTGTTGATGCGACATTA
This sequence comes from Catonia carolina, assembly GCA_035578175.1. Taxonomy (NCBI): domain Eukaryota; kingdom Metazoa; phylum Arthropoda; class Insecta; order Hemiptera; family Achilidae; genus Catonia; species Catonia carolina. The sequence goes on from JAQMRL010000008.1 coordinate 6,670,013, forward strand.
AAAAAAAATAAACTTAAAAAAAAAAATAAAATCCATGATTCCGTATTAAAACCCAAAAGTAATTCATAACAGATATATTAACTTTACGACAAATAACAGTGATATTAAAAAAAATCTTAACCACGAAAAAACCATTTCCAAATTGAAAAAATGAAGATGATAATACAATAATTCAATTTATAATAAATTTTAAATTTACAATTCAATAAATTAATAAAATAAAACAATAAAATAAATAAATATAAAAATTTCAAATAGACAATTTAATTAAAAAATTTTCACCAAACGATTATAAAGTATATAATATTTTAAAAATTTACGCATTATTAACTTCATGTTAAAAATCGAATCGTCAATCTACGTGTGAATCTTACAAGATAATTATTTTTTTCTTTATTTTTTTTTATATATATACATATTCAAAATAATATACTATTATCACCCATACGACACACTCAATGAACACACACACACACACACACACGCCACATTCACACAAAAATATTTATTAATTCTTTCTTATACTAAATTCATTAATAATTATATTAAAAACTGCCGTCTTTACGAAAAACAGTATTTTGTAATAATAATAACAATATTATTATTCCAAAAAAATGTACATATAAAAATTATATATTAAAATATTTTATTTTATAAATTGAATGTAATAATAATAATAATAATAATAGAATAATAATACTTGTAGCATCATTATTAAGAATAATAAATAATAATTAAAAAAAAATGATCAGATAAAGAAAATACATATTATATAAATATATATATAAATACAGGGTGTTCAAAATGTTTAGAACGCCTGAATTATAATGAACAGTGTCAATAAGTAACCATAATGTCTTTTAATCGATTTACTACACTAAAAAATTTTTACTTTCAAAATTTTGGATTTAAATTGTTTTTTTTTTAAAATGGGATGAATTATTGCAGATGGATATCCTAAATCCATTCTAATAATGCACTAAAAATCAGTTGTTACGATCCTTTATTTATTTCTTAACGATAAAAATTTTATATAAATATATTTGCACTGCGCTCGTTTTGAGCATGCACTTTGCCATACTGTGAAGTTCAACCGTCAAAGAGGTTGGATGGACGGGAATAATTAAGTTTTTAAGTTGCAAGGTAATCAACGAACAAACTTCATACCACTGAGCGTCCGAGTTTAGGTTAAGTGATTGTTTAAAGATTAAAGACTAAGGGTTTGATGTTGAATCACCACGCAGATGAATATCCTTAAGTGTTCTAATAATGTATTAAATCAGCTGTTACAACCCTTCATTAATTTCATATTAACAAGTCAAGATATTAAAAATTCTCTTATGAATATCTGATGTAAAGTTATTCTTCTTGTTACACGAAACAGTGGTTCGTGAAAATAATTTTAAATTAACCGTTCATCACAACAGAAAAACAAAAACACATGATTTTCGTAAAATTTAACTACTAGTTATGTTTAGAAAAACTTAATTTTTCTTCAATATTAATCTCTTGTTTTCTTTAAAGTCAAAAAAAAGTATAATCTTAATTTAAAGACATATTCAGGAACCCCAAAGATTTAATTTATTTACTAAGGGGTGTTCCATGATTCAATACTTTGGGAACGGCTAACCTAAAATGGTGATAGCCAAGGCTCATGACGTAGTGGTCAGTGCAACTGGCTTAAACACCATGCGGGTTCAATTCCTGATTAGGTATGGCATTTTCTCCACGTCATTTATCATCTGTATTAGCAGTAATTTGCAAAAATAACAAAAACCTAAAATGTTGATATAAAATCTAAGTCGGGATAAGTTGTTTTACCACAGCACGAGGACAGTTTAATGAAAAATACCTCAAAAACTGAAAATTATATTCATATGCCGTTTACCGCATTGAATTTCAGATTGATAACATCATTATAAGATCATCCTATTAAAATTTTAAACATAACCCTGAATTTTTTTTCGTACAATAATCAAAAAAATGACATTCCTTGTTACCTAGTCACACTAAGTTCTTTATGATCCAAGCGTTTCCAAATATTTCGGAAACCCAGTATTATAATAACCAACTAATAAAAACATAAAATTAAAAATAATGCTTAAAAAAAAAACATAAATACATACATAATAAAACAAAATTTAAAATGATAACAAAATAAAAAATAAAACACTTGAAAAATAATATAATTACATAATATTTTAATTAAAAATCTACATAATAATAATATAATCTATAATATATATTATATAAATTAGGCTAAAAAAATACAAAATATATATTTATACATCATAATATATAAATGTATTAAATAATAATAATAATAAATTTAATAACAATCACTAAAAAAAACTTAGCGATTTGGAGGGAGTCAACAAAATAATAATTTAACGACTCATATATTTAATTAAAATAAAAAAAATATATTAAAAAGAAATTCATACTACAGATTGTGCATATCATATTATATTACTTCTAAAAAAATTTAATTAATTTTTTTTTGTTTTAATAAACCTCACATATTATCACCGACGATAAAAAAATTCACAAATATTTTTTTATTACAATTTTATCATTATATTATATATTTATTATTTACAGAGGAAATCTTTTCAAACAAAATCCATTATTAACTTGTGCATTTTTACGAAAAATAAATTGAAAACCAAAGAACAAACAACTACGTTATGAAATATTACTACTTGTTTTAAATTATTTTTTAAAAAAAAATATCAGTACAGTGAAAAATTACATCTTAATTACAACAATAAAACTATTCGTATTTTTTAAATATGGCATATAAGCACACCGTTAAGTCTTTAAAAATTAATACTTTCATTAATGATTTTAAAAAAAAATTAAAGATAAAACGGAAGCCAATACAAATATATGTCTTAACGTTAACATTCTTTAAAACACGTTGACTGCCATGATTTCCTAACATTATGTCGTACAGTACTCGCCAAAAACTTTTTCCTAAATGTAACTAACATAGCCAGCACCTAACCTTGCACATGTGAGATTGATCTCTGGATCTTATTCCACGCAACAATATCATGCCTTCCCAATAACATTATACTAGCTCACGATTTGCAAGATGTATACACTAGCAGAGCGTGAGCTAGTACAATGATCACTATTTAAAGAGCTGCAATTGTTCACAGTTCCTTCTTTGTACATTTTTGAAGTGATAATGTACGTAAAGAAAAATACCTTTTTACAGAATTTAGATGTTCACAACCACTACACAAGAAATAGAATCGATTATTGGGTTGCTAATCACAACACTAAATTGTTTGAACAAAAACCAACTTATGCAGGTAGAAAATACATCAATAAATTGCCTCAAGGTTTAAAAAGTTGTGACAATTTAAGTCATTTTAAAAAAAAGCTAAAACAATATTTGATTGACGAAACATTTTACAGTGTGCACGAATTCCTTTCTAAATAGTTTTGGTATTTAACTTTAATTAAACAAATATTGTGTACAATTTGATACAAAGGGGTTCATGACAAGCCTGCTGAGTTAATCAGTGGCAGGAGGAAATTATTGGTAAGTGATGAATTTATCATTGTTTTATTTTTTTATTTTTCATTGTGTGTGATATTTGGTTCAATAGGGTTCATGACAAGCCTACTGAAGTAAGCAGTAGCAAAAACAATTTTTGGTGGCAAGTGATGAATTTACCATTGGTGATAAACTTTCAGTTTATCAGTTTTATCTTGACATGTCCTATACTCCCTTTGGAGTCTCCAGGATGGAAAAAAAAAGTTATTAGGAAGGCATGATATTGTTGGGCAGAGTGAGATACGAGCAATCTCACAAATGCAAGGTTTACACGCCGGCTACTGTAAATGCCTTGGTAAACTGGTTTTAAGATCCTGATTGGAAATCACACAATACTTGGTGAAAACGTTTCAGCAAATCGCAAATGAAACCAACACTCATTCATTGGCAAACTGAGTCACGAGACCCTGATTGGAATTTTATAACCTTAACACCTTATCCGTCAGGTATTGAGAGCAAGCAGTTTGTGTAATCGACTGACTACCATTATACAGGTTCATATACAAGTTATTATAGTGGTACAAATAAGACGATTTATTACACACATCCGTTTGTAAACCGGTAATCCCGTTTATAACACCATATACATTACTATTATCTCTGGATTCATGAAAAACAACTGCATTGAACTGTGATTTCAAGTGGGAATCACAATATATCAGATTTCCTACCGAGACATCTTTAACACTTGAAAACTTTAACATTAAATACGTTACAAACAAAAATCATACATAACTTCCAAGTTGTTGATGATAATTTGTATGATGGTATAGAGTTGGCACGCAAATAAATGAAAATAACTCATCTACTGAGTAAATTAAATTTTTTTTTTACCCCTAACGTACGTACGTTGCAATTTCTATTCACTTTAGAATAATGTTGTTGTTGTTTAGGTCAACAGCCAAAAGGCTGGTTTGAACCTCTAGAGGTTTTACTAAGTAAAACGAGGAGTGAGGTGGTTTACCATTGCCTTCCTCACTGAGTGGAAAAGTACGCTTATCAGCATGCCGGGCCCTCCGAAAAGCACATGTTTTCCACTCTGTAAATGACACCTTCACTTCAATCACCACAGGGTCTGGCTGTATAATGAAATTCATTACTTTCAGAGGAGATAACTCTGATTAGTGTCTTTTACACCTCTACCTCTTCTGTTCTTAAATGATTTAGTCATTTAATTGGCTGACCATGTGATAAGAAACAGAACTATTTATTTTAGCCCTGCAATGAACAAATTGAGTGTAAATAATTTGGCACTCCACCTGTCTGTTATGGGCAGTTTTGAATAATAAGCAACCCTATGACCCAATGAGATGAGGATGATGACATGTAAAATGTAGTCTTGTAGACTCAGAAACCATCAAACCATCAATATACATTGGTAACCACTACCTACTATTAAAATCCGTATAAAAGTAACCACTTTTACTAGAAAACGATAATAATCACATAAAAACAATAAACATCTGGCAATCAACGTGAAAAAACATATTTTTAGTAAAACCATTCCAATACTATTTAATATTTACAATTTAGAATTTTATATCCTTTGAGATACATAAACAATCCTACAAGACATTAAAAAAAAACAATATATAATAAAACATTGGTGAAAAAAATACAATTCTTGTTATTTTTTTAAAAATTGTCAATAGAAAGAACATCCAATGTTCTCAGCCATCAAATTGTTAATCATTGATTAAATTTTCAATCGATATCATCATGAAGCAGCTTCAATTGTTCTTCATACGACAGCTTGTCTTGAGTACAACAGTGCGTAGCAACACTTTTCCTTTTATTAAAATATAATTTCCATTTGCTTACACAGCCAAATTTTTCTTAACCAATTGTTTATAACTATTATCATACAATAACGCTGGTACATAATTTTGTTATTCTTTGAATAATCACAAACGTAGAATTATTTAAGTTCGATAAGTAACTGTATTCATAAGTCACGTGGAAGTGAAATCGTTGAGCAAGGCCGAACAAGAGAGGTAATATTAATTTGAAGATTCCAGGTCAGGTCTCGCATCTTAATGTTAGTCGCTCTTCAACATCTGCATTAGCAGAAACTGCAAAACAGTCAAGATGACAAAAAAAACCCAGCAACCAGGGTTCAAGTATGTACTGTTTACAATAATTCATACTTCGCAAATTACTCAGAAACAACTTTCATCGTATTCACTCGTAAATTTATCTGTGATCTCTGCCCATGATCGGTTAATATTTCATAAATTTCACCACATTTTTGTAAATAAATTTCTTAATTTTCCAATAGTACTTTTAGTATCAATTTCCTTAAAGCATAAGCTGTTAAACGCATACTTTGCTTCCATAAAGTAATTTCCTGTAATTCACTTTCCTCACTTCCGTAGGTAATTTCCAAACTGAATAGCCCGCTTCCAAATTCTGTTCTTACTTTCCTTTTGTTCTGTTCTTTCTGTTCTGTCTAAACTATCATAAACAGAAAATCTTAGCTTTGTTGTAACCAAATGTTGATATTTCTTTACGTTTAATCGAGAATCTTCGATTCGTTTTATAATCATCTCCTCATATGTTTCAATATCTCTATACGCGTTGTATCTTCTTTTATTGGAATCAACGATATTTGATTCGTAATCATTTAAATAAACGATTTAAAATTCAATAAACCTATACCCACAAGTAGATCTTTCACATCCTCTCGGTTGAAAACGTCAATATTTTAACCATATTACGGTAAACTAACAAATTGATAACATATTTTTTTCAAGAATGGTACATTTTAAACCCGCTGTTTTAATTACATCGTTTTTTGCATCAATCATCAACCTAACCAATGTTTGGAGCAATTGTTGAAATTCTCTGATATTTTATACAGCCAGTATACTATTTAATATGTGAACATAAAAAAAACAACTCTTGAATTAAAAAAAACTCGATTCACGTAAAAACCACCCTTACATTTAGAGTTTTAAAAATAAACTTACTTTAACTTTAATCTGAACAAATTAACGCTACAATTATTTCTGGTGGATTTAGAGCGAGAAAAAAAAACTGTATCCACTACGTTAAAAAAATACCTAAAACAAACACAGTCGGACCTCTAATTTCAATTAAAAATAGCTACTTTTTTTAACGAATTTTACAAGATTCATTCAATTAATAACATCTTTCAAGACATTATTAATACAAAATTTACAAACTGTAATACAGTCTCTAATGAAACATATGTTGCAAATAAATATAATACATGTGATAGCAAGCATCCATTGTGAAAATTTGGGGCTCGTAAATTTTATCACGCGCTGTGTACTGTACAGTTACTTACAGAATGTAATTAATTAGCTGATTAGTGAAGATTAAAAATATAGAAATCGTTACAAAACAAAAAAATTTGTTTCTTTGAAGACTACTGTGCCGCATTGGCAACGTGCTCGCCTCTCATCATGCGATCCTGGGTTCAAATCCCACTCAGGCATGGCATATTTTCACACATTACAAAAAATCATTTCATCCTCCATTGTACAATAATTACACCCAAACGTCGTCGCTAATGACCGTTGTAGTTGACGCGACGTTAAAAAAAAAATTAAAAAAAAAATACAACTTCTGGAAACTTATTTTTAATGCCATGTATAATACTGGTCTACATTTGGGCGTAAATACATAATATTGAACACGTTTACACAATTCACAATCTAAGTATCATTGAGTACTATTTTTTTTTTTTAAGTACATAATCATTTCCATCGGATCATTTTTTGAATCGGATCAGAAGTACTAGAGAGGTCCAACTGTGCTTACATCTGGTCATTGGCTACAAGAAATAAACCACCATATACAAAAAAAAAATATTAACTACACTGGAAAATGCTTGTAAAAATTATTTGACGTAACAAATTACGTCTTTCAAATAAAAATACTGTATGATATTATACAACATTGGAGAATTAGTTACGTTACTGATATATACGTGACAAGCCAAACTTAAATTGGTAGATAAAATTAAAGCCTTCCGCACGTAAAAATATTAAAAACAATATAAAGAAAAAACAACTATACGATACAATCAAACAAAATTATGTAGCTCAAAGGATTTACAACAATAAATTTTCACAAATTAAAAAGTTATAAAATTATTTTTAAAAAACCCCATTTTTGTGTCTAAATTTACAAAACCATTTTTATTATGGTACATTTACGAACGATGACAAACACATGCTACGAAGGTTGAATACAGAGATAAAAAAAAAACCCGATCAGGGAAAAATCTTGACCAATCTGGAGATTGGGAGAGGAAAAATATTGTTTTAATCCACACTCGTTCAAGGTGTGTACGAGGAAAACGTTTCTACAAAAATCTGAATGAATATCACCAAAAGGTGAAAAAAATGCAGTGTATATACCAAAATTTTTCACTCTTTCTTTCAATATTCATGCTTTTTACAAATTATTTATTTATTTAAAAAATAAAAAAAATATATCAATAATCCATACATAATCGATCAGAAGTTGAAATTTTTACTCAAGTCCAACATACCCGAACATTTTACTTTAAAAAAAAACTATGAGAAAGAAAAACTAAACATTATATTACTTGAGGAACACTGATTAAATAGAAGATAGATATTCACATTTTAACGATGTTAATATAACATCGTAAAATTCTCTCCAGGAAAATTTATTTGTAATAAAGGCACTACAGAGACAAGATACGATAAAAAATTATTTACAAAAGAAAAATTACGATACAATAAAGCTTTCAAAGAAACAATATTCGATTAAAAAAGAAGAATTTACAAACGATTAAAAATATTGAACATTTTTCAACTTTCCGATTACGTATTTATTTATAACGAGTGTTGTCATTATAAACATTAACGTGATATTTACCACCATACGATACTTTAAATTAATAAAGATAACAACAACGTAACTGGCATAAGGAGCTTGGTTCACCACTGTCCAAACATGATTCTGTTCAAAATAAAAACATTTAGTACAATAAAAAACAATTTTTAAAAGAAAACTATACACTACAATTACTTTTATCATTAAAAAAATAAAAACAAAAACATTTTACAAAAAAATCAAATAAAAATAAACAAGAGTAAATGGTACCCTGTCATTAAATATATTATATATTTTAGTAGAAACCAAGCTCCAGCCACTCCAGAGTGCAAACAATGTGCTTGGAGGCCAGCTAGCTCCAATAGCGGGCCCACCAAAATTTAAACATTTCTAATTAATATAATTACTAAATTTTCTTTTAAAAAAAGATATTCAATTCAAAATTTCCTTATTTATAATAATTTTATTTAAAAAAAAAAAAAATATTATATTGTATGAATGATTAAGAGAAAAAAAAAACAGAATGATTTCAAGGAAAAGTCTTAATAAAAAAAAAGAAACGACCAAAAAAAATAAATCGAGACTAAAAAACCAGCCACCATTCACATTGTCTGCAGACATTATTTTGCTTTTCAAATTAATCAATCGACATAATAATTATTTCAGGTTACAATCACCATGACGCATTCGCATATTTTATTTATAATTATAATGGCCCATAACATAATCGTCAACAACTTTACTTAACACTAAAAAGAGCTCTTAAAAAAAAAAAAACGATAATATCATTCCAGCATTTTTCAAACCCATATTATCATTATTATTATTATTATTATTAAATATATAATACAATATAAAATAAACCCTCTCATTACTATAATTTCATTATTAGTTTTACGTGTAAATCGATATTCCCCACCAAATCATGACTTTCCCTTTATTAGAAAAAAATTATACAAAAAAAAAATTGATAAAATATCTGACTATAATATATAAATATATATAGAAAGAACATATTTATCAGACCCTTAACTCTCAAATAAATAAATATATGTTATATTTTATAAAATATACGACGACGAATAAATTAGCTAAAGAAAAGTGAAAATATAAATAACTTTTGTGTATTATAATAATATTAATCTCATTTTGTTTTCCATAATCAATACGTTCCTTAATGCATTTATTTATCAAATATATTATATACACGAGGACGGGAATTAAAAAAAAAAAAAAAAAAAAAAAAACCACTACGTAAACGATATTATTATCACATCAATAATAATCATAAAAAAAATATAATTATTAAAGTTGACCACCGAAATTGGCTGGCTGGACTCCCTACAACACACATTCTGCACTCTTGGCTACGCTATTTTACCCATATTAATTTTTTTTGTTTTTCACAATAATCTTTTTAACATCATCGGTTTCGTTCACACTTACTTCTGTAGTAACGTTCCATCCAAATAAATAAAAAATATATTAAAAAAAAGAAAAAAAAAGAAATTGGAAACAAATCGTTGATACATCAGCACGTACATATACATATATAAAAACACAACAATAATTAATAAAAATTAATTATACTATAATAAAAAAACATACATTAAAACATGAAAGAAAGAAGAGAAAATAATTGTGATGTCATACAACTGCCACCTAAAAGAAAACCGTTAACCATTATTAACCTTTGATTCGGATAGCATAATCAAATATGCTAACGATTATGCGGACGGAAATCCAAAAGCGAACACATAAACATGTTTAACACTTTACGATAATCCGCATATATATGGAAACCACCACACAAAACAAAACAACAAACATACGCGCAGCATGTGTCGTCAAAAATCGTAACACCACTTTTCAAAAACGTTTGAATAATCAAAAATAGGTCATGATTATTATACAGGCAATTATTACGTTCAATAAAATTCAAATTAAAAAAAAAATAATCTGCCGCCTGGACAGTACAAAAATAATCTAATCGCACATAATTAAATACTATTGTGAAAATCACAGCGATGCGAGCTTGAATATACCGGCTGACGTTGCCACATTTACAAAACGGACAAGTATATAGGATTTCAGTTTTCTTCTTTGTTGTACAAAATTATAAATTTTCACTTATCATATCTGTTGTATTGCAACTTGATCAATGCTTGGGATTTACCACAAAGATTTAAATCGTTAATTTCGTTAGTGGTGTTACCTCAGTTCGTCAGAGGTGGGGGTTAAATTGGTTTCAATTTGTGAACAAAAGAATGAAAGGTGAAATGTATTTATTTTTTTACTATGAAAACGTTGTGTAAAAATAAATGTTTAAACACTTTTGATATTCAGAGGTAAAACTAAATTTATCTCGTATTCTGAAGATTGTTCGGTAAAAACATTATTAGCTGGTGGTAGTAGTACTAACCAAAGATAATTATGAACGAAAGCAAATTTTTAAAAAATTTGAACTTCTTGTAAACATGATTGATAATTATTGAGATGCAATGATGCTAAAAAAACAATGGTTGCAATTCAGTCCGGGTAAACTTTTTCGAACAATTAAATAATAAATTGGGTAAAGTGACAACAAATTTGACAACACTGCAATCACAGCCAAGCTCACATTGATATGATTTCTATTATAGTGCGTAGATATCCTAGTCTTAAAAAAAATGAACATAGTAGTGATTTCTTTTAACAATCTCTGGCTTTAACCAAATTATTGCTCCTTTTTCAAATTGATTAATTAATTAATTAATTACAATAATAATCATAATTAGATAATAATAAATACAAATCTATTTTTTATAATAATAATACAATTAATAATAATAATAATAATGAATCGTCAATAATCTCCGGAATCCCTCCGTCAGTCCTCGGAATATTTTTACAAGAATACCTACGAGAGGATGATCTGGCGGACAGAGGCGAACGTAAGAGATTAGGTGGCGGTTGCGGTAGTAGTGGTGGAAATATAATATAATATATCTATATATAATATAAATACAGAAGGTGTGTGGTGAGACAAAAGGTGGTTTCTGTGGTGGGGGGCACAATACTGGTTTGTTTTTTGTTTTGTTATTAATTTTTTTTTTTATACATTATAGATTTGTGTGTACGCGACACATTTTAACGATATAACAACAACTACGGCATCTTGTGATTATTCAGACCTACAGGAAACAAACAAAACAGAGAAACACAAAATAATAATCAGTCGTTTGCAGAAACAATACTTGTATATTCTATGTAGCATTATTTATCTAGTTAACAACAGCATAGCTAAAACAACTAGCTACCTACGTAATAATTAATATCGCAATATCAATTGACATTACATAACAACGGTTTCTACAATTCGACAACAAAATTACTTAAAAGTTGTTTTGTCTCGTTTGCCAAACAAAACCAACTGTAAATTACAATCAGTAACAGAGGAAAAAAACTTAAAATATGTCACACAAAAATGGTACAGACTGATTCATGATGAACGAATATGAGATTTAAAGCAGGCAGAAATGGCAATCAAAGAATACCCAAGAACTACGTCAAAGAAACAAGCCGTTTCCAAAAATACATAACATACGAACACAGGAAAATACAGAATTAAAGAACTCGAAAAGCAACTGGAACAATCTAATACGAACATCAGTAACGACAAGGAGAAATAACGGTACAGTAATAATCCGTGAAGCTTTTGTAGACAATACACCATTAATATCGGATAGAGTCAGATTACAAGTTGAATCATAAGGAGATTGTGCAAAGAACGTCAAGATTACAGAGATCTTCTGAAAATACTTCGAATGTACGAACAATAGGAATGAAAATCTAAATATTTAGGCCGTGTAATCCAAGGGAATTACAGTAAAGACGAAACATTAAACGATAAAAAAAACTGAGGTCGTTAAACACTATAATACAGTTTATAAATTGATAAAACCTCAGGCATTCTGTAAATCAAAATATATCTTCAATCAGAAGCCATTACACAAATAGGATACAAATGAAAAAGAAAACCATATGGTTCGAAGAATACTGAAAATGGAGAAGGGAAATTCATTGACAGATAAGTGAAAGTGTATAATCCCAATGCAATGAGCGGCAGCAAAGTGCTTGTTTGAGAGCTTCCACAGCTGACAAGGTGAAAGAAACAGTTAAGACTGGTTATGCTCACAGGCAGCAGACGTCCATGACTTAGATATCCAAAAGTTCGATGAACATTATGACAAATTTTACAAATAATATATCTAATGTTATTTGTTGTTACAAATAACAACAAATATCAAAACTATGTAGAAAAAAATCTGTGATAAGAAATCGGACCGTACTTTCTGTTTACTATGATCCTACGTACACCAAAATAACAAGAAAAAAAATGCTTAAAACCACCTGCTACTCGTTGGGATTTTGCAAATTACTAACATTTCATGAAAAAAATAAAATGACCAGACAATTATTTCAAATAACAGAAAGTTTGTGACACTATTCTACTTGGAAAAAAATATATACAGTTAAATTCATAAATCAGCAAAATCAAACTTTCGACGCTTGATGATGAGCATTTTTAATAAATCACATGGGAAAAAAGTTAAATCTCGTCTCAAAAAATGAAACACACAACAGAAAACCTATATAAACTTCAACAATACAACTGTTGTAACAAAAACAAATGGGAAACACTTTATTACACAATCAAACTTCAATTCTTGAACAATTCATAAACAAACTTTGTGTAACACAAAAAAATGAACAAATTACATTTCAGAATGGATTCACTTTTCTTTTTATCAACATTCAATAAACAAAAAACTATTATTCCACACCAAGGAAATAAATATTCACATGAAAATTTCCAATCCCAATTTTTCCTTTTCATTGACAATGAAATTAATACAATGTTCTAACAAACCTGAAAACCTACATCATGGCGGCATGACAATCGACTAAAATAGAAATATTTACTGCGGTATGAATTGATAAAACACATTAACAAAAAACATTCAAAGAAATAGAGATGAAACAATTTTCCAGTTAAGAAATTTACGACAATACCATTTCAGAAAACACTGAAATGTAAAAAACTGACAGTGAAACACAAAAAAAATTCACTTAGTAAAACTTCAATTTCTGTACACTTTTTTTTTCAAATTTCTATAAAAGTAAAAAATTATCATTCCGACAATACAGAAGTATTGGATACAACGGATAAAGAAATATAAACCATACAAAACAGAAGACAATTTGCTGCACAACAAAATTGGCACATCACACCGATTTACTGAATTTACACAGAATAACAACAACAACTACTATGAATACTAACAACACATGACCAATCAATCTGGTGAAAAATTTCCAACAGAAGCCTATACAATTCAGACACGTAACAATTTGAAAGACAACGAAGACAACTGAGAACAAATTATTGTTATACACGAAAGAAAGGGTGAAAGTACGATGGTTACTACTAATAAAAATAGGACAACATTTCGCTTATTTTGTGGTAAGTATCAATAAAGTCACGGAGCAAATCAAAGACACTTACCTGCTTCCGAGTCACTCGAGTCCGAAGAGCTGGAAGATAGACTTGAACTACTCGAATCAGAATCCGAACTACTGGAACTGGAAGCCGACAATCTCGATGGACCACCAACTACATCCACGCTTTTACTGCTACTTGAATCTGAAAAAAGAAACAAAACACACGATATAAAATAACTCTCACTAGTTCATACTTTGCAAAAGTTTAGACGTACTGGTAACGCAATATAAGTTGACGATCGTCAGCGAGAGTAAGACTGGATTCGGCGAGAGGGGTACAAGTTAAAAGTGCTTTTCTATGCATATTTCTTGTGTTTCACTATCAGTTTTTTACATTTTTTTCGGTGTTTTCTGAAATGCTATAGTCATAAATTTCTTGACTGCAAAATTTGTTTCATTTCTATTTTTTTTGAATGTTTTTTGTTAATGTGTTCATCAATTCATACCACAGTAAATATTTCTGTTTTAGTCGATTGTCGTGCCACCATGATATAGGTTTCCAGGTTTATTAGAACATTGTATAAATTTCAATGTGCTTTTCTAAATAAATCATAGCGACAGCTCTACCCACGACATCATGTTGTAGTTTTACTCTAACATTGATTTATTATGTTTACAACTATGTCGTTTTATAACCATCCCATTGTATTATTTATTGATTCCTAATAATTATCCTAAATAATAAAGATTCATTCTAAATAAACCATAATACTAGGCCTAAGCTATATTTAGTATCCTTTTTAGTCATCAGCAGTAAAGTGAATTACTGCACTCTGATATTTGTAGTGATAAGACTAGTTAGTCCGTGAGTTCCGTCGATGCGAGCTTATTATCTTGAGTAATACTTTGTTTTTTAAATTGAAATGTTTCACTGAAAGGGACTGATTTGATTCAACTAAAGACACCTCGACAAAATACAAAGAGGTTACGGTTATTAAAACCTTTAAATTTTTTTTATTTTAGGTGAAAAACCAAGGACGTTATAATTGCCGGTTACGTGAAGCCACAAGAGTGTGGAAAGGAGCCCAACCACAGCCAGTTTTCTTATAAAAATAAAACCTTACAAACTAGTTTCACAGGCACAAAGAATAAAAGAACGCTGTGAAGTGGCCACAAAAAATCATATAAACATGGAAATAAAATCTTAAAGCGTTTAATATTTCCACTTATTTCCAAAAGTAAACCCACTGTTGGAGCCTGTGTGTTCAGTGACAAGTACTACTACTTTGAAAGAAAACTATCCAAATAACTTTCACTTTTATTACCTTTTTGAAATTACAAGTACAATTTTAAATTAAAATTTTCCAATCACATCTTGTACATTCTTAAGGAAAAAACGATATCACAGGCTGCAAGTTCAAAACGGTACATTTATCTAAATGTAACATAAAATGTTGAATTCCTAAATTAAAAATCTGGTGTGAAACACTCACACAACTTTCTCTTGCCAAAGCAAATAATTAACAATAAACCTAACATTAGTAATAAAATATTAGAAATAAACAAAAAACTAACCTCAAAAAACATTAGTGAAATACGCAAAATTAAAATCGACCTAAGTTTGGCTTAAAAATACGGAAAATCGCTCCTACACGCTAAACTAGGCACTGTACAAAAAAAAGCTTTAAATAAAAGTTGTAGATCTTTTAATTTTCTACAAATTTTATTATACACACTTTTGTCGTAAAATGCATTCTAAGGCCGAAATCTTAAAAAAATCGATTTTTCACACGTTTTCGTGAGAAAAAAACAGAAAACCGCTAATTACCGCTAAACTAAGCATTATACAAAAAAATGTTTGAAATAAAAGTAGTAGAATTTTACATTCTCTACAACTTTTATTATATAACGTTTTGCGCTAAAATGCATATTAAAGCCGCAATCTTAAAAAGAAATGTTTTTACGTAAAAACAGCCTCACGCAGAATTTCAGCAAACATGGCGCCTACCCTATCTTGTAGATAATAAAAAATTGAGTAAATGAGGTGATTTAAAAAAAAAATCGTAGGACCAGTTTTTGAGAAAATTGCAAAAAAGTGAAAAATTATACGAATAAACTACTACTTCCGGTTGACCGATTTTGATGAAAATGTTCGTGTCGGGTCCAGTAAGGGTATGTAACTAAAGTTTCAAGTTTCAAGTTCGTACGATGTTCCGTTCTTGAGATATTTTGTATACACACACACAGACAGACACAGACCAATCGCTAAAAACACGTTTTTTGGGTTCAGGGGGTCTGAAAACGTATAGATCCGGTGAAAACTCGATTTCGAAAAATCGACATGAAAACAATACTTTCCTTCCTATATATTCATATAGGCAAGAGAAAGTAAAAACAAAAGAAATTTTAAACCTACCGGATTTAAACCACAGACAAAAACATTTAATTAACTTATGAACGCAAATTTCGTCATTTTTACAGAAAAATAACAAGACCAACAAAATTCATTATATTTATTATGTTAAAAATTTGGAAACATTACACCATTCAAGATAACCGATTAAAACGTATATTAAAGAAAGATAATTTTTTTTAAACGAAACACATTTTTAGTTAGCCTCAATTTCAGAAAGAAAAAAATTTTATTTCCAGTTTTTTAAAAAAAAATGGCATAGCCTGTTTCTCCAAAATTAAAAACATAGGACACGAATTGTGAAAAACAAACATAACATTTTTCACACTGGGTCTTTCTCGTTCACCATGTTTTTTGGTCTTTTATTTTGGAATAAATATTTGATTATTTCCATACTACAACTTTAATCATAATTCCTACTGTCATTTAATTAACAAAACATTATGAAACACTAAAACGAAAATTAAAAATGCAACAAACCTTTTTTGGCCTGTTTCTTGGCAGAGCCTAATTGTCCGGTGACATCTTGCAACCGTTTTTCCAATTCTTGTTTCTTTTCGGCCATCTGTTCATCTTTCGATTTTCCAGACAACTTTTTATCTAAATTTTCAGAAAACCAAAACAAAACCATGTTAGAATTATTTGTCACTTAAAAGTAAATAAATGCCTAGCTAACCTATTCCTGTGTTCCACTACTAATGACGAAATAAAAACCACGTAAAACCGCAGCTACATTTTATTAATACTCAAGTAAAAATGTTTGATTTGAACCATCTTTTATTAATAATTTGTACGATTATTTAATTTTAAAAAGCTGAACTGTTTGTGCCATCTCATCTGAAGACCAAGTAGGATAACTCTAATTTCCTTGCTGAAGCAATACAGTAAAAGTAAAAAAAAAAAATTGATCGGCAAAGTGGAAAAAATCCAGCAAGACAGGAATTCCCGATATTGGACTCGACACAACTGATCTCTTGTAATCACAAACGACTTTCTTGAGATAAACCAAAGGGTGCTAGATGAAAAAATGCTGGACCTGATAGGGAATTGAACCAAGGACCCCTCTGGCATAGAAGCCAGTTGCACTGACCACTATAATACGGTGATAAAATCTTAAAAATCACCCATTGACTAAAATTATAAAGCCTTATAAACAACGAATTCAATAAGAAAACCATAGTAGTACACCTAAAAAAGATGGGCAGTACAGATTATGAGAAAATATTTAAAAGGATCGAAGAAACCTGTATTTGAGTGACAAAGCCAATCAAAAAATGAAGACAAAAGTGAATATCACTATCGACAAACAGATTTTTGCGACACAAAACAATACATCTGCAGTGTCCGATATATACATACATAATATAATATTTTATCAAACATCCTATGTAGAATTATTCCTTATCTATCATGGTAGGAGTAGGAAGTTTTAAATTTTGATGTGGAATTTTTTTTAAAGAATTTTAATTTACTAAAGACGTGTACAAGATACACAAAGGCGACTATACAACCTATTCCTCAAGTGAAAAGAACATTTGACCAGAACTCGCTTCAATAAGGACGATAAGGTGAAGACAAAATTAACGCTTCTTTAATGACATGGCGGTGAGCTGAAATGACACGTACTTAAATACAAAAATGCATCTATCAAAATAACAATTACATAGAAAATTAGGTAAATATACAAGCTTTAAAATTAAGACCTTACTTTTGGTATTACTCTCATACGACACGTAAAATGACTACAAACGACAAAATCTAAATAAATCATTTATTATTATTATTATCATTTATTATCACCTATAATCAATTTCAGCAAACATCTGACTGAAAATATTAATTTATAAAATACTCTATTGACAAACATCAATAACAAGACAAATTAATTATACTTAATAAAAAACAAAACGTGTCTACAAACTAAACTAAAAAAAAACAAACAAACAGAACACAGTGAATCAAATCTAATAAAACTTCGAATGCACACCAAAACCACACAGAATAAAATACCAAACCAAAAATCTCTTCACCAAATATATTAATAATAAAAACAAAAAATTATTAAAACATCAAACAGCAGTGTAATATAAAATGTTAAGTGTGTTAAGTGCCAAAGTAAGCGCAACAAGGAAAAATAAGGGTATTTTACAAAAAGAAAAACCATACTTAAGTATTAAGGAACAAAAAAACAATTTAAGTTAATACGTGTAACTTTATAACCGCAGAATGAAATAAAGAAAAAATAAAACAACCAGTTATTAAAAAACAAATTTTTTCAGCATGGTAACGCCTAATCAAAATCAATTGATTTGAAATTATCAACCGTTTTTTTAATATTAAAATTACTGGTTCACATTATAAATTTTTTACCAACATAACTGAATTAAGTGCCAAATGATGGGAGTAGAAAGCAAGTGGGTTTGTTCCAAAGTGTACGAAGCTTAGTTTAGGATTGAGACAACATGTTTATATACGAGGCGTATTTTTAAAGTAAGTACCGTTTGAAAATAAAAAAAAAATAAAAGGAAATTTGCAAAAACTAATTTTATTTTCGGAATCTACATACTTTTATCTATTTTTCTACATAGTTTCCAAGTTTTTGTAAACCCTTATCATATCGCACAACTAAATTTTGGAAACCTTCTTCATAAAAACTTGCCGCCTGCTGTGATAACCAAGAATTCACGGCCGTTTTCAAATCGTCGTCATCGTCATAACGGTTGCCGCCCAAGTGATGTTTCAGATGACGAATTTCCCGACGTTTCGAGGTCTGTGATTTACAAAATTGTTAATGAAAAATTAAACTTTAAGAAACTGTGCTCGCGTTGGGTCCCTAAACTCCTGACGGAGGAGCACAAACACAAAAGACTCGAGAGTTCCTTGAATTTTCTGACACGTTATGACGAAAATGGTGACGACATCCTGAGTCGGATCGTAACTGGAGACGAAACGTGGATTTCGCATTTCACTCCCGAATCGAAACAACAAAGCATGGAATGGAGACACACGCACTCTCCCGTAAAGGTCAAATACTAACAGACTTTGTCACAGCGCAAGATCATGGCGCCCGTGTTTTGGGATAGGCATGGTGTTTTGCTGGTCAACTTTATGGAACAAGGAACGACAATAAATGCAGAAGCCTACTGCCAAATCCTGAGGAAGCTGCGCAGAGCAATTCAAAACAAGAGACGTGGCATGCTCACAAAAGGAATTTTGTTTCTGCACGATAATGCAAGCCCTCACACTGCCGCTCAGACCCGAGCTGCATTGGACTCTTTTGGCTGGGAAGTTTTGGACCACCCACCCTACAACCCTGACCTTGCGCCGAGCAACTTTCATCTCTTCCGTCATCTGAAACATCATTTGGGCGGCAGCCGTTATGACGATGACGACGAATTGAAAACGGCCGTGAATTCTTGGTTATCACAGCAGGCGGCAAGCTTTTATGAAGAAGGTTTCCAAAATTTAGTTGTGCGATATGATAAGTGTTTACAAAAACTTGGAAACTATGTAGAAAAATAGATAAAAGTATGTAGATTCCGAAAATAAAATTAGTTTTTGCAAATTTCCTTTTATTTTTTTTTATTTTCAAACGGTACTTACTTTAAAAATACGCCTCGTATATTGTAATAAAATTACGAATAATTCATGTTTAGTATTAATATTGACTTATGCAGCAGAAATGCAGAGACATTAATGAAGCAAACAAGTAAAAATAATAAACAGAAATAAACAAATTGGTAAGTAATGTATTTCACCGTGTTCATGTTTTACGCTTAACAATTTAATCTTGACAAGTCATTTACTCTCGCTTTTTTAGGAGTCTCCTTAAAGGAGACTAATCTAAAAGACTAAAGCCGGAAACACACTTACGTGTCATGATTCAACGTGACTCAACACAGATCTGATTATCATTTTCGCACAATAAAGTACTAACATCAAACACACTTCTCTATCACCCACATCATGTTGTGTGTCGTGACGACTCGTAGCAAGTGTTCGTATTTCATTTGCTAACAAATTTATTTTTTTACCATAATATAAAATTCCTATTTGTATTCCTAATTTGTGTACGTTGCAATCTGTTCAATTCAGAACAATAGCAACCCCATGACCCAATGAGATGAGGATGATCTGTATGACGTGTAGTCTTGTACAGGCCCAGGCCGACCATTCCTGAGAGAGTATCGTTAATTAAACTCCCCCAACCATCAAAGTACACTGGTAACCACTGTCTAGTATTCAAATCCATATAAAAGTAACTACCTTTACTAGGATTTGAACCAGGAACCTTAGTCTCCGAAAATCAGCTGTTAAACAGCTGATTTTGGCGACGACTTTACCTCGAGATCAACCCGGTGGGGGTTAGTGAGATTTGACTTGTGAAAATTTCCAGACCCTGGCCGGCAATCGAACTTGGGAACCTCTCCATGGTAGGCTAACGAGCTAATTACTAAGCTACGGAGGCGGCCTTTTCTAATTTATATATAATAAAAATAAATGTTTGGATTTTCAGTTTGCTATTTACAGAACAGCCGATACGCTGAACAAATTAATAATAAAAAAAATTATTAACACAGAAACAAACAGAAGAGAAACGTCAAAAAATAATATTAAAAGTAAAAGAAATGAAAGTTAGTAGTAATTAATAAGTTAAAATAGTGAAAAAATAAAAAAGTGAAAAAAGTAGGCATGCTGAGATCACATTCACACACACTGCACCTTTTACCGGTTTTTTTTCTATTCAGAGCTGAAGCCATAAGCCAAAAAAAAAAAAAAAAATTGTGTATTGGTGGTTATAATCATAAAAACCTGCTACCTGTTTATTAACACTGCGTCAAGAGGCCGTTACCTATTTTTGTGTATATGCTAAAAATTCAAAAATTTTGGTACTGTTGTAAATGTTGGTACTGAACTTCAAAATAGACTGACTGTGAATTTATTGAAGAAAACTTTTGTTTTCATGTGAAATTTTTTTTTATACAGTTATGTTTTTAAATTAAAACTCTGCAGGAAAAAATAAAATTGGTTTCTTGGTGGCAATTTTTAAAATGGTCATTATCATTTTCTGACGTTTATTTGTCTGTCGTCCATCGCATCCAGTTATCAAAAATAGCAACAAACAGTTTTCGGATTTGTGATCTATACAAAAATTTAATGGGTCTAGTTTGGGTTCGAAGTACCTTCCGGCTACGACCCAAAGTGTCTCAGAACTGGAAGCCAAGGTCAGAATTTGGAAACAAAAATAGTGTCGTTTGAGTCCTCCTCTAAAGGAGTAGATACAGAATTTATTGGGTTTGAAGTTCCAGATTTGACCTGAAGTGGCTCGAAACTGGAAGTCGATTCCTCTTAGATACCGGAATCATCGGGTTTGAAGTTCTAGTTTTGATTGGAAGTGGCCCAAAACTGGAAATCACTCATAATTTGGAAACAAAAATAGTGTCATTTGATTCCTCTTAAGGAGTAGATCTTGGACAGAGAGAGTCACAAACATGGAAGTCCTAAGGAGGATGCAGAAGGGAATGGAAGTGATGATCGAAATCAAGAAGAGAAAGCTGGTGTACCTCGGCCATGTCTTGAGAGGTCCAAAATATGAAATCCTTCATCTTGTCATCCAGGGAAAGATTATGGGCAAACGATCGGTTGGAAGAAGAAGAACCTCCTGGCTACGGAACCTGCGAGAGTGGTTTAATTTGTCATCCATCGACCTATTTAGAGCTACAGTTTCCAAGGTCAGGATTGCCATGATGCTAGCACACCTTCGTAATGGAGATGCTACATGAAGAAGAAGAAGGAGTAGATACAGAATTTATTGGATTTGAAGTTCCAGTTGCGACCAAAAGTGGCCCAAAACTGGAACTCAAGAAATAGAGGTCGATTCCTTTTAGATACCGGAATCATCAGGTTTGAAGTTCTAGTTTCGATTGGAAGTGGCCCAAAACTGGAAATCACTCATAATTTGGAAACTAAAGTAGTGTCGTTCAATTCTTCTTAAAGAGTAAGTACAAAAATCATTGGATTTGAAGTTCTGGTTTCGACCAAAAATGGCCCAAAATCGGAAGTCGGAAACAAAAATAGTATCATTCGAATCCTCTTTAAAGAGAAGATACAGAAAATACTGATAGTTTTTGCCATAGGCCAAAAGGTAAGCCTTTTTAAAAATTGCCACCAGCCATGAGATTTGATTGTCTCATGAAAGGAAATTTTTCATCTAATTTTTTTTGTGTCATTGCCATTCACAACAATTTGTGGATGTTGTTCAGTTACTGAACAACTAGTTAATTAAGACAACTATGGAATAAGATGGTACGTCAATAAGATGACATGATGTACATTCCTAGCTGTTCGGCGGAATTATTTATATAGACGATAGGAAGTTTATCTGAAATTCATTCCAGTTGATTAAAATCAGAATGCCATAAAAAATTCTCTTAAACTGAAGTAATCTAGTAAGATATGGACAGGGAATAAAGTTTGAAAAGATTCTATCTAAAAACAGGTCTACCATTTCTGAACTAATTGGTTTATTGGAAGCTGGAACATGTTGGGCCTGATTTACGGTTTGAATACAGGATGTCCGATTCTTCGTGTGAACGTAAATCTACTCCTCAATATCATCATCCGTCAAGAATCTAAACGATCCCCGTCATATCAGCATCGTCGGGAAGTGTGTGAATGTGTATGCTCCACCCGTTTAGCAAGCCATACCAAAAACTTACAGTATGGCTTACGTGGCTTTTTCCTAAGGCAAGATGCGACGTACGACTCCAATTCTCTCAGCGTCGATGGTTTTAACGTTTCAAAGTCTATTTCTATCTCGTCCGGATTCGAATCCCTTAATGATGGCTCTCTCGACTGTATGATATGCACTACCCTGCCGAGTTTGTCACCTGAAACCACAATCGATAACAATTATCAAACTGTATTCACCAATAAATCGATTAAAATATGACAATAGACATCACATCAAATGTAATAAAAAATATAACACATTAGATGACTCTAACCTGAATAAAAAAGTCAATACGCCTTTTAGATATAATGTTTTCATTGTCACTTGTAATATAAATAGAGTAGCTGCTGCTGCTTACGGTAATCACATTTGTCAGAAGCAGATTTCATAACAATAACCGACCGACCACGTAATCACAATTTACAGAAGTACCGCATTCAGATGAACTAATGTCTCCTAGCAGTGGAAGTGAGAGAATGCATAACGCTCTCACTCGCACGACCCATACGCGCCGCCTACCCAATAACATGTCTTAAATTTTACTCATTGTTGTGAGCAAGCATTTATGCGTGCAGTAAACTAACAAGCAAGATAACGACTGTAGTATGTTTTCAGATTTGGGTTATTACGGTAAAGACCTTTGAGCGCATGCGTAGTTATGCCACATATCTCTCACTCACTCACTCACTCGGCTATGAGACATTAGTTCGTCTGATACCTTTACATATTACGGTCAAAAGTATTTACTAAATGACATAAACGCCTATCATAACACTTTGATTATGACAAGATGGAATCTTTGTACTTCAACATTTCACATTAGAGAAGTTGAGAAACAGCGTTTCTTTGTCTCTTTTTCGGTAATTTACTGTAGCTATCTAAAATGTAAAGTTTTTCTTTAAGCCTCAAATTGCATAGTTACTTTTGAGATTCAGAAATCTTGCTACACTTTGAAACTTCAAGTGACACCAAACGTCACAAAAATAATGAAAAACGATCATCCAAAATTAAATTACGTAAAATAACACTGAAATCATAACCGTACATAAAACTAGAAAAATGAACGGTGCAGTACTGTGCAGTAGTCGCGTGAAAAAATGACATAATAATGTGAATAAAGTACGCAGACTACATACTGTACAGGAAATGAGCTATCATATCGCCAAACTGATTTCTGGAAATTGACGACACATGTTAACATTTTCGTTTAGTCTATTCAAGTGAATACGTAATTTTTTGCATGACAAATTAAATGATTTACAATAAGCGGCACAATTACAATGTGTTTATACGATTCGTGTCTGTATTTAAATGAAACTATAATAACAACAACAGAGCGATAACATTAACCGGCAGCTAATGTATATTAATGTACGCACACTTAGATCACCTTGTCATGACATAATGAAAAATTAAATTGAATAAAACAGATAATTATATCATCAGGTGTTTTATTAATTTATAAATATAGAATTATTCCAACTAACCCAGATTATTTTTAACAATTTATTATATTAACACTTTCGAGACAACATCCGTACGTGATGTTATACACCGAGTGACGGCAAACGTATGTCATACGAGCATGGCAATATACATCCCTAGACGGCAAACATATCTCATACGTTTGCTACTTTCACATTGTTATAAATGTGACTATCCATTTACCGTTTTCACTGTTATTTAGTTCACTTTGTTCTACGTTTACCTACAGTGATAGTTGACCGAATAGATTAGCATTTTCTGATATATCAACTGCTACTTAATGCGCAAGATCGAACCGTAGCGTCTAGTACCGAGTACCGACATAGTGGGTTACAAGGCCACGTTGTTTGCAGTGTATGTGTTTTACTGTTATTGTGATTATACATTTCATGAAACGATGTCTAGAGATGCATTAGATTTTTTTGCAGAAGATTCTGGGTCGGAATTAGATAACACGGACATTGATGAATCATACGACCCTGCGGAGAATGAAAGCGATATTGATATAAGTTTCATATAAAATCTTTCGGAAATGTGTAAATTAGAGTAATTGTAAACAGTATTATTTTATAAATAACTTAATAATTCGCTTAAACTAAATATATGGTTAAAAAGAGCAAATTTCAAACTTTATTTTCATATAATACCCTTGTTGATAAGAACTGAAGTGACTGCACACTGATTTTTTGAAAAAGTTGAAAAACCGTTAGTCTACAGTGCAAGATACGTATAATTTAGTTTAGTCTGTAGTGCATAATCGTGAAAAAAATGGTAGACTGGAAAGTGTTAATATTAAAAAAATGATAAAAGATTACGACAATGAAACATAAAATTTAAAAATTATGAACTGTATAAGTTGTCTTAACATATAGTTATCTATTTTACTTAATTATATAACAATAATTATATAACAACTGATAATGGATACACATCTAAAAGGAATTACTGATTTTTTTTGTAAAATAAGGTGAAAGTCATTATAATGTGTATTTGGTAGTTTTTACTGTTATATACAGGGTGATTCATGAAGTTCTCCCCCCACTTCTACAGCACATTGTACTAGTAAAAATAATGAAAAAATGTTATATAAACATAGGTCCGAAAACGCTTCGTTAGCGAGTTACAGCTAGCGAAAGTTTCGCCTGGATTTCAGTTCACCAGGTGAAATGAGGTCTTCCTGGAATTGTGGTAAGGTAGATTAAGGGGCAAATTCAATCATTTCTTATGGTTTTTGATCTGATAAATTGAATAAAACAGGTCCCAGAACTGTAAGTTAAATAGTTTTTGAGAAAACCATTGTCAAATGCAAAAAATGGAGTGAAAATCACATTTTTTAATCTTTGGGCAAGAATAACTTTGTTATTTCACCAAGAAACAGTTAAAAATTTTCAATAAAAAATGTAGAAAATTTTATTCTGAACAAACCGGTGTAAATAAAGTACACAGAAAGCGAATAGTTTTTGAGAAAACCAGTGTCAAATGCAAAAAAATGGAGTGAAAAAAACACATTTTTTCATTTTAGTTTTTCCGGTTAATTTTACTTTGTACTCTTATGAATAAAAACTTATTTAATCAAACATCTATTCGCTTTCTGTGTACTTAATTTACACCGGTTTGTTCAGAATAAAATTTTCTACATGTTTTATTGAAAAATTTTAACTGTTTCTTGGTGAAATAACACAGTTATCCTTGCCCAAAGATGAAAAAATAAGTTTTTCACTCCATTTTTTGCATTTGACACTGGTTTTCTTAAAAACTATTTAACTTACAGATCTGGGACCTGTTTTATTCAATTTATCAGATCAAAAACCATAAGAAATGATTGAATTTGCCCCTTAATCTACCTTACCACAATTCCAGGAAGACCTCATTTCACCTGGTGAACTGAAATCCAGGCGAAACTTTCGCTAGCTGTAACTCGCTAACGAAGCGTTTTCGGACCTATGTTTATATAACATTTTTTCATTATTTTTACTAGTACAATGTGCTGTAGAAGTGGGGGGAGAACTTCATGAATCACCCTGTATAATTCTAAACAATACCCAAAAAAATAACACAGATATCAAGAAAAATATTACCTACTTTTTTACAACTAAAATAAATTATAAATGTACAGATGGTGCCCTTTTATTCGGCTTGTGGAGAATGTAAAGTATTTACAATTGTACAAGTTACAACTGAGAGGGATGTTCAATAATAAACAAGACAAGTTAATGTAGAGAAAAAAAAAGATTCATTCAATGATAAAATTTTTAAGGAGGATCAAATTAAAAACAAACATTCCGGTATGCTGACATCCGGTGTAGTGTTTTTGCATGACAACATTCGTCCTCACAGTGCTCGAAAAAAATCACGAGCTGTTGAAGCAATTCAATTGGAATGTTTTTGATCATCCCCTTAACAGCCCTGACTTGGTACTAAGTGATTTCCATCTCTTCAATTACATGAAGTGAATTGTGTTGCACAACACCGATGACGACAACAACTTCAAAATTTTGTTTAAGATTCGCTGTGCCGAGGCATCTGAATTTTATGAAGAAGGAATTGTTAAATTAGTGAAACGCTATGACAAATGCTTGGGATATTTCTATTTGCAGGTGTAAAACTGGTGGACATTTATTCAAAAATGTTAAAACAGCAAAATATCACAGATTTAAAACTAACAAATCAGCCAGTAAAGTGATTTTAATGGTCTTAAAGGACTTGTAAGGCCCAATTTTTTGTGACTATAAAGCAGAAAAATGTATCGAGAACAGTGATAACTAATCTAATATGCTTCAACAAAGAAAGACCTGTGATAAAGGAACAAAACATAAGGATGCTCTCTGAGGAGGTATGCCAATATGTAGCCCCACATCTTCATTACAGTTAAGACTTCAACCCGTCTGATTTTTGTTTGGCTAGCTCAAGACTTTTTTGTGACAAATTCGCGATCAAAAAAAGCAGTACACAAATGATTCTACTACCATGGTAAAGACTTCTACTCTATAAAAATCAAAAAGCACCCAGAAAGGTGGGGCAAAATTTTAATGTTGTTGAAGACTATATTGAAAAGTAGTATAAACTTCATAGTCATTGAATGATTAATTTTTTCTCTACATCAATTTACCAGGTAGATTATTGAGCGTCCCACGTACTATAGTCATGAATTTATAATTAAAAAAAAAGTTAACAATACAAATCTATAAATCTGTTCATAAATATAAATATGACACATAGAAATAATAATTTCTTATGATTGAATCATTGATGAATTCAGTACAATAAACGCGTATCGATTCTTTAGTAATCAAACATTGGCAAAAATGCTATAATTCTAAGATAAAAAATATTAACTTATAAAACATCCTATAAACATATTTTTAACAGCCGTTTAATATTGATAATCAAAATATATGTTATTTCTTTAAACCACCCGTAATAACAGTAAACAGTAAACATTCACCAATTATAGCGCTTTTAGCATAAAATGCACACATCTTCAGTAAATTTTTTCTATATTATTTAAAATTTATTGAAACATCCTACTTCGACCATGGTAGATCAGATCTACACCATGGTGGAAATAGAATGTTTTAAATTTTAAATAACGTAGAAAAAATTTACTGAAGATGTGTGCATTTTATGCTAAAAGCGCTCTAATTGGTGAATGTTTACTGTTTACTGTATTATGGGTAGTTTAAAGAAATAATACATATATATTTAAAAAAAATATAAAATCTTAATACAGATATCAGATGAACTAATGTCCCATAGCCAAGCAAGTGAGAGGGAGATATGTAACGTAACATAACTACATAAGTGTCCAAAGGTCTAAACAGTTATAATCCAAATCTGAAAAAATACTACAGTTTTTATCTTGCTTGTTAGTTTATTGCTTGCATAAACGCTTACTCACAACAATGAGTTAAATTATACAATGTTATTGGAATGGCACGTATGAATTATACAATGTTATTGGAATGGCGCGTATGGCTTGTGCAAGTGAGAGCGTTATGCATTCTCTCACTCCCACAGCTAGGGGACTTCAGTTCATCTGAATACTGTACAGTTGGGTAATTTTGGCTGGGGAGTAAAAAAAGAGTTGTTGCATTAAATAACTGATTAGACAAATTTTTATCATATATTTAAGTTCGACGGCTCTGTTTCTTTACAAATACGGCTGTTAGAAAAAGGAATAAGTACGAATGAATTATTTTTTGAACTATGGAAAAAGTCATTCACAATTCAATACACCCAGTTCACGATACTCGGTTTTCACGATCAATAAACTGTAGTAGCATTATACATTTATACTGCTCACATGAGTTTTCAACATTAAATTTTTTTTTTTTTGTAAAGTAAAACTACGAACAAAAGGAGTGGATGAGTCAAAGTGCTCTCGATTATTTGAAGCCATTTCAATCAATCGATCGGAGTTGTTTTACACGGTCAGTTCAGATCGATGGGAAAACAATTGAGCCACTTGTCAATTGCCTGTTATCAGTTCAAACAGCTTTGGGTACAGAAGCTTCAGTTCACTTCTCATTTCTGTCATAACCTTTACCGTACCTGATGTCAAATAACATTTTTGTAACAGATTTTATTAAATTATATCACAGTTTTCCATTTCTATGGCATAAGAAGTTACCAATCAAGTTATCATAATGCATTCTTCAAACGAGATATATTTCACAATTTTTAAGTAAATTATAATTTTATTTTATTAATGACACTAAAAAAGTGGACTCTGCAGTACGGAAACATTTTTAATTTTTATTACTTCAATTTTAATTGTTTTCATTTTATTTTTACAATTATTTGATTTTTGTAAATCGAGAATGGATTTCTTGTTTCTCGGTATCGGAATCATCAGTATCAAAAATTGAAAAATATTTATCGACACATCACTAATAAATATAATTTCTTACATACTTAAATCATTATGCTAATTTTTTGTACAAATTTATAGAACCAATAGCACAAGTAAAACTTATGTGCTGATGGCAAAAGTGTACTTACATATCATGAGCTGTTTATTTACATTATACTGAATTCAAATATTGAATAATAATTACAAAAATAAAAAGTGTCAGTCTATTTAATAAAAATTTAACAATAACAAAATCATAATATTCTTAAAAATTACATTTAATAAAATCAAAGTTTCATTAAAATATTAATAATTCCATATTTTTTATAACTCTTTAGAAGTCAATTTTCTATTTCATACAATAAATTTCAGTAACATTTTTAAAGTGCTTTGGTTTCTATTATGTTTATTTATTTACAACAATATAAAGGCTAACAGAACTTATCCATATAAGCCTTATTGACATAAAAAAATTACATATTTACACACAGTAATATTTCTATTATTTTTATTTTAATTGTTTTGTTTATATTTTTACAATTATTTGATTTTTGTAAATCGAAAATCAACTTCTTTGCAGTGGCTTATAAGCCACTTACACGTGTTTCGGTGGATTCACCATCATATCAGAGTACACAATATCATTTGAAACTAAATTTTTTTAATTTAAAAACTGTAGAAGATATTACAACTTCAGTCACCTATAAAAAATTTAATGTAGATGACTAAAAATATAATATCTTCTACAAATTTTTAATAAAAAAATCTGGTGCGCAACACACACACAACTTTCTCTTGCCAATGCAAAAATAATGAACAATATAACCTAACATTAGTATTAAAACATCAGTAATAAATAAAAAAAACTAACCTCAAAAAACATAACCTAATTTTAATCATGAGTGAAAGATGCAAAATGAAAATCAACCTCAGTTTGGCTTAAAA
Organism: Catonia carolina; assembly: GCA_035578175.1. Classification (NCBI taxonomy): domain Eukaryota; kingdom Metazoa; phylum Arthropoda; class Insecta; order Hemiptera; family Achilidae; genus Catonia; species Catonia carolina. The sequence continues at coordinate 6,700,326 of JAQMRL010000008.1, forward strand.
ATAGGGAAAATCACTCTTTCACGCTAAACTAGGCTCTGTAGAGAAAAATGTTTTAAATAAAAGTTGTAGAACTTTTAATTTCCTATAAATTTGATTATATACACTTTTGTCGTAAAATACATACTAAGGCCGAAATCTTAAAAAAATTGATTTTTCACACGTTTTCGCGAGAGAAAAAAAAAGGAAATTGCTAATTACCACTAAACTAAACGTTACACAAAAAATAAATGTTTGAAATAAAATGTGTAAAATTTTAAATTTTCTTCATTTTTATTATATAAATTTTTGTGCTAAAATGCATATTAAATCCGTAATCTAACAAAAACAATTTATTTACGTGAAAACAACCTCACCAAGAATTTCAGCAAACATGGCACCTACTTTATCTTGTAGAGCATAAAAAATTTAGTAAACCAGGCGATTTAAAAACAAATCGTAACCAGTTTTAGAGAAATTACACGAATTAACTACTACTTCCAGTTGACAAATTTTGATGAAAATGTTCGTGTCGGGTCCGGTAGTGGTATGTAACTTAAGTTTCAAGTTCGTACGATGTTCCGTTTTTGAGATATTCTGTTCACACACACACACACACACACACACACACACACACAGACCAATCGCTAAAAATATGTTTTTCGGGTTCAGGGGGTCTGAAAACGTGTAGATCCTTTGAAAAATCGACATGAAGACAATACTTTCCTTCCTATATATTCCTATAGGCAAGAGAAAGTAAAATGTACTCAGATTATGGTGGATCCACTGAAACATGTATAAGTGACAGATAATAGAAACCAAGGCAGCTTATTAAAAAATTTAGTAAAATTTATTATATAAAATAAAATTGATTTCATACTTCAGGATGCAATACAAGAATTTATTTTTGAATCTTTAATTGTCATTGTGAGTTTCATAGATCTGATGAAATTGAAAAGCAAGAAAATAAATCACATTGCAATGGGCTAGTTTTGACCAATGCATACATATTACACCAACCTATCTGCGCAAATTTGACTCATAATTTTCTTTATTTCCTTTATGTAACATCATACAATAGTAAATTCTAATTTCACAATACTTAGAAAACAACTAAAATACATAAATGGCCGACTGACTCATCAATATTGTGCTGATTCAGCTGCTAATAGCTCACGAGAGCCATGTAATTAAAGAAATGCTGAACTGGTTATAAGACATGTATTAATTCCTCATTCACAAATAATATTCAATAAATTTGACAGCCATTCACTAAATGACTGAATGGAAATACCGTTCTAATTTTAATTTTTGTAACATTGCAATGAAGAAAGTGGTGCCATCAAAATGCGCGCAAGTTTTTTAAACTTAACGGCAACCTAAGGTTAAGTGATAAATTTCATTTATACTATAAATGTATTAAGTATAATAGTAGGAAAAATTTTTCATTTTCTTTATTTTTTTATATAGTTATTTTACGATTAAATATGGAAAATATGGGAAAGTTGGCATATAAAACACTAATACTAATATTATAATAGCAATAGTATTGGTACTGATGGTTAGTCATAAAATGAACTTTGTTTGAGACGAAGTGTAAGAGGGGAACAATCTACTGCCATGCATGCCCAGTTTCTCTATTGCAATCCTAAAAACATACTGACACTTGTAGTTCATTGAAATACACAATCCTTATTTTATTACGCGACGAGTACTACAGGAAATATTCAAAAATAAATCTTTATAACGCATCCTGCAGTTTGAAATATTTCTATTTCATATAATGAATTAATATAATAATTTCACTAACCTTCTTTTTAAACTGCGTCACCTTTATTTTATTCCTACTTACACGTGTTTCGGTGGATCCACCATCATCAGAGTAAATGAAAAATTGAAACTAAAAATTTTTTTCATTTATTTAAAATTTACAGAAGATGATACATCTTCAGTCACTTGTATAAAAATTTTTCATTTACTCTGATGATGGTGGATCCACCGAAACACGTGTAAGTAGAAATAAAATAAAGGTGACGCAGTTTAAAAAGAAGGTTAGTGAAATTATTATATTAATTCATTATATGAGAAAGGAAATATTGTTTTAATTTGCCTATTCTGTTTTTACATTTTAGGCTACATTTAAACAAATATAAGTATTTTATTTCTTTAAAACTCATTCTGTTTCTTTTCATTTAAGCTCATTTAAACTTATATTATATTTAACAATCATTTAAACTTATATTATATAGATAAAAAATATATATTTCAATTTTAAATAATACGGCTGTTTAAAAATCCTACATAGGATGTTTAATAAAATAAATATAAATTAGTTATCTATCCGTGTATTATAAGTTTATCATGTCGACCGATCGAAAGCAGCGTAAAACAATTCAAAGTGCGGAACGGAATGTTATTTTAAATGTTATTAAGTGTTGTAAAGAAGAAGCAAAAAATAAACTATTTAATAGTACACAGTTGGATGTTTTTAGAAATGTACATACTACGCTAGCAGCAGCGCATTGCCCACACTGAGTTCATCTCGTCATTACACATCAGTAGTGGTAATATTAAATTAATATTAAATTAATTACTCTCAATCTGTTCGTTGCAGGGCTAAAATAAATAGTTCTGTTTCTTATCACATGGTCAGCCAATGAAATGACTGAATCATTTAAGAACACAAAAGGTAGAGGTGTAAAAGACACTAATCAGAGTTATCTCCTCTGAAAGTAATGAATTTCATTATACAGCCGGACCCTGTGGTGAATGAAGTGAAGGTGTCATTTGCAGAGTGGAAAGTATGTGCTTCTCAGAGGGCCCGGCATGCTGATTAGCATACTTTTCCATTCAGTGAGGAAGGCAATGGTAAACCACCTCACTCCTCATTTTACTTAGTAAAACCTCTACAGGTTCAAACCAGCTTTTTGGCTGATGACCTAAACAACAACAGTGGTAATAGATTTATAACAGTAGACAGAAATTCAAGATAGATCTGTCCTTCAAATTGGCATAGAAGAGGAAGGCCGCAATATACTTGGCTGCAGGGAATCAGGTCCGCAATGGAGAAGAGGCAGTTGACAGAGGAGGACTGATGGGATCAAGATCAAAGGCGTATTGTTATGCGAGAAGCGGATCATCCGTAGGAACCTCGGCGTACAGTTAAGTAAGTAAGATATAAATTACTAATCGATAGAAAATATTTTTGTATAATGTATAATAGTGCATCAACACAACAGGTGAAGCTACGACTAGAGCTCTCCTCCAGCGGACAAAGTTGTCTTTCTTTTACTGGGTAATAGAATTATTGGACTTAGATTAGGAATCTATACTAATATTATTAAGAGAAAGCATGTTTTTTCGTGCAGGTCAATTTCCAAAATTACTCAACGGATTTTCATGAAATTTTGACAGCATATTCGTATTTATATTCACAGCTACATTTTACTTTTTAAATTTTCAAAAATGATAACCCTATGGGCTCTTATGAAAATTTTCATAAATATGTATAGTCACGAATTTGCCCTTGTTTGCTTGAGGGGTGAAGGGGGAAAAGCATCAGCACGCATGCTTTAATTTCAGTATGACAAACATAACAGTTTATACTATACCCAGAGCATATACAGTATATCGCATAACCTTTTGTAGGTTAACTGTATGAATATAACTGTTGGTTACCATAAAGACAAATGTCAGCTTCTCGAAAACATAGTCGAACTATTCACAGTGCTGAACGAAATCTAATAAAATGTTGTGAAGTTGAAGCTGACCAAAAATGCCTGTCCATGCCTCTTAACAAAAGCCGTGAGCGAGCGGCTAACTACTGCGATGTTTCTCTTTGCACAATTCGAAAAATAAAGAAGAAAACTAACGACGTGAAGAAGCTATTCTTCAACAGTTTGGTTAACACCTGGTATAAAAAGGAAACGGTTAGGTAGATACTTGAGAGACTGATAATGAAAACGCTGATGACAGCAATAGTAAAGAAGGCGATTTATTCGTAATTAGAGTAAATCAAACATTTCTAGTCATGTAATTAAGCTATAGGCAATATTACAGGTCACATTTATTTCTTACAAGGTTTATAAAAAAACATTTTCTCGGAATAAACCACAGCTTACGAAATGTATCTAGAAATTGCACGGTAGTGAAATGTACGAGTAGTGTCTCACGGTTGAGGTTGGCAGCACTGCAAATATTTCACTGCCCTTCCTCACAACCCATACATACGCAAAAGGCAATCTCGTGACTTCAGTATCTATACGTGTGCGTGTACATGAGAGTACAAGTTGCTGCTGAAGTAGATGAAGGGGTTTGATGACGACGAGAGATGTACATGGGGGAAATTATCAAAACGTCATTTTGTGTGTGCGAGTACTATTGTTGAAGAAGACAGTACATATTAAGTACAAAGACTAGCGAGAGACGTACGCAGGGGAATTTATCAAAATGTTGTGTACGTTGGAGTATACAGTAAACTAGCAGCTATACAATTTCTTGTACATATTTATTTTTAAAAAATTGGTAAGGCCTACACATGTTTCGCAAACGAAGCCGCGCAGGGGTATGCTAGTAATGTATAAAATTATTAAGTAGTTCATATAGAAAATAAGTAATTATACATAATAAAAATAAGGAACATGAGCGTCAATTATCCGAACCACCATAAATAGAAAAAAACACATAATTACAAACAAAATATGGATGTACAATTCTATGAAAAATTTATACTAGTTAAAGATTTTTAAAAATAATTACTATATAGTATTAAGTGCGTTAAAAATTATTTCATAAAGGATTTTACTTAAGTTTATTTCATTAATTTATTTAGTATTTAATTTACATTTGCAATAAAATAGTGTTAAATAAAAATTATGATTATGTTAGCCTTTGTTAACCTATTAAAACATTTAGGTTATATTACATTATTAACAGTGTTTGATTATCCGAACTATTGGATTATCAGAACCACTCTAATCCCAATTATTTATTTATTTTCTCATTACTTACAAAAAAATATCATTACAAAGTAAATGTTAATTTCCTTTATTATACTTTGATATCCTAAAAAACTATTTTTTTTTATTCGTGGTGGGAAAATTAATCCACCCAACCATAGTAATAGTTTCCCATGTTCAAGGGTGGATGAATTCATTCAGTTCATTCTTCTTTGTTTAACTACTGCAACTAATGTACTACAGTAACCTATTAGTGTGTTAATAATTACAACTGCATGTTAGTTACTTAAATACTAATTAAACTACCAAAACATTTTTATTAAAACAGTTTGCTATAATATACGAGGGGGTACCCAAAAGAAACCGGAATTATTTTTTATAACTATTTATTTTAAATTTTTTTACAAAAGAACCTTATCTCTTTCAAAATACTCTCCATTACAACTAATGCATTTGTCCCACCGGTGCTTCCACTGTTCAAAACATTTTTTGTACTCCTCTTCAGTGATGGCTGCCAGCTCATCCGTCGTTTTTTTCTTGACATCATCAACGTTGTTAAATCGGAGACCTTTCATGCCCCCTTTCATGCGTGGGAAAAAGAAAAAATCACACGGAGCCAGATCGGGTGAGTACGGTGCGTGTGGTAGTAAAACCATGCCGTTTTTCGCCAAAAACTGGGTAACCGAGATTGCCGTGTGTGCAGGCGCGTTGTCGTGGTGGAAAAACCAGTCCCCTGTCTGCCACAAATTAGGTCTTTTACGACGAATGCTGTTTCGTAGTCATCTTAACACTTAAAGATAAAAAGTCAATGGTCTGTCGTCGGTCTGTTCGTATAATTTCTTTCACTTTCACAACATTTTCGTCTGTTCGGGAAGTCGACGGTCGTCCAGAACGAGGTTTGTTCTCAATCGACATGTCGCCATTTTTAAAGCGCAAAAACCACTCGTACACTTGGGTTTTTCCAATAGCGTCGTCTTTGTAAGCTGTGTTCAACATTACAACTGTTTCCGCGGCGTTTTTACCGAGCAAGAAGCAAAATTTCACAGCCGCACGTTGTTCATTAAAACTTGCCATCATGAAAAACGACACGAGCACAAAACAGCACTAGCGAGAACAATCACTGCACGAGAACAGAACAAGCTAGATCAACGAACAAAATGGCATTGAACTGGCAATAAGTAGCGCTACAAGCAGCCTAGTGGCGGGAATTTGTACTGCACAAGCTCCGCCCACAGCAGAGCTATTCCGGATACTTTTGGGTACCCCCTCGTAATTATAAATACAAATGAAGAAAAACAAACAATAAAATATGAAAACAAAAGAATTTATTTAAAAATAGAAAACTAATTATCGAAACCGGTAGACGAGCTCACAAAATTACATGTTTCCTGAAGTAACTATGGTTTCTCTCTCTACTTTCAATAGCCAAAAGGTTACTGCTTTTTTATACCTTATGATGTGCGCCATATTTTTAATTTTTAAGAGAAGCAGATTGAGTAGTTTGGGCGCTAAATTAGTTCAGATAACTGATGCTCTACTGTAAAAATATATTACATGTAAAATTGCGTAATAAACTGAGTAAAGGATACAGTATGTTTAAAATCCTTATTTAGCCGAAATATTTAAAAAGCAATATGGAACAATAGCCAGCCAAGTTACGGACTAGACAAATATTATTAGGATAATGAAACAAATATTATTAAAAAATGAATCTGTTACGGTATAAGCAAGAAATCATGACCCAATTAGTTTTACAAAGGAATCCTTCAGAACAAATAGCTTAGCCTTATTTTTAACAAATGTTTTTAGAGGGGTTTTATTTAACAAACAATCTTTTTGTATGAATAATACTTTGAAACATTTAGAATAATTTTAATTGAATAATGGGGGAAAGACAGAGGAGGAGGTGGAAAGGGCAATGGATTTATGAAACGAAGAGATTACTAAGTGTAGTTAAGAAATCAACGTGCTGGTACAGAAGAGATGTGAGGAGGTAGTCAGGGATATAGAATAAACCTAAGTGGTAAGGTGTTGGGAGGAAGTTTAAGAATTTGCATATACTAACGAACTTTTTTTCTTATCAGATGGAAAACTGGAAAAAAAGTTAAGTACAAGGGTGTGGAGAGAAAGAATGGTTTCTTCCAAAGTGTGAGAGGCTTAGTCTAGGATAAAGAAGTCCCTATGCATTGTAAAAATGTTAAGTCTGATGCACACTTAGTGCTAATTTTTATACTTTTACAGCTTGGAAATTGACTAGGGGAAAAGAGAATAGAAAATAAAATTCAGGCAATAGAAATAAAGTGCAAGAGGCGTACGCGGGGGAAACAAAAAGGAGTTGTAGTTTATGAAAATTAAATTGAAAATGAAATTTTTTTTGCCATACCTAGATCAACTTAAACTTTACGAACTAAATTTTTCCAGTAAAAAATGTTAATGGTTGCAAAACATTCCAATGAATGTTTTTAATTTTAAAATAAAGCCTAATGCATTACAATTTTTTTTTTAATTAAATAAATTTCATCAATATTATAACCAATTCTATAACTGATTTAGAGTTTGCAAAATCGTGAAAATAGAGTAACATTTTAGGGTGTTTTTACTAAAACAATGGTGAAACTAACAGGGTCAATAAAAATATATATTTTATTTATTTTTACAGGACAAAACTTTTCGGTGACCATATTGATAGAACTTAGAATTTCTTTATATATAACCGAAGATGAAAAACTTTTTTTATGATAAATAACCCAGTAAATATTTTTATTTGAAATTATATTATAACACCTACCTGGGATACTTCACTACATTCCTCAATTACCTTTTTTAAAGGAGATTAAAATAAAATTGAACCAGAGACGATACAAAGTTAAATATGAATATAAATTCGATTCCTCCATTTTTTCTAAAAACTGTTAACGTAATAAAGACTTTAATAGAATAATTATAAGTACATATAATTGCTGTAACTTCAATTTCTTTCTAAACACGTCAAATAAAACTAGTAATAAAAAATTAATTTGATAAAAAACCATCAACTTGCTAGATTTAAACAGATTTCACAATAATAATTATCAAAAATCATATAACAAATTTTTATAGCATTATTATTCACCATTATAGCAACATCAATCCTAAATAAGTTTGTAAAAACCCACAATAATTACACACAGTAATAGGCTAATTGCTTTATAAAAAAAGTACAGAGGTGTGCAAATTATTAGACACATGGAAAGAGATCAAAACAATAGCACGTATTTTCCATAAAACTTCTTTATTGATATAATGTTTACAACTTTTAATATTAGTATGATACCTTCTGTTAATGCCCAAAATGGGCAGGTGGAGTGTTATCTTAATTGCACTCTATCTGTTTGGTCCAGGGCTAAAAAAAAATAGTTCTGTTTCTTATCACATAGTCAGCCACTTATATGACTGAACTATTTATGAATAGAAGAGGTAGAGGTGTAAAAGACACTAGTCAGAGTTATCTCCTCTGAGAGTAATGAATTTCACTATGCAGCCAGACCCTGTGGTGAATGAAGTGAAGTTGTCATTTGCAGGGTGGAAAGTGAGTGCTTTTCGGAGGGCCTGGCATGCTGATAAGCATACTCTTTCAACTCAGTGAGGAAGGCAATCGTAAGCCACCTTACTCCTCGTTTTTACTTAGTAAATCCTCTAGAGGTTCAAACCAGCCTTTCGGCTGTTGACCTAAACAATAACAACCTTTTGTTATTTTTATACAGTTTGGCATGCTGTTATGAAAGATTCAAAATTTCTATGAATCTCTTCATTTCTATGCCATATTTTAATAATTGGAGCTAAGAGATCAGTTTTTGTAGCGATTGTCTTCTTCACAATTACCTAAAGATTCTCTATCGAATTTGTATCAGGACTGTTACCTGGTCAGAGAAGGATTTTAAAGTTATTTTCTTGAAAAAAAAAGTACAACTTAATTGGCTTTGTGACAGACAAGGGAATTTCAGTCTTTCAATTATCTTTCAGTTGTGAATTATGTCAGTTTGTATAACTTTTTACTTTCTCTTGCCTATATGAATATATAGGAAGGAAAGTATTGTTTTCATGTCGATTTTTCGAAATCGAGTTTTCACCGGATCTATACGTTTTCAGACCCCCTGAACCCAAAAAACATGTTTTTAGCGATTGGTCTGTGTGTGTGTGTGTATACAAAACATCTCAAGAACGGAACATCGTACAAACTTCAAACTTGAAACTTAAGTTAAGTACCACTACCGGACTCAACACGAACATTTTCATCAAAATCGGTCAACCGGAAGTGGTAGTTTATTCGTGTAATTTTTCACTTTTTTGCGATTTTCTCAAAAACTGGTCCTACAATTTTTTTTAAAATCGCCTGGTTTACTCAATTTTTTATTCTCTACAAGATAAGGTAGGCGTCATGTTTGCTGAAATTCTGGGTGAGGCTGTTTTCACGTAAAAACGTTGTTTTTTTAAGATTACAGCTTTAATATGCATTTTAGCGCAAAACTTTATATAATAAAAGTTGTAGAGAATTGAAAATTCTACAACTTTTATTTCAAACAATTTTTTGTACAACGCTTAGTTTAGCGGTAATTTGCGATTTTCTGTTTTTTTTTCTCACGAAAATGTGTGAAAAATTGATTTATTTAAGATTTTGGCCTTAGTATGCATTTTACGACAAAAGTGTATATAATTTAATTTATAGAAAATTAAAAGATCTACAACTTTTATTTAAAGCATTTTTCTCTACAGAGCCTAGTTTAGAGAGAAAGAGTGATTTTCCGTATTTCTAAGCCAAACTGAGGTTGATTTTCATTTTGCATCATTCACTCATGATTAAAATAAGGTTATGTTTTTGAGGTTAGTTTTTGTTTATTTCTAATATTTTATTAATAATGTTAGGTTTATTATTAATTATTTGCATTGGCAAGAGAAAGTTGTGTGAGTGTTTCACACCAGATTTTTTTAAATAGATCCTGTCTCGTAATACCTTTTTCATTCCTTCATAGTCCTGTAGAAAGGACTATGAGACATAACCAATACAAAAATTCTGGTGTGAAACATTCACACTACTTTCTATTGCCAATACAAATAGAACAATATAACCTAACATTAGTAATAAAACATTAGAAATAAACAGAAAACCTAACCTCAATAAACATAAACATAATTTTCATCATGAGTGAAAGACGCAAAATGAAAATCAACCTCAGTTTGACTTAAAACTACCAAAAATCACTCTTTCATGCTAAACTAGGCTCTTTAGAGAAAAATGCTCTCAATAAAAGTAGTAGATCTTTTAATTTTCTATAAAATTTTATCATATACACTTTGTCGTCAAATGCATACTACGGCTAAAATATTTAAAAAATTGATTTTTAACAAGTTTTCGTGAGAAAAAAAAACATAAAATAATTAATTACTGCTAATCTAAGCGTTATACCAAAAATGTTTGAAATGAAAGTTGTCGGATTTAAAATTCCCTACAACTTTGATTACACACTTTGGCGCTAAAATGCATGTTTAAGTTGCAATCTTAAAAAAAAAAAAACAATTTTTTTACGTGAAAACAGCCTCTCCAAGAATTTCAGCACACATGGGGCCTATCCTATCTTGTAGAGCATATAAACTTAGTTAACAAGGTAATTTTTAAAATAATCGTAGGACCTGTTTTTCAGAAAATCGCAAAAAGTGAAAAATGACACAAATAAAATACTACTTCAGTTAACCGATAATTAAAATGTTCGTGTCGGGTCCTCTAGGGGTATCTAACTTAAGTTTCAAGTTTGTACAATGTTCCGTTCTTGAGATATTCTGTTCACACACACACACACATACCAATCACTAAAAGCATGTTTTTTGGGTTCACGGGGTCTGAAAACTTATAGATCCAGTGAAAATTCAATTTCTTAAAATCGACATGAAAACAATACTTTCCTTCCTACATAATCATATAGACAAGAGAAAGTAAAAAAGTTATACAAACCTGATTTAATCTACAACTGAAAGACTGGTTCCCTTGCCACAAAGATAAATCTGTTATATATTTTCTTCAAGAAAATAACTTGAAAATCCTTTCCTGGCCAGATAACAATCCCGATACAAATCCAATAGAGAATCTTTGGGCAATTGTTAAGAAGACAATCACTACAAAGACTGAACTCAAAGCTTCACTTATCAAAATACGGCATTGGGATGAAAAAAATCTGGTGTGAAACACACACACAACTTTCTCTTGCCAATGCAAATAATTTACAATATAATTTAACATTAGTAATAAAATATTAGAAATAAACAAAAAACTAACCTCAATAAACATAACCTTATTTTAATCATGAGTGAAACACTCAAAATGAAAATCAACCTCAGTCTGGCTTAAAAATACGGAAAATCACTATTTCACGCTAAACTAGGCTCTTTAGAGAAAAATACGTTAAATAAAAGTTGTAGATCTTTAAATTTCCTATAAATTTGGTTATATACACTTTTGTCGTAAAATGCATACTAAGGCCAAAATCTTAAAAAAATCGATTTTTCACACGTTTTCGTGAGAAAAAATCAGAAAATCGCTAATTACTGCTAAACTAAGCGTCATACAAAAAAATGTTTGAAACATAAGTTGTAGGTTTTTAAATTCTCTACAACTTTTATTATATAAGTTTTTGCGCTAAAATTTATATTAAAGCCGTAATCTTAAAAAAACAACGTTTTTACGTGAAAACAGCCTCACCGAGAATTTCAACAAACATGGCGCCTACCCTATCTTGTAGAGAATAAAAAATTGAGTAAAATAGGCGATTTTAAAAAAAATCGTAGGACCAGTTTTTGAGAAAATCGCAAAAAACTGAAAAATTATACGAATAAACTACTACTTCCGGTTGACCGATTTTAATGAAAATGTTCGTGTCGCGTCCGGTAGTGGTATGTAACTTAAGTTTCAAGTTTCAAGTTCGTACGATGTTTCGTTCTTGAGATATTCTGTTCACACACAGACACACACACACACACACACAGACCAATCGCTAAAAACATGTTTTTTGGGTTTAGGGGGTCTGAAAGCGTATAGATCCGGTGAAAACTCGATTTTGAAAAATCGACATGAAAACAATACTTTCCTTCCTATATATTCATATAGGCAAGAGAAAGTAAAAATTGTGAATCACTCATAACAAGCATGCCAAAGCATATAAAAATGATTATAAATAACAAATTGTATCATAGGACTAAATATTAAAAGTTGTAAACATGTCAATAATGAAGTTTTCTAGAAAATCATACTCTTCTTTTGATTTCTTTCCACGAGTCTAATAATTTGCACACCTCTGTAGAATCCACTACTCTTCTAAATATCTCAAAAAAATTGTTAACTAACAGTACAGTATTCAGATGAACTAATGTCCCCTAGCCGTGGGAGTGAGAGACTGCATAACGCTCTCACTCGCACAAGCCATACGCACCGTTCCAATAACATCGTTTTTAATTTTACTCATAGTTGTGAGCAAGCGTTTATGCATGCAGTAAACTAACAAGCAAGATAACGACTGTAGTATGTTTTCAGATTTGGATTATAACGGTAAAGACCTTTGAGCGCATGCGTAGTTATGCCACATATCTCTTTCTCACTCGCTCAGCTATGGGACATTAGTTCGTCTGATACCTATACCACCCTTTGTCTCTACATTATTAAAAATAAGATTCGCAAATCATCAACAGATGAAAGCGGAGTGAACTTCCACTGTATTACTGAACATAAATTACTGATTAACTCGGCCAGAAAATTTTAAAATCCAGGGCTAGAACTGTAATCTCTAGAAAAATAAAACAACCGGAATCTACCGGGTAACTTTTCAACTGCGTACATCAACAAATACAACTTAAAAGCTGATACAAATCACTACAGCTGTAAAAAACAGCTGAACGTTGAACTTAATTTTTAAAAATTTAGTTTAATAATAAAATAAATAAGAAACAGCCGTTCGAAAATATTTAAAATGTAAATGTAAATTATAAATTCATTCAATATTTTAACAAATTAAATTATTTTATATTTAAAATTAAATAAATAATAAAAAATTTAAGCATATTATTCAAAATTTAAGTAATGGATAAATGTTGGTGGATAAAGGTCATGAACAATTAAAAAAAAAAAATTTTTGTCAGATTAAAATACATATATAAAAAATAAATTGTATTGAATATTAATTAGAATAATGAATGGCGTATTTATTTAAAATTTATATTTATGAATAAAAATAAAGATAAATTAAATTTAAAGCTTCCAGTTATTTTATTAACAAGTCAGAACACGTTACACAGCTTTACTGACTAAGTATGTAGCACATTTAACATTATATTTAACAGATCATGCTTACTTGATATCATGTTATTTATAAAAACCTGCGCTATGATATTTCGTACACTTGAATCATTAATTTTTAAATTTACCGTTTAAAAACAATACAAAATTTTCAAAACGTTTATTATTTTCCTTCTTTAGTATTACAATTTATGACCAAAACATATATTTATACAACTAATTACAAATAAATTTTCATTTAACCAATTGTGGCATATAATGTCGGTGAAACGCTGCCCACCACATTTATGCCGTTGTGTACAATGACGGCGATTCAATGTCCTCATACTTTATTTAGTCCTATCTACGCAGTTTTTAAAAACTTCTTGATGTAGCAGCATTAACGAAAACTACATAATTATTGCTTCATTTACATATATCTACCAATAGAGTGCGTGTAAGCATTTATTTATGTTCTGTAAGTGCGTGTTTTTTAAGAGTTTTTTAGTTATTTATCATATTTTTTGGTGTTTTATATCAAGTCATAATATTCAATATTATTAATTCAATAATTTTTAAATACTAAATAAATTCTCTGCATGCTAACATTATTATTTATTTCATTACCGACAGAATATTGATGTGTAAATAAATGAAAACGACAATGACTGGTGATTAGAAAATCGGGCATAACTTTTTTTTATATTAACCAATTTTTAATCAAATTTTTTTATAGAAAATTATAAATTTCTACGTTACAATTAAAAATCTAAAAAAAAATTTAATTAACAAGAAAAATAATTGTTTAAAAATTTGTAGAAAAAAAATTATTTCAAAGACAATAAAAGTAATTCTTTGGCCTAAATGGTTACTAAATTCTGAAAAAAATGAAAAAAAAATTAAGATAATTGGTTAAAAGAAAAAAAAGTTATTGTCTATTTCCAATATAGTGTCATTTTACGCAAAATTAAATCAACTTTAAGGCCACCAACAGTACAAAAATAATTCGTAGGTTAATGGGTAAAATTTAAACCTTCTATTAAGTATACGTTTTTCTTTTCCAAATATTTAAAAAAAAACTTAAAATTCCCGAAACATTTACTCGTTTACGTATTATTACTTTTAATTTATAAATAATAACAAATATTTAAAACAAAAATCCCCACAATAGTTTGAACTAATTATATTGTAACACAGTTCATGATTAGTCTTTAGTTAAGCGAGTCACGTGTTTGCATTTGGTTTTAACGAGGAGAAAGCATCAGTGCGCATGTGCGACTGCTTTTATATTAGTTCACCACTAACAACATAAACTATACTTAGAGAACATACAGTAAATTGTGGAACCTTTCGTACGAATGTAACGTTTATTACTGTAAACAGAAATGTCGGTATCTCAAAAACGTGAACTGTTAACACTTTGAAGCCTAAGCCCGAGTATAGCTCGGGGTAAGCGTAAATCACAGTTGTCCAAAGCCCGAGTATACCTCGGGCCGCCACATTAAATTCTGTAGTAAGATTCGGACGAGGTTATATCGGGCTTCGGTTGCACAGATTCATTCTATATTGCATTTAGTTTAAATTTGTATGCTTGCAGCAAAATCTACCGAATATTTTATAAACTGTGTAGAAAATCATTGAGCAGTGTTTGAGCTTATGTATTTGTACATGTTGATGAGTACTTAGTCGTGATTTTTTCTAAGTTATATGAGATTTGTAGTTATTCTGTATTTAATATTTGTAAATAATAAAATTATTTCTACTTTGTAATAATTGTTTTCCTTTCGTATTTTGTCGGTAATCGTTTTCGTTCGGTAAATTGTTCAGTTGTATACGTCATCGTACTGTTTTGTCTGCCAGATCGCTTTGTTTGTGCGGTTATTTGACAGTAATATTAAAAATTTCTTTCTCATTTTATGTTTTTCGTGTGTTGCTGTAAAGTTTGCTCTGAAAAGAGCAAAGCTGCAACTGGAAAGGCTGGAAGGAAAGAACCAATCTGGTACTGCCCTGACTGAAATGTTGCATTGTGCTTATTAGTGTGTTTCCGAGTGTTCATACAAAGGCTAATTATGTGTAAAATATTTTAAATTGTAGTACTCAAACATATTTAGTGTGTAGTTTATTTCATTGCATTTCTGTAGAACTTATATTAACTGTTTTTTAGTAGTGTTTAGGATTGTAAAATCTCATAAAACTAGGTAGTGTGTAGCACGTAACCATTTCTTTTTTCATAATTTTTTTGTGTATATTTAAATAACTGTCATAAATTTAGTAAGTACAATAATTTCAATGTAAATTAATAGTAATAAACTTTCTGATTTTTTAATCAATTTGATGCAAAAATCATTAAGATATAATAGAAATTAAATCTTTTAGAATTTTGTTTAAGTTTACTCTAAAACCCCCAGGATTACGTGACATAACATTTTCTTATAGCTCTGGCTTCAAAGTGTTAACAATGCTGAACGAAATCTAATATGCAATGTAATAAAATGCTGTAATTAAAGCTTAACAAAAATACCTTGCCGTGCCTCTTATAGCTTAGTTTAGTAATAAATTGTAATGGGCATTTTAATAAATAAAATAAAATAAATAAATTCAAAAAAATAACTGCAGTGACCAAATTTTTATAAACTGTACCGACTCTAATTCATAAATACATTAAAATACTACCACTACTTAATTACAGCTAAAATGCTCTAAACGATTAAAAATTTGAAACAAAGTATTACAACATCCAACTCAGTCAAAGAATTGGTAAATCGGAAGTACGGACATTCCTCTTTGCCACGTTAGTAAAATAACAACATGGTAAATGATACTGGATACTTATTTTCATGTAGAAAAATTTTAAATTGCACAAAAGAATTTAATGGAAACTACAGACACTGAAGAACTTTAAACTGTTATCCCTGAACAACCTGATTCATCTTCCAGTATTGCAATGCTAAGTATTATAAATAATAATTTATTATGAGCAAGACCTAATTTTCAAATAAAATTACTTGACTTACACATATAATGTAGACGTACAGCTCTTGCATATAATTTATCTGAATACAATTAAAATAAATAAACACAAATTTTTTGATTTTGATGACCTGCCTTATTATTTATCGGAAAAATTAAAGATAATAATAAAAATTGAAAAGGAACACACCAGGTAATTTGTTTATATCCAAGCTGAGTTGCCTCTTTTCGTCGTAAGACATCGGTTTCGCATTGTCCTCGTCTTCCGAGTCGAAAGCCGGCGGTGGTAAAGCGTTCTTCTTTTTAGAATTCGCCGACCTAGAGTTGGCCTTCGGCCGTTTGGATTGTGCGTTGGCGCCCGCTTTCGCCCCCCTATTGCCACCCTTACCCTTCGCACCTTTCGCCGCGCCGGTCACCGGCACCAAAACACCGCCTTGAGGTCCTCTCGTCGTGGGCCCGCCGCCCACCACTTTCATACCAGCGTCCAGAGGCGTTTTTATATCCCCGGCGCCCAGAGCCCCGACACTAGACATGTTCGTGGCACCGACACTATCGTTCACTAAAACGGCACCGCCTGCGACCGCACCACTTTTAGCACCCACCGCACCCACGCCAGGATGTGACCTGTCCGACGAAGGTTTCTTCCCTTTCTTATTAGACACCATTCCACCACCCGCACTACCACTCATACCGTCCTTCTTCGACTTTTTGCTCTTCTTTTTACTAATTTCTTCCACTAACTTTCTCATCTGCTCCTGCATCGCCTTCAACTGCAACACAACATAAATCCAATCAGACACAACATAACTAATTACCCCTACGTTACCCATAACACAAATCCAATCAGATACAACATAACTAATTACCCCTACGTTACCCATAATACAAATTCAATAAGATACAACATAACTAATTACCCCTACATTACCCATAACACAAATCCAATCAGATACAACATAACTAATTACCCCTACGTTACCCATAACACAAATCCAATCAGATACAACATAACTAATTACCCCTACGTTACCCATAATACAAATTCAATCAGATACAACATAACTAATTACCCCTATGTTACCTATAACACAAATCCGATCAGATACAACTTAACTAATTAACCCTATCCTAGAGTAAGCACACAGTGAACGCTGGTCGCTTACAAGCAGGAGCCTGTAGTAGGAATACGCCATTATATTTTAATCGGATGTCTCACAGTAAACGCTAGTGGGAAAACCAGCGCACTGGTCATCTAGGCATATCAGCTCACAGGTTTATTTTGTATAAACCTGCCTGCTGCTCGCTGGCAGGTTGCTAAATGTACTTGGCGTCATAAAATACGTATTCATAAATAATAACAATTTGTTTATTAATTATAACATAAGCTTATAAAAATAACTTTAAAAGATTATTACTGGCCAAACAATGTTTTATAATATTAAATATCGGTAGTCAAAATGTTCAAAATATGTACAAGCCTTTCTTCCGATAATATTGGTTGCTTGTAAAAGTTGCGCCATTGTTTTTGTAAATCAAGTTCTACCTTGGACGATATAAAATTAAACCTTTCCGGAATTATTCTCATGTATTTAAAAAACCTGTCTATCTTTTTTTTCTTCTAATAGCAGAAAAAGATGATGATACTCGCCGTACAACTTTCTGTTCTTATTAATGTCAATAACGGTATCGCCTTTAAATGATTATAATTTCATGTAAACGTTTCCCCATTAGAAATAATTTTATTATCAATGCTGGTAATGGAACCCATGTTGAATACAGACATTTGAATGAACGTTATGCGCGTAATTACATGGTCCGATTATGCGCGCTTGAAAGCGTGAATATACAGGGTTTGTATAAAAAGTAACCGGACTGAGCTTGTGACGCCTAGGTAAAACGTTTGTAAACCGGTTGTTGGTGCTCTAGTGGTGGTGGGGGACCGAGGGAAGGGGAGCGGGCCCGAGTCAGTTGCTTCTAGATGCTTGGAGGGTTAGCATCGTGCGAGAGCGCAGTGCGTGTTCAGTGATCTCGTCGGAGTGAAAATGGAGCATACCATTGAGCAACGTGTTAACATCAAATTTTGTGTCAAACTCAAAAAAATGCCTACGGAAACTCTTAAAATGATCAATGAGGTTTACGGTGAGTCCAGAACTCAAGTCTTCCAGTGGCACAAGAATTTCTGAGAGGGCCGCGATGACGTCCACGACGAACAGCGCACCGGACGTCCATCAACCAGTCACACGGACCCAAATGTGCAAAAAGTGCGTGATGTGTTGAACACTGACCGTCGTCTGAGCATCCGAGCAATCGCAGAAGAGGTCGGGATCAATAAGACTGACCGCCCGGGTTCGCCGAGTCCGTCCGGTGATTGCCGATTCCTGGATCCTCCACCACGACAATGCGCGGTCACACACCTGTCTGCTTGTTACCGAGGAATTGGCCAAACACTTGAGGGCGACGTTGCCACAGCCTCCCTACAGTCCGGATATGGCACCACCGGACTTCTTCCTATTCCCCAAGATCAAGAGAGTACTAAAGGGGACACGGTTCGGGACTCTAGAAGCTGTTCAACTCGCTACGACGAGGGCTCTAGAAGCTTTACGGGTTGCCAACTTCCAGGGGGCGTTCGGGGACTAGAAAATCCGATACCAAAGGGTTATAGAGTTCAATGGGGACTACTTCGAAGATTTCTAGAAAAAAAGTGTAGAAAATTTGCCAATAAATATGTTTTTTAAGTTCAGTCCGGTTACTTTTTATACAAACCCTGTAATATACCATTGCGACCAGCGTTCACTATGCACTTACCCTTACACTTTGTTACAATATTGTACATTCTGTAATAGCCACGGCTATGAAATCAGTGTTAACCATTATTGCTATGCGGGAGATTAATCGATAAAAATATTACATCATCGATAATGTTCTCATTTATTTACAGCTTTTAATTAATAAATAAATTCTTGCGTACTGATTTATTTACGTCTCCTAATTAATGGTTATTGTGGTATGTATAAACATTCAATTTCTACCTATTTGTTTAATCTTTTATACTAAATTATCTACAAAAGCCTGTGTGATATCATTATTAAAATAATTGAATACTTTTCGAATGAATAGTTAACCCAAACAACTTATCTCGTTATATTTTATTGGTTGTTAAATATCATCTTTAGTTATTTTATTTACTTTCAACGAACGTAGTAAGGTGGAGCATCAATGTTACCAACTACAGGGAAATAACTCTGTGCACTTGGGAAAACAAAACCAATTTTAACTATAATAAAGGGAAATTTTACTTTCGAAAAGACTTTTCATTTTGAAAAGTTACCAACATTCAGAGACTTACTATCATGCTATTTTGAATGGACTGTATAAATTATGATTACTTTACAAAATGTTGAAAAGGTAAAAATTTTTCATCAAAAACGGGAAATTTGAAAATTACAACAGAAAAAATTCCCTCATTATTGTTTCCACACTCTCATCCTATTTTAATCTGACTAATAAGGCGGAGCATCAATGTTACCGACTAGAGAGAAATAAATCTGTGCACTTGGGAAAACAAAACAAATTTTAATAATAAAGGGTAATTTTAATTTTTTTTTGAGAAAACTAAAATGATGACAATGGACCCACTGTGCATAAGTAAAGTGAAAGTTAACAACCATTACATAGAACTAGTAGAATCTTTTAAATACTTGGGAGAAATAATAACATACAATAATAATGAAAGAGAAGCCTGGGAGGAAAGAGCCAAAAAACTTGCTAGATCCCAACATCTGACAAAAGATACATATAACAAGAAATGCCTGTCAATCCACACTAAAATCAGACATTATAAAACAGTAGTACAACCAGAAATTGCGTATGGGTGCGAAACGCTATTTAAGCTAAACCAGAAAAATAGAACCGATAGAATAAAAAAACTGGAAAGAAGAATCCTCGGAAAATATATAGGAAAAAAACACAAAGTAGAGGGTGAATGGAGATTATTACCCAACGAACAAGTTTATCGAGAAAACGAACCAATAATAGACTCCATGAGGAAAAAGAGAATATTGTTCTTTGGCCACTTACTTAGAACACCGGAAGATAGAATAATTAACAGAATAATAAGGAATCTTTATTTTAAAAAAAACAGCACCAATTTGGATTAAAGAAATTAAGGAAGATATGGACGAATTGGGAATGACAGTGAGGGATTTGGAGAGTGAGACAGAGAAATTGAAGGCATTGAAGGATAACAACATCAGATTCAAACAAAAGACAGACAACAGAGGAGTAAGAAAAGTGATAGTTTCAGATGCAGAAAGACAGGCAAGATCTGTCAGAATGAAAAAATACTGGGAAAAGATCAAAGAAACGAAACAGAACAGAACTTCCAATAGGCTGACTTAAGTGATCCATTGCGGTCTCCAAAGTTAAAAAAAAAAAAAGGGAAATTTCACTTTCGAAAAGAGATTTTTTATTTTGAAAAGTTACCAACATTCAGAGACTAACTATCATGCTATTTTGAATAGGCTGTATAAATTATGATTACTTTACAAAATGTTGAAAAGGTAAATTCGTTATCAAAAACGGGAAATTTGAAAATTACAACCGAAAAAATTCCCTCGTTGTTGTTTTCGCACTCTCATCCTATTATAATCGAATTGTAGTTAAGGTGGAGCAACAATGTTACCAACTACAGGGAAATAACTCTGTGCACTTGGGAAAACAAAACGAAATTAAACTTCCTACATATTAAAATTTGTCCAAAATACGCAGTGGAGCGTTAAATTGTTGTGTTCGCTTTTGCTAGTTCCAGAGCTACAAAAAAAAGCTCTGTTCCTTATCACCAGGTCAGCTAATTAAATGACTGAATCATTTAAGAACAGAAGAGGTAGAGATGTACTGTGACACTAATCGGTGTTACCTCATCTTGAAATAAATGAATTTCATTATACTGTGGTGACTGAAGTGAAAGTACATTCGCAGGGTAGAAAATATGTGCTTAAAATCATATTTTCCAACTCTGTGAGGAAAGCTGGATAAGATACCACACTCCTCGTTTTACTTAGTAAAACCACTAGAGGTTCAAACCAGCCTTTTAGCTGATCAACTGAACAACACATATAAACTACAGTACAAATGAAATTTATCACTATACCTTTGGTCGCTATTTAAGTTTAAAAAAATTACCCACGTTTCAGTGGTACCACCTTTTTCAGAAAAAAATTGTTTAAAATTTTAATTTAGAACAGTGTTTCCATTCAGCCGTTAAGATTAAAACTCGTTTTAACCATTTTCTTTAGAAGATGTAGGCAACATCTTCTACAGATTTTATATAAAAAATATTTAGTTTCAAATAATATCGTGTACTCTGATGGTGGTGAATCCACTGCAACACTCATGTAAGTGAGAGATAATAGAAACCAAGGCAGCTTAAAAAAATTAGTGAAATTTACGATATAAAAAAAGAATTAACCAAGACAAAAGCAATCCGAAAACTCCAAAAACGAATCCTAAGAACCTGGATAGGAAAGAAAAACAAAGTAGATGGGCAAAGGAGAATTCAAACAGACAAGTCTATAAAGAAAACGAACCCATAACAGATACAATAGGAAAGAAAAGGATTCCTTTTCTTGAACATCATATTTGAACACCTAAAGACAGAATTTTAAATGAGATGATTAGAAAACTCTTTCCAATGGTAACACATCAGGAGCATGGATATGAAATGTCAAAGAAGACATGATCAAACTCGGATTAACTTTCGATGATTTAGAAAACAAAGCAGAAAAATTAAAAATCTTAAGAAGTACGGAAAAAGTAGATTTGAAACAAAATCAGATGAAAGAACCAACACCCAAGCAGGAAGAAACTGGTTGTTTCAGAGGAAGTTCGGCAAGCAAAATCAACCTGAATGAGGGCATACTGGCAAAACATCACGCTAACGAAAATGAAAAGGAAGAAGCTTTTTAAGTTTGATTAAAGTAATCCATTGTGGTCATAAAACACATAAAAGAAAATTGGAATTAAAGTGATCCAGTATGATCGAACATTAATAAAAAAAAATTTCCAATTTAATTCGTAGTTAAAATAAAAATTTTACGAGTAAATATTCGATTTATGGTGTATTTAGGATTAGAGAGGTCCAACCATATAACATCAGCTACAACTATACGAAACATAGTGTATTATGATCATCGGTAAAATGACCTTCACAATTGACCCGTACAAATTGAAGAGGGTCACACAGATTCACCCATAAAACTAACGCTTAAAAAAACTCACCATCTCCAATTTCAGAATTAAAATATCCAACAGTACCCGAATGACCGACAACTGTTGGCGACGGTACGCATCGGAAATCACTTGCTTCCTACGAACTTTACCACCCATATTTATGCACAGGTAAACTCGTCACGAAAAAAAGAAAACTATTAAAAATTAATCGATTCACTAGATCGAACAAACCGATACACAAAATAAAAATTTGACAATTTTTTTTAGAAAACGAAAATTCTAAATAGACAAAACGAAAGAACGCTCTACGCTAGAGGGACAACGAAGCACGACCAACGAGTTACAACGTTCGAATAAGAAGCAATGGATAAAAACCTAATACTACCGTCATCATACGTAAATTAGAAGAAGAAAAAGAATCAAACAATATTTTTATAATTACTCGACGATAAGGTATGCAATAATAATAATAAAAGCCTGAATAATCACCGGTCGATCACATTACGTTGATAAAGGAACAATAACAAATTGATTGTTTTCTTTTATTCGTATTACTTCTTAACAAAAAGGAAATAAAATAACTTGCCAATGAATCACAAACAATCGATTAATCAGACCATTAAATTTTTATTATAAATAATAACATGACTGTGTACACGTAGCCCACATTAACGCATATATAAAAATCTCCCCACGATTACCAACCATGCAATCACAAATTTTCCACGCTCAAATTATTTTCATCCTTAAAGAAAACAACACTACTTTTCATTGAAATCAAAAATAAAAAATCTGATGTGGAACACTCACACAAGTTTTTCTTGCCAATGCAAATATTTAATGCTAGCAGTACACTATCGCCGAATGTAGGCGAAGTCAGGCGAATACGATAGTGTACTCGGTGTATTTGTGGTTATTCGTTCCACTTCGCCTCGCCATGGTTCGTATTGGCCTTAGTTCGATCTGGAGTCGGTACTTTGCACGAATCAAAGGGGACGAATACAGACGAATAACGAGAGCGAAGTGGGCCAAACTGCTAGCAGTACACACTCGCCTTCATTCGGGCTACATTATTCCGTGCCTCTACACCATACTTTTTATGTACTTTTTATTCATTACCTACTTACTTATTTACTATTTTATTCATTACTTACTTATTTATTTACTGTGTACTTTTTATTTTTTATTTTTTTATAACTGTTTAACTGCGTATTTTGCTATGGAATGGTCAAATGAAAATACTTTAGTTTTTTTGGAAGCTTACCATAGTGAGGGAGTGTTATGGGATCCTTGCCATAAAAACACAAGGATAAGAAGCACATAAACGACGCGTGGGTTCGTTTAAGCGAACAATTAAACCGTTCCACGGTAGAATTAAAAAAGAAGAAGGAATCTCTAATGGCATAACTGTACATATAAAAAGCGGCTGCAACCCCTACATCAAAATCCATTTTCTGATCTACGTTGAATTATGTGATGACACGATCGAACTGAGGTTTCGCGAATATAGACGAGTATGTACTGGGTTAGTTCGTGTAGAACATTCGCTGAGATTCGTTGTCGCCACTTGGCCCGAATATTCGGCGAATCATTCGGCAATAGTGTACTGCTAGCATAACAATATAACCAAACATTAGTAATAAAACATTAGAAATAAAAAAAAAAACTAACTTCAAAACACATAATCGTATTGTAATCGTGAGTGAAAGACGTAAAGTGAAAATCAACCTCGGTTTTGCTTAATAATACGGAAAATCACTCTTTCACGCTAAACTAGGCTCTGTAGAGAAAAATGCTCTAAATAAAAGTTGTAGATCTTTTAATTTCCTATAAATTTGATTACATACACTTTTGACGTAAAATGCATACTAAGGGCGAAATCTTTAAAAAATCGATTTTTCACGTTTTCATGAGAAAAAAAACAGAAAATCTCTAATTACCGCAAAACTAAGCATTAAACAAAAAATTGTTTCAAATAAAAGTTGTAGGGTTTTAAATCTCTACAACTTTTATAAAAACATTTTTGCGCTAAAACGCATATTAAAGTTGCAATCTTAAAAAACCAATTTTTTTACGTGAAAACAGCCTCACCAAGAATTTCAGCAAACATGGCGCCTAACCTGTCTTGCAGAGCATAAAAAATTTAGTAAACCAGGCAATTTAAAAAAAAATCACAAAAAAGTGAAAAATTACACAAATAAACTACTACTTTCGTTAGACTGATTTTGATGAAAATGTTCGTGTCGGGTCCGGTAGTGGTATGTAACTTAAGTTTCACGTTTCAATTTTGAACGATGTTCCGTTTTTGAGATATTCTGCCCGCACGCACGCACACACAGACCAATCTCTAAAAACGTCGTCATTGTGCAATTACATCTTCTTTCACTCCTGCTATATAGCTTTCTTCAGATTTCACATTTAGCCATCTAGCATGTATCCTGTTTTCAGGCATTCACAGGATGGGCAAGAAATAAAAAAACTCTCCACTTTTTTGTAAGACATGATAATTGACCTGTGGCACTATAGACCATTTTGTTTGTGGGAATTCGCCACAATTAAGTTGTTATAACTAAATTTTGCAATAATATGTTCATTAAATTTTAATGAACATTTTATCCAAACTGTTGGCAAGGTTCGTGATTTAATGGGATTTATTCTTAGGACTCCTAAAAATTTTAACAAGTATAATAAATGTGACAAAATTGTTGTACTTTTATATTTAGCTACTGTTCGAATTGAATTTGGAGCCGTCATCTGGAGTCCCATATATCGCAGATAAAATAATATGGAAAAAAGCATCTAGAAAAAGTTATTGGGGTATTTATACTTGCATACTTTGAAATTGAAATATTAATTTCTAACTACGAGAATCCGGTAACAGAAAACACTTACCAATGTTTATAGCGCTTTCAAATATCTTGTACACAACTTCAGTAAATTGGTGGATAGAAATATACGAGGGGGTACCCAAAAGTAACTGGAATAGCACTCCCGTGGGCAGTGCTTGTGTAATACTTATTTCTGCCACACAGACGTGTATAGCGCAATTCATTGCGAGTTCAGCGCAAAACTTTGTTTTTGCTAGCGCTGTTTTGTTCTAGTTTCGTTTTTTTATGATAGCAAGTTTAAGTGAACAACATGTAGATGTGAAATTTTGTTTTCTACTAGGTGGTAAAAGTGCTGCTGAAACTGTTTTAATGTTAAAAACAGCTTACAAAGATGATGCTATGGGAAAATTTCAAGTATACGAGTGGTTTTCTCGGTTTAAATATGGCGACATGTCGATTATTGACAAACCTCGTTCTGGTGGTCCATCAACTGCCCGAATCGACGAAAATGTTTAAAAAATTTGAGAGTGTGCGCTCTCAGATCGTTTACTGACAATTTAGAAGTTTTAAGAAGATTGCGCAACAGTGTTCATCAAAAAAGATCCGATTTATGGCAGACAGGAGACTGGTTCTTACATCACGACAATGCACCTACACACATAGCCAACTCTGTGAAAGATTTTTTGACTAAAAACGGCATAGATCCGCTGCCCCAACGCACCTTACTTGCCTGACCTGGCTCTGTGTGGCGTTCTCTTATTTCCACGCATGAAAGGGACATTAAAGGACACCGATTTGACAACATTGAAGTGGTCAAGACAAAAACGAGGGCGGAGCTGTCAGCCATTTCTAAAAATGACTACAAAAAAAAGTTTCGAACAGTGAAAGCACCGGCAGGATAAATGTATTAGTTGTAATGGAGAGTATTTTAAACGAAGATAAGGTTGTTTGGTAAAATAAATTAAAAATAAATAGCTTTTGAAAAATATTTCCGGTTTCTTATAGGTACCCCCCTCGTATATTCAATTTTAATTAATACCGCTGTTGATAATCCTACATAGGATGTTTGATAAAATAATATTATACTTTATATACGTATATAAATATAATCTATTTCATATTATAAATTTATACAACAAATTTCATTAAGGTGAGGCGCCACTGGCTCCAGACTTGACTTGACTTGACTTGACTTGACTTGAGTCCGGAAGCGAATGCAGTCGCATAATTTTAAATAGAATGTGCGCCACTGCTTCTTGACTTGACTTGACCGGACGGAGAAAAGCTTCTTGAGTCAGGAAGACTCCGGTCTGGGTTGGGTTGCATCCTGAGTCCGGATCCCCCACCACCACTATTTATCCCCACTTTGCCATCATTTCCCTTCCACATCCGTTTCTCATTCATTCGAAAATAATTTTTAAACTGTTCACCAGTTATAATTGTTTGTAATTATTTAATTAAAGTATGGTACTCGCCATATTTTTCTCGTACTTTCACGTATGGAGACAACCACTTCCTTTTCTTTGTTGCTTTTAGCATACATTCAGTAAGATATTCGAATTCTGAATCAGAAGATTCAGAACTCAAATCTAATAACAGAAGATCCGCGGACATGGTTTTCGCTCAATCACTAGTAACGAAGGAAATTGAATTGAAGTAGCAGCTCAGTTATATTTCAAGTCAAGTCCGGTACGGAACCAGTGGCGCATGTTCACTCATATCTAGTCAAGTCAGGTCAGGTCAAGTCAAGTCAAGTCAGGAGCCAGTGGCGCCTCACCTTTAATCTTTTTCAAGGCAGCTTAAATAATTCTAATCACTTATTCTTATAATTCTATTTCATTCAATAAAAATTTATTCACTGAAATAGAATTAATTTCAAGCCACAGGATGCATTATAAGGATTTTAAAAATCCTATTTGAATGAGAATGTTTCTCAAACAGTAGATATATAAAATATTACGTAGTAAAATCTCAAAAACATAAATATAGTACAGAAAATTAAATAATCATAAGAAAAACTAACACCACGTAAGTTAGAAAAACCCTGTACAAAAAATTAAGTACAGAAAAAGGAATTTACATTATCATCTTACATATTATATTGGCAATGGGCCGAATCTCTAGTTTTCGAAAAATGCCAAATTTTTAACGATAAAATATAATAAAATTTAATATAGTTTAGTAATTTTGGTTTGAGGGAGTAAAAAATTCTTTTCAATTTGAAAAATGTTTCAAACTAATCGTCATATTAAACAAACTACTTGAGCTACTAGTTTTCCTAGAATTAATCGGTACACGAGTTTAAAGTTTGTGAAATTCTTACCCTCGATTTTTTTGCGAGTTTTACCAAACATACTGTCTTAAAAATTACTAAATAAATAAATGAGTTTAATACAGATGCAGCGGTAAGATATCCCGCAAACCAGTTTAAAAATATAATGAGTGGACCGTAAATAATACAAAAGGGTGTATTATAAAATAAAAAAATTCTCATTACCACAATGAGGATTCTAATAGATATTATATTGGTATGACTAGTTGTAATTTTCAAATGAGAAATAATAAACACCAAAACATACCAAAATGTGATGATTAAATCATATCAAATAACACAAAACATGTAACAAAGGAAAACCATACATTCGGTAAAATAGGCAAACATTTTAAATGAACAGGTTAATTTTTAAAAAAAAATGAAGGAAGTTAAATTTGAATAATTAAACAATCTAATATGAATGACTGAAATTACACATCTTTTCAAAATTTTAATACGTTTAGTTTCAACTTTTTAAAATACATACATACGTTCTGATTATGGTGGATCCACCGAAACATGTCAAAAAGACATCTCATTGCGTCATGGGGTTGATTATTGTTCTGAATTGAACAGATTGCAATTTACTATATGAATCTGAGCTTTGTGCAGCTGCGGGATGAAGGGGACAGACAAAGTACCAGACAACTGCTACGTCATCTCTTCTTCAGGCGCCTTCTCCATTACGAAGGTTGACTATTATCATGGTCAATCGTACCTTGTCCACTGTTGCTCTGAAAAGGTCATGTGACGAGCAGTTAAACGCTTCTCTCAGGTTTCTTAACCAGGATATTTGTCTGCGTCCCAACGAGTTTCCCTTGAATTATGAGATGCAGAATCTCGTATTTAGGGCCCCTCATGATGTGTCCAAGGTATGTCAGTTTTTTTTATTTTTATGCTCTGCAGGATTTCCAGCTCTTTCCCCATTCTTCTGGGGACTTCCATATTTGTGACCCTATCTGTCCACGGTATTCGAAGCATTCTCCGGTAGGTCCACATTTCAAACGCTTGTAGACGGGTCTCACATTCTTTGGTGAGTGTCCACGCCTATACCCCATACAAGAGGATGGGAAAAACGTAGCACTTCACTTCAAGAGGCGGGTCCTGGTTTCGAGGCTCAGGTCGCGGGCCGATAGAAAAGGTCTCATTTTTAAGAATGCTGCCCTGGCCTTTTCAATTCTGATCTTTATTTCTGGCAGGTGGCTTGCACTGCAATTGACTCGGGTTCCCAGATAATTATGCTACGTCATAACACTACTAATCATCTCATTGGTATTCGCTAGGCAGTAGGCTGCCTAGTGCGGTGACATACATGGGTGTTGTTTTCACTATTCGCTGCCGACGGTGACACTGAATATAATATGTAGTTTAGATAGTACCCGTGACTACTACAAACATAATACAAGTAAAACGTTACTACTACTAACGCAATCTCTCACAGTAGTAATGACGTAATGCATTCCTCTCAGCTGCACAAAGCTTAGGAACGGGCAGTACAACACACGTTAGATATAAAAAAAAATCTGGTGTGAAACACTCACACAACTTTCTCTTGCTAATGCAAACAATTAACAAGATAACCTAACATTAGTAAAAAAAACATTAGAAATAAACAAAAAACTAACCTCAATAAACATAACCTAATTTCAATCATATATGAAAGACGCAAAATGAAAATCGACTGTTTGCCTTAAGGGGACTTGCACAGAGAAATCCTGACAATGTTAATTTGACTGATTTCAGGTACACATTTCTCCACAACCAGACCACGTATAAGCATGGGTCTTTTATGATTTTGTTCGTTACATCTTTCTTTATAACATGGTGGAAATCGTTTTTTTATTTACTTAAATTTAATATTTATATGATTTTTAACCCAAACCCTTACCTTATTCATGTTCTTACCGAAAATATTAAATATTTAAAAAAGAAAAAGCTAAATATACTGTAAATTAGGCTCCATAGCAAGAAAGAAGAGACTGTTCTGAAGAAAATAAAAAAAAATTTGTTAAAATATCTCATCAGATGGCTGAGAAAAGTGTACCTACATGTAAAAAAACCTAATTTACGGGAAACAACAATTAAAGTTACCTGACTGAGAGAGTAGCTGCTTTAGTGCATACCTGCACCATATACTGGATCATCTGGATCCTCATCTTCTTGATATTTATCTTCTAATTTCTGTCTTGCTGTTTTCACTGCTTCTCTGCATTTTATTCTAATTTCCAGTATTTTATTTTCAGATTCTTTGATACGCTTTTCATCAATTTTTTTTAATGCCTGAACACAATTTTTCCCCGGGTACAATCCAATTTTTTGAAATACTAAACATTTTGTGATGTGACCAATATTAAACGAGCTCACTGCTTCATATACACCAAATTCCAATGTGTTTCTAGATACAAAAATATTCTTTGGTATCCGAGACCAAATAGTGCTGTTCAGCGATTCACTGACGTTCTGAGTACCACCATGTAAACATTTTTGTAAAAGAAGCCGATTGGACAAATCACGAAAAACTGGTTTTATTGCCTGCATAACAGTTGGTGGAAGATGTGTATGCTTACTATGGTCGTATGGTTCTTTGGCTCTCAGAGCCTTTACATATTTACACCAAGTGTCCTCTGTTTTTGGGCACAAACCGTGACTTGGTTCCTCGTTGCTTGCTGAAAGATGAAAATACTCACTCCATATAGCTTTATTCATGTCTTCAGCACTGCCTGTGTTTCTTCTTATAGCCAAACCATAGTACAACTGAATCTCATTGATAACTGAGTCAGTTAGTCGACCACGTCCACCCAAAACTTTACCATCAGATAGTACCTGACTCGTCATTTTTGTTTTTAAATTTCGTAAACGCGTGCCCATTCGTTTTTGGACGTGGCCAATACATTCTAATTTTTCTATTTGAAAATTATCTCCATAAGGGTTTTTATCACAAACTGTTTTGTATGCTTTTGTATCACCATCCCCTAGATAATACTTGTACCTTACGTTATACAGTTTTTGGGACCGTTGAAACATATCAAGCACACCTTCCACCTCCATGCCTCCACTAATTCCAGTGTAATTAGCAGAGCAATTATCATTATGTTCATTATTAAATCTATTTTTACATTTACAAAATTTTGAATAAACACATAAATCTATTATCTTGCCTGTTGATACGCTTGCAGCTGACACAATACCATTTAGTGATTGATAACCACGTTTTTGCCACGACCCATCAAAAGCAGCTGCAATGTCTGTGTTACCATCATTCTGTAATACAGCCTCTGCCACAGCATCTTTCATTGTACCTTCACATACCTCTTTTGCAACATTGCATAAAATATTATTATATAAAGTAAATCTTGGTGGTGTGGGCAAATTCATTACACCACAGAACGTAATACCAGCATTTCCGCCTTTCCCGATTGAACGAAATGCATACACTAATCGGATATTTATATCATGTAATTTCTTATTATCAATATCTACCTTTTTAGAATTGCATTTTGATACCTTGTTACTACATGAATCGCACTGAATATTTACATTGCACGCCAAACCCTTTCTTCCACTACTATATGCATGTAGAGGCCCATTACAATATTTACAAACACTTATTTCAGACAGAAGTTCATTTAGTAAATTGAAAGTAAACATATCATAATTAAAATTATTATTATCTGTGTCATACTTATCATATTGTGGCAAAGAGTTCAAAAGTTTCTCCGTTGAAGAACTACATTCACGTAACTTAGTTTTACTTGCACTAATATTGCTACTTGTACTTGGGTCCTGGATGTCAACCAACATTTCTTCTTGAGAAGCAACATTCTGTTGGGTTTTCTTCCCTACATTCTTCCTTTTATTAAATACTTTTATTCTAGGCATTTTGTTTATAAAATATAAAAAAAACACTATAAAAACAAACTAATTACAAGAAGAAAACCAATTTTATTCCCTGAATGTCTCAAACTGAAACTCTTTTACACACTACACTGTTGGAAACTGAATAACAGGAATAAACAAACAAACATAACCTAAAATAGGTTAGAATTCATCAAACAGGTTAGGAAACACAGGCAACAGACTTTAGCCACACTGCATAATAATAAAACATTAAAAAATAATTTCGGTAGTACACACAATTTTCTATGAAATATTGGTTAGTAACTATATTTTCAAAACTATTTTTAAAACCTTTTATATCATTTTAAATTAGTAGTATTATATATCATTTTAAACAGAAAACCCGGGAGAATTTGAATATGTAAAAAACCGAAAATCGAATTTTTGAAATTTTTTCTCTGTGCAAGTCCCCTGTGCAATTTTCCCCAAAAATACGGAAAATCACTCGTTCACGCTGAACTAGGCTCTGTAGAGAAAAATGCTATAAATAAAAGTTGTAGATCTTTTCATTTTCTATAAATTCGATTATATACACTTTTGTCATAAAATGCATACTAAGGCCGAAATCTTAAAAAAATCGATTTTTCACATGTTTTCATGAGAAAAACAGAAAATCACTAATTACCGCTCAACTAAGCGTTATACAAAAAAAATGTTTAAAATAAAAGTTGTAGACTTTTAAATCCTCTACATTTTGTATTATATAAATGTTTGCACTAAAAAACATATTAAGGCCGTAATCTTAAAAAAGCACTTTTTTACGTAAAAACAGCCTCGCCAACAATTTCACCAAACACAGCGCCTACCCTATCTTGTAGAGAATAAAAAATTGAGTAAACCAGGCGATTTAAAAAAAAAATCATAAGACCAGTTTTTAAGAAAATCGCAAAAAAGTGAAAAATCACACGAATAAACTACTTCCGGTTGACCGATTTTGACGAAAATGTTCGTGTCCGGTCCGGTAGTGGTATGTAACTTAAGTTTCAAGTTTGTACGAAGTTCCGTTCTTGAGATATTTTGTATACACATACACACACGCACACACACAGACCAATCGCTAAAAACATGGTTTTGGGTTCAGAGGTCCAAAAACATGTAGATCCGGTGAAGAGTGTATTTGTTAAAATCGACATGAAAACAATACTTTCCTTCCTATATATTCATATAGGCAAGAGAAAGTAAAATATTTACATTAAACATTCAAACATTTCTCATAAATATATAAAAAAAAATATATTACGAACCTGTTCCTGTAACAGCAACAGCTTTCTTGCTCTTTCATTGTCCGAATCTTCGGAATCACTGGAAGTACCTGAACTAGACCCGGACGAACCCGAGGAAGACCTTTCTACAGGGACGACCATTCCGGTAGCATTCTGAGCCATTAATGGCCCAGCATTTGGAGGGTCGTCGGGCACCTTAGCAAATCTGTAAACAAATAAAAATAAATAAATATATAAAAATTTAAACTAGAAGTTTTAAAAAACTAGTTTATCCCAAAACAGATACCTAAATTATATATATAAATACACTAGCAACCATCCGCTCGTTGCACTTTGTGGCAAACTAAATTTACAAGTTTAACTCTTAAGAGCGGACGTCAAATAAGCTTGCCGTTGTAGCTGCGCGAACATTTCGGGTTCAGTCGGTATATTTTGTGTCCGAGTACCGAACTGCCTACTAAATCACAGGGGCTGAACGATGTAAGCATCATCTAATACCAACGTTAAAAACATTCAATTGCAAACATTGTGTACAACAATTTAACGCTAAAGTTTTTAGGTCAGCTGATATTTAACATTGTGATCACAGCTGAAACAGCACTGACCACCACCACTCGCTGAGGCAACCGAGCGTGCCATTACCGAAATAAACCTTCTGCGCATTTCGGAAAACCGGTAAGCAGTTATTTCGCGTCCGCTCTACATGTTGAAAACAAAATCATGATCGACAAAAATAATTCCAATTTATATATCAGAACAGGAATTTTCTTGACATCTGTATAAATCACCAAAGAAAGAGAAACATAACAGACCTGGGAATAACAGAAAGTAGTCAATTAAAAAAAAAGTATGGTGTGAAACACTCACATGACTTTCTCTTGCCAATGAAAATAATCCACTATATAACCTGTTCAATCATTAGTAAACAACGTAAACTGAAAATTAACCTCTGTATAACGTAGAACCATGGATAATCACCAATTGACAGACATTATACTAAGCGTTGTAGAAAAAAAAAATGTTTGAAATAAAGTCGTAGGTTTTTACAAATTCTCCAACTTTTTATTAAACACGGTGAGAGAAAAGTCCAAGAACGGCTCAATATTTTGAACATACGGGAAATTTCAAGATATATGCAAATGTGAACCTCACTCTTAATACAAAATACTTTTTTATGATGAATTAAAAAATTTTGTCAATCAACTTGAATGTAACTTTTATGTGACAAATGACTTTAATGTGAAATGTCAAAACAATTTGAACAGCGAAAAAAACTGGACATCGATATTTCATAGTTTTAAAGATATTCTTTCGTAGCCTTTCTTTACATTTCAGCAACATTGTATGTGGTGTGTAATTTTATTACTTTCTCTTGCCTACATGAATATATAGGAAGGAAAGTATTGTTTTCATGTCGATTTTTCAAAATCGAGTTATCACCGGATCTACACATTTTCAGACCCCCTGAACCCAAATAACAGGTTTTTAGACATTGGTCTGCGCATGTGAACAGAATATCTCAAAAACGGAACATCGTACGAACTTCAAACTTGAAACTAAAGTTACCTACTACACTACCAGACCCGACACGAACATTTTTATCAAAATCGGTCAACTGGAAGTAGTAGTTTATTCGTGTAATTTTTCACTATTTTGAGATTTTCTTAAAAACTGGTCTCACAATTTTTTTTAAAATCGCCTAATTTACTAATTTTTTTATGCTCTACGAGATAGGGTAGGTGCGATGTTTGCTGAAAATCTCGGTGAGGCTGTTTTCACGTAAAGAAATTGTTTTTTTTAAGATTACGACTTTAATATGCATTTTAGGGCAAAAATTTACATAATAAAAGTTGTAGAGAATTTAAAATCCTACAACTGTTATTTCAAACATTTTTTGTATAACGCTTAGTTTAGCGGTAATTAGCAATTTTCAGTTTTTTTTTCTCACGAAAACGTGTGAAAAATTGATTTTTTTAAGATTTCAGGCTTAGTATGCATTTAACGACAAAAGTGTATATAATCAAATTTATAGAAAATTAAGAGATTTAAAACTTTTATTTAAAACATTTTTCTCTAAAGTGCCTAATTTAGCATGAAAGTGATTTTCTGTATTTTTAAGCCAAACTAAGGTTGATTTTCCTTTTGTGTCTTTCACTCATGATTAAAATTTGGTTATGTTTATTGAGGTTAGTTTTTTGTTCATTTCTAATGTTTTATTACTAATGTTAGGTTATATTGGTCATTATTTACATTTGCAAGAGAAAGTTGTGCGAGTGTTTCACACCAGATTTTTTTTAATAATTTGTGTATTTTTAGCTTAATTCGTATTTTACCTTCTTTAGAACAAACAGTTTCATTAGCGAATTTTCATTTTGAAACAAGTTACACTGACAGCCGGCATCAATGGATGTTTAAAAAAAATTTAAGGTGCACATCTCATGATGAAAAGTGACTTTCTTTAACACATACTTCACATTCCAGATAACACGTACCATTACAAAACAGAAATATGCTGCTAATAATATTTCACGAATTTATTTCTGTCAGAAGCACTTTTATTATCAAAAAATGCGATGCAAATTTAACAAATGTTACATGTAAAACACACGTAACAAATGCTTTTCATTTGCACTGTTCAGATGACGCGCATGTGCTCTTTCATTCATCATCCAGAAATACTACCAATACATGATATCAGATTCTCCGAACTACTAACTGTTTGCAAACAAAAATACCTTTGTTTATTCTGATTTATAAAAATAGTGAACAAAATTTCATACACCAACGGAATAATACATAGCCCTAATTTCTGTCAGAAGCACTTTCTTATTAAAAATCTGGTGTGAAACACTCACACAACTTTCTCTTGCCAATGCAAATAATTAACAATAAACCTATCATTAGTATTAAAACATTAGAAATGAACAAAAAACTAACCTCAAAAAACATTAGTGAAATACGCAAAATTAAAATCGACCTCAGTTTAGCTTAAAAATACGGAAAATCGCTCATTCACGCTAAACTAGGCACTGTACAAAAAAAATTCTTAAAATAAAAGTTGTAGATCTCTTAATTTCCTATAAATTTTATTTTATACACTTTTATCGTAAAATGCATTCTAAGGCCGAAATCTTAAAAGAATAGATTTTTCACACGTTTTCGTGAGAAAAAAACAGAAAATTGCTAATTACCGCTAAACTAAGCGTTATACAAAAAATGTTTGAAATAAAAGTTGTAGAATTTTACATTTTCTACAACTTTTATTATATAACGTTTTGCGCTAAAATGCATATTAAAGCCGCAATCTTAAAAAGAAAATGTTTTTACGTAAAAACAGCCTCACGCAGAATTTCAGCAAACATGGCGCCTACCCTATCTTGTAGAGAATAAAAAATTGAGTAAACCAAGCGATTTTAAAAAAAATCGTAGGACCAGTTTTTGAGAAAATCGCAAAACAGTGAAAAATTACACGAATAAACTACTACTTCCGGTTGACCGATTTTGATGAAAATGTTCGTGTCGGGTCCGGTAGTAGTATGTAACTTAAGTTTCAAGTTTCAAGTTCGTACGATGTTCCGTTCTTGAGATATTCTGTTCACACACACACACACACACACACACACAGACCAATCGCTAAAAACATGTTTTTTGGGTTCAGGGGGTCTGAAAACGTATAGATCCGGTGAAAACTCGATTTCGAAAAATCGACATGAAAACAATACTTTCCTTCCTATATATTTATATAGGCAAGACAAAGTAAAAATAGCAATGAAATACGAGGGTCGTTTAAAAACTTCGTGCAAAGTCAGATAGATGGCACTACTGGCGCACATCGAGCATATGTTTAGTTAGTAGCATCTGTTAGAAAAACACATGCGTAGTTTCAGCCAGATCGGTCTATTTCTTTGTGTTTGACATTAGTTTTAATCGAGGAAGTCGAGTGATTTTCAAAAAAATGGATGAAAAAGAATTTCGTGTGAAGTGTTTCAAGGACGGTTTGCAGCTGTTCCAGAAGAATTCGCAGGACTTTAAGCGTTGTTTCGTCACTGTGGATGAAACATGGATACATTACTATACTCCTGAGACCAAAGAACAATCTAAACAATGGGTTACGAAGGGGGAATCTGCGCCAAAAAAGGTGAAGACAGTTCCTTCGGCCGGAAAGATTATGGCGACTGTCTTTTGGGATTCACAAGGAATAATCTTCATCGATTATCTGGAAAAGGGTAAAACTATTACAGGTGCATATTATTTATCGTTTTTGGACCGTTTGAAAATCGAGCTGCAAAGAAAACGCCCACGATTGCCCCACAAAAAAGTCCTTTTCCATCACGACAACGCACCAGCTCAAGTCTCAGCAGTTGCGGTCGCAAAATTAATGGAAATAGGGTTCCAACTCGTTTCACATCCCCCCTATTCTCCAGACTTGGCTCCCTCGGACTACTATTTGTTTCCCAATTTGAAGAAATGGCTAGCGGGAAAAAGATTTTATTCAAACGAGGAGGTGATTGCAGGAACGAATGGCTATTTTTCAGACTTGGACAAATCCTATTATTCGGAAGGGATCAACAAACTAGAGCAGCGTTGGACGAAGTGTATAAGCCTAAAAGGAGACTACGTCGAAAAATAAAAAAGGTTTACCCCAAACAATTAAGTAGTTTTTATTTTTGCACGGACTTTTCAAACGACCCTCGTACCTATCATATATGATTTAGGATTATGAGGACTAAAAACTCTTTGCTATCACAAATATCCTCCTTTATTATGATGTTATAAAGAGTAGAAAACAAAACCACATTAATATTCCAATAAAAAAAGAATATAAATAACCTTAATTTCTGTCAGAAGCACTTTTTTTATCAAAAAAACTGCGATGCAAATTTAACAAATGTATGTGTAAAACACACATAACAAATGTGTTTCATTCGCACCATTCAGATGACGCGCATGTGCTCTTTTAATCATCATCCAGAAATACTACCAAATTCATGATTCTGGGTAATGTGTATTATAAACTCTTTGCTATCACAAATACATCTTTTTATTCTGATTTATACATGCTACTGCCAAGGTCCGAAATCCGGCCATTATGCGTACTGTGACGGATACACTTCGCTTTTTGACAGTAGCGACAGACCAAAAAGCAAAAAATATGTTATTTAACAATACTACGAGCTCTGACAAGCCGTTTTAAAGAAAGTAAGTATTAAGGCTAGTATAACTTGAAAAAATAATAAACACGTAAGAATGAAATTACCTATATGTATTTTAACGATAACAAAACAAAAAAAAATCTGGTGTGAAACACTCACACAACATTCTCTTGCCAATGCAAATAATTAACAATAAACCTAACATTAGTAATAAAACATTAGAAATAAACAAAAAACTAACGTCAATAAACATAAGCTAATTTTAATCATGAGCGAGACGCAAAATAAAACCCAACCTCAGTTGGTCTTAAAAATACGGAAAATCACTCTTCTCGCTAAACTAGGCTCTGTAGAGAAAAATGCTCTAAATAAAAGTCATAAGTCTTTTAATTTCTTACAAATTTGATTATATACACTTTTGTCGTAAAAAACCCAGAAAATCGCTAATTACTGCTAAACTAATCGTTATACAAAAAAATGTTTGAAATAAAAGTTGTAGCATTTTAAAGTTCTAACATTTTTTATTATATAAATTTTTGCGCTAAAATGCAAATTAAAGCTGTAATCTTAAAAAAACAATTTTTTAGGTAAAAATACCCTCACCAGGAATTTCAGCAAACATGGCACCTACCTTTTATCATGTAGAGCATAAAAAATTTAGTAAACGCCGCGATTTTAAAAAAAATCGTAATACTATCTTTTGAGAAAATCGCAAAAAGTGAAAAATTACACAAATAAACTACTATCCGGTTGACCGATTTTGATGAAAATGTTCGTGTTGGGTCCGGTAGTGGTATGTAACTTAAGTTTCAAGTTTCAAATTTGTACGATGTTCCGTTCTAGAGATTCTGTTCACACACACAGACCAATCATTAAAAACATGTTTTTCGGGTTCAGGGGGTCTGAAAACGTGTAGATCCGGTGAAGAGTGGATTTCTTAAAATCGACAAGAAAACAATACTTTCCTTCCTATATATTCAAGCAAGATAAAGTAAAAATTCACATCAACAACAACAGAATATAAAAATAACCTTAACTTCTGTCAGAAGCACTTTCTTATCAAAAAATGCGATGCAAATTTAACAAATGTATGTGTAGAACACACATAACAATTGCTTTTCATTTGCACCATTCAGATGACGCGCATGTGCTCTTTCAATCATCATCCAGAAATACTACTGATATATGATTTTAGATTAAGAGGACTAGAAACTCTTTGCTATCACAAATATCGTCTTTTATTATGATTTAACACTTTCGAGACGACAACCGTACGTTATATGGGCACGGCAATACACATCCCTAAACGGCAAACGTATCTCATACGTTTGCTACTTTCACATTGTTATAAATGTGGCTACCCGTACGCTATCCGTTTCCCGTTTCCACTGTTATTTAGTTCACTTATTTTGTTCTCCATTTACCTACAGCGATAGTTGACCGAATCGATTAGTATTTTCTGATATATCGACGAAACTATCGACAGCTACTTAATGCGTGAGATCGTACCGTAGCATCTACTACCGAGTACCGACATGGCATGTTACAAGGCCACGTTATTATTTGCAGTGTATGTGTTTTACTGTAATTATGCTATTATACATTTCATGAAACGATGTCTAGAGATGCGTAAGATTGTTTTGCAATTCTGGGTCATAATTAGATGACACGGACGGCTATTATAGAGGTATAGTTAGGGCCTGGGAAGAGGAGGCTAAAACCTCCTATTGGGAGAAGGTGCCAGGCTGTGAACAGGCAAAGAAATTCATTGCCTATTCCAGCAGGAAGGCTGGGATATATAATAGACTAGGAAGACAGGACTTGAGGAGGGTAGTGGGCCTGATGACTGGTCATTGTAATCTTGGGTATCATTTATCCAAGATAGGAGTTGCTAAAGAGAGCCTGTGTAGATTCTGTCATGAGGCAGAAGAGAAGGCTGAGCATATTTTATGCAGTTGCAAAGTGGTTGGCTGCAAAAGAAGAGCGCTGATGGGTAAGGACGTGTTAACACCTTCTCAGGTAAGTGCACTAGATCCTAGGCAGATCCTGCGCTTTATTGAAAGTGTGGGTCTTGCATAAATAAGGAATAGGGGCAATCACAAAAGATCTTTTAGGTCGCGGTGAGGAGGGGCTGCAGAAGCCTGAACGCCCTGGTTGTAAAGTAAAAAGTAAAGTAGATGACACGGACATTGATGAATCATAACGACCCTGTGGAGAATAAAAGCGATATTGATATATGTTTCATATAAAATTTTTCGGAAATATGTAAATTAAGAGTAATTGTAAATAGTGTTATTTTATAAATAACTTAACTAAATATAAGGTTAAAAAGAGCAAAATTTAAACTTTATTTTCATGTAATACTTTTGTTGATAAGAACTGAAGGGACTGCACACAAATTTTTTTGAAAAAGTTGAAAAAACGTCAGTCTATAGTGCAAGATACGTTAAATTTACTTTAGTCTGTAGTGCATGGTCGTGAAAAAAATGGTAGACTGGAAAGTGTTAATACAAAAAAATCATTCCATCCTTCATCGTCTGCATTAGCAGTAATTGCAGAACAATCGGAATTTAAACCGAAATAAAAAATTTATTATGATTTATAAACAGTAAACAAAATCCACATCAACATTCCAATAACAGAATATAAATAACCTTAATTTTCTGTCAGAAGCACTTTCTTATCAAAAACTGCAATGCAAATTTAACAAATGTATGTGTAAAACACACATAACAAATGTGTTTCATTCGCACCATTCAGATGACGCGCATGTGCTTTCTTGGTCATCATTCAGAAATATTACTCCTTTTGGTTACTAGGAAATACTTTAAAATTAAATGTGCGATCAACTTTTCCTATCCAGTTAAAAAGTAACGTCTAAATTCCACTTAGTTATTGTGTAGCTAAATATAAGGGAAAATATCCATATAAACAAATGTCAAGAAATATTTCATAAGGAATTTTTTAAAAAATAGAAATCAAATAGAAATTTCAGAAGATTTGAGTTATAAATCAAGAATAATTAATGAAGGAAGAGGAGCAGATGCAATAAGAAATAAAAAATAGAATACATAGAGCAAAACTCAGATGAATAATTGAAAATATTATGAGTAAATAGTACCAGAAGAAATGTCCACAATTGGTAAAAGGCGAATTCTGCTAGATGATATTCAAAACTTTAAATTGCAATCAAATAAATTCATTTAATTTTAGGTAAATCTATTTTAACATACCGTGTGCGGCATAAGTTGCTACCCGTCACTAGAAAATTACATGTTCATTCACTGAAGAGGTGGGGGGTAACCTTGAACGCCAGTACGTTAACACATCTGCCTTTTTAGTTCTACTCATGTATTCATGTTAGTTGCTACCCCCATATATTCATTTGTTACGGTTAAAGACGTCTTTCATTATGAATAGAAAACTGTCACTTCAACAGAGCGTATTTATTATACAGCAGTGGAGCAAATTTAATTGTAATTACGATAAAGTACGTGATCAGGTCTGCATAAAATTTCCTAATGTTTTGCCGCCGTGTCCGAAAAGTATGTATAATTTAAATAAACGCTTCGAAAACACAGGTTCAGTCAATGATTTACCCGGATCTGGTCGCCCTGTATCGGTTACTACTGAAGAAAATTTACACCACGTTGCACAATCATTTGTCAATTCTCCAAATAAATCAGCAAGATGTGCTTCCACAGAGTTAGGCATTTCGGATAGAAGTGTTAAAAGAATGTAATCAACGTTAAAAATGAAACCACACAGGCCGGCCTTACTGCAAAAGCTCTACATGTACACAATATATAAAATCTACAATGCATGTATGAATGTTCGGGGTAGCGACTTATACCGCACCCGGTATTTATTCTTCAAACTTTAAAGCTAACCGAGGTTAAAATTAACCGTTAAAAAAAAATTTCTTAAACCTTCGTATCTCAGCTGCAAAAACTAAAGTGATGGCTTTCAAAGGGAAATGGCCAGTTCGAACGAAGATAGTGGTTAGAGATTCAGTTTTGGAGCAAGTTTCTGCTTTTACATACTTGGGCTGTACACTCACCTATGAGAAAGACATAGATGTTTCGAATAAAATAAATAAATTCCAATATCTTTGTGGAACAATCCATAGGAGCTTGAAGAACAAAGCAAGGAGAGAAACGAAAATGAAATTCTACCAGACCATGGCCATCCCAATATTGTTGTATGGAAGTGAAGCATGGGTTCTCGGTAAAAAGGAAGCAAGCAGAATTCAGGCGGCAGAAATGCGCTTTCTAAGGAGTGTTAAAGGCTGTACAAGATTGGATCTCTTGCGAAATGAAGATATTCGAAATGAACTAAAGGTGGAGTCATTGAACGGGATGATGGAGAAATATCGAATCAAATGGAGAGAACATTTGGAAAGAATGCCATCTGATAGAATCCCCTTTCAGTCTCTGAAATATAAACCAACAGGAAGAAGAGATATTGGAAGGCCTAGGAAACGATAAGAACAAAACTAGAAATTAAAAAATTAAAAAGAAATCGACAAAATTAAAAATTAACAGAAGGAGGCAATCTTATAGACCGGAACAGGCAGACATGCCTATGCCGTGGATGTCAGAAGAAGAAGAAGAAGAGAAAAAAGTTTAGTTTTCAGCAGCCATTGTTAAATCAAAATCAATTTTATTTTTCGTTCATTCGAAGTCGCATCAACAGCTTGGTCATTAGCAATTACTACTATCAGTTTTGATACCGTAACGGTGGGTTTAAACGGTCTTAAAATTACCAGATCCTAGCTGGGAATCGAACCAGAGGCCTTTCACTTTAAAGGCTACCAAGCTAGCCACTGCGCCATGGAGGCAGTCAAAAATCAATTTTCCGTTAATATAAATCATTTTTAAAACAAGAAAAACGAAAGAATAACCGAGACACAAACTGACAATTTTTTTTACATCCGAAACACATTAAATAGCTATTTTATAGAATCAAATATGTCGATAGATGAAAATAAGAAATCTAATTAAGAATGGGAATTGAACCCGAGGCCCGTGGCATATAAACTGACAATTTTTTTTACATCCGAAACACATTAAATAGCTATTTTATAGAATCAAATATGTTGATAGATGAAAATAAGAAATCTAATTAAGAATGGGAATTGAACCCGAGGCCCGTGGCATATAAGTCAGTCACGATGCCACTACACACCAACATAATTACAGTAGAGCGTCAATAATCCGGATTATAGAAACACCCGATAAAATTGCCAGTAGACATCTTCAAAGTAAGAAAAGTACAGTAGCAAAATTCGACTATATTTTACATGATTTGTTAACAGAAATGTGAAGCGTGTAAGTAAAACTACGAAATATGTTGTTATGTATAAAGAACTAATTTTTATTTAACGAAATTTGTAATTGTACATATAACAGAGTTTATACATAACAAGCTATGGCGCCATATTGTACTCAAAGGACTCATTATTTTGATTTAAGACAATTAATTTAATTTGTGCAATAGACAATGCTTTAAAAGACAATTACAACATGTATACAGCGTTACTCATTATTTACTGTTTGTTTGACTTTTTAAAAAAAAATCACTAATGGATGTTTGAAATGCAGCAACCTACGATAACTTAATTCCCATTTTTCGCCAGAATTGAATCCGGATTTTCGACGTCCGAATTATTGACGCTCTACTGTAATTACAAAGAGAAGAACGAAAAAGAACAAGTTTGAAAATTGACATAACATTCTCAACTCACCTAGTTTCGAAGACGTCTTGTAATTTATGACCCATACCGACAACGTCATGGTCCGGAGGATTGTACTTGTAACAATTAGTAAAAATTAACCGTACGTCGGACGCAAACTCAGACGCCGTCCTGTACTCTCGGTTGTCCATTTTTTGTTTAACGGTGCCGAGATCCATTGGTTTCTTAATTACGTCATGATAATCGTGTAGGCCCAACCATTCGGCATCGACCGGTTTGTAGAATGGCCACGCGTAACCCTGCAACACAATCGACACAATAATTATACGACATATAGTACAGACAATCAGAGAACAAATACGTATACGTATTACTACACTTCATATCAGTTGCTGAGTTTACATGGGTGGAAACATCAAATCATCTACAGTAAAACCTCACTAATTCGGAATTCGCGATATTTCGGACTACTCCAAGAAGAGCAGCTTTTTTAATTTTTTTTAGAAGTTTCTTAGTTAAAAATTAATAAAGTGCTACTTCAAAAAAATAATAGCTTTTAACTGTCTAATAAAAATTGTTTCATCCTGAAATACATTATTGGTTACTCAGTGAAGAAAACGTTCCACAATTTAAGCTAGTGAAGTGAGAAACCACATAGACGAACTTATTGAATTTCCAGACTTCAATGACTATTATCTTGTCCTAAGAGAGATGCGCCAACACGTTATAAGAAAACAGTGTAGCAAAGAATCACAGAAAAAAATAACAAGTTTTTTTCCTAAGCAACCTCAAATGATCCCTGAGGATATTTGTCAACCCTCTACTTCAACAAGTGCCAAATAATCGGTACGTAAGTACAGTGTTTTAATTAAATATCATTTTACAC
Organism: Catonia carolina; assembly: GCA_035578175.1. Taxonomy (NCBI): domain Eukaryota; kingdom Metazoa; phylum Arthropoda; class Insecta; order Hemiptera; family Achilidae; genus Catonia; species Catonia carolina. Next base: position 6,744,750 of record JAQMRL010000008.1, read on the forward strand.
TGGACATTTATTATTTAACAATATTTTTACTGTCGTAAATATTTTTATTTCCATACTTTTAACTTTGTTGTTTTTCAATAGACTGTACTGTAAATTCATTAAACATCGATATTTCAGACAAGTAACGTTTATTTTTTAATTTTAATTGCCTAAATTATTCAATTTTTAGATGTAAACAAATATTCGTGATAATTCGGACTTCACTTCCCCCCCTCCCACAATTAGTCCGAATTAGTGAGGTTTTACTGTAGTTTTCAGTGGTATTAGTTAATAAATTTTTTTTTTTTTTTTTTTAATTTACGCCCCAATTGGAGCACTCAAGTCACTCATGGACATGCGTTCCTTGAGGAGTTAGTTGTGGCACCACACTGTTGTTTTCTTTGTTCCCACATCAATTTCATATTCCTTGACCTGGTGGCTCTCAATCTCTCTGCTACAGCTGCATTCGGCTGTCTTCTCTCTCTGAAAGGCAGTTGGGTTATCCTCTTTTTCCTTAGGATGGTCTTCTCTTCTCGTCTCTGGATCATTTCTTCATTTATATTCAAGTTCCTCATGTCTGACATGACTTCCTGTATCCATTTGTTTTGGATCTTATTCTTCATTTGGTAGTCAAGGAGCTGTTTAATGAGTCTTGAGTCAGGCAGTCTGCTAAGGTGGCCAAAGAAAGCGACTCTCCTCTTCCTCATTGTGTCCAATATCGGCTCATTTTCCTTATAAACTATATTGTTGGGGACTATCCACCATTTTCCTTGGACTTGATGCTTGAAATTAAATTATTTTATTAAAGAAAAAAAAAATTATCACCTTTTAACAGTACATTTATAAGAAAATACAAGAAATTTTCACTAGATTCATATATTGTCCACATAATTTATTTATTTACGCTATTATAAACTTTTATAATACTTCACGAATAAAACATTAATTGCATCAACTGACAACGTTCCCGAATCAATCTTGATGAACAACCCAAAATACACATGTAACCTCAGCCTTTACTTTTCGTTGTAATTAAATAGAACACTAATCTACTAGCGCTCTAACGGTGTACTTAAATACTAAAATCTGGTGTGAAACACTCACACAACTTTCTCTTGCCAATGCAAATAATTATTAATAAACCTAACATTATTAATAAAATATTAGAAATAAACAAAAACTAACCTCAAAAACATAACCTTATTTTAATCATGAGTGAATGACGCAAAATGACAATCGAACTCAGTTTGGCTTAAAAATACGGAAAATCACGCTTTCACGCTAAACTAGGCTCTGTAGAGAAAAATGCTCTAAACAAAAGTTGTAGATCTTTTAATTTTCTATAACTTTTATTATATACACTTTTGTCGTTAAGTGCATACTAAGGCCGAAATCTTAAAAAAATCGATTTTTCACACGTTTTCGTGAGAAAATAAACAGAAAATCGCTAATTACCGCTAAACTAAGCGTTATACAAAAAAATGTTTGAAATAAAAGTTGTAGGTTTTTAAATTCTCTACAACTTTTATTATATAAGTTTTTGCGCTAAAATTTATATTAAAGCCGTAATCTTAAAAAAACAACGTTTTTACGTGAAAACAGCCTCACCGAGAATTTCAGCAAACATGGCGCCTACCCTATCTTGTAGAGAATAAAAAATTGAGTAAAATAGGCGATTTTAAAAAAAATCGTAGGACCAGTTTTTGAGAAAATCGCAAAAAAGTGAAAAATTATACGAATAAACTACTACTTCCGGTTGACCGATTTTGATGAAAATGTTCGTGTCGGGTCCGGTAGTGGTATGTAACTTAAGTTTTAAGTTTCAAGTTCGTACGATGTTTCGTTCTTGAGATATTTTGTATACACACACACACACACACACACACACACACTAATCGCTAAAAACATGTTTTTTGGATTCAGGGGGTCTGAAAACGTATAGATCCGGTGAAAACTCGATTTCGAAAAATCGACATGAAAACAATACTTTCCTTCCTATATATTCATATAGGCAAGAGAAAGTAAAAATGGTACTAGATTCAGAATTAATAAACAAAAAATCCTCAAATGGCGTGACTAGCTCCTCTCAAAGTGTTAAATGTGACATAAGCTGTCGTGAGACGTACGGTAGTTCTTTGGATGCAGAACTGAATGGGTTTTCTCTCCATCTGTTGATGATTAACATGGGAGCAGTATTATAGTTAAAAAAAAAATCTTTTTATAATGGATCCTGCAGTTTGAATTTAATTCTAATTTAAATAATGAATTTATATAATAAATTTCACTAATCTTTTTAAACTGCGTCAACTTTTATCTTTACTTAACACATGTTTCGGTGGATCCACCACCATCAGAATAAATAACATAATTGAAACTAAAAAATTTTTATTTATTTAAATCATCTTTAAATAAATCTTTATTTTAATAAATCATCTTCTATAGATTTTAAATAAATAAAAATTTTTTAGTTTCAATTATGTTATTTACTCTGATGATGGTGGATCCACCGAAACATGTGTAAGTAAAGATAAAAGTTGATGCAGTTTAAAGAGAAGGTTAGTGAAATTTATTATATAAAATAGAATTACTCATACTTTCTGAGCACATCTCGATACAGAAAAATCAAAATCTGATGCAAACATTTTCGTGTACGGACAAAATAATGACAAGATAGAAAGAAACTTTGGCATATTCCAATTTCTGTAAGCATAATGGGCTTATCTATATACTTATTAAAAAAATTTCTACATATCAGATGAAAAGGTAAAAAGATGAATAAAAAAATTTGGAAATATAATTCAAAATACAGTAAATAAAAATTAAAAAAAATTATTTCTTAAAATAAAAAGCTTGAAATGCCTTTCAATTAAAATTGAGATACTGCATAGTTTAGAATGCACTGTTAAGACACAAAGAGTTAATAATTAAAAAATTAAATTAAAAGAAAACAAGAGTATTATGTCCAGAGAAACTTCAATGAAAACTGAAAGACAGAAAAACCGCACCATGATAGGAAATGAGAAAACACAACAGATACAATGACAAAGAGTGTATTGTTTGAAAAAAATTACTCGATCTACGCATATTTGAAGTAAGCAAATAAACAGTGGTGATAAATGAATTGATAAGTAATAAACTTAACAATGCCTGCCTATAACAGGTACAGTAGGTGGAGTGTTAAATTAATTACACTCGATCTGCTAGTTACAGGGCTACAAAAATAGTTCTGTTTCTTTTCACATAGTCAGCCAATTATATGACTGAACTATTTAAGAACAAAAGAGGTAAAGGTGTAAAAGACACTAGTCAGAGTTATCTTCTCCGAGAGTAATGAATTTCATCATACAGACAGACCCTGGGGTGAATGAAGTGAAGGTGTCGTTTGCAGGGTGGAGAGTGGGTGCTTTTCGGAGGGTCTGGTAAGCTGATACGCACACTCTTTCAACTCAGTGAGGAAAGCAATAGTAAACCACCTCACTCCTCGTTTTTACTAAGTAAAACCTCTAGAGCTTCAAACCAGCCTTTCAGCTGTTGACCTAAACAACTTAACAAAAGTTAATATTCACACTTAACAATTGTTTCTTGACACAATCTATACTCTGTTTTTGGAGTATCCTGGATGCAGTTAAAACCCTGCCAAGAAAGGGCAAATAAAAAAAAAAATTTGTGCAGAAGGAACACAAAAAATTAACAAACAATACGAGAGATAAACTATCAAGAACTGGTGAGCAATGAGATTTCTTAAAATTAAACGCTACCATAAATAAATATTGAAACTGTCACCGAATCACTTCAGCAGTCCATTCCAAATAAAACTAACAAACTTTTGATTCATACATGAACGTATTTCACTTGAAACAACTTGACCGCTTTACATCATCTGAAAGTTGAATTTTTAAGTACCTTTTTACAAGTAACTCCTTAAATTAAATCTACACACAATCCAGAAACACTTGAGATGTTCAGCAAATAATGAATGGAAGGATAAACCCATTTTTATCGTTCAAATAAGCTTCTTCTTTTTCTTCTTCTTCTTCCTACCAAGGATTAGGCCGCAGCCTGTTCCGAACTCACATGCTATATCATCTATCTCCATCTTCTCCTTGGTCTACCGACATCCCTTTTACCTTCTGTAGCATACCAGTGCACCTGCTTTAGGTAATCTGACATCCTTGCCATAAGCTGACTCAAACATTGGCGATAATCCTTAATCTTTTCGGTCAAGTTTTAAATACCCAATTCTGACCTTATTTCTTCATTCCTTATTCTGCCCAAGCGTGTACACCCCCCCCCTCTTTACACCTTCACAGAAATCCCATCTCTGCCATTCGGATTCTCTGCTCGTGGGTTTTTGTTGTCGTTCACGCCTCACTTCCGTGCAGAATAACTGGAGCTGCCATAACTTTATTAAACTTAAGTTTTGTGTTTAAATAAGCCACCAATAGAATACATACCGAATGCTTTTTTGAGAACAGCTCCTTGAGAATTTCATTACACGCTTGTAGTGACTCGGAAAGTTTTTCTTTTGGCTTTCCTTCGTGCGGTACCTGAATAAGAAGAAAATTATTTAAAACACATTATAATACAAGAATAAATTTAACACTCAATAACACAGGTTAGAAATAAAAATACATATCGATTAAGTGTTAACATAAATGTTAACTCCATTTTTTTTTTATTAACCATCTGTGACAATGTTATGTCAAATTATATCACGCTTCCCAACAAATCTGACGTACAGGGAAATTTAACATTGGACAATGTACTGTCAACATTATTCTTATTACAAGGGAGTACTCTTACTTTTCTGCCCATAACTGACAGGTGGAGTGTAAAATTATTTACACTCAATTTGTTCGTTGCAGGGCTAAAATAAATAGTTCTGTTTCTTATTATAAATGGTCAGCCAATTAAATGACTGAATCATTTAACAACAGAAGAGGTAGAGGTGTAAAAGACACTAGTCAGAGTTATCTCCTCTGAAAGTAATGAATTTCATTATACAGCAAGACCCTGTGGTGAATGAAGTGAAGGTGTCATTTGCAGAGTGGAAAATATGTGCTTTTCAGAGGGCCCGGCATGCTGATAAGCATACTTTCCCACTCAGTGAGGATCGCAATGGTAAACCACCTCACTCCTCGTTTTACTTAGTAAAACCTCTACGAGTTCAAATCAGCCTTTGGCTGATGACCTAAACAACAATCATTAAGTTAGTTCATTATTTTGTTTTTCATTAATTTTGACGACTTATGATATCCCTACTCCAGAGTCGTTTGAGTCTTTGTATAGGGTCAGTTGGTAAATCTGGTGTGTCTAGGTCAACAATGAGCTGGTTTGGATTATTGGGTAATTTCTTTTTAAATCGTTTGTATATGCGTAGGAACACATTGTTGATGCATGGGACATTTAAGTCCGTGTGTAGTGAATCGTTCGTTACGTAAAAGGGAGCACTAGTTATAATGTTTTTAACATCAATTAGTTGAATTAAAAATTACAATTATGATTTACTAATGTTTTTCATTATTTAATTAATAATAATCATCAATGATCAATAACAAAAAACAAAGAAAAAAAATTAATATGTGGGACTCGAACTCACGGCCTCTTATATTGTATAATCAAAAATAAAAATAAACTTACCACATTATATATGTCCGGCTAAAAATCAGACAACAATGGAAGTGAAATTGTTTTCTTATATAAGTGCCGCGCTATACCGAAATTGAATAACACTTTTGCCTTTATTTATTAATAATTAAATTACTAGCAGCTCCAAAAATCTTTTGCAGACTCATTTTATTCTGTTTCTAAACGCTGGAGTAATATAAGTAAAAGTACACCCTTGTAATAAGATTAATGTTAACCCGTTCGCTGCCACCGTTACTTTCATTACATGATTTCATGTTTTTGTCAAAATTTAGCTATAAATAATTTTTATTTTTACTTATCTGGTATTATAGAAAAATGTCTAGCAAAAAAATTTCATATACCAAACACCTTAAGATATTGTATTTAAAAAAAAAAAAAAAAAAAAGAAAAGTAATCGCTTACCACACTGACACCTATTCAAGCGTACGTGAAAGTCAAGTGAATATGGATTGTCTGTGATAAAAGAAAGGTGGAAAAACTGCTCTCTTTGAGATGATGTCATTGACATATTCATACAGTTATTTATGACATATATATTATTATATGAAAGCACGGAATTTTGTGAACACGTGCTAGTAGAAAAAAATTAGAAAAGATAAATTAGAATGCCATAGTTGCTTTGTGAAAAAGTGTCTGAAAATGGCTATTCTATGAATCTATTCTATATTGTATGAAGGGTTAATTCCATTTTTCAGGTCATATTCAATTCAACCGGTCTTGCTGTATGCAAGATTATTCAACAATATACCTACCCCTACCATTCCAGGTTTCAAACTCGGTTAAAACACTATTTTTAGTTAAGATACGGCCTTTACATGGTTTTCTTCAAAAAAAATCTGAATTCAATGGTACCACAGCATTCACAAATTAACAGAAAAATTCCCACTAATCGAATTATGTTTCTTAATACCTTACTTTTTTCTCATACATTCAGCTACTATTTAACTATGTTTACTGGTGTGTGCGTACACTAACTTTCATTATTACACAAACTGTTTACTGGTGTGCGCGTACACTAACCTTCACTATTACACAAACTGTTTACTGGTGTGCGCGTACACTAACCTTCACTATTACACAAACTGTAAACTGGTGTACGTGTACACAAACCTTCAATATTACACAAACTGTTCAGTACTTAAACACTCGTCATCTAACAACAATATATTGGCAGTTCAATGTATAAAAGTTAAATAGTTTCAAATGATATTTGATATTCTGATAATGGTGGATCCACCGAATACATTTAAGTAGATCATAAAGAAATAAGAATCAAGGCAGCTGAAAAGGTATGCAAAATAATTACACAATACAATCGATTGCAAGCTTACACAGGATGCATTATGCAGATTTATTTTTGAAGCAAAATAAAAAAAAGAACTGAAAACAAGTATTTTAACATTTTGATAAATTACAAGCTGCATGCTGGATTTTCAATTAGCACAATACATATATGGACATCCCTACAGCCTTAAAATACTAAAAGAAAAAATACAAAAAATTCTAAACTATCCACAATTAGAAAATTGTCCATACAATCACAAAACAACAGTACGAACTTACATAAATAAGAATTTATTTGTATCAACCTTTTCAACAATAATATAATATACACCAACATAAATACACGATTAAAAAAAGCGTTTCGAAATTACACACAAAATGTCACATTAATTAGATACAAAATAGTGTGGGAAGAACTTGAAGCCGTATTTAGGTACTTTTAACGAACATTAACATCAAATTTAATCGATTTTCTCTCTCAACACCCTGGCATCACAATCACATTTCCATATGCTATCATACACATTAGCTGCGACACAAAGATTTTTACACCATCCACCAATCATCAGCATGCAAAATTAATACAATATTTATGAAGAAAAAAAAACAAACAAAATCACTTTGACCAATCACAGAGAAGATAATGAACAACAAACATTAAAATAAAAAATAAAAAAAAATCGAGAAAATAAAAATATATGAAACAATCTGTGATGTAATTTCAATTTCAAATCGATATTACGATGGAAATCAAAAGCAGATGAAATATAAATATATATGCATTTACATCTGTACGTGTTGTGAAAAACAAACAAATATTACAAAAAATAAATACATGAAACTATCTGGTGATGTAATTTCAAATTTAAACCAACATTACGAAATTGAAATCAAGGGCAGATCGAAACAAATCAAGATGAAATCAAACCATGAAAAGACATTTTGCACCAAAAAAAAAAAAACAGATCTAAAATTAAACAACAAATAAAATACCGACAAACGACGATGGAAAAAAATAAACATGTACAAAGTTAAAATGAATGTAAAAAAAAAAATGCGAGTATTGTTAAAGAAGAATGAGGAATAGCTGTTGAATATACCTGATTACTATTTGGCGCTCCAGGTACTGCCATCAGTGCCGGTTGTGAATAAGATAAGCCGTCAACCGCTTGTCTTTGTGGCTGTAAACAATCAATTCAATCCACATTTTACTATTTACTACTACACATCATCAAATCGGTAAACATTTCGTACAGCACAACACACCATGCAAAAGTAAAACACAACCATCTCATCGAAATGAAAAAAAACTGGACAGAAAGAAACAACAACGGAAAGAAAAATCAAGAATACATAAAAACCGAACCGGAAAAATCACGACAACATTTTCACAAAGAATAAACATATAAGAAAATTATAAAAAACAAAATAACAAGCAAATATGAACTTAAGAAAAATAATATACACGCATATTTAACAAAACACAATATCTTAAAAAACAAACAATTTAAAACCTTCACAATCTTTCATTTAATAAAATAATAAATATATGTACAAGTCTTTAAAATAAAACGTGATACAAATTAATCATATTAAAATATAAAGTTTTTGATCTTTTTCAGTGTATTTACTGTACCATTCTCAAAAACCAAATCTCAAACTACTAAGATGATATGGTGAAGCTATTACCTTTAAACATAACTTATTTTTTTTTAAACACCTGTGGGTGCACATATTTTTGAAATCACAGAATTCTATGTTTAGAACTCAAACAAAAAATAACTTCAGAATAAACTGTACAACCTCCCTAACAGTATTTTTAAAACAGTTTTTTTTTTAACGGACTCACCTTTTTAATTTGTCTTCCTGACTCTCTCCTCGTGCCGACTTTCGCCGCTTTCGAATCCGTATAAAGTGGATCCGCGGTTAAACCGGTGGTCGGAGCTCCTAAATTCACGACAGGATCCGCCTTTCTTTTGACACCCTTCTTTTGTTTCGCCGCAGGAACCGCCGGATCCATGACCACCCCCTTGCCACCCGCCCTACCACCAGCTGCCGCCCCCGTCCCCGCTCCCGGCGTCATCACCGCTCCGCCGACCACCAGAGGGTCCACAGCTGGTTGCGCTGTGTACGTTCCAGCAGGAGGAGCTGCCACCTGAAACGCAAACATAACATTTCATAAATGAAAATCTGATGTGAAACGCTCGCACGACTTTCTCCTGATAATGTAAATAAATAATCAAACATAAACTACCTTTTGAACACGAGTGAATGGTGCTAAATGAAAACCAACCTATGTAAAGATTAAAAAATACAGAAAATTACTAATTAACGCTAAATTAAATGCTTTACTAATGGGTGTTTTATTAAGGATGCAACCCTAATTATAAGAAGATAGAAATAATAACATGGGTAAATTTTTTGTCCCCCAATCGGTATGTTGGCTACAGTGTACTCAAGGCCAACTACCTAAGACAGTTAAAATGCCCACCGCATTAAAACTATATTAAAATATTTCCCGGTCAACGTATTCTATTTCTGTAAACGCTATTAGTTGTGTTGAAAAATTCTCGACAAAATAAATATAATAATGACCGGTCTCAGACTTGTATTGATTTCATTGCAACAAGTTTTATCATGTACTGCACTAACTACTAATAACTGCACTACAGTTAATAATTTGTTCATTAACTTATAACGGGTGTTTTATTAATGGCGCAACCCTGATTATAACAAGATAGAAGTAATAACATGGGTAAATTTTCTGTCCCCCAATCGGTATGTTGGCAACAGCGTACTCAAGGCCAACTACCAAAGACAGTTAAAATATTCCAGTCAAGCATTAGTGTGGTGACAGCAGTCGTTTTGTTATATTGTGTCGGCAATGGTTTTTTTTCCAAGAAAGAACCGGGTTTTTTTATTAAGAACGCAACCCTATGTTAAAAGCCATGATCTATAGCATATTTTTATTTTCCATACAAATTATTAATTAATCTAAATTATTATTTTGCAAATGAATAGCAAATTGCAATGAAAAAATTGTATTACTTTTATCTTCTTATTATCAGGGTTGCGTCCTTAATAAAACACCTGGTTCTTCCTTGGAAAAAAACCACTGCTGAAACAATATAACGAAACGACTGCTGTCACTACACTAATACTTGACTGGAACATTTTAACTGTCTTAGGTAGTTGGCCTTGAGTACACTGTTGCCAACATACCGATTGGCGGACAGAAAATTTACCGATGTATTACTTCTATCTTCTTATAATCAGGGTTGCGTCCTTAATAAAACACGCGTTATAAGTTAATAAACAAATTATTAACCCATGTAGTACAGTACACTATAAAACTTGTTGCAGTGAAATCAGTTTAAGTCTGAAACCAATCATTATTATATTTATTTTGTAGAGAATTTTTCAACACAACTAATAGCTTTTACAGAAATAGAATACGTTGACAGGGAAATATTTTATTACCGTTTTAGTGCGGTGGGTAGGCTAGATTGTTGGAAAAATTTAATGTAAACAGATATCGCACGCAGGCCGGCCATAAGTCAACATACAAACACGATTCTTAGTTTGTGTTAAAGCTGTAACTTTTTTCTACAGGAATTCGCCCTTGTTATAAATGACGGTGGGGTCTATTGTTAAGCTGTAGCAAATTGAGGAAGGGAGCGGTGCGCTACAGAATACTACCAAGTCACTACACCAACAACAAAGACAATAATACAAGTCATTCTCCTGCGAATTACAGAATTGTGAAATATACGTGTACGTGTAGATAAAATTATTCTTTACAAATTGTTTTTCACAAGTAAAATTTTAACTACAGTTCAGCCGTTCTTAGTTTGCTCCTACTGTCAACAAACAAAAGCCACCTACTACAGGGTGCACGCTTGAATCTCCGACTTTACGGATGTCGTATTCCTATTAAGTTAACTATGTTTTTAATTATAAGTACTTAAAAGTACTAAAACAAATCAGTCATTATATGATGTAGGCCTAACAATTTCATTTATAAAAATACTTTTAAAAGTATTTTGTTGTTACTTTTTAATCACCGTGTACACATTTTTGATATAATGCGCATGCTCAGTGACGTCATTATTTGTGTACATTAGGAGCAAACTAAGAGAGGCTGGACTGTAAATGAATGTTTAAAAAACATCATTGACAAGGAATGTAATACGGCTAGTGTTTTAGAAGCATAAAAACTTTGCCCTGTCCTTTTGTCTTTATTGTTTGGTGTCATTCCAATGGTTACAAACCGGACCTGTGGTAAACAAACTGAGAGTGTAGTCTACATACTGTTCAAATGGCAACTCAATTTTTTACCACAGTAAAATATAAACCGTGAAGTTATGGTAATTCCTAATTACTGTATTTTCCAGAAATAGAGAATAAAATCCCTCAACTAGTGAATGGGGAAAAACAGCATTGTTAGTAGAAGTCGTTAAACAATAAGTTGTAAATATAGCCAACTGTTAATCATCTAATATACAGGGGTAGTATTTTTTTTTTTAAGACGAGTGTATTTTCCCCGTATTTCCCCCACTATTACGAGTGTATTTCTTACACGGGGTCCTTTTCCCCGTGGAAGAAAGACCCGTTTATGGGTCTTTCTTCCACCTGCCAACTCAAAGCCAATCGTTAGGGTGGTTCTCCTTCCCGTTGGGCCCTCCAGGTTGGTTTAACGGTCGGTGGGAAAGGGAGGCTTGTTAACCAGAGGTTTTTTTTTGTTTTTTCGCCCTGGAGACTCTAGGAGGAGTATAGGACATGTCAGCTATAAAACCTGAAATATATAAATAAGAATCACACAATGTATCACTACTATCACGAAAGAAATTCTTGTACGCTATAAAATGTTCCACCGTTCAAGTAATTTTTCAGATTCCTTTTAAAGGAATTCAAATTCTCACAACATTTTAAAAATTGGGGTAATTTATTCATGAAGAATTTTCTCCCTGCATAAATAGGTTTTTGTTCAAACAATTTTGTGGAGTGATTAGTTACATAATAATCGTTTCTGTTTCTCGTGTTATGATAGTGAACATTGAAATTCTGCATAAAATTATTTTGGCTAACATCCTGGATTCGGATGTAGGAGATTGAAAAGAATTCCATTTGGAATAGTTGTGTAAGAAGCAGAAGATAATAATTATTTGAAGAGGTGACACCCAGAAGACAAGGAGGAGGAGAATAAAGAGGAGAAATATTAGTAAATTTCATTTTGTATATATTAAAGGTTTTTAAGTTTGGTTTTTAGTTAAAGTCGCGAGAGAAAAGGTTGGGTATAGATACTGAAGTCACGAGATTGCCTTCTGCGTGTGGATGGGCTGTGAGGAAGGGAAGTGAAAATAACGACAGTGCTGCAAACCTCAACAGTCAGATACTACTCGTACATTTCACTACTGAGCAGTCTCTACAAACATTTTGTAAACTTTGGTTTATTCCGAGAAAATGTTTTCATCATAAACCTAGTAAGAAATTAATGCGACTTATAATATTGCCTATAGCTTAATTACATGATGTTTGATTTACTGTAATTACCAACTACCTTATTCCATTGGAACAAAATTTTCTACAAATGAATCGCCTTCTTTACTATCACTGACACCGGCGTATTCACTATAAGTTTCTCAAATATCACCTAAAAGTTTTCTTTTTTTACCAGGTGTCAAAAAAACTATTGAAAAATAACTTCTTTACGTCTTTAATTTCCTTCTTTATTTTTCAAATAGTGGAAAGAAAAAAATCACGGTAGTTAGCCACTCGCTCATGGCTTTTGTTAAGAGCCAGGGGAAAGGTATTTAGTTTAGCTTTAACTTCACAGCATTTTATTACACTGCGTGTTCAGATTCCATTCAGCACTGTGAATAGTCTGCCTATGTTTTCGAGAAACTAACATTTCTGTTTATTGTAACAAACAGTTTAATTCGTAGTTAACCTACAAAAGGTTCCGCGATAAACTGTATATGCTCCAGGTATAGCATAAGTTGTTATATTTGGGTTACTGAAATTAAAGCAATCGTGCATGCGCACTGATGCTTTTAGCCCCATACCCTTCGTTGCAACAAACAAGGGCAAACTTGTGACTCAAGTAACTATACATTTAAAATATAAAGGTGATTCAAAAAGAGCGCCGGTTTTTAAACGGCTGGTAAATTTTTGTTTATCGGTTGGCAACATTGTTTGACCTCATTTCTATTTTGGAGAACATTCCGATTGACGATTCAGTTGTAGTTTCTCTTGTATGCACAGCGAGTGACAGTTTGGTGCGGCTTTTGGTCGGGCGGTGTCATCGGCCCTTACTTTTTTGAAAATCAAGAAGGACAAGCCGTGACAGTAAATGGAGACCGATACCGTACGATGATTAGGAAGTTTTTGTGGCATCATTTGGATGGAATGGACATTGACGAGTTGTGGTTTCAGCAGGATGGTGCCACCTGTTACGCTGCACGAGAAACAATGTTGTTGCTCCGTGAACGGTTCCAGGATCGCATCATTTCTCGTAATTCCGACCATCAATGGCTACCAAGGTCGTGTGACTTGACGCCTTGTGACTTTCCTCTTTGGGGTCATCTGAAGTCATTGGTGTATGCCAATAAACCCCGAAACATCAATGACTTGAAGGAGGAAATTCAACGGGTTATCAGGCAAATGGAAGTCGAAACTTGTCGTGCAGTAATATCCAATTTCATGGACAGAGTTGATGCGTGCCAGCACAGTAGAGGACACATGCATGACATCATGTTTCATACATAAAATCGGAAGGAAAGATGAACTTGTTGATGTATTTATTTTCAGTTTTTCAATAAAATAAATCTCTTAATTTGATATATCAAAACCGGCGCTCTTTTTGAATCACCCTATATTAGGGTAATTTAATGAACAGAAACATAGTTTTATTTCTCCATTTAATTCTTTCATGCTCTACTGCTAAAACTAGCGGCCAAAATTATTTTTTAATTTTCTTTAAATCTGTTATAAAGCATTTAACAGACAGGCGGAGTGTAAAATTATTTACACTCAATCTGTTTGTTGCAGGGCTAAAATAAATAGTTCTGTTTCTTATTATAAATGGTCAGCCAATTAAATGACTGAATCATTTAACAACAGAAGAGGTAGAGGTGTAAAAGACACTAGTCAGAGTTATCTCCTCTGAAAGTAATGAATTTCATTATACAGCCAGACCCCGTGGTGAATGAAGTGAAGGTGTCATTTGCAGAGTGGAAAGTATGTGCTTTTCAGAGGGCCCAGCATGCTGATAAGCGTACTTTTCCACTCAAAGAGTGTTGGCAATTGTAAACCACCTCACTCCTTCCTTATTTTACTTAGTAAAACCTCTACACGTTCAAACCAGCCTACAGGCAACACACAACATGAAGCATTAGCCTACCGATCAAGATTTTAGGTGGTACAATTCACTGAATGAAACTTTGAGAGGACTGAATTAAGTTTACCAGCTGTTAACGTCACCATTTAACAGTTAAACGAAAACGTACAATGTGATACTAATAAAATACGTTAAAAAAATAATACAAAGTGTTAAAAAAGATTTAGAATTGGCCAAAATCATCAAAGAAGAAATTCTCAAAAGAGAAAATTTCAGAACAAAAGTTAAAAAATGGGAGGTTAAACACCAGAGACAAAAGCTCCAAGAACCGGAACAAAGTAGAGTGAACAGAGAAAAGCTGAATTCTCAAAAAAAAAAAAAAAATGAAAAACTGGTGGGCAGATAAAATGGACAAGAAATCCCAAAAACAAACCAGATTTACTTAGCGTCTTTCACTTCGGGAGCTTTACGACTAATAATAATAATAATAATAATAATAATAATAATGAAATAAGTTACCTGTTGAGGGAGGGAGTTGTGAGTGGCATGGGTGGTGGTGGGTACAGGTACAGTTGGGGTGGCTGTGGATCCCGGTATCGGAGATGGTAAATGTGGAGGTACGGTGGCCGGCGTCGCGTTGGTAGTAGAGTTGAGCGGAGGAGGCGGACCGCCGCCGACCGCGTTCGGTGCCGTCGTCGTCGGCCTTCCCCGGATCGCTCCTAACACGCCGCCGCTTCTCCGGCCACCCCCCACACCACCGGGCCTGTTCTTCCCTTTTATCTGTTTCTGGCCCTTCGGCGGCGGCGGTTCAAGCTCTACCTCTTCCTTTGGCATCTGCGCCACCTGCCGACAAAAAAAACAAACGCAAATCAGTCATAACATCCATCGTGTCTCTGTACTCAATTATTTGAGATTGACCATTCAACACCCTTGGTAACGACTACGACTCTTTTGGGAGTCCGAAGTTACCGGGTGTCAAACAGGGCAGAGCTCACACAAAAATTCTCCTGTAATTTGATTGTCTACAATTAGGACTACATCGTGTCTCTGTACTCAATTATTTGAGTCATAAAATCCAGCAATATATGACTGAACACCAAAAATTCTTTTACCTTCACATTCTGTTCGATATTATTTCACAGCTCTTAAACGTAATTAACATAATCATCAACCTTGTTGTTGTTTAGGTCATCAGCCCCTTTAGGCTGGTTTGAACCTCTAGAGGTTTTACCAAGTAAAACGAGGAGTGAGGTGGTTTACCATTGCCTTCCTCACTGAGTGAAAAAATACGCTTATCAGCATGCCGGGCCCTCTGATATGCACATATTTTCCACTCTGCAAATGACACCTTCACTTCATTCACCACAGGGTCTGGCTGTACAAAGAAATTCATTACTTTCAGAGGAGATAACTCTGATTAGTGTCTTTTACACTTCTACCTCTTCTGTTGTTAAATGATTCAGTCATTTAATTGGCTGACCATGTGATAACAAACAGAACTATTTATTTTAGCCCTGCAACTAACAGATTGAGTGTAAATTATTTGACACTCCACTTGTATGTTATGGACAGTCATCAGCCTTATGAGAGTATAAAAGGTATACATTGAACATGTTAAAATTCAGAGATCTATTTGTGTGTGTGTGTGTGTGTGTTTGTACGTGCGTGCGTGTGTGGCTACAAAAAATAGTTCTGTTTCTTAACACATAGTCAGCCAATTATACGACTGAGCTATTTAAGAACAGAAGAGGTAGATGTATAAAAGACACTAGTCAGAGTTATCTCCTCTGAGAGTAATGAATTTCATTATACAGCCAGACCCTGTTGTGAATGAAGTGAAGGTGTCATTTGCGGAGGGCCTGGCATGCTGATAAGCATACTCTTTCAACTCAGTGAGGAAAGCAATGGTAAACCACCTCACTTCTCGTTTTTATTTAGTAAAACCTCTACAGGTTCAAACCAGCCTTTTGGCTGTTGACCTATACAACACAGTTAAATTATTTGCACTCTTTCTCCAAATTCCACGGCTACAAAAAATATAATTGTTCTCTATTAATCACATGGTCATCCAATTATTTATGATTTAAGCATTAAAGAACAGAAGAGGTACAACGTGTAGAAGAAACTGATATGCTTTACCCGGTTGATGAGTTCTGCTGTTCCACACGTTTAGACCAATCAGAACGTTTGCTAGCGTTGTCACCGTGTACCTGACAAACATTACGCACGTATGCGTGTAAGAGTCGCAATAATTCACTCTCGTCTAGCATCTCGTACTAGACACATCGATTATAGAGCGCGCGTTAAAATGCGCAATACTTTATAACATAATCAGCTGATTGTATGTTTGTAGGTTATAATTGAATTGGGCATTGCAGAAATAACGCAAGTAACATTTTGACCATTTTCCCTTTTTGTTCGCAAATCTATTTCTGAACAAATAACAAACTAGGGCTACTAATTTAACATAATTAAATTAGTTCAGAAGTAACACTACACATTGTTTAATGCCTGTTAGAGTATAAAATATATTTACACAAATAAAATATGTGTATGACCACCTCCATGGCATAGTGACTGGCGCGCTAACCTACAAAGCGAAAGGTCCCTGGTACGATTCCTAGGGTCTGGAAATTTAAAACTCTTTAAAATCCACCATTACCGTACTAATACACACAGTAGCCCCTAATGACCAAAGCTGTCGATATGGCTAAATAAACTAACAACAAACACGTGTACATCCTAAAACAACAAACGTGCAACACTGTGCGTTTTTTTTTGCGTGATTGTAAAATTTACTTTTCAGGACATGTGTTGCTTCTGCAACACCTGATTCAATTGTTATTGAAAGACGAAAAAGAATGGCCGATGAAATATTCAACAGAGCTACAAGAGAGCAAGTGTTGGCAATGTTACTGGCAAGTCATTGGCTAGCTATAAAGTGGGTAGGGGGAGGGGGCAATGCGTACGTTCAGAACTCATCAGCCGTGAAAATTAGTATAGCCACAGTAATCTTCTCTCAAGAGTAATCAATTACATCATTGTAAAGCCACACCTTGTGGTGAATGAAGTGAAAGTGTCATTTGCAGAGTGGAAAGTAGATGCTTTTCACAAGGCCTGACATGCTCATAAGCATACGCTTTCAACTCATTGAGGAACGCATTGGTAAACCACTTCACTCCTCATTTTACTTAGTAAAGCCTCTACAGGTTCAAACCAGCTTTTCAGCTGATGACCTAAACAACAACACATGACCGTAGTGGGAGCATTATGCCCATGTGTGTGTGAATGATGTCAAATACAAGTCTGTCTGATTTGTTCACCACTTGGAAGTATTTATGTGTTTCATCTTTCAACAAAACTACAAAACCAGTTTTTTTAAAATTATTCATTCACTACTTTGAACTCATAAATACTTAAAAAAAGTGTATTATTTTCTATTTTCTATTCATAATGTCGCACAAAAACGTCCAGATAGGAAGGGTCAAAGCAAAAAATAGTTTGAAACAAGTTGCAGGGTTTTTAAGAAACTCTCTACAAATGAAATTACAGAAGAAATACCTTTCATGCACCTCAAATAACCAGAAATAAGTTTACAGTATGGTAAAAAAATTAAAAAAACATTTTCGCCGATAGAATTTGCGCGTCACTAAATGTTAAAATGTTTTCGTTTCAACTGACGTAAGAGATTGAATGCGATTCGTTTTCTTGTAATGGATAAATAAATGTATCACTGTTTTATCGTATGAAATATAATAGTATTGTGGAAAAGAAAGAAAAAATAAACTAAGTGAATACAGTATTTCTTGGAGACACTACATGTAAACCACAAACCAAAAAAACATTTAAGTATGCACAATCACATGCACGTGTCGACAGGTGAGAAATGACGAGCGGGAGAGTAAGGAGAGATCTACTCTCTTCCCACAACACCATGCTCCCTCTCCCTATTATAATAGCAACGACAATAAAACAAAAGTAGTATACCAATTTAATTTAACTTTGGAACTTATGTTAACAAATCACGTGAGCATGCAACAATTGAAAGAATTAAGACCGCAGTGAAATTAAGCAAAAACAAGTTCATTGTAGCTGCTATGTTGTTGTTTAGGTCATCAGCCGAAAGGCTGGTTTGAACCAGTAGAGGTTTTACCAAGTAAAACGAGTAGTGAGGTGGTTTACCATTGCCTTCCTCACTGAATGGAAAAGTTCACTTATCAGCATGCCGGGCCCTCTGAAAAGCACATATTTTCCACTCTGCAAATGACACCTTCACTTCATTCACCACAGGGTCTGGCTGTATAATGAAATTCATTACTTTCAAAGAAGATAACTCTGATTAGTGTCTTTTACACCTCTACCTCCTCTGTTCTTAAATTATTCAGTCATTTAATTGGCTGACCATGTGACAAGAAACAGAACTATTTATTTTAGCCCTGCAACTAACAGATTGAGTGTAAATAATTTGACACTCCACCTGTCTGCTATGGGCAGGTAGCTACTATAACAGAGAACAATTCCTGCCCTTTTCACGGTTGATCAGCTCTGCTGTTCCATCCATTTAGACCAATACGAATGTTTGTCAGCGTTGTCGGATTGTACGAATGCGTCAGCCTGACAAATATTATGCGTGCATCCGTATAATAAGAGCTGCAGTAGTTCACTCGTGTGTCTTGAATCTCGTACTGAACACATCGATTGTAGAGCGCGCGCGTTAACACGCAACATTTTATAATATAACCAGCTGGTTATATGTTTATAGGTTATAATTGTTATTGAAAGACCAAAAAACAAAAATCTGGTGTGAAACACTCACACAACTTTCTCTTGCCAATGTAAATAATTAATAATAAACCTAACGTTATTAATAAAATATTAGAAATAAACAAAACGCTAACCTCAACAACATAACCTTATTTTAATCATGAGTGAATGACGCAAAATGAAAATCGAACTCAATTTGGCTTAAAAAAAAAAACAACGGAAAATCACACTTTCACGCTAAACTAGGCTCTGGAGAGAAAAATTCTCTAAATAAAAGTTGTAGATCTCTTAATTTTCTATAAATTTTATTATATACACTTTTGTCGTAAAGTGCATACTAAGGCCGAAATCTTAAAAAAATCGATTTTTCACACGTTTTCGTGAGAAAAAACAGAAAATTGCTAATTACCGCTAAACTAAGCGTTATACAAAAAAATGCTTGATATAAAAGTTGTAGGTTTTCATATTCTCTACAACTTGTTATTATATACATTTTTGCTCTAAAATTAATATTAAAGCCGTAATCTTAAAAATACACTTTTTTACGTAAAAACACCCTCACCAAAAATTTCAGCAAACATGGCGCCTACCCTATCTTTTAGAGAATAAAAAATTGAGTAAATGAGGCGATTTCAAAAAAAATCGTAGGACCAGTTTTTGAGCAAATCGCAAAAAAGTGAAAAATTATACGAATAAACTACTACTTCCGATTGACCGATTTTGATGAAAATGTTCGTGTCGGGTCCGGTAGCGGTATGTAACTTATGTTTCAAGTTTCAAGTTAGTACGATATTCCGTTCTCGAGATATTTTGTATACACACACACACACACACACACACAGACCAATCGCTAAAAACATGTTTTTTTGGGTTCAGGGGGTCTGAAAACGTATAGATCCGGTGAAAACTCGATTTCGAAAAATCGACATGAAAACAATACTTTCCTTCCTATATATTCATATAGGCAAGAGAAAGTAAAAAAAAAAATGGCTGATGAAATATATAACAGAGCTACAAGAGCAAGTATTGGCGTAATTGGTGGCAAGTGATTGGCTAGCTATGAAGTGGGTGGGGGGGCAATGCATACATTCAGAGCTCATCACCCTTGAAAAACGGTATAGGTAGGAAAACGATAAAAGAAATCCAGATAAAATTTTACAAGGTAATGGCCGCCCCAGTCCTACTCTATGGAAGTGAGTTGTGGATTAGACAAAGACCACAAAAGAGAGTAGAGTCCAGGCGGCAGAGATGCAATTCCTGTGAAGAACAAACGGTTGCAATCGCAGTGACCAACTGAGAAATAAGGACATAACAATAGAACTGGATGTTTACAACCTGAATGGGAAAATTACAGAATATCGAAATCAATGATTTTTTTTTTTTGGTTTAACGTCCGGCTGTTGTGCAATTACTGCTAATGCAGACGGAAATCAATGAAGATAACACATAGAGAGAATAGCTACGAGAAGGATTCCCCTAAATGTTTTGCAATACAAACCAGACAGGAGGAGAGATGTTGGGAGGCTATAATAGTAAAAACAGAATAGCCAAATCAAAACAATATTTCCTGTACCACTCATCACGTAATAAAATAAGGACTGTGTATTCCAATGAACTACGAGTGTCAGTATGTTTGTTAGGATTGTAATAGAGAAACTGGGCATGCCCAGTAGATTGTTAGTAGATTGTCAGTATGGTTATGTTCTTGGGAACAAGAAAGAGGCAGCATCACACTTACTCCTTGACAGCTCATCAGGCGCTAAGGAAAAAAACAACAAATTAAATTAATACGATGAACAACTTTACCTTTGTGAGAAAGAGCTTTTCTAAAGTTTGCGCCATGACGACGACATGTTCGCCGGGCTTGTTGTTGTAAACGTAACAATTTGAAAACATAGTGTTCAAATCTTGGATGCATTCTTTACCGCTCCAATAATAATTATTTTCTAAACGTTTCTTAATGGTGCCGAGATCTATCGGATGTTTTATAACTCTATGGTAATCCTGTAACAGAAAAAAATGACAAAGATAACACATTATCTTTAACTAATTTACATAGGTGATTCAAAACTATACAGCAATCTCTTGGAATCTCATTCTATAGCTAAAAATAAGAAAAAACATTCATATAAACATATGCCTGAAAACGCTTAGTTAGCAAGTTACGGCTAGCGAAAAATTTCACCTAGAACTCTGTACCCTCGGTGAAGTAATGCCATATAAAAATGTTAAAGGTAGTTACATAGATACAAATATGAATGTTTCTTATGTTTTTTAATCTGAAAAATTGAATAAAATTGGTTCCAGAGCTGCAAATGGAATACTTTCAGAGATATCTTACATAAAACACAAGCATTGGTGCAAAGAAATAACACATAACGTAAGATTACTCCCATAAATAGTAAATAAAGGTGTATTTTTTCTCAAATAAATTTGTAGAAAATTTAATTCTGAAAAGTTCATGTGAATTACTCACGAAAAAATGAATAATAGATATTGAAATTTCGCTTTATTTAAAATCAAAACAGACGCAGATAAAATGCACATACTTAACTGCATAACATATTAGGTTGGGAGTAACAGCTGATCATTATCAGCTGTTACTCCCAACCTACATATTAGTTAATATTTTGATACAACTTAAAAACACCAAATCAACGCATTATATTTACTTAATTCAATTCAATTTCCCTGCACTATTACATGATTTCACAAAATAAAATAAAAGTAATTTAATCAAACAAAGAAGTACATTCAATCTTAGTAAAAAATACCTGAGCTTAATTAATTACCAAAGCAACAACCAACAAAAGAAAACTTATGAATTGGTAGGACTCAGCCTTTGTTATATTTACATGAATGAACAGCCTTAGTCACAAACAAAAACTTGTAATGCATTCTAATTTCCATTTAAGTTATAAATTACAATACAAATTAAATTTCTTACAATTACTTATTTTTGGTTGCCTTTTAATTTTAATCATTTGAAAAAAACTAATGCATGTTTAGGTGGTCCCACCTTCTTCAGGGTATGTTTTAAATAAAAATCTAGTGTGAAACACTCACACAACTTTCTCTTGCCAATGCAAATAATTAATAATAAACCTAACATTATTAATAAAATATTAGAAATTAACAAAAACTAACCTCAAAAACATAACCTTATTTTAATCATGAGTGAATGACGCAAAATGAAAATCGAACTCAATTTGGCTTAAAAAAAAACACGGAAAATCACACTTTCACGCTAAACTAGGCTCTGTAGAGAAAAATTTTCTAAATAAAAGTTGTAAATCTCTTAATTTTGTATAAATTTTATTATATACATGTTTGTCGTAAAGTGCATACTAAGGCCAAAATCTTAAAACAATCGATTTTTCACACGTTTTCGTGAGAAAAACAGAAAAACCGCTAATTACCGCTAAACTAAGCGTTATACAAAAAAACGCTTGAAATAAAAGTTGTAGGTTTTCAAATTCTCTACAACTTTTATTACGTACATTTTTGCTCTAAAATTAATATTAAAGCCGTAATCTTAAAAAAAACACTTTTTTGACGTAAAAACACCCTCACCAAGAATTTCAGCAAACATGGCGCCTACCTAAATACTAAATACATGCCTATCTTTTAGAGAATAAAAAATTGAGTAAATGAGGCGATTTTGAAAAAAAATTGTAGGACCAGTTTTTGAGAAAATCGCAAAAAAGTGAAAAATTATACGAATAAACTACTACTTCCGGTTGACCGATTTTGATGAAAATGTTCGTGTCGGGTCCGGTAGTGGTATGTAACTTAAGTTTCAAGTTCGTACGATGTTCCGTTCTTGAGATATTCTGTTCACACACACACACGCGCGCGCGCGCACACACACACACACACACAGACCAATCGCTAAAAACATGTTTTTTTGGGTTCAGGGGGTCTGAAAACGTGTGAATCCGGTGAAAACTTG
Organism: Catonia carolina; assembly: GCA_035578175.1. Lineage (NCBI taxonomy): Eukaryota > Metazoa > Arthropoda > Insecta > Hemiptera > Achilidae > Catonia > Catonia carolina. The sequence goes on from JAQMRL010000008.1 coordinate 6,767,717, forward strand.
ATTTCGAAAAATCGACATGAAAACAATACTTTCCTTCCTCTATATTCATATAGGCAAGAGAAAGTAAAAATATAGATTCCATATTTTTATTAAAAACATACTTTGAAGAAGGTGGTACCATCGAACATGCGTAAGTTTTTTAAAAAGAAAACTCAAAGGCAACCAAAAAATACGTAATTTGTAAGTAATTTCATTGGTAATTATTTAAATTATTAGTTAGCATCATACCAGTACAACCCATATTAATATCTTGTTTTTTTGTGTACATAAAAAATTTAATAATTTTTTTTTGCGCCCTGGGGACTCCTCCAGGAGGAGTATAGGACATGTCAGCTATAACACCTGAAATATATATAAGAATCACACAATGTATCACTACTATCAAGAAAGAAATTCTTGTACGCTATAAAAAATTTTACCAATCAAGTAATTTTTCAGATTCCTTTTAAAGGAATTCAAATCCTCACAACATTTTAAAAATTGGGGTAATTTATTCATGAATTTTCTCCCTGCATAAGTAGGTTTTTGTTCAAACAATTTTGTGGAGTGATTAGCCACATAATAATCATTTCTGTTTCTCGTGTTATGATTGTGAACATTAAAATTATTTTGTCTAACATACACAATCACCTCAAAAATGTAGAGAGAGGGAACTGTAAGCAATTTAAGCTCCTTAAATAGTGGCCTGCATGAGGTTAGCTAATTAGTTTTCACCATACACCTAATAGCTTTCTTTTGAATTTTAAATTTACCTTATACTGCTTTCAAAATTCTTCTTATGAGTACTTTTGCGATGCGCACCGCTTTTTCAGGTAATGATAATAAAAGTTCAGAATATTTTATGAAGATTGCATCTTCCTTTGTCAATGGTTTGAATCAAACTTTCAAACTTTGACAAACTTATCAAAGTTTAATTCAAACCATTGACAAAGGAAGATGCAATAAAATATTCTGAACTTTTATTATCATTACCTGAAAAAGCGGTGCGCACTTCAAAATTACTCATAAGAAGGATTTTGAAAGCAGTATAAGGTAAATTACCAGGTTTTTTATATATACAAAAAACATTCTTAATTAATTAATTTCATTTGTATTGTAATTTAAAAATTTAAATGGATAGCAGGACGCAATACAAGAATTTGTTTGTAAATGAATTCTTCTTTAATGATTATAATACACAATTTCTGTCAGAAACACCTTTCTTATCAAAAATACTGATGCAAATTTAACAAATACATGTGTAGAACACACATAACGAATGTTTTTATTATTTTATAAAACATCCCATGTAGGATTATAAACAGCCCTATTATTTAAAATTGAAATATATATTTCTAACCACCAGAATACGGTAACAGAAAACACTTACCAATGTTTACAGCGCTTTCGTGTATCTTGTACACATTTTCAGTAAATTAAAATTCTTTAAAACATTTTTCACATGAAAATTTAAAACTTCCTTCTACCATGGTAGATAAGAATAAGAAAATTTAATTTACTGAAAATGTGTACAAGATACACGAAAGCGCTATAAACATTGGTAAGTGTTTTCTGTTACCGTATTCTGGTGGTCAGAAATATATATTTCAACAAATGTTTTATATTTGCACCATTCAGATGACGTGCATGTGCTTTCTTATTCATCATCAAGATAAATTAATAATACAGCTTAAATATTTCAGAACCCAGAACACTACAAATTTGTTTATTTTTGTCATTACAAACGTTTAATATCATCTTCGTTCAATTTATGACTTTCTGGCCAAACAATAAATATAAAAATTCAGATCAACTTTTGCTTAGACCAAAATGAAAAACATAATCGTAATTTCTGTCAGAAGCACTTTCTTATCACAAATACAGAAGCAAATTTAACATATGCATGTGTAGAACACACATAACAAATGCTTTTAATTTGCAATATTCAGATGACGCGCATGTGCTTTCTTATTCATCATCCAGATAAATTACTAATACAGAGTAAATGTTTCAGAAAGCGGAATGCTACAAATTTGTTTATTTTAGTCATTACAAACTTTTAATAACATCTTCATTCAATTGCATAACACGTTTAATAAAATCTTCATTCTGCCCATAACAGACAGGTGGAGTGTCAAATTATTTACTCTCAATCTGTTCATTGCTGGGCTAAAATAAATAGTTCTGTTTCTTATCACATGGCCAGCCAATTAAATAATTGAATCATTTAAGAACAGAAGAGGTAGAGGTGCAAAAGACACTAATCAGAGTTATCTCCTCTGAAAGTAATGGATTTCATTATACAGCCAGACCCTGTGGTGAATGAAGTGAAGGTGTCATTTGCAGACTGGAAAATAAGTTCTTTTCAGAGGGCCCGGCATGCTGATAAGTATACTTTTCTATTCAGTGAGTTGTGGCAATGGTAAACCACCTCACTCCTCGTTTTACTTAGTAAAACTTCTACAGGTTCAAACCAGCTTTTCGGCTGATGACCTAAATAATAACATTCAATTTATGACCTTCTGGTCAAACCACAAATATCAAAATTCAGATCAACTTTTGACTAGACCAAAATGAAAAACGTAATTGTAATTTCTGTCAGAAGCACTTTCTTATCACAAATACAGATGCAAATTTAACAGATGCATGTGTAGAACACACATAACAAATGCTTTTCATTTGCAATATTCAGATGACGCGCATGTGCTTTCTTATTCATCATCCAGATAAATTACTGCAGCTTAAATGCTTCACAACCTTAAACACTACAAATTTGTTAATGATTGTCATTACAAACGTTTCATAATATCTTTATTCAATTTATGACCTTCTAGCCAAATCATAAATATCAAGATTCAGATGAATTTTACCACACAGAAATGAAAAATGTAATCGTGATTTTTGTCGTTAGAGCTTGCCGTACATGTTTTCATTTTTTACTCCATTAGAACACTATCTTTAGTGAAATTTCATTTCGGAACAAGTTACACTTACAGCTGGCATATCATGGGATATTTATATTTATTTTAGGTGCATGGTGAAAAGTGAGTTTCTTCACCACTCATTTCACGTTTCAGTTAACATTTATGTTAGTACCATTACAAAACAGAGATGCTACTACTAATATTTCACGCATTTATTTCCGTCAGAAGCACTTTTATTATCAAAGATCACGATGCAAATTTAACAAATGTATGTGTAGAACACACAAACAAATGCGTTTCATTTGCACCATTCAGATGACGCGCATGTGCTTTCTTATTCATCATCCAGAAATATTAATGACACTGGTCAACTGTTTCAGAACACTGTAAACAAGTGCGTTTCATTTTGCACGTGCTCTTGAAATCATCATCCAGAAATAATACCGATACATCATTACGGATTCTGAGGACTATAAATTCTTTGCTAACACAAATACTATCCATTATCCTGAATCTATAAATAGCAGACAAAATCCACATCAACTTTCCAATACCGTGTTTGTTTAGGTCATCAGCCAAAAGGCTGGTTTGAACCTCTAGACGTTTTACTAAGTAAAATGAGGAGTGAGGTGGTTCACCATTACCTTCCTAACTGAATGGAAATGTATGCTTATCAGCATGCCAGGCCCTCTGTGAAAAGTACATATTTTCCACTCTGCAAATGACACCTTCACTTTATTTACCACAGGGTCTGGCTGTATAATGAAATTCATTTTTTCCAAAAGATAACTCTGATTAGTGTCTTTAAAACCTATACCTCTTCTGTTCTTAAATGATTCATTCATTTAATTGGCTGACCATGTGATAAAAAAAACAGAACTATTTATTTTAGCCCTGCAATGAACAGATTGAGTGTAAATAATTTGACACTCCACCTGTCTGTTATGGGCAGTTTCAATACCGACAGAAAATAAATAACCCTAATTTCTGTCAGAAGCACTTTCTTATCAAAGATCACGATGCAAATTTAACAGATGCATGTGTAGAACACACAAAACAAATGCGTTTCATTTGCACCATTCAGATGACGCGCATGTGCTTTCTTATTCATCATCCAGAAATATTAATGACACTGGTCAACAGTTTCAGAAAACTGTAAACAAATTTATACTGTCATTACTATCATTTTATGACCAGATGTGAAACACACCCAAGACTTTCTTTTTCTAAACGCAAATAACCGATGATAAATCACGAGAGGACACAAAATGAAAATCATCCTTTGAAAAACTTAAAAATACGGAAAATCACTAATTGATTCTAATCTAGGTTATATCTAAGAAAATGTTTGAATTTGAAGTTTTGATTTTTTTATAATTTCTTATAACTTTAATTGTTCCATTTTATATAATAAATTTATAAAATAAATTTCACTAACATTTTTAATCTGCTTTTTTCTACTATCTGTTACATGTGTTTCGGTGGATCCACAATCTTTAGAGTACACGATATCATTTGAAACTTAACCCATCTGCAGCGGTACGCGTAAAATTATGTGTCTTTGATAAGTGTGTAAGCATTCAACAGTCTGTTAGTTTGTGGAGGTCATTCCAGGTGTACCCTAGTAACATGTGTAGTTTAAGTGTAGCCAATGAAACGAGGTACAAGCTATGCTTTTCAGAAACAAAATACGATACGTGGGAAATTTTCTATTGATGTCTAAATGTTGTGGTAAAACTTGATTGTGTACATATTTTTTAATGGCCCTGTGCGAGGCTAATAGGTCATGGAAAAAATTAGTTACAAGTGCGTTTAAAAGCTAGAATTGTAGAGGGGAATGTTTTACGTACGAGTGTGATCTTTGCAAGGTCAAGCATAGCTCATTGGATACAAGAGAGAGATCGAAACATCTGTATGTCTGTATTCTGTAATATTTTTACATTCCTCTTTCCATAAGATTTATTGCCACCCTTCAAAAATATACTACGATTGTTATAAATGTATTTGTTCACAAAATCACGCTCTTTTATAGGTTGCTTTTATATATGTAATATCTGTACGAATGGTTCAATGAACTGAGTTGAAAGACGCGGGATTTTGTACTTTCCTTCAGTCTGACTGCATATCCCAGTTCGTTTTTATTAGCCGTGGCATATAGTGGTGAGTTTGTTTAATACGTTACGTTTAATACACGTACGTTACATCTAATTTTTTGTTAGACATTTTTCTATAATACCAACTAAAAAAAACAGGAAAAAAATATGTAGGCCTGAAATTTTAGCTTGAAAGCTGAAAATGTACACAAATTGCAACATGTTTTTCGTAAGTTAGCTTTATAAGGCGTAAAAAAACGGATTTGCATGGTTTTTTTTTTAAACAACGGCCAACAATTTGTGAACGTGTCATAAAAATTTCAAATTTTTTGTATAAAAGATGGATAAAAAAAAACAATTCAAACGGCGGCTTCAATGCTACGGATGTTGCTAGCGTCTGTCGTTCACTTCAATGCGAGGGTTACGGGTTAAACATTTTTATTTTTATTTAAAACTCAACAACAGTTTTATATAGATAACTTAAGATATAATATCTTCTACAGATTTTTAATAAAATCTTTTAGTTTCAAATGATATTGTGTAATCTGACGATGGTGGATCCACCGAAACACATGTAAAGTGAGAGACAGTAGAAATAAAAGCAGCTTAAAAAGGTTGGTACAATTCATTGTATAAATTTATAATATGAAATACAATTTCTATTTCATATAATGAATTAATATAATTTCACCAACCTTCTTTTTAAACTGCGTCACCTTTATTTTTATTCTTACTTACACGTGTTTCGGTGGATCCACAATCATCAGAGTAAATAAAAAAATTGAAACTAAAAATTTTTTATCTTGCTTATTTAAAATTTACGATTTAAAATTAACTTTTTGTAAATATGAGAAGGGATAAATTTAAATAAATTAATTTTAAATTAGTTTTATACAAGTGACTGAAGATGTATAATATTCTGTAAATTTTAAATAATAAGTGAGATGAAAAATAATTTGTTTCAATTTTTTTATTTACTCTGATGATAGTGGATCCACTGAAACACGTGTAGTAAGAATAAAAATAAAGGTGACACAGTTTAAAAAGAAGGTTGGTGAAATTATTATATTAATTCATTATTTGAAATAGAAATAATTTCAAACTGCAGGATGCATTATAAAAATTTATTTTTGAATGAAATAGAATTGATTTTAAGCTGCAGGATACATTATAAGAATTTGTTTTTGAACTATAATTCTATACAATTTTTTGTAAAATGCGTACTAAGGACATGATATTAAAAAAAATCCCTTTTTTACAGGTATTGAGGAACAAAATACAGAAAATTAATAATAAAAAAACAAAATTAAGAATAAAAATTGTAGGTTTTTGAATTTTCTGCAACTTTGATTATAATATGTTTTTGCCCTAGAATGCAGATTAAAGCAACAACTTGAAATATAGAAATCATTGTTTACCATGAGGGCACAGAACCCCAAGAATTTCAGCAGCCATGGCACATACCTTACCTTGTAAAGCATAAAAAATCTATAGTAAATGAGATGATTAAAGACAAAAAAAATGTAGAAGCCATTTTCGGGAAAATCACACAAATGAACTACCAATTATTGTGGTCGACTGATTTTGATGAAAATATTCATCTTTGGTCACCTAGTGGTACCAACTTGGAACTTGGAACTTAAACTTGGAACTTGGAACTTAAGTTCCAAGTTTTAACTTCATATGCTTTTACATTCTTCAGATATTTTGTTCACACACTCACAGACAGACAGACACGCACAGACCAATTGCTAAAAACATAATTTTTGGGTTAAGATTCTCTCTTCATTTTTTTTTTGTTTCACGTCTAATTGTTTTGCAATCACTGCTAATGCAGACTTTTTTTGGGTTTAGAGGGCCTGAAAATGTGTACTTCTGGTGAAAACTTGAATTCAAAAAAACTGATACGAAAACAATACTTTTCTTCCCTATACACTCATATAGGGCAAAAGAATGTAAAAATCACAATTGTAACTTCTGTCAGAAACACTGTCTTATCAAAAATTTCGATGCAAATTTAACAAACGCAAGTGTAAAACACACGTAACAAATGCTTTTCAGTTGCATCGTTCAGGATGACGCGCATGTGCTTTTTCATTCATCACTTTTCATTTTTTGAATATTCACTATGTACTGATCAGTGGTTCAATCCCAAAATGTAACTTATTATTTTCTTAATTCATTACTGGTACGTACAGGTGTGAAGACATTATGCAGAGTTATCTTTTTTGAAAATAATGAATTTCATATACAGCCCGACCCTGTGGTGAATAAAGTGAAGGTGTCTTTTGCACGGTGGAAATTAGATGCTTTTCAGGGCCTGGTATGCTAATAAGCATACTTTTCCACTCAGTGAGTAAGGTAATAGTAAACCACCTCACTCCTTCCTTGTTTTACTTAGTAAAGCCTCTAGAGGTTTAAACCAGCCTTTCGGCTGAAGACCTAAACAACAACACAATTAATAACTGCCAGTAATGATAAACTGTTAAAGTTCTCCCGTAGAAAAAAAATGTTGCGATGGTATCCAAAGTACAATGTAAAGATAAGTGATTACTCACAGGTAAATTAAGTTTATTGGCGTCGACAGGTTGCTGGAAGGGCCACGAGTGCTGGTGTTTCCATATGGCAGGTATCACTTGTTTCTGAAGGAAATGCAACTGGTTGGTCAGCCGGCCCGGCCTATGGGGCGGTGGTATGACCGGCGGCTGAACGACCCCATTCACCGGTTCTATGTATGGCTCATCTCGCGGTGGCGGCTCCTTCGCCACCGTAGAAATCGCGCTGGCGCTTGTGCCGGCATTTGTTCCTCCTTCTTCCGTGCCCCTTCCCACAGTGTTCTGCAAAAAAAAAAAAAAAAAAAAATCAACATGCTATAAACAACAATAAAATACACATACAACATTTTAAAAAGCGCTTTCAAAAAAACACACAGAACTAGTGTAAAGTATGAATAAATCTTTTAAATACCTACATCTACTAGAACGTCTACTTAATTCTGCTTTAATACTCTACAAAAAAACTTCATTCATCAAGATTATCCAAAACAAGTTTAACTCTTTGCAGACTATTGACAAAAATATCTGCCAAAAAATCGTGACCATAAGTCATTTAGCAGATATAACTGCACAATAAAAAATTACATCAATAAATCAAAAAAAAATATTTTGAATAAAATCTGCCTTAATAATGATCAAAATTATGCCAAAATATCTAAATACTCCAGGAATTTGCCCCTGTGAAAGCACTTCCCGCCAGGATTTCCTGACTGCCTCGACGTCCATATTGCATAACAGTCATGTTTCCTCAGTTCATTACTACTTACACGTGTTAAATTTGTCCAATTGAATTAAACAATCTTTGTACTGATAGATTCGTTTTCTCTTTTAACACTTTCAGGGCGGCACCCGTACATGATACGGGCGCCTATTTCACTTGGTTTTATATCCATTAGCTCGTATCATACACGATTGCCATCTATGCTGTCACTTAATTTAATTCATTCTGAATCTAATAGAGTACACTCATAGTCCTAATGTTGTCAGATTATCGAATATATCGACTTTTACAGCATTGATGTTATCTCGCATGAGTATGCGATCTGCCGGTACTTCTGCGCGTTGTTAGTTATTAGTTCATTATTATAAACCTTAGTTTTTTTTTAAATTTTACTTAAAAAATAAAAAAAGTAAATCCGTTATTAAAAATAGGTAATTAGTTTGTAAGAATTTAACTCATATAATTAATTTCATATATAGAATTTTTGTAAACTATGTAGAATCCAACATAGAACATCGACTGAGGAAGAATTAAGCACTGACACTGAATTGTTCACAAGAATCATCAAAGTAAAGGCATCGGAAGTCACATTCTTCCAACCATATGACCATGTCATTTATTCACCCGAATTCCAAAGTTAAGTGGAATAAAATAAAAGACACTTGCTTTAAACAACTCGAGTACACCAACCACTTAACTCTGCTTCGAGTAAGAAATTCTTTCATGGTGGAACAGAATGACCTTAACCGTTTCGCTGCCACCGTTATTTTCGTTACATGATTTCATGTGCCGATTTATGCTTTACCATTTTTTATTGTTTTTACTCTAAATGTACGTACAAAGTGCAAAATTTTTGCGATAACAGTCATTTATGAAAAAAAATCTGGTGTGAAACACTCACACAACTTTCTCTTGCCAATAGAAATAATTAAGAATAAACCTAATATTATTAATAAAATATTAGAAATAAACAAAAAACTAACCTCAAAAACATAACCTTATTTTAATCATGAGTGAAAGACGCAAAATGAAAATCAACCTCAGTTTGGCTTAGAAATACGGAAAATCACTCTTTCTCTCTAAACTAGGCTCTGTAGAGAAAAATGCTTTAAATAAAAGTTGTACATCTTTTAATTTTCTATAAAATTAATTATATACACTTTTGTCGTAAAATGCATTCTAAGGCCGAAATCTTTAAAAAATCAATTTTTCACACGTTTTCGTGAGAAAAAAACAGAAAATCGCAAATTACCGCTAAACTAAGCGTTATACAAAAAAATGTTTGAAATAAAAGTTATAGGTTTTTAAATTCTCTACAACTTTTATTACATAAGTTTTTGCGCTAAAATTTATATTAAAGCCGTAATCTTAAAAAAACAACGTTTTTACGTGAAAACAGCCTCACCGAGAATTTCAGCAAACATGGCGCCTACCCTATCTTGTAGAGAATAAAAAATTGAGTAAAATAGGCGATTTTAAAAAAAATCGTAGGACCAGTTTTTGAGAAAATCGCAAAAAACTGAAAAATTATACGAATAAACTACTACTTCCGGTTGACCGATTTTGATAAAAATGTTCGTGTCGGGTCCGGTAAGGGTATGTAACTTAAGTTTCAAGTTTCAAGTTCGTACGATGTTCCGTTCTTGAGATATTCTGTTCACACACAGACCAATCGCTAAAAACATGTTTTTTGGGTTCAGGGGGTCTGAAAACGTATAGATCCGGTGAAAACTCGATTTTGAAAAATCGACATGAAAACAATACTTTCCTTCCTATAAATTCATATAGGCAAGAGAAAGTAAAACGAATAGAATAGAATGTTACTGTGTGCCGAGGTCAAAATAGCAGCGATTCACTATCGGCTTTTAAAAAGAGATAATATGAGAGCGTGCTACGCAGATCCGAAGCAAATACGGAGCCGGCACAGGGAAAACACACCCGACTCCGAAGGGTGTTCGGACCCGGCAGTGAAAGGGTTAAGGGGAGATGAGGTGGCCAAACAAATTATTTAATTACGCCCGTGGAACAATTGTGATCCATCGTAATAGTAAATTGTAAACAAAATGTTAGAAATTGTAGGAAAAGTTAACGAAGCTTTTTATTTAGCTACTTTTCTAGTCATTATATGATTTACAAGAAAAAAAAACAAATGAACTAATACTATAAAAATGACGTCACCATAGTTAATAATCTGACTGTGATTATGTAAATACAAAACTAATTTAATTGGTACACAATAAATGTACGCGTATAAACATAATCGGGATGTAAGAAACGGCAGATCAAACAAATTTATGGTGAGATAGTTTTTAATTATTATTTTCAAGTAGGTTTAGGTTGACCATGCTATATATAATATCCTCTTCACACTAGTCCTTCCTTTTTATCTTCCAAACAACCAACCCTATTACTTCTTTATCATTATGGAGTTTGCTGCGTTTTTTCTCTTAAACCAGACTGTTCCAGTCTTCTTTCTTCTGGTTTGCTCCTCAAATCGTTAAACACTTGAGTGTTAATCACCTCATTTGACTGAATTTGTATTTATGTGGTTGTTGTTTAGGTCATCAGCCTAAAAAAAGGCTGGTTTGACCCTGCAGAGGTTTTACCAAGTAAAATGAGCGCGGTAATTTACCGTGCCTTCCCCACCGAATGGAAAAGTACGCTTGTCAGCATGCCAGGCCCTCAGAAAAGCACATATTTTCCACTCTGTAAATGACACTTTCACTTCATTCACCACAGGGTCTGGCTGTATAATGAAATTCATTACTTTTAGAGGATATAACTCTGATTAGTGTCTTTTACACCTCTATCTCTTCTGTTCTTAAATGGTTCAGTCACTTAATTGGCTGACCATGTGATAAGAAACAGAACTATTTATTTTAGCCCAGCAAAGAACATTTTGAGTGTAAATAATTTGACACTCCACCTCTGTCTGTTATGGGAAAATTTATATGGTTATATTATCTAATCTGCGCATAACAGACAGGTGGGGTGTCAAATTACCTGCACTCAAACTGTTAAGTTCCAGGGCTACAACAAAATAGATCCGTCTCTTATCATACGGTCAGCCAATTAAACGTGAATCATTTGAGAACAGAAGAGGTAAAGGTGTAAAAGACACACGTCACAGTTGTCTCCTCTGAAAGTAATAAATTTCATTATACAGCCCAGACCCAGGTGGTGAATGAAGTGAAGGTGTCATTTGCAGGGTGGAAAAAGTGTGGTGCTTTTCAGAGGGCCTGGCATGCTGATACGCATACTTTTTAACTCAGTGAGGAAGGCAGGTAAACCACGTCACTCCTCATGTTACTTAGTTAACCCCTTACTGGTTTTTGCCGGAATATTCCGGCGTACGAGAAGTGCATAAAAAGGGCCACTGACGGAATATTCCGACGATAATTTTGTCCATTTTTAAAACGTCAGTTGTCGGACTATTCCGTCGTAACTATTGCGTATCTCTTTGTATAGCAATTTTAGTTCTATATTCTAACACATATAGCGCTAGTAAATATTTTTGTAGAAGTCTATCTTCGAAATAACGTTGCTATTCTGCTACCGGTTCTCGGACAGTTTTAGGTTAGTGTTAGCCAGCCCACATGTTTACTATTGTAAAGAGTTAGTGTAGTTTTGTTGAGTATTATATGTATTGTTAAGAGTTTAGTGTTTAGTTTAGTTTAAAACAGTGTAGTGTAATTATTATAATTTCTAATATAGGGAAAATGACACATGACTTCAAAATGACGCAAAACTTCAGTCACCAAAAGCAGTTATGACAGGTTAGGTATCCATTTCTTATTATTGTAATAACATCTAAACTGCATGCAAAATACCAGTGTTTGTTACTTAATAAGTCATAACTAGGATATACAAAACTTCCTATGCAATAAAAAAAAATAGAGCAACTTAGTATCATTTTCTAAAAAAAAAAGAAACTGGTAAGGGGTTAAGCCTCTAGAGGTTCAAACCAGCCTTTCGGCTGATCACCTAAACAACAACAACTATCTAATATCACGTGTTATTTGACGGAATCCAATCGTTTATTCTAAATCTAGTATCATTTAGTAAATAAATACAGCATTAGAGCCCTAGTAGATTAAAGTTTCTATGCATTTATAATGAAAAGTAAAGGTTGAGGTTACACGTGCGTTTCTTTCGGTGTTCATCAAGATAGATTCAAGACCGTTGTCAGGACGATGCAATTAACGGTTTTTCTTCTCGGAATTTTATTATAGTATAATAGTGTAAATGAATTATGTGAACATTATACGAATCTAGTGAAAAATTATTGTATTTTCTTATAAATATGCTATGAAAAGGTGACAGTATTGTTTCTTTTTTTTTTGTTATTAACTTTATTTATGAAATTCACAATTGTAACAAAATAAACAACCCGTGAACATGATGGTGGGTGAAGAATGAATGAAATGACATGAAGAGCACCAAGTCACTGACATCTCATTCAGTTACTTCTTACTAATTCATCGATTAATTAATGAATTCATTCATTAATAACACTAACCGTTTTTAAAACAAGAGTTCCCTGCTCCACTTCCTCCTTAGTCGTCTTTGAACATTGTTTGGTTGATGACGGCAGGAAAATTTACGTATCAGTTCATTTGGATGAGCAAAAAGTACGTCGTGGAAGTTTCGATTTAGTTGAACGAAAACAACTGTTACTAGAGGGATGTTGAGGTCGTTATGTAAGGTAGCGTTAGAAACGTAAGAGGGTGCGTTGACTAAAATCCGTAACGTCTTCCAATTGAAACCATATTGTATTGTTTCTTCAATAAAATAATTAAACAACTTTCAATATACCATTGAAAACTAAAAGATTTGACGTTTCCAGCCATGTAAGTACCATTTTAATAGTTTCATTTTTAAAACATAACAAATATAGAAAAAAATGTCCAGCGTTCTACAAACAACCAAATTTTTAACCCCAGTACAAGTGTTAATACTATTAATGATATTCCTGTACTCTGGTACGTTTCTCAAGTTAAGTATCGTTCTCTTATGCCCTCTTTGGCGTTTGGCTGATCTTTCTGTTGATATTCCTTTGATTTATCCATAAAAGCACAGTCTTCCCCTTATATATATATAAGGTTCTTCATTTCTTAATCGTTAGGTAAAGTTATTCTTTAAAGAGCAGTTTGTAAACTGTCCTTTCATTAAATCCCAATATTTTTCTCTTTATAATTTTATCGAGCAACCATTTCCTATTGAGAAGTAAATATTGTACAGTATAGACTTTTACGTTTAATTGAAACTGTCGATAGTCAAAATAAAGAAAACTGCACACTGACACTAGTTTTAAACATCTGTATTAAACAAGTTGAAGTGACATTCCCCTTAACAGCCGTCATGTGACACCATCATCTGATTTTCACCTTTTCATAAAAATTAAATATTAGCTGGGTACTCAATTCTAAAGTGAAAACAAAATTTGCATTAAAAACTATAAAACAAAAATAACAACGTTTACAAATAATAATAATAATAAACTTACTGTGTTATTTTGTGGTAGTGTCTCCACCTGCTGCATTTTGCCCACACTCCTGTAACAAAGAGAAACAAAACATTCTTTATTAATACAAAGCTAGGAAGAGCAATACTTTACTGTTACCGATATACCGTAAGAAAATTTATAAAAATCAGAAGACAATATAGAATAAAAATTGAGCACTACAGACACCCATTCCCACGAAAAGAAAACACAAGAGCTGAAACACACAGAAGTGTGCATCAATGTTTAAGCAAATACTACTACAGAAAATACATTTACCATTTTATAAATACAAATAATTTACAGAATGTGAACAAAAAAATGGATAATAAAAAATGATGCGATTAGGGAACAACACACAGAGAAGTTGTACTGGGGCCGACCCAAAGAAACACGAAAGAGGGATAACGATGATACAAAAAAATCTCAACTATGCTCACTTAAGGCAAAAAAAAAAACTAATCCTAAACCAGAGAAAATGTTATGTGAGGAGTAAACCACTTCATGGGTACAAAACAAGCAAGTTTAGAAGAAAAGAAAGACAAAAGACTTGGAAATTATTAGAAAAAAATTAAATGAGCATGAGAAATGGAGACATATTATATATGGAGGGGAAAAGAGAAATTTTATGGCAACCATTTGACTGAGCAAAACAAATTGCCTACGCCACCTAAACAGACAAAGATTCATTAAAACTATATAAGAAGGAACTATCATCAGCTTTCTGTTTTCAGTAGGCAAAATGAAATTCTCAACAATCAGAATATCTTTTCAAGACGTCAAGTTCCTTCAGTTTTATTTATCAGTGTGTGTGCGCACCCCGCCCTCTCATATACCGTCTGCCTATAACTTGATGGCCTCCCGCAGAGACGAGCAAAATCGGCCCGCTACTAGCCTTCTCAATAACATTTCATTATGTACAACTACTAAATACTACACTGGAATTGGTACATAATGGAATTGTTATTAGCAGGCCAATTCTGCTCCTCTCTGCGGGAGGCAATCAAGTTATAGACAGACAGTACTGGAGACATACCGTCAGAGAATTGTGGGGGAGGCTAAATCTCCTTCGCCCCAAGCCACGCGTCTTCCCCTGAATGATGGATAGAAGTAAACCATATCTACTGTTATTTCTCATTATACGAGGGTTATCCAGAAAATAACCTCTGTTTTGAAATAAAAAGTAAAATACTCTTTCAATGGTTAGAAGATGATGACTGCGATCCCGGATATCAAGTGATGAATGAAGATGAGATAGTAGAAGAAGCTCTCAAAAGAAATGTCAATGATTCCAGTGACGAAGAGAAGGTACAAAAGCTAAAACTTTCTGTAGTTCGGGAGGCAATTGATACCGTTATTTCATTCATCGATTCATCCGACGAGCAGAATGTACAGCAGTTTTATGAAAATATTAGACAGTTGAAAGAATAAAAATCCTGCAAAAGGCCTGCATAAAAATCTGCCGCCTGTGAATGTAGCCAACCATTCAAGGCGTTTTGAAGCTCTTCGTCATTGGCGAACCGCTGAGATGCAAGCCACCGCTTCATGTTCAGAGGGTGGACATGCAGAGGGTATTTCAAAGACTGTTCCAAGGTACGACAAGTGCTTGAATCTGTTTGGCGACTATGTCGAAAAATAGAGAAAACCTGTAGTTTTAATATGCATATAATAAAGTTTTTGTACCTTCACTCGTTTACTTTTTATTTCAAAACGGAGGTTATTTTCTGGATAACCCTCGTATGTCCCAAGGTATTGGAGCTAGCAAATCTTGACTGTATTTAAGATTTTTTAACTTTTGTTCATTCTTTAAAAGACTTCCAACATTGGTTACGTGGTCCTTCCGTAATATCCGCAGGATTCTACGATAACACCACATTTCAAAGGTTTCCAGTTTTCTTTTAGCGTTAGCCTGGTAGAGTGTTCAGGACTCAATGCAATACACCAAAATGGATAAGACGTAGCATCTCCTCAGCTGATGAATTTTAACTACAGTATTTGCTGCAAATTATTACTTTCTCTTTCATAGTTAAAATATAAAATAGTATTTAAATAATGTATTTAACAATACTAGATCAACCAACACCTGATACCAGTGTGATTTTTTTCACACTTTCTTCGTTACCAATTCATTTAAAAATGTCCTATTTAATTTACATTGGCATATTAAACTGTTTCCTTTTCTTATCATTAGCCATTTATGGTAAACAAACTTTTTATATGAAAACTGTACTATATCTGCTGATGTACAGAATATATATGTGAGATAACTTAGGACAATCCTGGAAGCTCTTTATACAGCCCACATTCTCAGCATTAGTTCACTGTAGGCTTTTCTCCTTTCTTCTGTCCACCTGGTGTTCTGTTTTTACTCTTCATTGGAAGCCCTTAACTTAAAGTCCGTAATAGTCTGAATTCGGTTTGTTCATTTAGTTTTCTCTGATATCCTTTCTCACATTTTTAAACTATTTATCCCAACACCTCAGGACTATTGTTTAGGGTCTTAAAAATTTATTTCTCAACATCCATTCTATACAAGTTGAAATATATAATTCTAACCACCAGAATATGTTAACAGAAAACACTTATCAATGTTTATAACGCTTTTGTGTATTTTGTACACATCTTCGGTAAATTAAAATATTTTTCACATTAAAATTTAAAACTTCCTACTCCTACCATGCAATCATCTATACAAATTATATACTACAGTTTGGACAGATCTACTAAAAAAAAAACAGTATATATAAAAATTAAAAATTCAGCAATCACTAACGCAAAAATGCCATTGACACAATAACATGTCTGTTCATGGGGAACTCTAGCACAGAACTGAAATTTGACAACACGCACTCCCATGTCCAAAACTAATTGGAATTTTAATTTCTCGAAAGTGAGCCGTTATAAACGACACATTTGACAAGTCGTAGGGTAGGGTTGTGGGGTCTGCTGAAATAATGGTTGGATACCTGTGCGAGCTAATAAAAATGGTATCTTTCATAAAACTTTACTACTACTCGTCTGTTTTCAAAAGCAGGTGTTGAGTTTCTGAGGAGAGTCGAATTTCTGAGGTTCTACCGAACCAATATCTGCAATTTCAATAAAGCCAGTTACTTTTTTTAGTAGTTATTTACAATATTTTGAAAATTAAACTTTTCAAGTTTCTTTCCCGTTACACTACTTTAACTAACAGTTTAATTAAAACTGCAAGTCAACAGAGATAATTGTTATTTATGCATAAATTTTTAGTAAACAAATTTTTTACTCACAAAACTAAACTTTTCAACAGAGTAGAACTGACAATGATTGAGGGGTCTGATAAAAATAAATAATTTTCAATAGAATTAAAACAATTCTGTCAACACAGATGTATTTTTTTTAAATGTTATTAATATAAACGTTTGTCTATTTCAATTCACACTACATGATCGATTATTAATTTGTTTATGAAAACGTAGAATAGAACATTTTTAACGTTTTCATGAAAGAAATGGTAGGTCAATCGTACATAAAGATATATATTATGTTACGAGGCATCACACCAAAACCACCCATTGTCCAATTGTACGACCACCGACAAATAATTTGCACATCACTCCATTTACTCGCGCTCCAATTCACCTCGGTCCTACGAAGGGAGTTATTATAATGAGATTTCCCGCCCAGCACTGAATGTCTCCAAATGTAAAATTAAAAATCTGGTCTGAAACACTCACACAACTTTCTCTTGCCAATGCAAATAATAAACAATAATCCTAACATTAGTAATAAAACATAAGAAATAAACAAAAAACTAACGTCAATAAACATAACCTAATTTTAATCATGAGTGAAAGACGCAAACTGAAAATCAACCTCAGTTTGGCTTACAAATACGGAAAATCACTCTTTCTCTCTAAACTAGGCTCTGTAGAGAAAAATGCTCTAAATAAAAGTTGTAGATCTTTTAATTTTCTTTAAATTAAATTATATACACTTTTGTCGTAAAATGCATACTAAGGCCAAATCTTTAAAAAATCAATTTTTCACACATTTTCGTGAGAAAAAAACAGAAAATCGCAAATTACCGCTAAACTAAGCGTTATACAAAAAATTGTTTAAATAAAAGTTGTAGGTATTTTAATTCTCTACAATTTTTATTATATAAAGTTTTGCGCTAAAATGCATATTAAAGCCATAATCTTAAAAAAACGTTTTTACAAGAAAACACCCTAACCAAGAATTTCAGCACACATGACGCCTACACTATCTTGTAGAGAATAAAAAATTTAGTAAACCAGGCGATTTTAAAAAAAATCGTAGGACCAGTGTTTGAGAAAATCACAAAAAAGTGAAAAATTACACGAATAAACTACTACTTCCGGTTGACCGATTTTGATGAAAATGTTCGTGTCGGGTTCGGTAGTGGTATGTAACTAAAGTTTCAAGTTCGTACGATGTTCCGTTCTTGAGATATTCTGTACACACACACACGTACGCACGCACGCGCGCACACACACACAGACCAATTGCTAAAAACATGTTTTTTGGGTTCAGGGGGTCTGAAAACGTATTAGATCCGGTGAAATTCGGATTTCTTAAAATTGACATGAAAACAATACTTTCCTTCCTATATATTCATATAGGCAAGAGAAAGTAAAAATATACCAACTACTCTAATATCAGCGCATGTGTTTCTATCAAATAATTATTACTTTAAAGTTTGAGATATACTGAGAACCAGGCACTTAGCAAACGGTTTAATAACATTAGTATCTGTTGAATAATCGACGTTACCATTTTGCAGTCATAAAAAAAATTACTCAAAGTTCAGCTATTTGAGTTCCTAACACACTGGTCAAACAAAAGAAATATAAAATTGACTCGCAACAATTAATAATAATAATAATAATAATAATATTTATTTATTCCACTTTATACAAATACAAAATTATATCTTATCTACTAGGAATAAATAACCACCAACTCAAGTAAACGGTGGTTATATATATAAAAACAAAATACATAAAAACAAGTTTACAAATGAATTACAAATCAAACGAATTATAGGAATAAATTACACATCAAATGTCGTCATCCACTACAAATGACAATTCAAATTTTAGCGGCAGCTACAGCGCATGTTAACTATATTTTTTAACAACAATATTAACCCAGCCGTCAATCTTCAGAGCAGATATTCACCTATACATGACTAACACTAAAATCAGATATTATTGTTATATTGTTTACCAAGATCAGTAAATTCCTACAATGACTGAATAGCAAGCACTGCAAGTCAGCAACGGTAAAACACCAACACTAACCAACAATTCTTACAAGTGAATCAACATCAGTTATCTCATTGAGCCAATCTTTAACCTTTCTTGAAAATATTAACACGTTTAAGCTATTTTTAATTTCAATAGGCAACAGATTAAAACACTTCGGACCCAAAAAAACAAAAGTTTTAGCAAAAAAGGATTTATTAACTTTCGGTCTTACAAAAAGTTGTTGGCTTGAACCTCTAGTTCTGTGATATAAGTATTCAGTACCTCTGTTGCCACTTTTTTTATAAAATAGTTTTAAAACTTTAAAAATAAATAAGTTTTTAATGGGCAAGATACGTAAATTTTTAAAATCATTAACAGTACTGTCTCTCTGACGTTTAAATAATAATATTTTAATGAAATATTTTTGAGTTACAAACAATTTATTTATTAGTTTATCATGAGTACCTCCCCAAAATTCAATAGCATACTGAAGACGCGATTGAACCAAAGAAAAGTATAAAGATCTCATTAAATTTAAGCCACATAGGTTTCTTAAGAAATAAAATGCCCGAATTGATTTACTGATATCAGAATGTAGCTGATTTACATGATTTCTAAAGGAGACCTTATCATCAAGAATCAATCCTAAATATTTTATTTCTTTTACCTGTTCAATTACTTCGCAGCTGCATCCAACAGGATCGGAACAAACGTGATATTTAATGTCACGATCGAAATTGACACCGACTAAGTCAAAACTAATTATTTTTGTTTTTGATGCATTTACTACCATTGCATTTCTCTCACACCATTTTCTTAACAATACTAAATCATGTGATATAAAGTCATAAATTTGCGACCATTCATCGCTTGCGTAGATAAATGCAATATCATCAGCAAAAGCTGTAATTCTACCATGGAAGGGTTCAAATAATAAATCGTTAATAAATAACGAGAAAAGATCTGCTGAAATGACAGATCCCTGAGGGACGCCAACTCCTGCCACCCTCTCATCACTTAAACAATTTTTCACACGGACTTGTTGCGTCCGGTTTACAAGGAAAGTTCTGAACCAATTCAAAGCTGGGCCTCTAACTCCTGCAGCTTCTAGTTTGATAAGTAGTAGATTGTGATTCACCAAATCAAACGCTTTTTTGAAATCAACAAATAGCCCTGACACTTTTTTACTACAATTTAAGTTTTCAAATACATCGCGTAAGACGACTTCAATCGCATCTTCAGTACTTTTTCCTTTTTTGAAGCCAAACTGGTTGGGGGAAAAAAAGTCGGTAACATTTAAAAAGTTTAATAGTCTGGTCCTCATAACCTTCTCAAATATTTTGGAAAATATTGAAAGTAATGAAACTGGCCTATATTGCTCGACCGCATCTGGGTTGCCCCTTTTAAAAATTGGCACAATAACAGATTTTTTTAACAACTCAGGAAATTTCCCAGTAACAAAACTAATATTAATCAGTTGAGCAAGTGGACAAGAAACTAGGTGAATAATCTGCTTTATGAAAGAGACATTAAAACCATCAAAACCAGATGATTTTTTATTTTGCATACCTAAAACTACACTTTCCACTTCACATTTGTGAACAAAACTGAGAAATAAAGAACTAGGCTGTGATTTTAAATAAAGTGAATCACTCAAATTTTTAGAAATTGCGCACACATTAACACTATTCAAAAAGAAATTATTAAAAGTGTTTGCTATCTCCCTTTCGTTATTTATTTCTCGACCATCAACTACTAATTTTTCAATTAATTTATTTTTCCTTCCCAGCAATGAATTAATGACTCGCCAATTATCAGCTGGTCTATTTCCACGCTGGTCTAATTCCAGAATCATTAAGAGAAGAACACACGATAATCTAGCGTATTGTAATCACATCCGTCTTACAAAATTGATAACTACTTAAAGGGAGTGTGGAATGAAAAAATAAAAAAATAATCGATTTTTTGTTTCTTCGTTAAAAATATAATTTGAAATGTGCGTTTTAAAACGGCGTTAGAATCATATTGCTATACCAACTAAAAAATATTTTATTAATTTTTTTGTGATTGTATGTTTAAGCTGATTTTGCCATCATATGTAACAAAATTTTACAAAATAATTTTCTCTTTCGATTAATATTTTACTGTGATTTATTATACTACTTTTTTACACTGCCGTCTTTCTTTTATTATTCATTGGTTGGCAGTATAACCTAAA
The DNA here is from genome assembly GCA_035578175.1 of Catonia carolina. Taxonomy (NCBI): domain Eukaryota; kingdom Metazoa; phylum Arthropoda; class Insecta; order Hemiptera; family Achilidae; genus Catonia; species Catonia carolina. The sequence continues at coordinate 6,788,959 of JAQMRL010000008.1, forward strand.
AGTTTATAACGTGCACTATTTTTGTTGTGGTCTGTCTTTGTTAATGCTCGTGTTTTTGTTTCTCAAACTTTAAACGCGATTATGTCATTTTTAGAACTTTATGTACCTTTTTCTCAGCTTCCACAAAAGTTACAAGGCTGAAATTTTTATGGAGTATGTTAATCGTCCAGTTCTATTGATTAAATGTGCCGTTTTTAAAAATACTGAAAATTGTGGGAGAAAAATTTTTTTTGGTGATTTTCCGATGAAAAAAACTCTCTTTTTACTTTCTCTTGCCTATATGAATATATAGGAAGGAAAGTATTGTTTTCATGTCGATTTTTCGAAATCGAGTTTTCACCGGATCTATACGTTTTCAGACCCCCTGAACCCAAAAAACATGTTTTTAGCGATTGGTCTGTGTGTGTGTCTGTGTGTGTGTGTGTGTGTGTGTGTGTGTGTGTGTCTGTGTGTGTGTGTGTGTGTGAACAGAATATCTCAAGAACGGAACATCGTACGAACTTGAAACTTGTAACTTAAGTTACATATCACTACCGGACGCGACACGAACATTTTCATCAAAATCGGTCAACCGGAAGTAGTAGTTTATTCGTATAATTTTTCAGTTTTTTGCGATTTTCTCAAAAACTGGTCCTACGATTTTTTTTAAAATCGCCTATTTTACTCAATTTTTTATTCTCTACAAGATAGGGTAGGCGTCATGTTTGCTGAAATTCTCGGTGAGGCTGTTTTCACGTAAAAACGTTGTTTTTTTAAGATTACGGCTTTAATATAAATTTCAGCGCAAAAACTTATATAATAAAAGTTGTAGAGAATTTAAAAACCTACAATTTTTATTTCAAACATTTTTTTGTATAACGCTTAGTTTAGCGGTAATTTGCGATTTTCTGTTTTTTTCTCACGAAAACGTGAGAAAAATCAATTTTTTTAACATTTCGGACTTAGTATGCATTTTACGACAAAAATGTATATAATTAAATTTATAGAAAATTAAAAGATCTACAACTTTAATTTAAAGCATTTTTCTCTACAGAGCCTAGTTTAGAGAGAAAGAGTGATTTTCCGTATTTCTAAGCCAAACTGAGGTTGATTTTCATTTTGCGTCTTTCACTCATGATTAAAATTAGGTTATGTTTGTTGAGGTTAGTTTTTGTTTATTTCTAATATTTTATTAATAATGTTAGGTTTATTATTAATTATTTGCATTGGCAAGAGAAAGTTGTGTGAGTGTTTCACACCAGATTTTTTTAATAAATTGTGAAAATCAAAATTCTTACCATAATTAAATGCTACACATTCTAATTATGTACCAAAGAGTGGCCTTTCATACAAAAAAAAAGTGTAGCTCTATCTGTAGTGGTTGCCGAGAAAAAAATACAAACATTAATATTGCTTAGGATAGGAATCCACACTCCCCTTAATCTATTGGGTTCGAATCCCATTCAGGCACGGCATTTTTTCATACGTTACAAAAATCATTTCATCATTCACCGTCTGCATTAGCAGTAATTGCAGAACAGTCGGACGTTAAACAAAAAAAAAAACAAAAAAAATCCCCTTAATCTACATTGCAGAAAGCAAAAATTAAATTATGTCAGGCATTTTTTAAAAAATAAAGTCCATCTTTTAATAAGAATAAAAATAGTGTAAGCAAATATCAGTAAAATATATATTTTTCATATTCTACATACTTTTATCTACTTTTCTATATAATCTCCTTTTTTAAACATTTTTGTCGAAGTGCTAAATAAGTTTTCCAATTCGGACATCAAAGTAATCTGCCACCTGTGAAGAAGCCCAATCTACGACTGTCGTTTTCATTTCTTTATTGTCGTTGAACCGTTGACCATCAACCAACTCTTTTATCTTCATTCAAAAATAAATCTTTATAATGCATCCTGCAGTTTGAAATTAATTCTATTATATATAATGAATTTATATAATAAATTTCACTAACCTACTTTTTAAACTGCATCAACTTTTATCTTTACTTACACGTGTCTCGATGGATCCACCATAATCGGAGTAAATAACATAATTGAAACTAAATATTTTTTTCACTTATATAAAATCTAAATGATCTTCAGTCATTTGTATAAAACTCTTTTATACAAATGATTGAAAATGTATAATCTTCTATAGATTTTATGAAAGTGAAAAAATTAATTAGTTTCAATTATGTCATTTACTCTGATGATGGTGGATCCACCAAAACACGTGTAAGTAAAGATAAAAGTTGACGCAGTTCAAAAAGTAGGTTAGTGAAATTTATTATATATAATAGAACTCTTTTATATACCAAAAGAAATGAAAATCACTGATGCAAAGTCCGGAATGTAAGGTGGATGATCCAGTTGTTCTCATTTAAAAGAAACCTGATTAGACCTCGTGTTTCTAAACCTTGCATTGTCATGAAAAATCACATCAGAAGATCGCTTGTTTCAAATGGCACTTAATTATTTCCACTTGTTTAATAGAAGATCGTTGGCAGTAAACAGTTCAACGACAACCAAGAAATGAAAACTGCACTCATGGATTGAACATGTAAAGAAGTCCAATCCAAGAGTGATTTCGCTTGTTTTCGTACGTAAAGGCTAACTTTGATGGTCAATTGTTCAACGACGACGAAAAAGTGCAAACTAGAGTCGTGAATGGGGATTCTTCACAGGTGGCAAATTTCCTTGACGTCAGGATTCTAAAACCTCATGAGGGGTAGACAAATGTTTAAACAAAAATGGAGATGTGTAGAAAAGTATTTAGAATATATTTTTCTTCTTATTAAAAACAGACCTCATATATAAAATTCCACTTGTATTATAATCATAAACCCACAACTAAAATGTGTGTTAATTATTCGCTACTTAAATGTACAAAATTAAAAATCAAGTCTATTACATAATATTGCCAGTAACAGACATGTGTAGTGTCAAATTGTTTACACTCAATCTGTTCGTGGCAGGGCTAAAATAAATAGTTCTGTTTCTTATTACATGATAAGCCAGTTAAATGACTGAATCATTTAAGAACAGAAGAGGTAGAGATGTAAAAGACACTAATCAAGAGTTATATCCTCTGAAAGTAATGAATTTCATTTATACAGCCAGATCCTGTGGTAAATGAAGTGAAGGTGTCATTTGCAGAGTGGAAAACATGTGCTTTTCAGAGGGCCTGGGGCATGTTGATAAGCATACTTTTTCACTCAGTGAGGAAGGCAGTGGTAAACCATCTCACTCCTCGTTTTACTTAGTAAAACCTCTACAGGTTCAAACCAGCTTTTTGGCTGATGACCTAAATAACACACATTACATAATATATAACTGCCTCAAGACTTTTTATTATACAAATTGACGAAGTACAGAAGAACATTTCTTTACAACTTAATTAGGTAAAAAACCGATATTACAATTATTTAATCACATGTACAAAAGTGTAAAAAATTATGTAAAATTACAATAGGCGAACTTTATAAATTAATTGCTTACTTTGACAGGACACTATACCACCCAATTTTCTTAACAAACATTACGAGTACAGAATTTTTTAAAATACCAATTCCCAAACCTGTATTTAAATACCGTAATCTTCATACATTAAATTACAGCAAAAAACCAAAATGTTTAAACAAAACAATATTTTAAAAAAAAATAATACATAGACACTATTTAGTTCTGAGGTAAGTCAATTTAACAAATATAGACTGTTTTAATAATTTATCTACTATTTTCATATTTCTCAACATGTTTGGTAGTTTTCATTTTTTATTTTCCGGTACAATTAAATTTTCCACTTCATGAATATCAACCTCTGTTCAACTTAAAAACACAGAAAATCACTGATTGACGCTAAATTAAGTGCTGTATAAAAATATACGCTTAAAATAAAAGTTTTTGGTGTTTTAATTATTTACAATTTTGATTATACACTCAAAACGCCGTTATTCCAAACTGATTGGGACCAAACCCTGTTCGGACTACAAAATTTTCGGTTTAACCAAAATACAGCGCAACCGTACAAACAAATTTTCATTAAGATTCAATTAATTTAAATGCGTCTTGAGTGAACTGTCCTCACGGCGTGTCTATTAACTTAATCTATTTCAATTTAGTCACCAAAATTTAAATAAATATTCTTTTCGCCAGCCGCATTGGCGCAGTTGGTAACCAGCTCGCCTATTATCATGCGGTCCTGGGTTTGATCCCACTCAGGCACGGCATATTTTCATACGTTACAAAAAAAATCATTTCATCCTCCATGGTATAATAGTTACACCCCAACGTCGTTGCTAATGACCATTATAGTTGATGCGACGGTAAATAAATGAATTAAAAAAAAAAACAAATATTCTTTTCATGTAAAACACTGTTTATTTTCGCCCTCTTGATATTAGAATTAAGAGTCCACAACGTGTTCGGATTAACGGGGTTAATGTGTATAAACTTTTTCCGTAAAATGCATAATTATAACGCATAAGTTTTCAACAGAAACCCTAAAAAAAATTAGAAAATGTCTGCTCGCGTTACTTTCAACTGAAAATAATTCCGTACTAAACTTATACGAATTAGAATAATATATACTGCTTAAAAATTATTAGATACAAGTCGCACAGCTTTACCTAATTATCTCGTAAGTAAAACCAAATGGCCAAAAAAAAATGTTTTAACAAAATTTTATTTATTTATCCTGCTCAAACATCTAAATACGACTGATCTCCAATTCATGCTAATAAGAACTTCACTTTACAAAATACAAAAGAATAAATTTTGTTTACAACGTAACAATAATACAGCGTAATGCATGTAATACGGTTCTCCCATATTTACCCCATCCGTAATCCATAACCATACAGAATTTTACGTGTCGTCCGTCTGCTCATCTGACAACATACTCAGTTGGTTATTAGACATTGTGTCAACGTTATTTTATTTGAAGTATTCGTTTAAAACCGTTCTTTTCAGGACGAAACTACTGTACTACTGAATGATTATATATTAGAATTAAGAGTTTATATTACGTAGATTCCCTTAAGTTACTTTAGTTGTTAATCACCGTTCCTCTAAGAACGGTTCAGTTTGTCATTAATTTAAATCATTTATTTAATGATAGGGGTTTGAAAACCCAACAACATTGTGCGAATTTATTTTCGCATGGGTCCACCACTATACCAATACATTCTTATGAATTTTCACATTCTCTCACCTACACTAGTAATGCCAATCTCAACAATTTCAAGTATATCCGCATTCCTTAGCCTATCCTCCCAAGTCCCACTCGTTCACCGCTCTTAGAAACCTCATTTCCGCCCCTTTGCAACTTATTCTGTTGCCGCTTCAAAGTGCCCACACCTCAATTCCATATAGTACCACAAATATCGCCACTGTTTTATATAACTTAAAACATGTTTCTTTCCTAGTTCTGTGCTTCAACGTTTTAAGCATAATCCCGCAAATATTCTTAAACCTATTTAGTTCATCCATCACATCCAGCTTGTTTGCGAAAGATAAGTCGTATCCGAAATATTTAAAATTGAATACCTGCTCTAAAATGTTTCCATAAATTTGTATTTTTGACCTATGCGGGAATTTTCCTAGAAACACCATCATTTTAGTCTTTTGACGAGATATTATCAAACTGTAAACGGCACAAATGTTGATTAGCATAAATATCCTTCTTTGTAAATTAATTTTTTTTTTTTAAATCCATCCTGGAGACTCAAGGAGGAGTATAGGACATATTGTCAGTTATAACACCTGAAGTACATACAAGAATCACACAATGTTATCACTACTATCGAGAAAGAAATTCTTGTACACTATAAAAAAAATTCACCGATCAAGTAATTTTTCAGAATTTTTTTACAGGAATGCAAATTATCACAACATTTTAAAAATACATAATACCCAAAATTTCGCCACTATACTAAAACCGGATTGCTTGTATGCAGTTGAATTTTTAACCTTAAGAACTGAAAAGAAATAGGGAAAAATTTGGTCCCAAAATAGTAAGTAGACGATAAAGGAGATTGTGAAGTTGCGGAAAAGTCAAGCAAAAATTGGAAAAAGACACTAATAATTAAATATAAGAAAATGAATTCTGAAAAACAACTTTTTATTTATAATTTCTAATGTGTGTACGTGGTAATGCAATTTAAAAACAATAACCGACCCAATAACCCAATCAGACGAGGATGATGTTATATGACTTGTAGTCTTGTACAAAGAGAGAGAGAGTATGGTTAATTGAACGCCAACCAACAAAGCACACCAGTAATCATTTTCCAGTAATCAAACCTATATAAAAGTAACTACCCTTGCAAGGATTTGAACCACGGAACCTTAATCTCCAAAAAAAAAATCGGCTGACTTTCGGTGACGACTAACACTATAACAAACCCAGCGGGGGTTTGAAAGTCCCCCGCTTAAAATTTCTTTAAACTTAAAATTCTTTTCATTTTCAAGACAAATCCAAAACCGTCAACAAACTGGATTAAAAGAAGTGAAAAATGGTGTTTACACCTGAAAATATATTGAGGAAAGTCAAAAGGAGTTTTCAGACGTTGCCTGCCACTATACAATTTTTTTCAATCAACAATCGCCAGCCACTATACAATTTTTTTATGAAGTTCCATCATGAGCCGAATGAGAACAGAAGAAGATTCAATGAACCAGTAGTACAATAAAACAAAAAAATTTGTTTACAGAGAAGTTCTATAAAAACAAATTTACACTTTTGTGCGAGATTCCCGCACAGGTTCACCTAGTAATACTAAAAAACGGAACACCCGAAGGCTGAACGTAAAACATAATCGTTAAAAAATGAAAGACTATTGGCTAGAAAAATAATATAGTCCTTCGTAGGCTAGAACGATTACAAAAAAAAAAACCATTAACTAACATTTTACACGGTATTTATAGAAAAACTTTTATCAATAGGCATGAGTCACCATTTAGCACGGATGATTCATAACATACAGTAATAAAATAACAGTCTTTTGCAAAGTCTGGATATTTCAAAACTTCATTCAGTTTTAAATAAAGTCAATTATTAATTACTGAGTTAACATACTGTATCTTTTAGCCATTTGTTCCTCAGACAATAACTTTTAATGTAAAAATAACATTTTTCGTTAACTTGATATAAAGACAACATCGATGGCATTCTGGGGGGAAAATCCTGTACAAACACGAATAGTAATCAATGAGTGCCTGATAGAACACATACAGTATTTTAAATACCTGGGATGTGATATAACGTACGCTAGAAATGCTGCCTTGACCGATAAACTGAATCTTTTATGGTATACATACGTGGGACAATAAAGCGGTCACTGGGTAAGAAACATCAGAAAGAAACCCAGTTGAAGTTTTAGAAAACTCTGGCTGTTCCAGTATTCTTGTATAGTAGTGAGTCCTGGATACTTGGGAAGAACAATGAACATGAGACCAGGCAGCAGAAATCCGGTTCTTGAGAAGAGTTCAGGGGTGCAGTTCGATCGATCACATTAAGAATGAGGAAATCCAAGACTCATTTAAATGTTTCCTCTCGCTTAGAAACAGTCGGAAAATACAGAGAGAAGCGGGAGAAACATTTAATTTATGAATGTGTGAAGATAAGATGGACGAAGAGATGTAGGTAGGCCGCAAAAAAGATGGGCAGAGAAGTTGAAAGCCAAATAATTCAGGACAAGAAAAAGAAGATCTTATACTGATCAATCTAAGACTCATTTAAATGTTTTCTCTCGCTTAGAAACAGTTGGCAAATACAGAGAGAAGCGGGAGAAACATTTAATTTATGAATGTGTGAAGATAAGATGGACGAAGAGATGTAGGTAGGCCGCGAAAAGGATAGGCAAAGAAGTTGAAAGCCAAATAATTTAGGACAAGAAAAAAAAGATCATATACTGATCAATCTAAGACTCATTTAAATGTTTCCTCTCGCTTAGAAACAGTCGGCAAATACAGAGAGAAGCAGGAGAAACATTTAATTTATGAATGCGTGAAGATAAGATGGATGAAGAGATGTAGTGGGCCGTGGAAAAGATGGGCAGAAAAGTCGAAAGGCCTAATAATCCAGGACAAGAAAAAGAAGATCATATACTGATCAACAATTTGACAACATTGCTGCTAAAAAATTCCAGTGATTATAAATTTTTCAAACGAAAATAATATTGATCATCTCAAACCTACAGTCAAAAGTTTGATTTAATTTTATTTTATTCAGAAAAAAAAACGACACAACTTAAGTTCTAAAACTAATTTAAAAAGTATTAATTTAAAGTATAAGAATCGAAGCGGCTCCACTAATCATTCGTAGTATACGGTAATTATTTTGCAATGATAATGTGAACTTAATGACACGTTCAAAGAAATTACTGGTAGTTTTGTTTCTTTGCATAAAGATCTGGTTACATAGGGAAAATCGGACGAGATAATACAAGGCACCGGAGTTGTGATATAAAATATAAATTGTCGAGTATCATTTAGATTTTCAAAGTACAGTACTTGCGCACAAGAGATGTGACGGGGAAAAGTAGAGAAATGGAATCAGGCGAAATTGTAAAGGCGCTGGAGGAATTTACAAATTAAAGAAAAATATTAGAAAATAAATAAAGTAAAATGGTGCGCAGAAAGCAAGTGGTTTCCTCAAAAATGTGAAAACACTTAGTCATTGCAATCACCCATTCCTATCATAATTTTCGCATTCACGCCTTGCATATTTTCATATGTTACAAAAAATCATTTCATCCTTCACCGTCTGCATTAGCAGTAATTACAGAACAGTTGGACGTTAAACCAAAAAATCATAATTTTTGATGTATAATGCAGACACATAAGAAAGGCAAAAAGTAAAATGCAGGGCACAGATATGTTAGGAAAGAAAGAATGTTTTGACGAAAGTACAATGGTTTGGTCTTGTCAGTACGATGGAAGAGGGTAGACTGCGTTAAAAATGATGCTGTATTTGCAAATGGAGGAAAACAAATCCAGGAGTGAAGTGGATAGGTTCAGTTTTGAATGAAATGAGGAAAATTATGTTATACTAAGAAGACAGTTCCACAATAGACAGTAGTTGTGTTGGGGTCTACTTTGAGGAGAGAATGTGAACTTGACTTTATGACATAATAATAACGATAAAATGCTGTATGTTGATTTTGTTGAATGGAAATTTTAATCTATAAGAAACTGTTTACGAGCCTTGATTTGTACGTAGATAATGTGATAAACAGTACACGAAAAAAACACCAGACCTGACCAGAAATCAAACCCAGAAGAACACCCCCAGCGTTGATGCTAGTAGAGCTAACAACTACACCAATGAGCTCGCCAAGGTTTGGACATTTAAAATCATAAACATGAACCTCATTGAAGCAATTGAGATGTGTTTTTACAGAAGAATGCTTTATGTACCATGAACAAAAAATACCAATGCAATACTTAAATACATTTTGCAGATATCGCTCATTGATTATTTTAGTAACACTCCACCATGACTCCTATACTGTAGTTTACAAAGTACATGGATATCATAAAAGAATGGTGGGATTGCAGTAATTGCAGACAGAGAGAGTAGGGAAATTTTGAAATGTTTTATTTGTAGCGCTGATAGCTTCCAACACGAAAAATTCGTGTAACAGCATTTCTAACCTCAACTTAAGATTTGGTATTGTTGCTTTGGCCTGTTTAAACTACGTTGACTAATGAAGAAAAGACAAAGTGTGTTTTGTTGTTGGCTGAATTAAAGTCTAAAATTTCAGTTCAACGTGATTATGGAAAAGATCCACAACATGAAAATAATATACAACCGGTTTAAAAAAAAAATTTAATATTAGACCAGTTATCACACAGGATTCAACTGGCAGACCACAAGTATCAGATGAAATGAATACACTAAGCAGGCAATCCGCAACTATAAATCCTAACTAGTCCATCGCTCGTCAAAGCTTCGAGTTAGGTATTCCGAAACAATAATTCACAAAATTTTACACACAAGATTGAAATTACTCGCATATAGAATTCAGCTACAGCAGGAATTGTAATCTGACAATGGTGTAAAACATTTTAATTTTGCTGTTGAAATTTAAAAAAAAAAACGTTAATGAAAACTAATCCGTTTTTGATTATACAATTTTTACAGACTAAACTGTATTCCATAAGAATGGGTACATGTTAACAGATACAATCCACAGATATGGGGAGCTGAAAACCCACATGTGATTAAAGGGAACAACAAAACAAATCGCTTAAAGTAAATCTTTCGTGTGGTATAATGAAAAATCATGTAATAGGGCTTTTCTTCTCGAGATATATTAAACAATTATTGATTTCCTCAGCTAGATGAACATGAAAACATACAACGAATTCATTTCAAAGATGGTGCACCCCAATTTTTTAACACATTGTCACCCAGGTGTTAAATGAAAAATTTCCACATCGATGAATAGGTTGGCAAAGACCTAAAAACCCAGCCTTCAAGGAATCCAGACCAGACATCTTGCAATGTTTTCTTGTGGAAGTATATATCAAAAAAACATTGTTAATTCAAAAAATGTTTTTGACTTACTGAAAATCATTTAAACGAAAAAATTAACGAAGCATTGACAATCGTAACATAAGATATATTAACTAATGTTCGGTCAGAAACTAAGTATTGATTGGACGTTTGCCAAGCGACCAATTGGTGCAAAAATTGATTAGTTGACGACAAATAAACACCATAAACTGTAAATACTTCAGTTTTCATTTACTCTATGTTCAAAATCCAACCATTCTTCTACGATGACATTACTTGAAAGCAGTCAAATGGTATAAGAGGTTGCACATCAAAATGTTTTGTAATGGGAGTACGCATAGCCAGTCATACAATTACACCTACGTATTTGTCTCGCTCAACCAAATCATAGAGAAATGTCACGATCGCTTTCCATCCCAATGTTCAAAATTTGGCTACACACGTCATATTTTCTGACAAATCGTTCGTAACGTGACAATTTACAAAGTTTTTTTTTTTAATTACCTCTTATGAAAAACCGCAATGTTTTGTACCGTCCATTGAAATAGGTCCTGAAATATTATTATTTATAAGTGCATACATAATTTTGTTTCCGATTAAAAATTATAATAATAACAACAAAATAATTTATTTACTAAAACGGTAGGTTACACGTTTCTATTTAAAGGAAACGTGTAAAATTTACTGAAAAAATCTGGTGTGAAACACTCACACAACTTTCTCTTGCCACTGAAAATAATTAACAATAAACCTAACATTAGTAATAAAACATTAGAAATAAACAAAAAACTAACCTCAATAAACATAACCTAATTTTAATCATATATGAAAAACACAAAATGAAAATCTATCGCAGTTTGCCTTCAAAATACGGAAAATCACTCTTTCACGCTAAACTAGGCTCTGTAGAGAAAAATGCTCTGAATAAAAGTTGTAGATCTTTTAATTTTCTATAAATTCAATTATATACACTTTTGTCACTAAATAGCATACTAAGGCCGAAATCTCAAATTAAATCGATTTTTCACACGTTTTCATGACAAAAAACAGAAAATCGCTTATTACCGCTAAACTAACCGTTACACTAAAAAATGTTTGAAATAAAAGTTGTAGAATTTTAAATTCACTACATTTTGTATTATATACATTTTTACGCTATAATACATATTAAAGCCGTAATCTTAAAAAAATAAGTACTTTTTTATGTAAAAACAGCCTCACCAAGAATTTCAGCAAACATGGCGCCTACCCTATCTTGTAGAGCAGTGTTTCCCAACCGGTGGTCCGCGGACCAAAGGTGGTCCGTGAGAGCCTTTGGGGTGGTCTGTGAGAGTCCGATGACTACTTATAAAAAAAGTAATATTTTCCCGTGATTAAATCAAAGTTACGATTTTCATTGAACAAGATTAAGTAAATACATTCAAGATTCAGATTAAGTAAAGGTAGAAGAGTTGTGGTGTAAGAAAGCCCTGGGCTTCCCCAAGATTCGGCAAGTAGCTTTGCGGTATATTATGATTTTTCAACCACTTATTTGTGTGAGCAGGGGTTCTCTAGTTTATTGTTAATTAAAAACAAACAACGAAATCGGCTAAGTGTAAGCAGTGATTTGAGAGTAGCTCTTAGCAAGAGCCTAAAACCTAGAATTCCTCAGCTAGTCAGAAAGATTCGTGCACAAAAAGTCGCATTGAAATTTTCATTTCATTTTTAATTCATTTTTTAATTTTCATTGTTATTTTCGACTTAGTAAATTCTGCATTCCTTATTTTATTAAAAGACAATTTACAATTAAAATATTTTTACTTTTTGTGATGTACAATGTAACCTACTTTCTGAAAATAACAATTATTTGTTTGTAATAATAGTTTCTTAATTAATAATAATAGTTTGTTTCTGAAAATTTGTTTTATTTAATCACTTTTTAATTTGGTTACAACTGATAAGATATATGCAATAATGTAATGGGTGGTCCGTGGTAGTTCACTTTCAGGCTGAGTGGTCCGCAGACCACTGCGGGTTGGCAACCACTGTTGTAGAGAATAAAAAATTGAGTAAACCAGGCAATTTTTAAAAAAATCGTAAAACCAGTTTTTAAAAAAAAATCGCAAAAAAATGCAAAATTACATGAATAAACTACTACTTCCGGTTGACCGATTTTGATGAAAATGTTCGTGTCGGGTCCAGTAGTGGTATGTAACTTGAAGTTTCAAATTCGTACGATTATCCGTTCTTGAGATATTCTGTTCACACACACACAGACCAATCGCTAAAAACATGTTTTTTGGGTTCAGGGGGTCTGAAAACGTGTAGATCTGGTGAAAACTCGATTTCTTAAAATCGACATGAAAACAATACTTTCCTTCCTATATATTCATATAGGCAAGAGAAAGTAAAAATGTGGTGTTCATTGACAGAGATAACAAATAATTTTATAATTTACGAGCAGAATTGTAAAATTAAATAAGCGGTGAACTGTCGTTTCCGTTCTAATATATTAAACTTATAACCACCATGTTCAAAAGCCCAGTTTCCTCGCTAAACTTGCAGAGATAAAAAAAATTCTCTATTGCTGCATGCAATGCCTGTTGAATCAGCTGCACTTAATTTCCTTCTGCTTTCTGCTACAGACATTCGTATATCTAACGCTCTCCTGCACTTTGAAAACTGCGGTAAGTCTTTGGTAACTTCTAACAGACACAAGGGTAGTTTCACCGCGTATTAGGTAGACCTTGCAATATAAAAGACTAGCTACCCATCCCCGGCTTCAACCAGGTATATTTTTGTTTCATTTCAATAATTTTAAAATTAATTAAGGTAATCAATAAATCTTACATTAAATTTTCCGATCTGGAAAAATCTGATATAAATTTTGATGCCTTCACCAAGTTTTAGTCCACCATCTACCCTTATCCGGTACTTAAATTAAAAAAAATTGCTTTAAGGGTTGAACACGGTTTTCAACCCCTAACAGATACATTACTGCAATCATTAAGCAGTAATTTTTTAAGGTGCATTATAAGTAACATCTCCACCAAATTTCAACCCCCTAGCTCATCTGTAAATGAATAAAATGAAAATATTGATTTAAGGGTTGAACGTCATTTTCCAACCCCTTACGGGTAAGTTTTTAAATTGTCGAACATGTAATTTTTTGTAGCATCGCTAAATGTAACATCTACACCAAGTTTTGGCCATCTAATTCATCTGGAACTAAGTAAATAAAAAAATATTGGTTCAAAGGATGGACACACTTTATATCCTTTCTAGAGTAAATTTTGGAAATTGTTAAGGGGTAATTTATTCAGTTGCACTGTAAATAACATCACTGAAATTCAGTCATCTAACTCATCTAGAACTTTGTAAACAATAAATGTTGGTTTAAGAGTTGAACACCCTCTTAAAACCCTTAACGGTTTAATGTTGGAATAGTTTTATGCTTAACTTTATTATTTATCCTAAAGGGAATATTCCCACCAAATTTCAGCTTTCCCATTTACATCCAACAGATGGTCTCAGCTTTCCAGAAGCGCAGCAACACAGGGTTAGAAACCCACCAGTTAGGTAACGAAACCTTATCAGTATGTATTGTGTTTTCATAATTTACAAAAAAAGCAGGAAGTTTAATGAAACACTACAACTGGTTTTCAGAAACGTAAATTATTCCATCAGAATAAAATAAACTTAATTTTGGTGTTACATTATACATCGTAACGAAAAATCCATCTGTGGTTCATTGAGAAATAATTAGTTTAATTTGAGATAAATCAGTGCAATAGTTTTTACTAAAAAAAACTTTAGCCGCCTCCTTGGTTCGGAGGTTAGCGTGCTCCACTGCAAAGAGGAGATCGCAGGTTAGATTCCCAGTGAGAGTCTGGAAAATTATTACGAGTTCAAACCCACAGTTTCTTGACTATAAAAGTAATTGATAAAGACCAAGATTTTGCGATTTAAATAGAACTACAAAAAATATATACACAAAACTATAATAGCTTCAGAGTCATTTACTACTGTCAAAAATTTCCCAATTGATTATACGACAAAGTATACATATCATAATTTTTTTTGTAATCAATACCAGTCAGGGGTAAGTTTGATATTAAAATCTACATTATTTAAAAATGCCAAATCGTTTTAAACATATTTTAAATAGGAATTCTATTAACTTCTGAATACAGAGTTCTACCAAACAGATTTTTTTAATTTTTACACAGTTTAAAAGAGTAATCTTTCCTGATTCGTCCAAATGTTCTAAACTTGAAATTCATGCTAATATGAGCTTAATTTTACAAAACGAAAAAGGGTAAATTTTGTTTACAACGCAGCGGTAATACAGCGTAATGTAATGCGGTTCTCGCACATTTACCCCTTCTACAAGCGTATTCCATAAACATACAGAAAAGAGTGTCATTTCACAACACACTCAGCCAATATTAATACGCTTTTCACGGTTGATGAGCTCTGCTGTTCCACACGTTTAGACCAATCAGAACGTTTGCCAGCGTTGTCAGATTGTACCTGACAGACATTACGCGTGTAACAGCCGCAATAGTTCACTCTCGTCTCGCATCTCGTACTGAACACATCAATTATAAAGCGCATTAACATGCAATACTTTATAATACAATCAGCTGATGGTATATTTATAGGTTATAATTGTTATCGAAAGACCAAAAAATGAAATGGCTGACAAAATATTTAACAGAGCTACGAGAGCAAGTATTGGCAACGTTGCTGGCAAGTCATTGGCTAGCAATAAAGTGAGTAGGGGGCAATGCATACGTTCAGAACTCATCAGCCTTAAAAAATAGTATAGACATTGTGATGCATAGTTTCATTTAGTTTCAACTTTTTAAAATCGCATTAATTTTGGATTCGTATAAATAATTTCAATTTTGCCATAAAAAAAGTTTACAAAACATAAATCCAACTTTGACTCTAAGCGTTTACACGATTAATTACCATTTATCCTCGTCATTATTACTTTGAACCTACTCTACATAACAAAACATTATTATGAAAAATGGCGACAAGTAAGCCATAGCACCAATTTTACCACTTCCTTGTAAAACTTTGAAATCAAACAATGAATTTTGTAGTTAAATACCGCTTTGACGTTATGAATAGCACTTAATACCACTACAGAATTAACTTTCTGTATAATATATTAATTTTCACGTACATTAATACGATTATTTTTTGGCATCGTTTGCACTTTTTCATTCAAATTTGTTTGAAATTATTAATTAAAAAAAATTGCTTTAGCGTCACACACCATTCTTCAAAGAACGGCTAAGTTTGTAGTTAACGCAAATCATTTATTTAATGATAGGGGTTTGAAACCCAATAACATTAAGGGAATTTATTCGCACGGGTCCACTATTATGCAAGATAGTTTCAATACCCGTTTAAACAATTTTGATTTCAGCCCCGTTTTGTTGTTTCAACGACTTTTGCAGTTAAATACTGCTTTTAACGTTATGAATAGCACCTAATACCACTACAGAATTAACTTTGTATAATAATTTTCACGTACATTAATACGATTATTTTTTGGCATCGCTTGCACTTTTTCATTCAAATTTGTTTGAAATTAATAATTAAAAAAAATTGCTTTAGTCGTCACACACCATTCTTCAAAGAATGGCTAAGTTTGTTGTTAACGTAAATCATTTATTTAATGATTGGGGTTCAAAACCCAAGAACATTATGGGAATTTATTCGCATGGGTAATAAATATTTTTCACGTACATTAATACGATTATTTTTTGGCATCGCTTGCACTTTTTCATTCAAATTTGTTTGAACTTAATAATTTTAAAAAAAATTGCTTAGTTGTCACACACCATTCTTCAAAGAATGGCTAAGTTTGTTGTTAACGTAAATCATTTATTTAATGATTGGGGTTCAAAACCCAAGAACATTATGGGAATTTATTCGCACGGGTAATAAATAATTTTCACGTACATTAATACGATTATTTTTTGGCATCGCTTGCACTTTTTCATTCAAATTTGTTTGAAATTAATAATTAAAAAAAATTGCTTTAGTCGTCACACACAATTCTTCTAAGAACGGTTAAGTTTGTTGTTAACGTAAATCATTTATTTAATGATTGCAGTTCAAAACCCAAGAACATTATGGGAATTTATTCGCACGGGTAATTAATAATTTTCACGTACATTAATACGATTATTTTTTGGCATCGCTTGCACTTTTTCATTCAAATTTGTTAAAAATTAAGAATTAAAAAAAATTGCTTTAGTCGTCACACACCATTCTTCAAAGAACGGCTAAGTTTGTAGTTAACGTAAATCATTTATTTAATGATAGGGGTTCGAAACCCAAGAACACATTATGGGAATTAATTCGCACGGGTCCACTATTATGCAAGATAGTTTTAATAATGCCAGTTTGTTTAATCAATTTTGATTTCAGCCCGGTTTGTTGTTTCGGAATTATTGCTTACCTGTCCACTGTGTATAAAGAGTAGGCGTAATGGACGTTGTGTTCATGAGAAGAATTGATGAACGGATGTCGTCGTAGAAGTAGGCCTATTCGCTGGAATGTGTCGGTGATGGCGATGTGGATGCATTGGTGATGATGATGATGATGATGACGACGACGATGATGACAACAACATTATGGTGGATGTCCCGCGAGGACGCTTCATCATCGCACGAGACGCACACGTCACAATGAGACACTGACCCCGAGCATTAGTATCTGAAGCATAATGATCAAAGAGCCCCCTGAAATTTTTTGCACACGCCATCATCATCTCCTTCACATTCTTTTCTGTTTTGTTTTTTTTAAATTTGGGTACAATAAATAAAATTAAAAGAAAAAACATATTGAAACATCATTAAAAACGTCCTACAGCCATACCAACTTTATAAATTGCTCATAGAAAAAAAAATTAATAAAACAGCATTTTATTTCTGTTATCAAAGACCCTGTTTATAATGGAGCGGTGAGAAGAGCAACAAGATTGCAAAGAGGTGAACAAATAAAGTAGAACAGTGAGGAGCATGACGCAGAAAGCGAAACATCTCAAAATGTTTGTATTGAAGGAACATAAATTGGCATATTTGCTATAAAATTGTACGTTTAACAATCGTTATACAAGTCAAGACAACAGTTCAGAAGATTGTCTGTTCATCCAATAAATGCTTATAGAGAAAAAAATGGAGAATTTAATCGCTTGTATAGTTAAAATTACATTTACATCCGAATAAGTTTATACAATACTTTACAGTTCAGCCGTTCTTAGTTTGCTCCTACTGTTAACAAACCGAAGCCAGCTACTACAGGGTGCACGCTAGAATCCGCGACTTTATGGATGCCGTATTCCTATTAAGTAAACTATGTTTTAAATTATAAGTACTTAAAGCACTTAAAACATCAGTCATGATACGATGTACTTTTAAAATTATTTTGTATTTAAATACTTTTGAAAGTATTTTGTCGTTATTTCTTAATCAGCGTGTACAAATTTTTGTACAATGTGAACGCTCAGTGACGTCATATTTTGTTGACAGTAGGAGCAAACTAAGAAAGGCTGGACTTTAGAATGTTAATCTGCACTTTTGACTATATTTAGCGTCATGTAAGCTCACAAATGCAAATACCCTGGATGAATTTCATTCGCAATCCAATTAATATTGAAGAACACTCAGCTCTTTACTTCGCACTGAGGATATAAATTCAAAACGATACATTTGTTATCTTTAATATGCCTATCTTAATAGTTACGAAAAATTAGTTTCGCGGTAGCTGCGAAATGAGTCATTTCAGTTAACAGTATTCACAAAATTAGTTCTCTCTATAGATGGGAGCTATATTGTTTGCTAGTGCGGGATGAAGTGCAAAGGGGGCACTACAGTAGTTAACTACTGTAGTAGTTATTCGAAATTGTTTGCGAGTAATATTTTTAGAAAAGCGCGTACTAATGGTACTATTACTACTTTACGTTATAGGAGGAGGGGAATCGTACAAACAATCCTCCTCCACCCAAATTCCTTACGCTACCAATTAAGTGAGCTCCCATCTTTACACTGGCCTCAAGTGATTGTAGGGTACACGACTTTCAAGTTAAATTGAATTTTATTTTTAAATCTACGTGAAATTCCATATTATAATTAAAATATAATAAAATACTAATAATTTTTTTTTTAATTTTTGGCCAGCCCGTGGTGTAGTGGTCAGCGCAACTGGCTACTATACCGGGGTCCCGGGTTTGATTCCCGGTCACGTCTGGCATTTTTTTCATCTGTAAATCACCACATATCATTACCTACGCACAAGCCCATAGCTTATGTAGGCATCATCACTCAAAAAAAAAAAAAAAAATTGAATTATTTTTCAAACGCTAGCCCTGTATGGGAACGAATACCACCATAGGCTGACGAATATATCCAAACTAGAGAAGAGACAAAAGAACTGTCACAGTGATCGAGTCACGGTTACTTATAAGTCACAGTGACCACAGTTATTTAAATACGCGAGTAACCGTTCCCCAGTCACTGTTACAAAGATCGCTTACTCTTCTGTCACTGGAAGACAGGACGACACAGCAAATGTTCACCTTACTTCTCTCCCTCTCTCAGTCTCTCCCCTTGTTATGTTTCTCAGCAACTAGACTAAACAAAACGAGGGTAGTTCCTTTACATTTCTGATCGCGGTAACATAATTACATTACATTGTTATTTTTATTGCACGCCGCGTTCTACCTAGCTATTTCATTTATATTGTGCGTTGTTAATTTTTTCAGTTGTAAATTGTTTCTTGTACTGTCTCTTTTTTATACAAAATGTTCTTTATATTACTAATTTAGGATACGTTGTGTTAATCTGTTTTAGGCTAAATTTTTATTTTAGTTATATATGCAGCCCATTTTTTTACATTTCTCAAAACTGCAGTTGTTATCAAGAAATAACAACTGAAATCATGATTATTATTATTTCATGATAACATATAAAATATATACAAGTGTATACAGAGTTATTAATCAATCACCAGTAACTATTAAAAGTAACGGTGAACGCAAAATCACTGTCACCATGATCACGGCGACTAGTTGAAACAGTGAACACTCTTCACTAATCCAGACGCGCTGGTCTGTGCGTTCATCACCGTTAGCAAAACAAACAATTTATTGCTTCTTTCAGCATCGCTCGTTATGTACCTCTCTCGCCTCTTCACTCTGCTCACAGCTCTACTATAAACGCACCCTATAACAAGAAAATGTTTGTTTACGCCTCTTTGCTAACTCCATGCCGCTCTCATCGCTCTACAATAATCACGACCTAATAAAAAATTTCTAACCCATATTTTACAGGGAAATCCTAAAAAAAATGATCAAAATAATATTCAACAATTTTTATTTGTCATCAGTCTCTCGACTGGTTCGATACAGTTCTCGAAGCTGTTCTATCAAGCGCAAGTCGTTTTACCAACATTCCAGTAACACCCTACATCTTATATAATTTGCTTTAAATAATTAATCTAGACCCACCGGGTTGGTCTAGAGGTAAAGTTGTCACCAAAATCAGCTGTTTAACAGCTGATTTTCGGAGACGAAGGTTCCTGGTTCAAATCCTAGTAAAGGTAGTTACTTTTAAACAGATTTGAATACTAGACAGTGGTTGCCGGTGTACTTTGATGGTTGGGGTTTAATTAACCGTACTCTCTCAGAAATGGTTGGCCTGGGTCTGTACAAGACTACACCTCATTAACACGTCATACACATCATCCTCATCTCATTGGGTCATGGGGTTGCTTATTGTTCAAAATTGAACAGATTGCAACGTACACAAATTAGGAATAAAAAAATAATAATAATCTAAACTTTGCCTCCCCCTTACAATTCTCCCTCAATATTACCCCCCATTATTGATAGAGCAATACCTGTACATCTCTAAGATATGCCCCACTAGCCTATCCCTTCTTCCGGTAAGACAATTCCAATAACTTGTTTATTCAACAATAACGACAATTCAATATTTCACACATCCGTTTTTTAATAATGTTTCAAACCAAACATTTTTGGATTCGTAAATAGTTTTCATATTTTGCCAAAAAAAATGAAACTTTACGTGTTTAGGTCAATAGCCGAAAGACTGGTTTGAACCTCTAGAGGTTTTACTAAGTAAAAACGAGGAGTAAGGTGGTTTACCATTGCCTTCCTCACTGAGTTGAAAGAGTATGCTTATCAGCATGCCAGGCCCTCCGAAAAGCACTCGCTTTCCACCTTGCAAAAGACACCTTCACTTCATTCACCACAGGGTCTGGCTGCATAGTGAAATCCATTACTCTCAGAGGAGATAACTCTGACTAGTGTCTTTTACACCTCTACCTCTTCTGTTCTTAAGTAGTTAAGTCATATAAGTGGCTGACTATGTGATAAGAAACAGAACTATTTTTTTTAGCCCTAAAAAAAAACTTTACGTATAAACCATAAATCCAACTTTGACACAAATGTTTACTCAATTAATTACCGTTAATCCTTGTCATTGGATTACTTCAAACTCCACCTACTCCATAACAAAACATAATTTTCATTACCAAAATTATTATAAAAAAAATGGCGACAAGTAAGCCATAGCACCAATTTTACCACTTTCTTGCAAAACTTTTAAATCAAACAATGAATTTTGTAGTTAAATACCGATTTAACCTTATGAAAAACACCTAAATACCACTACAGAATTAAATTTCTGTAGTGCGTTAATTTTCACATACTTTTAATACGATTATTTTTCGTTATCGCTTGCAGTTTTTATTCATATTTGTTTAAACATATCAATTAAACAAAAAAAACTTAACACACTAAATACTTTTGAACCAATTCAGGCTTTAATTGCTCGCTAAGTAAAACCGCAGTTCATTATGATTTATTTAAATTAACTGTTAAATATTCCAAATGCCAAATGAATCTGATTATTTTTTTTTTTTTTGATTCATTTATTTAACGTCGTATCAACTGCTGTGGTCATTAGCAACGACGTTGGGGTGTAACTTTTGTACGATGGAGGATGAAATCATTTTTTGTAACGTACGAAAATATGCCGTGCCCGAGTGAAATTCGAACCCAGGACCGCATGATGAGAGGCGAGCACGTTACCAACTGCGCCAATGCGGTCGGCGAATCTGATTATTAATCAGTTTATACTTAAAACAACACAAACTTGTGCGTAATATACATTGGAAAATCAGTTTATAAACAGCAAAACTATGAGTTAGCAGTCACTTGGTTATTATAATAAAATAAATCAACTTTATCTCTCTGAAATTTTGTTGAGAATGTTTTTCAAAAAAAATCTTTAACCAATGCATTAAATTAAAAAATAAATAAATTTAGCCATTTTCCTACAACCCTTAAATTTAAAAAACTAATACATGGGCTTCCTTTGATACAAACACACTCTAAAAGCAGAAACCAGTAGTTTCTTTACGGGCATATCATATAACAAATCTCATCATTTTAAAAGTCCAAAAATAAAAATAACAGTTAAATTCAAATAAGACTACGATAAAATTACAAAAGCACTTATGATCACACAGATGTAACACAAAAAAAAACTGTTTGTTTTTATACACCAGATAACCGCTGGTTATTTCAAAACTGACACAAGACAGTATTGGCACTGAATTTTTCTTATAATTTAAACTCTAAATTCTGAGACGCCTTTGGGCCAGCTCAGTCAGTCAGCTGGTAGAAAGTCCCTATTATTTGTTAAGTAACACCGGTTGGGCAAGTGACTTTGTATGGTGACCAGTTGACAGCCATCCGTGAACAAACTCTATTGGGGATCCCTGTTCAAACTCATGCTTAATTCACATCAAAAATACAGCAAAGCAGCAATCAAATTGGGTAGTTGTCAACAATGTACAGTGCCCGGTAACAAATAAAAGCTAAAAAAAAATCTGAGAAACAAAACAATACTATAACCTCAAACCAGATCACTTTCATCCCATCTGTTTCTGCATTGCTGACAAAAATTTTTCGAAATAATAGTCGATCAACGCATAACCAACGACTTTTATGTAAGTATGCAACTTTTTCACTATTACAAAATAATAATCAATAATATTAATCATTACACTCAAAAACTATTTACCAAATATCTTCTCAAGACCAAAAATGATTCATGGATGTATATATATTTTTTTTTTTTTAACATCCGACTGTTTTGCAAATTGCTGCTAATGCAGACGGTGAAGGATGAAATGAATTTTTTGTAACGTATGAAAAATGCCATGCCCGAGTGGGATTTGAACCCAAGACCGCGTGATGAGAGGCGAGCACGTTACAAACATCGCCAACGCGGCCGGCATGGATGTATATAAGCCCTTCATATTTGTAGGGTCACTTTCCACTAACTTATTACAAATATCAAAACCATGGATATACGGGAATATACGAAAGTTATACTTATCAAAATGAATTGAAAGCATTATTAATAATTGTACGAGGGTTACCTCTGTTTTGAAATAAAAAGTAAACGAGTGAAGATACAAAAACTTTATTATATACATATTAAAACTACAGTTTTTCTCTATTTTCCGACATAGTCGCCAAATAGATTCAAGCATTTGTCGTACCTTGGTCTTTGAAGAAATACCCTCTGCAAAAAAATCTGCCGCCTGTGAATGTAGCCAACCATTCACAGCGTTTTAAAGCTCTTTGTCATTGGCGAACCGCTGAGATGCAAGCCACCGCTTTATATTCGGGAACAGGTGAAAGTCACTAGGAGCCAAGTCCAGGCTGTATGGGGGATGATCGAAAACGTCCCATTTAAACTTGGCAAAAAGTTCATTTGTTCTTCGAGCTGTATGAGGGCGAGAAAACAAATTAACTTTTGGCCAAGTTTAAATGGGACGTTTTCGATCATCCCCCATACACCCCGGACTTGGCTCCTAGTGACTTTCACCTGTTCCCGAACATGAAGCGGTGGCTTGCATCTCAGCGGTTCGCCAATGACGAAGAGCTTCAAATCGCCGTGAATGGTTGGCTACATTCACAGGCGGCAGATTTTTATGCAGAGGGTATTTCAACGACGGTTCCAAGATACGACAAGTGCTTGAATCAGTTAGGTGACTAGATCGAAAAATAGAGAAAAACTGTAGTTTTAATATGCATATAATAAAGTTTTTGTATCTTCACTAGTTTACTTTTTATTTCAAAACGGAGGTTATTTTCTGGATAACCGTCGTACTACTATAATTTATTCACTTTGATTCTAAGATCCGTCAGTAATGCAACTTGGCAAAGTGATTATTTAAGTGTCACGCTTCTGTAAAAATTAGAACCGCACAGATGGAGAACCTGTTAAAAAATCAATCGAAACACTTTTCCGTTTTTTCAATGATTAACAATACTACAAACAGGTGTAACTTTTATCGACTGGAAAATACTTTCTTTTACATCTCTGAATTTTTTAATTTACCAAAAACGTGACTCTCAATTTTAAAACCCTTGCCACTGTTAACACGGGAAGACACTTCTTATAACTGCTTAAAAATTTCACACTAAAATTTGTCCACTCGATATTAACAAAGTGTAACTTAAATTATTTTATTTAATAACATCACATGTACTTCAAATACAGAATTGCATTTACTTGATATATCATAACGAGTAATACGATAATAAAAACTGTGAAAACAATGTTACATTCTACACGAAAATATTTTGACAGTTGGAAAAAGCAACCGTAAATGATTATGGCAAGGGATTACAATAGTTTTAACAATGTTTTCCCATAAAATAAATACATTAAAATATGTCGATTTTAATATACAAATATAACATAAAAATATTTTAAAAAAAGCAAAAAAAAAACAATGATAACCCTTAAATCAGTAACAGATTACAAAATAACCTTTTAGGCAAGTTTTCCTCGACAGAAAATTACAT
This sequence comes from Catonia carolina, assembly GCA_035578175.1. Classification (NCBI taxonomy): domain Eukaryota; kingdom Metazoa; phylum Arthropoda; class Insecta; order Hemiptera; family Achilidae; genus Catonia; species Catonia carolina. The sequence goes on from JAQMRL010000008.1 coordinate 6,813,380, forward strand.
TGTTGCGCCATTTTCCTATGGAAATCCTCATTATATAAAAAAAGTGTTATGTACCTACATCTGTAATTCAATTCCGTCTTAAAAAAATTTAGGGAAGACAAAATAAAATCACACCAATACATCCAATATTAAAATTCTGGGAAATAAATTGATGAATTAGATAATAACAAAATTAAATACATTAAAAAACCCTATAAAATTATGGGGGAGGGGGATGAGTTTATGTAATCAAATATCAAAAGTAAACAATACTAGATAACATTTTATTTATTAAGTGACCTGACGGCTCAAAAACTATATTACCATGAAAGGAACCCATTCATTTCGGCAGAATTACAAAAAAAAAGTTTCCTAATTCTGTATACATAATTATATAATTACAAACATTTGTAATTCACTTGTTTGAAACAAACAGACTTCAAAGATTTTCATTTTGAAGCAACGTAAATAAATTACAAAAAAAAAACACCACAATCCTCTTTTTTGACAGGTGACATTACTTTTGTGTGTATCAATACATATGTAAAACAAATCTACATTATTTTTTTTTAACAAACAGTTTTTTAAATAAATAATCAAATAGGTTTTATTCTAGCAACACATAATTTAAACCATAATAATGTAACTAATAATCACATTATAAATATTTTTTTTAAATTTATTTATTCAACGTCGCATCAACTACAACTGTCATTAGCGACGACATTGGGGTGGAACTTTTGTACCTACAATGGAGGATGAAATGATTTTTTGTAACGTATGAAAAAAAATGCCGTGCCTGAGCGGGATTCGAACCCAGGACCGCATAATGAGAGGCGAGCACGTTACAAACTGCGCCCATGTGGCCGGCATTATAAATATTGTTACTACCAAACAGAATCAGACCAAAAGTCATTATTTTAATAGTTATTTTTTATCAAATATCCTATATAGGATTTTAAACAGCCATACTATTTAAAATTGAAATATATATTTCTAACCACCAGAATACAATAACATAAAACACTTACCAATGTTTATAGCGCTTTCATGTATCTTGTACACATCTTCAGTAAAATAAAATTTTTTTATGTCAAAATTTAAAACTTCCTGCTCCTACCATGGTAGATAAGGACAAGAATAGACTATTCCTTATCTACCATGGTAGGAGCAGGAGGAAGTTTTAAATTTTGACAAAAAATTTTAATTTACTGGAGATGTGTACAAGATACACGAAAGCGCTATAAACATTGGTAAGTGTTTTATGTTACCGTTTTCTGGTAATTAGAAATATATATTTCAATTCTATTTTGATAGTATATAAAATAAATATTATTTTCTAAAAGTGAAAACAAAAATAACTATTCTAAAAACTGTTACAACATTAAATTTCAAAAATCTGCCAATTGTTTATAAATACGACAAATAACACAAACCAATATTCGATGCTATTCAAATGGATTAAAATTTGTTTATACTTAAAACAGCATAGGCCTAATGCTGACGAACCTAACCCGACTATTAATTTCTACGTATTATTATGTAAATAAAAACATATACCTAATGTTTAATCATTAGTAAACAATATAAAATGAAAAACATAACCTAATTTTAATCAAGAGTGAATGACGCAAAATGAAAAATCAACCTACTGCTCAACTTAATAATACCGGATAACACTAATTGATGTTAAATTACGCTTTGAAGAAAAAAATGGTAGAAATATATATCATATTTTAAAATCCTCTAACTTTGATTATATACAATTGTTGTAAAAATATATACTAAAGCCACCAGTATTAAAAAAAATCCCATTTTTTTATCAGATTTTGATGAGCAAATAACAGAAAATCTTTTATATGACACTAAATTAAACATTGTACAAAAAATGTGTAAAATGAAAATTTTAAGTTTTTTAATGCTCTAAAAATTGCGGCCCTTAACAGACAGGTGGCGTGTCAATTTATTTACACTCAATCTGTCCGTTGCAGGGCTACAATAAATAGTTCTTTTTCTTATCACATGGTCAGCCAATTAAATGACTGAATCATTTAAGAACAGAAGAGATCGAGGTGAAAAAGACACTAATCAGAGTTGTCTCCTCTGAAAGTAATGAATTTCATTATACAGCCAGACCCTGTGGTGAATGAAGTGAAGGTGTCATTTGCAGAATGAGAAATCTGTGCTTTTCAGAGGGCCTGGCATGCTGATAAGCATAATTTTTCACTCAGTGAGGACGGTAATGGTAAACCACCTCACTCCTTGTTTTACTTAGTAAAACCTCTAGAGGTTCAAACCAGCCTTTCGGCTGATGACCTAAACAACACAATGCTCAAACACTTTGATTATACACTTATGCCCTAAAATGCATATTAAGGTCACAATCTTAAAAAAAAAAACAATTGTTTTAACACAAGAGCACATGCTTCCCACGAATTTTATCAGACATGGTGCCTACCCTACTTTGCAAGCCATAAAAATGTTGCGAGGTGATTGAGAAAATATCGAAAAAGTGAAAAATTGCACAAATAAACTACTACTTCCGGTTGACCAGTTTTGACGAAAACATTCATGTCAGGTTCCCTAGTGGTAATTTAAGTTTCGGACACATTTTATTAAACACACACACACACACCAATAAATTACGAACATGGTTTTTCGGGTTCACGGGGCCTGAAAAAGTGTATATCTGGTGATAACTCAATTTCAAAAAATTGACATGAAAACTATAAACCTACTTTCCTCTCCTAAACATTCATGAACCGCCAAAGAAGATAAAAATACAATAAAATTTAATGTTTGTTATTAACATGGGGCATAGATATTTGTAATTTACAAAAGAAAAATTACAAACAATACACCAAATACTATATAATTCCAATGTCTTATGTAACAGATACATAAATATTAATTAAATTCTGAGGATAATACATAAAAATCTGGTGTGAAACACTCACACAACTTTCTCTTGCCAATGCAAATAATTACAATATAATGTAACATTAGTAATAAAACATTAGAAATAAACAAAAAACTAACCTTAATAAACATTACCTAATTTTAATCATGAGTGAAAGACGCAAAATGAAAATCAACCTCAGTTGGGCTTAGAAATACGGAAAATCACTCTTTCTCTCTAAACTAGGCTCTGTAGAGAAAGATTCTCTAAATAAAAGTTGTAGATCTCTTAATTTTCTATAAATTTTATTATATACTTTTTTGTCGTAAAGTGCATACTAAGGCCGAAATGTTAAAAAAATCGATTTTTCTCACGATTTCGTGAGAAAAAACAGAAAATCGCAAATTACCGCTAAACTAAGCGTTATACAAAAAAACGTTTGAAATAAAAGTTGTAGGATTTTAAATTCTCTACAACTTTTATTATATAAATTTTTGCTCTAAATTGCATATTAAAGCCGTAATCTTAAAAAAACTATGTTTTTAAGAGAAAACACCCTCACCAAGAATTTCAGCACACATGACGCCTACCCTATCTTGCAGAGAATAAAAAACTGAGTAAACCAGGCGATTTTTAAAAAAAATCGTAGGACCAGTTTTTGAGAAAATCACAAAAAAGTGAAAAATTACACGAATAAACTACTACTTCTGGTTGACCGATTTTGATGAAAATGTTCGTGTCGGGTCCGGTAAGAGTACATAACTTAAGTTTCAAGTTTCAACATTCGTACGACGTTCCGTTCTTGAGATATTTTTGTATACACACACACACAGACCAATCGCTAAAAACATGTTTTTTTGGGTTCAGGGGGTCCGAAAACGTATAGATCCGGTGAAAACTCGATTTCGAAAAATCAACATGAAAACAATACTTTCCTTCCTATATATTCATATAGGCAAGAGAAAGTAAAAAGTAAATTCAGGAATAGTTAATATCTATCCTACATCAAGAAATACTATGACAACAGAATTTTAATTAAATCATAGGCCTGGTCTAATTTTAAATTCTGCAATAACAAATAAAGTTATACTATGTAACACTGATACTAAATAACTAACCTAACACAGGTATGTTTTAAGTAAATCTATATACAAATTGAACTGCATCTTATAAAGTTCACCTAACCTTTCCATTAATATTTTCCCACTAAACAAGATTAAATTCGGATACTAAGTAATTTAAAATGCAATATTTCTTAGAAATAGCTAATGGGGAAACTAAATTTAAGTTATAATTACACATTTAAGTGGTGTATGGTTAAAGATAGATAATTACATTATTTTTGCATCAAACAAAAAAATAAACATAGAACCAAACTGAACCATTAAAAACATTTTAAATAAAATGTTTTTCAATTAAAAATCTACAAATAAACATTGTAATAAAACAGAATATTTCTTAAAGGAGGAAAAACAAACACGAATCTGTCATTCATAAATGTTTAATATTGTGAAACTACCTTAAAATTTGATTAAATTTTAGTAAAATTAAAGAATTAACAGTTGTAATTACAAAATAACAATCAATGTCCATAACAATAGGCACAAATGTAAACATTAGTGAAAACTGGGAAAACAAAACAGTACAAATGCCCAAATTTGCAATTGCTGCTAAAATAACAAGCTAAGAATGTATCAGACTTAAAACCGTTTACTGTTCTTTGCCGCTATACGAACTTTCACTGTCTTCGGATAGTAAAAATCGTAAATAAATAATGTATGTAAAGAAATAATGCATAAAATTTTAGTACAACTTACAGGTATATTTTCAAATTTATGCTTCTTTTCGTATACAACTAAAGCCTAGCCTTGAACTGCCCTAGTCTGTGAATCGTTGCCGATGCCTACCAAGCAAACCGATTTACACCTACTATTAACCAAAACAATACACAACTAACCTATTATACATAAATGTAGTCAAATTTACCGAACTATCTTGCACTAAAACTTAACGAACTGTCACAAATAAAAAGGTAACGCAGTATTTTGGCGCTTAGTTGGTCAACATGGCGGGCTCCCCGCTCGGGGAAGAAGCCAAAGGGTAAGCATAGGACTGCGACTTCAAATGCATAAAACGAATTCACTATGAAAGTAGTACGCTAAATTTTATGTCAATGTTAATAAAATAGCAATCCTGAATTAAACAGTAAACATACCTCAAGTCAGGAGTAGCGTTTTTAACGTATTTTTAACAGAAACACACACTATTACGCCTCCTATGTAGCTTTCCCTTGATGTTACGGCTGTCTTCCCTGGGATTGGGGAACCCACTCACGAAAAATTCTCATTTTATTATATTACGTTCATGTACATGTTTAATATAATTTAATACCATGCACTGGAGCCAGACGATGGCTGCTGATGATCTTTTAATGACGGATGATTATCGGTCCCCATGATGAATTCGGATAATAAAATACCAACCGAACTATCACTACACAGCAATGGCTACGCAGCTACTCCACCAACTGGCTGTTTGAGTTGTGAAAAATCCTTTGAAATTTGCGAGCACCTGATTGGTCGAAACCGGTCACATGACCACAACGTACATAGATTTTCATCGATTTTCTGATATAATCGCGATCATTAGTGTATTTTAAAACTTGTAGATTATCTCTCATTTTAAACTGGTATTCTAAAGTACATCGTTTTGAGATTATTAACATGATTTCGACTTAGAATTGGAAACTTTCATGCCAGCGTCCCAACGGGTCGACATACTCGTCTCCATGTCACGTGACTATTCTTCTCGCCAAAGAATTGTGGGAACGTTCTGTGTTGTCTATAGTAGCGGTAAAATACTTAGTGGTGTTTATATACAAAAATGTGGTTTGATAAATTGTTGTCTAGACATCTGTTAGAATTATGATTAAAGTGATTACTTCGTGTTGACTAATTTGTTACGATTTGTGTATTAATTTTCAGTATACCGGCTCTTTTTACAGTATTTTCATATGTTGTGCTTTATCACATTTACTCTGTTGACAATTTTCTATGACATAATGGTGAATGCACTGTAGTTTGTTAATATATTTATGTCGGGACTAATTCGATGCTGTTGCTATTATTCCTGATTGATTTATTGATGACTTAGTGTTCGAAGTTATTCAATTGTTATAGAAAATTTTCTCATGAATTTTAATTAATCTGTTTCGGCTTTTTAATAATTCGAAAAATAATGAGGAAGGTTATACGGTCTGGATAATGTTAACACCGGTTGGGTATTGTGTGTGTTGTACTGTACGTTATCAACCACGAACTTAACAGAGACTGTTGTGAATTGTGAAAAGTATAATTACTTGAAAAATTTTCTATTATTACTGTACTGTTGATTCATATTTGAGTGTAAAAATTATGAAAAGTTATATAGTTCCTGATTGATAAGTTTTCTTTATAATTTACGATATTTGAAACATTTAAATTGAGATGATGCCTTTGGGGCCTGCTCAGACTTTTGGAGGTGCTCCACAAGGCAATGTAACCCATTCACCACACTCTATCCCAATAACAACTAACTCTACTGCTACAAAAAATTCTAGTTCCTCAAATGTTGTAAGTTAAAGAAAAAATAATATTTTATTCTATTTTTAAGAGTTCGAGTAATGACTATTATTTGAAATTTGTTGATAAATTGTTAAATTACAGCCTGGTTTAAAATTAATTTTATCACAAGTAACTTGGATTGTGGATAGCCTAACCTAACTTTTTGTGTTAAAAACCTAAAAAAAGTGTTGTATATATTGGTTCAGGTAATTTATGAACAATTCAATAGAAAATAATTTTTTGAGTTGACGAAATGTATGTAAGGTTGAGTCACGAGTTTGCCCTTGTTTGCTATGAGGGGTAAAGGGGAAACCATCAGTGCGCATGTGCGACTGCTTTACTTTCAGTGCGACAAAACAAAAACTTACTCTATGCCCAGAGCGTGTACAATATATCATGGAACCTTTTGTAGGTTAACTGTACGAATATTACTGTTTGTTCCTGTAAACACAAATGTCGGTTTTTTGAAGCTAAACAAAAATGCGTATCCGTGCCTCTTAACAAAAGCTGTGAGCGAGCGGCTAACTACTGTGATGTTTAATGATGTTTCTCATTAAAGCCGTGGAAGTGAGAGAATGCATAACGCTCTCACTCGCACAAGTCATACGCGCTGTTCCAATAACATTGTCTTAAATTTTAGTCATTGTTGTGAGCAAGCATTTATGCATGCAGTAAACTAACAAGCAAGATAACGACTGTAGTATGTTTTCAGATTTGGATTATAACGGTATAGACCTTTGAACGCATGAGTAGTTATGCCATATATCTCCCTCTCACTCGCTCGGCTATGGGACATTATTTCGTCTGATACCTTTATGTAAGGCAACAGTGCTGTTAAGATGTTCGGATTTATGATACTACTGTATTATAAAAAAACAGCTTACTGACTACAAATGATTTTCAGATTAGGAAAAATTTCTTAAAACATTATATTTGGAGTGTAGCATTATACGGGAGTGAAACATGGGTGATAGGGGCTGTAAAAAAGAAGAGGATAGAAGCTTTTGAAATGTGGTGTTATAGGAAAATGTTAAAGATTAGGTTGGTGGACAAAATAAGTAATTTAGTGGTTCTTAGGTGAGTAGATGAAAAGAGAAGGATATAGAAGCATCTTACCAGAAGAAGGGATAGGCTAGTGGGCCACATCTTTAGACATCCAGGTATTGGACTATCAATAATGGAGGGTAATATGGAGGGAGTAAATTGTAGGGGGGGGAGGCAAAGATGATTATTATATGTAAAGCAAATCACAAAAGATGTAGGTGTTACAGGTCATGTAGATATGAAACGACTTGTGCAAGATAAAACAGCTTGGAGATCTGCATCAAACCAGTTGAGAGACTGATGACAAAAAAAACTGTATTAGGTAAAATTTTGTGTTTTAATCTAATTTGGTTGATTGTTGTTTTTTCTTTTTTTGCAGAAACCTAATTATACATTGAAATTCACTTTAGCTGGTCATACAAAGGCTGTATCGTCTGTAAAATTCAGTCCGAATGGCGAATGGTTGGCTAGTTCGTGTAAGTAGACTTGATCTTTTTAGCTTTTTACTTTCTCTTGCCTATATGAGTATATAGGAAGGAAAGTATTGTTTTCATGTCGATTTTTCAAAATCGAGTTTGTTTTTTTGAAAATTTTTGTCTGGAGATGCAACATTGTGTTGAAAATGACATCGCATTCTTTAATCGCCTAATTTTCAGTGATGAATGTAATTTTAACATTAGTGGAAAAGTTAATAGACATAATGTTAGAATATGAGGCACAGAATACATGCGATTCCCCTAAAGTAAATGCCTTTTGCGCATTATCTTGTGGAAAGGTTTATGGGTCGTTCTTCTTTCACGATGTGTCAGTAACCAGAGTAATTTATCTGGACATGTTAAACAAATGGTTAATGCCTCAACTACAGGAAGATAGTGATACCTTCATTTTGGTACAAGATGGAGTTTCGCCTCACTGGTACTTACAGGTCAGAAATTATCTTGATGAACATCTTCCTAGACGATGGATCAGCCGTGCAAGTGAGGAAAACATTGTGTTTACGCTGTGGCCACCTCGTAGTCCAGACTTAACGCCCTGCGACTTTTTCTTACGGGGTTATGTAAAAGACAAAGTTTTTGTACCACCACTTCCTGTAGATATCAATGATCTAAAACAACGTATCACAAATGCTCTTGCCACAGTTGACCGTCATATGCTTAATCATGTGTGGGAAGAATTTGACTACCATGTTGATATCTGTCGTGTTACAAATGGTGCACACATTAAACATCTGTAAATATTTTCAATAAAAACTTGATGAATTCTATAAAACCATGTAAGTAATTACCTTAACTTTTCAAAAATAAATTTTCTATAAGCTATCGAAAGTGTCTGTTTAATTTATAATCACCCTGTATTGTATAAAATTACATGAATCATGTAAAAAATGAAAGCCCTGAGTTTTGTGTTTACTGTTTTTTGTTAAAGAATATTTAGTTTGGACTTTTAATGATGTTTCGTAATAAATTAAACTAATTTTAATAAAGTTGCGAAATTTTCTTAAAAAATGTTCTAATGTTTTTCATTAATTTAATATGTACGATGGTTATTTTACAGCTGCCGACAAGTTGATAAAAATTTGGGGTGCTTACGATGGTAAATTTGAGAAGACGATAGCCGGACATAAACTTGGCATTTCGGATGTCGCTTGGTCGAGCGATAGCAGATTATTAGTCAGCGCTTCGGACGACAAAACGCTTAAAATATGGGAGTTAAGCTCGGTAAGTTGTTCCAGCGGATTTATTGTGGGCTCTCCCAAGTTTTCACGGGTCACGTCCAACGCAACTCACTTCCACCATTCTTTATCACTGAACCGTTTTTCATCCATTGCATTTTTCACGTCCATCTCCAAGTACAACATCCTTTCCGGCTGTCTTCCCTACTCCATCCTGTACTGACATGGCCAAACCATCTCAGCTTTGTTTGTTCAACCCTCTGTAACCAGCTGTTCATTTCCACTTGTTGGCAATTTTTTAAATTTTCATCTTATCATTTTCCTTTGTCTGTCTGTCTGTCACACCCAGTTGTCAGAAACTACAAGAGATAGCAAAACACCGTTTTCAGAATCGGAATCTACACAAAACGTTAGTGGGCTTAAATTGGGTTTGAAATTCCATTTTCGAACAGAAGTCAAAGTTGGAATTTGGAAACATAAAATAGTGTATTTCAATTCCTATTAATTAGTAGATAATCAAGAAATCATTGGGTTTGAAGTTCCGGTTTCGACCGGAAGTGGGTCAAATTTGGTAGTCACGAAATCTTAAGTTAGAATTTGGAAATAAAAATAGTGTCATATGATTCCTCGTAAACAGTAGATACAGAAATCACTAATGGTTTTTGCCATATGTCAAAGGTAAGCATTTTTAAAAGCTGTCGTGAGACACGTCGTCTCATGAAAAGGATTTTTCCCTTCTTACTTCATCTTTGCGGCCTGGATTTGACCTTTTACCTTCTTTCCCCCTGTCCGTTTTTCGGTTCCTTAAGTCAAAATTGGCAGAAAGTATGCATTATGCTACGTACTTGCTTTGCACTGCATATTTTGAGGGGTTTTCTGCAATATTTTTTAATGAAGTTTTGATTCAAGTAAAAAAAATTAACACTAAAAAAAGAGCTACGGATTGAATATGACAATCAACTGATTAAGTTGGCAAGACTGTTTTAAATATAAGAATCGACAATTCCGTATCTACCATGGTAGGAGCAGGAAGTTTAAAATTTTAACGTAAAAAAATTTTAATTTACTGAAGATGTGTACAAGATACACGAAAGCGCTATAAACATTGGTAAGTGTTTTGTGTTACCGTATTCTGGTAGTTAGAAATATATATTTCAATTTCAAAAATATTATTATATAATAAAAAGATAAAAATTATAAACACAGAACAAAAGGAATGTACATGATTTTACCAAATGAAGAAATCTACAAAGAAATAGAACCAACATCATGCGCAAGAAACTAATTTCTTACTACGGACATCTCAGGATGCCGGACACCAGACTAATCAACCAATTGCTAAACAAACTAAACTGGTTTAAACAATAAGCCAGATGGTTAGAAGAAACGACATGAAAGAACGGGAAGTAATGGAACCAGAACTTTTGATAAAAACCGACAAACTAAAAATCGTACGAAACTCGAACATCAGATTCAGGAAATGATTTTTCTTCTTCTTCTTCACTTCCAAGGATTAGGTTTCTTGAACCTGTTCCGGTACCCATCTGTTCCTCGGTCGTCCTATATCTCTTTTTCCTGTAGGTTTGTAGTTTCTGGCGGCTTTTGGTATTCTCTCGCCTGGCGTGCGATTCAAATGGCTGCACCATCTGCTCCTGTTCTGCTTGATTTTGTCTAGCAACGGTACTGCAAGTAAAGTAATTTTTCCGTGGATAGGGTACTAGCCTATCGCACAACCCCCTTACTAGGAGGACCAGAATTTGAGGTTTATTCCTTTCCATTTCAGCCGCCCATTCTGGGATCAGACGCTGTTTGGGGCCGCCCAATCTGGGTACAGACGCCCCGGTTACCTGTTGGTCCGTGGGAGGTATTTCATTTCCCTCCTACCACCCAATATTGGGAGGCATCCCCCTATCCGCCACCTGAGGACGCGCCCTCTAGGGGTTACAGGCTCCCCCGAGGGATGAAATAATTGAGACCAAAAAACCTGTGGTAAGAGATTTAGATGAATTTCAACAACTAAGATCTCAACGCCTTAAAGAGACTGTGGTCTCCTCCATTTAGTTTGTTATAACGAGGATCTACTGTGTATAATTTTTTTTTATTTACATAACTAATAGAGAGTTGTTTATATCTTTATGGGTTATCTTTTTCTTTGCATTACATAAAGAATTTAGTTTGAATTTTTTAAGTGTTGTCGGGTTGGTAACAGAACCTGATTTTTAAAACTTTGTTGCAGCTGTATGTTGTTCATATTGTATTTCACTTTTTGCTCAATTCATTTGTAAGTGGTTTGATGTGTGTTTTTTTAATGTTACAGGGTAAATGTTTAAAAACGTTAAAGGGTCACAGTAATTATGTGTTCTGCTGCAATTTCAATCCACAATCTAACCTTATAGTCTCTGGTTCGGTAAGTTAAATTATGTTATTTTATCAGCTTCTACATTTATGTCTTTAGTAATCCATGTATCTTTTTCTTGGTCCACTCCATTTTTCAGCATCCTAGAATGTATTTCAAAGTTGTTTTATTTTACTTTCTCTCGTCCCATGTGAATATGTAGGGAAAGTATTGTTTTCTTGTCGAGTTTTCACAGGAAATAAATGTTTTCTGGTCCAAAAAACACGTTTTTGGACGTGAGTCTGCACCATTAAGGGTCCAGACTCAAAAGTAAAATTAACTTTAAACATTCAAAAATAAATCTTTATAATGCATCCTGCAGTTTGAAATTATTTCTATTTTATATAATAATTTCACTAACTTTCTTTTTAAACTGCGTCACCTTTATTTTTAGTCTTACTTACATGTGTTTCGGTGGATCCACCATCATCAGAGTAAATAAAATCAGAGTAAAAAAACATTTTTATCTCGCTTAAACAATGACTGAAGATGTATCATCTTCTATAAATTTGAAATAAGCGAGATAAAAATGTTTAGTTTTAATTATTTTATTTACTCTGATGATGGTGGATCCACCGAAACACGTGTAAGTAAGACTAAAAATTAAGGTGACGCAGTTTAAAAAGAAGGTTAGTGAAATTATTATATAAATTCATTTTATAAAATAGAAATAACTTAAAACAGTTCAAGGACATACTTTGGACTGCTAATCACTTGACTGTAATTTGATTCTTGTAAATCCATGTGGTGGTTGTTGGCTATTCTATTTACTTTTGTGACTTTGGCCACTTTTACATCGGTGAAACACGACCTTGATACGGTTAGAATGACGAGACCTTGGCGGTACCAAAAAACAAGTTGCTTCGTACAAGTTTGCTTATCAAAGAGGCGTCTAACGAAAGATGTCAAAAGAAAAGTTTCAACTATTACTTCAGCTTGTTGGTTCTAGAATTATAAAAAAAAAGATATTAACTACAGGAGTAGTTTGTCTCCTGAGGAGCAATTGCTTTTGAACTTCCAGCACAATGGCTACTTGGGCGGTTTCATCTGCCATGATTATGCGACTGATCGAGCCGGTGTTAGACAAACTGAGTCGGATGCAACCAGTTTGATTGAGGTCATACAGATGGGAGAGCGAACTTATAAATATGCAGACTAGGACTCATATCGGACATCGAGGCCGAGCATCACTGGTCGGAGAACATCCTTTGACTTATTTGTCATGCATCTGTCCGATTGTATCAATAGTAACCTTTTTTTTTTTTTAGGTCATCAGCCAAAAGGCTGGTTTGAACCTGTAGAGGTTTTATTTAGTAAAACGAGGAGTAAGGTGGTTTACCATGCCTTCCTCACTGAATGGGAAAGTGCGCTTATCAGTATGCCGGGCCCTCTGAAAAGCACATATTTTCCACTCTGCAAGTCTGGCTGTATAATGGAATCCATTACTTTCAGAGGAGATAACTCTGATTAGTGTCTGTTGTTTAGGTCAACAGCCGAAAGGCTGATTTGAACCCCTAGAGGTTTTACTAAGTAAAAATGAGGAGTGAGGTGGTTTACCATTGCTTTCCTCACTGAGTTGAAAGTGTATCTTTATCAGCATGCCGGACCCTCTGAAAAGCACATATTTTCCACTCTGCAAATGACACCTTCACTTCATTCACCACAGGGTCTGGCTGTATAATAAAATTCATTACTTTTAGAGGAGATAACTCTGATTAGTGTCTTTTACACCTCTACCTCTTCTGTTCTTAAATAGTTCAGTCATATAAGTGGCTGACCATGTGATAAGAAACAGAACTATTTATTTCAGCCCTTGCAACGAACAGATTGAGTGTAAATAATTTGACGCTCCACCTGTCTATTATGGGCAGAATAGTAACGTAGCTTTAAAATTGGCTTGATTGGAGAGCCCATTCATTTATAGTTCATTTTGTGCTACTTCTGAGTGGTTGTAAAGTTGTAGGTTATTGCATTAGATGATGAACGTGTTGTTTTGTTGTTGCAGTTTGACGAGAGTGTACGTATCTGGGACGTGAGAACCGGTAAATGTATAAAAACGCTGCCCGCCCATTCAGATCCAGTCAGTGCCGTACATTTCAATAGAGATGGTTCATTAATAGTTTCTAGTAGTTACGATGGACTATGGTAATAATTTATATATCATCATTTAATAAATTAAATTGTTAGTTTTGTTTAAGTTTCACAAAAAATAACTTACCTACGATTGTATGTAAGGGACAACCCTTTGATTGGATTGATTTCGGACAACCCTTCTGATTGTATGTAAGGGGACCAACCCCCAGCGGGTTGGTCTAGAGCAGTCATGTCAAAGATGCGGGCCGCATCCGGGCCCCGGGCTGTATCAATACGGCCCGCGATCGCAATGTGTCACAGAAAAAGAATCATGTTTTTTAGAGCTTTTAGACTTCACTCGATTTCTTTACGGAAATTGTAAAATGCGCACACTACATTTTTATAAGTAATTTCAAGGGCAGCGCGTGCCTAGACAAGCAAGAGAGATAGACAGTAACGCCATCTCTACCTGACATCAATGAGCTTGTCAAAAACAAGAGAAGTCAGGTATCTGGATCCTCGAGCTCAAAATAATTACCATCTTTTATAACTTTGATATGATTTTTAACAACCGGATATTATTTATACTATATAATTAAATAAATAAAATGTTTTAATAATTCAGTAGATTTTTTTACTTTCTCTTGCCTATATGAATATATAGGAAGGAAAGTATTGTTTTCATGTCGATTTTTCGAAATCGAGTTTTCACCGGATCTATACGTTTTCAGACCCCCTGAATCCAAAAAACATGTTTTTAGCGATTGGTCTGTGTGTGTGTGTGTGAACAGAATATCTCAAGAACGGAACATCGTACGAACTTGAAACTTGAAACTTAAGTTACATACCACTACCGGACGCGACACGAACATTTTCATCAAAATCGGTCAACCGGAAGTAGTAGTTTATTCGTATAATTTTTCAGTTTTTTGCGATTTTCTCAAAAACTGGTCCTACGATTTTTTTTAAAATCGCCTATTTTACTCAATTTTTTATTCTCTACAAGATAGGGTAGGCGCCATGTCTGCTGAAATTCTCGGTGAGGCTCTTTTCACGTAAAAACGTTGTTTTTTTAAGATTACGGCTTTAATATAAATTTTAGCGCAAAAACTTATATAATAAAAGTTGTAGAGAATTTAAAAACCTACAACTTATGTTTCAAACATTTTTTTGTATGACGCTTAGTTTAGCGGTAATTTGCGATTTTCTGTTTTTTTTTCTCACGAAAACGTGAGAAAAATCGATTTTTTTAACATTTCGGTCTTAGTATGCATTTTACGACAAAAGTGTATATAATAAAAGTTATAGAAAATTAAAAGATCTACAACTTTTGTTTAGAGAATTTTTCTCTACAGAGCCTAGTTTAGCGTGAAAGTGTGATTTTCCGTTTTTTTTAAGCCAAATTGAGTTCGATTTTCATTTTGCGTCTTCCACTCATGATTAAAATAAGGTTATGTTTTTGAGGTTAGTTTTTGTTCATTTCTAATGTTTTAATACTAATGTTAGGTTTATTGTTAATTATTTGCATTGGCAAGAGAAAGTTGTGTGAGTGTTTCACACCAGATTTTTTTTATTTGAATCTGGCCCGCCTACACATTCTAAATTTAATATATGGCCCTCTGCAAAATTGAGTTTGACACTACTGGTCTAGAGGTAAAGTTGTCGCCACGAGTCAGCTGTTTGACAGCTGATTTTCAAAGACAAAGGTTCCTGGTTTAAATCCTAGTAAAGGTAGTTACTTTTATACGGATTTGAATACTAGACAGTGGTTACCGGTGTACTTTGATGGTTGGGGTTCAATTAACCATACTCTCTCAGGAATGGTCGACCTGGGTCTGTACAAGACTACACCTCATTAGCACGTCATACATATCATCTTCATTTCATTGGGTCATGGGGTTGCTTATTGTTCTAAATTGAACAGATTGCAACGTACACACATTAGGGATTTAAAAAAAAAAAAACGATTGAAAAGTTAGGTTGTAAAAAAAACTGGGTTGGAAACACTTGAGAAAACTATTAAATTAATGGTTACGAATTTCGAGTTCACAAAGTTAAAACAAAATTTAACCCTTTGGCGTGCTATGTCTGTAGGTTACCCCATCTGCAAGGGTGTTTGTCCTAGTTCAGAGTACAGATACAGTACACCCTTGTATAAGGGATACCAGTTTTAATGGATGACTGTCCACGAAATATTTTTTGTTCAATTCATTTTCATGGTGAATCTGATCTGCTGCAGGGTATTGGAACTTAGTTCCGGTTGCAAACAATTCAAATTAAATAAATGACTATATTTAGTATGGTCATGACAAGCTGTTGAAAGTGTACATGCATATATACATTTATGAGGGGCATTCAAAAAGTTCCCGGAATGGTGGTTCAGCATGCTAATGTTATGAACTATAGCAATGCTTACCTAATCATCTTCAAAGAAGGACCGTTCCGTACATACAGTAATCCCTTGGTATCCGCAGACTTTGTCCGTGGGCGTAAAACCTTAAAATACGTATGTTTTCTCACCTTATGTACACCGTACTTGGTTGGGAAGTCATACAATGCTGAAAACATGTGTTTGAATAAACGTTTTGGCATTCGTATCATGTTGAGTCACACACTAGTATGAGCCACGCTAGATTTCCGCATAATGTACGTAGTGAGCCAGTCACCGGGTACCGGGCGCCCGCCAGTAACACCTCACCCTCACCGCCATACGTACACCCAGGCACACCATACTGTAAATTTCTCCGTAAGTTTTCCTCCATAAATATCAGTCTAACTTTTTCGCACATACGTACAGTTCTTTGTGTGTTTGACGATCCTGAAACGAAGCCAAGTATTTCTTCACAAACTATCAACGAGATCCTCAGCATTGCAACGCATTGGTTGACCACGTGTTGGAGACGGATCCAGTCATGGAAAGAGCCCTTCAATTCAAAAGAGGACTCAGGAGCTGATGATACCATACGAAGAAGTCCACAAGGAGTTTGAAAAGAAGAAGAAGCAAAGAGCCATAACTAACTATTTTAAAGCAACTTAAATTTTTTATGCGTACATTACTATATTTATTAAATATTCATAGATTATAATAATGGTAAAATGTTCCTAAAACACTTAAAATGACTACAGGACTTTACCTTTAGAACCTAACCCCCACCTTTTCGTTCATATAAGGTATCATTATCCGCCGTTAACGAGGGATTACTGTACACACACTTGCTCCATCGATCCTGCCATTGTTAGAATCAGCGGTAGAAGGCTTCTTTCGGAATCTGTTAGAGCTTAGTTGTCGCATTCGATTCGATGTCCTCCAAAGTTGCAAAACATTTCCCTTTGTGGCTCATTTTCGGAGTACGGAACAGACAATAGTCGCTTAGAGTGAACACCCAAGACTTTGTCATCGGTGACGTTTTGTTGGAGTAATGTAGGGTCCTTCGAACTTGTCTCAAACAGCTCGCCGGCGATTGTCATGTGCGTTCCATCTGATCTATGTTCAGCAGCCTCAGAACAAACTTCTGATGTGTGATCATCTGAAGATGAAATCTGAGATGTAACTGATTTTCATTTTGCATCATACACTCATGATTAAAAGTAGGTGTTATGTTTTTTGAGGTTAGTTTTTTGTTTATGTTTTATTAACGCCCATAACAGATTTTTCATGGGTCAAATTGTTTACATATCTGTTCGTTGCAGGGCTAAAATAAATAGTTCTGTTTCTTATCACATGGTCAGCTAATTAAATGAATGAATCATTTAAGAACGGAAGAAGGAGAGGTGTAAAAGACACTAATCGGAGATATCTCCTCTGAAAGTAATGAATTTCATTATACAGCCAGACCCTGTGGTAAATGAAGTGAAGGTGTCATTTGCAGAGTGGAAAATGTGCGCTTCAGAGGGCCTGGCATGCTGATAAGCGTCCTTTTCCACTCAGTGAGGATGGCAATATTGTAAACCACCTCACCCCTCGTTTTACTTAGTAAAACCTCTACAGGTTCAAACCAGCCTTTCGGCTGATGACCTAAACAACAACAACAATGTTTTATTCCTAATGTTAGGTTATATTGCTCATTATTTGCATTGGCAAGAGAAAGTTATGTGAGTGTTTTACACCAGATTGTTTTTTACTTTCTCTTGCCTATATGAATATATAGGAAGGAAAGTATTGTTTTCATGTCGATTTTAAGAAATCGAGTTTTCACCGGATCTATACGTTTTCAGACCCCCTGAACCCAAAAAACATGTTTTTAGCGATTGGTCTGTGTGTGTGTGTGTGTGTGTGAACAGAATATCTCAAGAACGGAACATCGTACGAACTTGAAACTTGAAACTTAAGTTACGTACCACTACCGGACTCGACACGAACATTTTCATCAAAATCGGTCAACCGGAAGTGGTAGTTTATTCGTGTAATTTTTCACTTTTTTGCGATTTTCTCAAAAACTGGTCCTACGATTTTTTTAAAAATCGCCTGGTTTACTCAATTTTTTATTCTCTACAAGATAGGGTAGGCGTCATGTTTGCTGAAATTCTGGGTGAGGCTGTTTTCACGTAAAAACGTTGTTTTTTTAAGATTACGGCTTTAATATAAATTTTAGCGCAAAAACTTATATAATAAAAGTTGTAGAGAATTTAAAAACCTACAACTTCTGTTTCAAACATTTTTTTGTATAACGCTTAGTTTAGGGTTATTTGCGATTTTCTGTTTTTTTTCTCACGAAAATGTGTGAAAAATTGATTTTTTTAAGATTTCGGCCTTAGTATGCATTTTACGACAAAAGTGTATATAATTTAATTTATAGAAAATTAAAAGATCTACAACTTTTATTTAAAGCATTTTTCTCTACAGAGCCTAGTTTAGAGAGAAAGAGTGATTTTCCGTATTTCTAAGCCAAACTGAGGTTGATTTTCATTTTGTATCATTCACTCATGATTAAAATAAGGTTATGTTTATTGAGGTTAGTTTCTTTGTTTATTTCTAATATTTTATTAATAATGTTAGGTTTATTGTTATAATTATTTGCATTGGCAAGAGAAAGTTGTGTGAGTGTTTTACACCAGATTGTTTTTTTTTTTTTTTTAATCATTTTTGTAATTGCTATTTTCAGTCGAATATGGGACACGACGCCCGGACAGTGTTTAAAAACGTTAATAGACGACGATAACCCGCCGGTTTCATTTGTGAAATTTTCACCCAACGGAAAGTATATTCTGGCAGCTACACTCGATAACACGTTGAAATTGTGGGATTATAGTAAAGGAAAATGTCTGAAAACGTACACGGGACATAGAAATGAGAAATATTGTATTTTCGCGAATTTCTCCGTCACAGGTGGAAAGGTGAGTTGGTTATTATAATACGACAACTTCTTCTTTGTTATGTTTTCATCGACAGCCAAAAGTCTAGTTTGAACCTCTACAGAGGCTTTACGAGGTACAACTAGGAGTCAGGTGGTTTACAATTTCCTTCCTCACCGAGTGAAAAATTATGCTTATGCAGCATGCTGGGCCCTCTGAAAAGCACATATTTTCCACTCAGCAAATGTCACCTTCACTTCATTCACCCCAAGGTCTGGCTGTATAAGGAAATTCATTACTTTCATAAGAGACAGCTCTGATTAGTGTCTTTTACACCTCTACCTCTTCTGTTCGTAAATGATTGTCATTTAATTGGCTTACCATGTGTTAAGAAACAGAACTATTTATTTTAGCCTGTCAACGAACAGATTGAGTGTAAATAAATTGACACTCCGCCTGTCTGTTACGGGCAATCATCGGAGTACATTGAGTCTTAACTGTAGAAGGTTTTCTTTCAGTTTTTTGTATAATAATTGTTTAATCTTTCAAGGCACCATTTTTCATATTCATTGCAGATGGCACCAGCAGTCAATCATTCTTAACCCTAGAAAGCTAATGTGTCGTATTTCCTACGAGCGTGAATCAGTTTTTTCGTTCCCTCCCACTGAAGTGGCAAGCAATAGATTCGTCCATTACGGTCTACTCATATACCATACTGACCTGTCTAGTCAAGTTTCAGTCCGTTTTTTTGAATACCACTCGTAAATTTTACGACTCATTAGCCTTAGCGTATACATGTTTAGCGAATACATGTGTAGCCGAAAAACCAGATGGTGGCCAACCTGTACGTTTTTCGGTATGATAAACATCATATTGGTGAATCCCTACGTTATTTATGTTCACAAAATTGCTAAGCTGGGCCAAAAACCAAAGTCAAGGCGAAATTTTGCAAAAGAACTTCATCATGAACTAGTGGCACCGTGGTTAGGGGTACGTTCGGAAACCCCAAATTTACGAAGGTAACTCCGGCAATCCATTGCAGATATATTGGGTGTACCATTGCCGAAACCTCAAGTTGGTCATCCTGAACGAGGTGCAAGAACGATTTGCAAGATATGTCCATCTGCCAAGAGGAGAATGACGTCCGTGTACTGCCGTGCGTGCAACAAGCCGATTTGTGCCGAGCATCGTGCATAGTGCTGTGTTGAGTGTGCTGAAGAACTTTGAAAACCGTTCATAGCATAAAACATTATTTTAAGATATACACTTTTAATTGTATTTAATAAAAATAAGTTCTTTCGCCTAAAACAATTTTTTTATATACATACCGTCAGTCGTAAATTTTACGATACATTAGCTTTAATGAAACTTTTTGATAACCTTAGCTTTCTAGGGTTAAATTTGATATGTTCGTTTAAAATAAATTATTTTTAAAATTCTGCCTTTGTTTTTCAATTTAATTGTTATCATGTATGGATACTGAAGTCACGAGATTGCCTTTTGCATATGGATTGGTTGTGAGGAAGGAAATTGAAAATTTAACAGTGCTGCCAATCTCAACAGTGCGGCACTACTCGTACATTTCACTACCATGCAGTTTCTACGTACATTTTGTAAGCTGTGGTTTATTCCAAGAAAATGTTTTCTTCATAAACCTTATAAGAAATAAATGTGACCTGTAATATTGCCTATAGCTTAATTACATGACTATAAATGTTTGATTTACTGTAATTACCAAGTTACCTTATTTCATTGGAACAAAAATTTTTATGAATGAATCGCTTTCTTTACTATCGCTGTCACCAGCGTCTTCACTATCAGTCTCACTAGTATCTACCTAACCGTTTAATTTTTTATCAGGTGTCAACAAAACTGTTGAAGAATAGCTTCTTCACGTCTTTGATTTCCTTCTTTATTTTTCGAATTGTGGAAAGATAAACATCACAGTAGTTAGCCACTCGCTCGTGGCTTTTGTTAAGAGGCAGGAGAAAGGTTTTTTGTTTAGCTTTAACTTCACAGCATTTTATTACACTGCATATTAGATTTCGTTCAGCACTGTGAATAGTCTTGCCCACGTTTCTGTTTTTGGTAACAAACAAATACGAGAGCAATCCAGAAAGTAACAGATGTTTTGGCCTGGCGTGGCAGTGGGCGGAGCTAGCGCCGCCATTTTGGTGTCAGAGTGTTTCTACATTCAGTAACAACCAGGCGTGGTAGCTAGAGCATCATGCGTATTGTACTTTTTATACAGTGGAGTTTTAAAATGAGCGCTGTGATTGAAAATCCCCCAGTTGTGAAGTGCGTGGTGTGATACGGTTTTTGTTGGCAAAAAATTACACACCGATTGAAATTTATCGTCAGATTTGTGACGTGACGTATCGTAACTGGTGACGAGACTTGAGTAAAGCATGTCAACTGTGAAACAAAACGGCAGTCGATGGAGTGGGGTCACATGCATTCACCCAAGAAACCGAGGAAGTGTCTGCAGATGCTATCAGCAAGAAAAATCATGGCTACTGTGTTTTGGGACGCTCATGGAGTGATTTTCGTTGATTTTCTTGAACGAGGCCAAACAATCAATTCAGAGAGGTATTGCGAAATACTCAGAAAATTAAGATGCATGATACAAAACAAGCGTCGGGGAAAACTTAGTGGGAAAGTTTTGTTTTTCCACGACAACGCCCGTCCACACACGGCCAAACGTGCTCAAGAGCTCTTAGAAGGTTTTGGATGGGAAGTTTTTAATCATCTGCCGTACAGCCCGGATTTGGCGCCGAGCAATTACCATCTGTTCCCAGCGATGAAGACGGCTCGCTACGCAATGCTTCGACACTGACGCTGAACTCCATGCCGGTGTAAACCAGTGGTTGAACTAGCAGCCGGTAGATTACTACAAAGTAGGCATTGAAAAGCTTGTACCACGTTACAATAAATGCCTTAATTTACTTGGCGATTACGTAGAAAAATAGCCTAAGTGTTAACTTCAAAATGTACGTAATAAAAATTGGTTTATTTACTTAGTTTATTTTTTATTTCAAAACGTCTGTTACTTTCTGGACAGCCCTCGTATATTCATACAGTTAACCTACAAAAGGTTCCGTGATATACTGTATATGCTCTGGGTACAGTATAAGTTGTTATGTTTGTTGCAGTGAAATTAAAGCAGTCGCGCATGTGCACTGATGCTTTTCCCCCTTTACCCCTCGTTGCAAACAAAGGCGAACTCGTGACTCAAGTTACTAAAATTGTGTGTTAATAGAATACTTTGTCCATCCAATGGTGAATTCGCGAATGTGCAAATTCTCAGTTTTACAGGAGAGCAAAAAACAAATTCAATGCTTTCTTCTTTAACACACTTCGTGTATTTTCGTAACTTTACGAAGGCTGTATCTCCCTTACCGAACAAGATACATATTCCCAAAATTTGCACATTCACAAGTTCACCATTGAAGGGACGACTTGACGTGAAAGTTGAGGGTACCTTTTGTACTACACATTATTTTCAATAAAATGTTAAATTTTGTTTGCTGGTTTTTTTGTTGCAGTGGATAGTATCGGGTTCAGAGGATAATCTAGTGTATATTTGGAATTTACAAACTAAGGAGATAGTACAAAAATTACAAGGGCATACAGGTACGTAATTAATTCATGATTAAAATTTATATATTATATGTTCAATTATACCGTACTTCCAAAAAAATTTGACGTAGACGGAAATTAACAGCGGACAGTGTTCTGTCAACAATAATCTTATTATTAGGGTGTAATCTTACTTTTATTACTCCAGTCATTTGGAAACAGAATAAAAATGAGTCTACAAAAGATTTTAGTTGCTAATAATTTAATTATTAATAAAAAAGTGGCAAAAATTTTATTCGATTTTGATATAGCGCAGTACTTTTATAAGCAAAATTTTTTTCCTTTATTGTTGTCTGTACGTGTAAAGTGGTCAGTTTATTTTCATTTTTTGATATTACAGTACAAAAGGCCGTGAGTTTTAATCCCACAAATTTTAAAATTTTTTTCATATTTTTGCTAAATAATTTTATTAAAATTATTATTAAATGATTTGTTGCTTTATTAAAAAGAAAATAATTTCAATTTAGTTAAATTAAAAATTACAAAGTATGATTTCTTATGTTTTTCATTGGGTATTTAATTAATAATAATCAATGATCAATTAACAACAAAAAAAAAACAGACAATGTTAAGGCATCTTCATCGGGGCTAAGTTGTTTTTATTGCCACTTACTGTTCTTCAAATTTACGCACCCCGTGATTTTCAATTTCATACTACATAGTTCAATTGCGCTGCTTTGTCCGCGTTATCCCGTATTACGTCACTTTCCATCATTTTCATCCCCACCTAATCCTGTGTCTTCCGCATCCTTTTCATTCACTGCGTGTGTTGGCTTGTTACCGAATGCAATGGTCACTTCTTTCGTGTCGCCTTCCAACGGACGATAGTTGGAGGTGCAAGGCTTTATGTACTTTCGTGTTTTATATTCATGTTGTGTTTATGTGTGCTAATAGTGTTTATTTCTATTTTATATAATAAATTAACCTGCTTTTTAAACTGCGTCAACTTTTATCTTTACTTACACCTGTTTGGGTGGATCCACCATCATCAGAGTAAATAACATAATTGAAACTAAAAAAATTTGTATTTATTTAAAATCTATAGAAGATTATACATCTTCAGCCAGTTTTATAAAAATGCCTGATCTGTATAATCTTCTATAGATTTAAAATAAATACAAATTTTTTAGTTTCAATTATGTTATTTACTCTGATGATGGTGGATCCACCCAAACACGTGTAAGTAAAGATAAAAGTTGACGCAGTTTAAAAAGAAGGTTAGTGAAATTTATTATATAAAATAGAAATAATTTCAAACTGCAGGAGGCATTAGAAAGATTTATTTTTTAATAGTGTTTATGCTAGCTAAACTACATTTATATTTTCTTTGAACTTAACAATCGTTATCGATGCCTCAATTATCTACTACGCTGCTGCGCCTCATGCCGAGGTACTTTCTGGTAAGTGACCATGCGTATATAATTTGTTGTAAGTCAATTAACGCAGTGATATCAGTTTGCTTCCTGTTTCCTTTCAATATTGTGTTATCCTCTCAACTTTTCATCTCCAATTCTTTGGTTTCTTACTTGTTATGGTTAACCATTCAGTCCTGGATGAGGACTTTTTAAATATTCATCCTGGTTCTCCGGAAAGTCTGACGCATTAAATAAGTAATTAAAAATGGTATTCCTTTTCAAGTTTAGCTTGCCCTGTACTTAAACAATAAAAATAAAAAACTTTAAATATGTAGAACTCGTATACAAGGTGTGGCTATTAAATAACGAGACTTGACGTAAAAAGTTTTATTTTTATTTTATACATTATCACTTACTGTCACCTTCAATATACATTCCTTCTCTATCCCTACAGCGCTCCATGCGAATTTTCCATTGTTGGAAACAGTGCTGGAAGTCATCTTCTGTCAGCGCCTTCAGGACACGTCCCGCTTTCTCTTTTACAGCTTCCACAGACTCAAATCGTGTCCCTTTTAATGCAGATTTCACCTTAGGGAACAGTTAGAAGTCACATGGTGCAAGAAATGGTGAATAAGGTGGATGTTCTATCACTGAGATGCTGTACTTGGCTAGGAACCTCTTGACAGATAACGCGGAATGAGCTGGCCCATTGTCTTGGTGGAGAACCCACGATTTGTCCTTCCACATTTCGGGGTGTTTTTTCCTTACTCTTTGACGTAGTTTAGAAAGTACCTCAAGGTAGTAATATTGATTAACTGTTTGACCTTCAGGAACCCAGTGAAGGTACGCAATCCCATGGATATCAATAAAAACAATCAATATTGCTTTAAATTTTGACTTACTCATTCGAGCTTTTTTGGCTCTCGGTGAAGTTCGGCTCTTACAATGCATGGATTGGCGCTTCGTTTCCGGAGCCTAAGTAAGAAACCTGGTTTCATCCCATGTTATTATCTTCTACCTTCTCCCTAAGGTGAAATCTACATTAAAAGGGACAAGATTTGAGTCTGTGGAAGCTGTAAAAGAGAAAGCGGCACATGTCCTGAAGGAGCTGATAGAAGATGACTTCCAGCACTGTGTCCAACAATAGAAAATTTGCATGGAGCATTGTAGGGATAGAGAAGAAGTGTATATTGAAGGTGACAATAAGTGATTATGTATAAAATTAAAATAAATTTTTTACAATGTCAGTCTCGTTATTTAATAGCCACACTTCGTATATGTAGGAATAATGTATTTCCAAAGCTGGAACTACATAGAAAAATAAATTATATTTTCCTTTTACTTTTCAATGAATAAAATCCTGTTTATATTTGATTTACCCACATACTTTAAAATGATTGTTTTATGTTTTCAGATGTTGTCTTATGTATGTTTTATGTTTTCAGATGTTGTCTTATGTATGTTTTATGTTTTCAGATGTTGTCTTATGTACGGCGTGTCATCCGACCGAAAATATAATCGCATCCGCTGCTCTTGAGCAGGACAAAACTATTAAATTATGGAAAAGTGATACATAACCTAATCTAACCTCATTTATTTATTTATTATCTTTTACCATTTATTTATAAATATATATATTTATGTATATTTTTTTTAATCTAAGTAATAATTAATTGTATAATACAAGAAAACTTATCATATATACAAAATAGGTATCTCTCACCTGATTAAAATAGTCAATAGGTCTTTAAACAGGTGAGAGATATCCGTTGTGTATTCAATGGGTTTTTTTATGTTATATAATTTTAAACAACACAAAAAAGTATTTAACGGAAAAAATAATTAATTGTCCAAACGTAATGAAAAACCGAAATAAATGAGTGATTCAAAAATTGTTCACAAAAATAGTCGTGCCAAATAAATATGTAATTATAAGTATGTAATTTTCAGTAATTTTTTTTGTTTGTTGTTTTTTTTTGATGATTTTTAATTGAAAAGTGAGTTTAATTTTAACCTTTTCTGCTCAGTAAAATTACAGTAGGATTGAATATTGGCTGTGGAAGATGCATTGTCAGATTTATTTATTTAGAGAAAAACATAAAGTGAAGTAAGCAAAAATTCATATGAGTGGAACAGCCAGTCAGGTTCTGAATAATACAAGTGGAAAGGGTTAATTGTATCGATGGATTTTTAAATTAAATGCAGTTTCTTGTCCTGGATTAGTTGGGAGAAGTGAATCAATGTTTTATTTAGTATTCTGGAGTCACAAACTATCTTTCTTTATATTTCTCCTCATGGAGATACTTTAAAAGCACTTGAATCATGTTTTTTTTTTCATTTTTGGTTCATTTTAGTAGAACAAATTTTGCTTCTTTCTAATGAAACCTTAAAACATGGGTCTTAATATATACAGTCCTGAGGATTTACTTTTTTTTTATGTTCAACGTGATCATAGCAGCCAGCAAGCTCGCACACTATTTCATGTAACTTCTATAATATTAAATTTTGTATATTTAAATAAACCATTATTTATAATTGAAATCTTTTATAGTTCAGCCATTCTTAGTTTGCTCCGACTGTCAACAAACAAAAGCCACCTCCTACAGGGTGCACGCTAGAGTCTGCGACTTTACAGATGTCGTATTCCTATTAAGTTAACTATTTTTTAAATTATAAGTACTTAAAGAACTTAAAACATCAGTCATGATATGATGTAGGCCTAACAATTTCATTTATAAAAATACTTTTAAAAGTATTTTGTATTTAAATACTTTTGAAAGTATTTTGTTGTTACTTTTTAACCAGCTTGTACACATTTTGATATAATGCGCATGCTCAGTGACGTCATTACGAGGTAGGGTCAAAAAGTTCCCGGAATTGTTTAATAGAAATTTATTGAAAGTAGTATGTATAACATTTTAATCGTACTATCCTCAAGATACTCTCCTTCTGCATCTACGCACATATTCCACCGTTCAAACAATCGTTGGAAGTACTCCTGAAAGCCATTTTTCGAAAGTTCTATTAGCTGCTTCGTCGCATTTTCCATCACCTCTGATGAATCAGCAAAATGATGTCCCTTCAATGTCATTTTCAGTTGTAGAAACAGGTAAAAATCTGGTGGTGCAAGATCGGAAGAATATTGGAGGTTGTTCCAGAGTGGTGACATTGTTCTTTACAAGGTCATGTTTTACCATTAGGGATCGATGTGACAGGGCATTGTCATACAACAAAAACTAATCATTCCCTGCTCATTTGCCCATTTTCAGGCCGTTTTCGTCGAATTGCATCTCGTAACCGTTTTAAGATCTCTGTGTATAATTCTTCGTTGATTGTTTTCTCTGTTATCGCCTGTTTGCGCGGACAAGTTGTCGAACGAGCTCAACATTCTAATCTGTGGTAGAAGTGGAAGGCCCCTCAGTCCGAACGTCATCTTTAATTGTGCGACTGTCACGAAAATACTTGTGCCACTCGTAAAAGGCCGTTTTCTTCATTGCGTCATTTCTGTATGCTTTTTTCAACATCTCAAGAGTCTCCGAGGGTGATTTCTCCAGCAACACATAAAATTTGATATTGGCACGCTTCTCTGATGATGACATTTCACAATCCGACGAAAGAAAAGAAAAACTCCATCTAAAATATCATACACCGCACGCATGAAACCAACCCTAAATGCCTGCTGAATGGCACAACACCTTCCCTAGTTGTAATACCAACCTCCCAAATAAATTTCCCTTCCAGCAAACAAATGCTTGACTGCATGTGACCATTCCGGGAACTTTTTGACCCTACCTTGTATTTACATTGTTTACATTAGGAGCAAACTAAGAGAGGCTGGACTTTAGAAAAATGTTGAATTTCAATTATTTATATTAATTTATAGATGATCCTTTATAAAATAATTTACTAAAATTTATCACGTTTTGAAGTTTTATATTGTTGAAGAAATCTCTCAAAAACATTTTTGTTTATGATAAAATTTAAGAATAAAATATAATGGTTTAGATTTAAAATTTATTTTGTTTATTTTGATGATACATGAAAAATAATTTAATTTTTAACTTCAAGATGTATGATTTCTTATAACTGAACTTGTTGGCATCTCAGAACACTAATGTTACAACATTTCCTGCTAGTAGTACTTCAATTTTTTTTTGTTATGTTTAACGTCCGACTGTTCTGCAATTACTGCTAATTCAGACGGTAAAGGATGAAATGATTTTTTTTTAACGTATGAAAAAAATATGCCTTGCTTGAATGGGATTCGAACCCAAGAGCGCATGATGAGAGGCGAGCATGTTACCAACTAACTACGCCAATGCGCCCAGCTAAAAGTAGTACTTCAAGACTATATATATTTTAGCAAGTGCTTAGGTACTCTAAAAATCAGTATTTAGCTGATTAATAAATTATTATTGCTTTCATGACAGCGATATTTTATACAATAATCTACAGGCTTGTAAAAAATTTTGGAACATTTTTATTCCTCAAAATTATTTTGAGGCATGAATTTCAGTAACACCACATTTAAAATAGGTATTATAAAGTTTTTTTTATTAAAAAATTAAGCATAATTTGTGCTGTATGCTTCCAGTTTTACATTCCTATAAATTTATACTCAAATTTGTATTTGTTATTTATAAAATTATTCAGACCATTGTAATTTAAAAACTTATAAATATTGAATATAAAATATATTAATTAAAAAAATAAAATGTGGTTTATTTATTTACACAACCGCTAAAATCTGAACTACAAGGGGTTACCCAAAAGAAACCGGAATTATTTTTCAAAAGTTATTTATTTTCAATTTTTTTTACAAAACAACTTTTATCCCCTTCAAAATACTCTCCATTACAACTAAATACATTTATCCCACCGGTGCTTCTACTGTTCGAAACATATTTTGTAGTCATCTTTAGAAATAGCCGACAGCTTCTCCCTCGTTTTTTTCTTGACCACTTCAATGTTGTCAAATTGGTGTCCTTTAATGTCCCTTTTCATGCGTGGAAATAAGAAAAAGTCGCACGAAGCCAGGTGAAGCAAGTTAGGTGCCTGGGGCAGCGGAACCATGCCATTTTTAGTCAAAAAGTCTTTCACCGAGATGGCTATGTGTGCAGGTGCATTATCGTGGTGGAAGAACCAGTCTCCTGTCTGCCACAAATCGGATATTTTTTGACGAACACTGTTGCGCAATCTTCTTATAACTTCCAAATTGTCAGTTGCTGGTCTGAGAGCACTCGCTCTCAAATTTTTTTTAAAATTTCATCGATTCGAGCAGTTCATGGACGTGTCCAGAACGAGGTTTGTCATCAATCGACATGTCGCTATTTTTAAACTGAGAAAACCGCTCATATACTTAAAATTTTCCTATAGCGTCATCTTTGTAAGCTGTTTTTAACATTAAAACAGTTTTAGCAGCATTTTTACAGAGTAGAAAACAAAATTTCTCAGCTACTTGTTCATTTAAACTTACCATCTTAAAAAACAAAACAGCGCTAGCAAAAACAATCACTGCAGATTAATATTGAACTTGCATTGAATTGCAATCACTGTACTGAACTCGGAATGAGTTGCGCTATACTCGTCTGTGGCAGAAATGCGTACTACAAGAGCACTGCCCACGGCAATGCTATTCTGGTTACTTTTTGGGTACCCCCTCGTAATTGGTACCAGGAGGTCGATGTTCAATATTGGTTTTGCTTCCTCTGTTTGGTAATGCGTACATATATTATGTTTGTTTTGCCGGCCGCGTTGGCGATGTTGGTAACGTGCTCGCCTTTCATCACACGGTCTTGGGTTTGAATCCCACTCGGGCATGGCATTTTTTCATACGTTATAAAAAAAATTCATTTCATCCTTCACCGTCTGCATTAGCAGCAATTTGCAAAACAGTCGGACGTTAAACCAAAAAAAAAAAAAAAAAATATGTTTGTCCAATTTAATTATCATATTTCTTTAAACATCTTAGTTCTTGTAGATTTGTTTTCTCCTTTTATTCTGCAATTATACTTACAAATAATTTTTTTAGTTCTATTTATGAATACAAGGTTTGTTCATAAAGTAATGGACTAGCCACCGCACGGTGATCCAGTCGCCTGAAGCAAGATTTTTGGTGGGCGCGTAAGCTAAGCAACACACCAGGCAGCAGTTGCATCTGAGCTCTGATGCAGTAAGGATCATGCATGGTGCAAAAGCTGTTCTTGAGTTTTGTCAAATCAAAAAACGGAGCAGTGCTACGTGGTTAAATTCTGCTTTCACCTTGGGAAAACCGCTTCAGAGTTGCTTGCCTTGAGTAAGTAGGCTTACAAAGGTTGACACCCTGTCAAGGGCTCAGGTTTTCTGGTGATTCAGTGAGTTCAAGAACAGATGAGAGACCATTGAAGACATGGAGTGATCTGGAGAGCCTTCAATGAGTGGTTTGGATGAAAATGTGGCCAGAGTTAGAAATCTCCTGGACTCTAAATTTTGTTTGAGTGTAATATTAATCGCCACAAAGGCCTCGACATGTGCAAAACAACGGTTTATAAAATTATTTGAAAATTTGAAAAAAGGTTACGCGAAATTGGTGCCGAAAATCTTGAGGCCCAAACCACCTTCTTTGTGGTCACCTACCTAGCCTGGATACGGATTGCAACCTTGGTGCATCCACTGTACAGCACAGATGCAGTACCCAAAGCTAAAGAGAAGACTGAAAGGTGATCCTTTCAAAGATTATGCCATCCAATGGGCTATCTCAGAGTCTCTGAAAAAGGTTATGGCAGCTGACTTTCAAGGAGTCTTTGCAGCATGGGAATTGGATTAGAAACAGTGTATTGACACCCGAGAAGATTATTTTGAAGACTTTTAACATGATATGTTAAAAGTCTTCAAAATAATCTCCTAGGGTATACCAATCGAATCAATAAATTATTTTTACCAGATCCAGTCTCATTATTTTAAGGATAAACCCTGTATATCTGGATACATCTAGTCACTCAGGACTACAGACGAATATATTCATGTCCATTATTGAGTAAAAGTAAAATAAAAATATATAATGAAATTTGCAAGGATTCTGAGCCTTTAACACATTTTTCTGAAAACAAAAATGTAATCCCAATCCATAATTAGATGTGTCTGTACATGAAACTAATTCTGTCCATGAACGGTTAAATTACACAGTACTCCACTGTAAATTAATGTTGGTGAACAAGTTGAGAATTAACATGTTTAAATATTATATTTTTTAAATTAAAGAAAATTAAGGGTAGCATAAAAGTAAAGAAAACACTAACAAAAATAAATAAAAAAGTAATTAATGATTCCTTTCTTTATATACAAAATTAATTGTGAAAATAGATTTAAATAAACAACTTTACTATTGAACCAAGCTAAGTATTTAATCATTAACAGCATTATTTTGTTTTGACACCTAATTGATACTATAAACAATTATTTAAAAATCTAACAGATGCCATACTGTTATTACATGATGACTACATACAGTTAATTCCTAATTCTGCCAATTAAATACTTAGAGCTTGATTTAATAAATTAAACATTAACAAAAATGAACATACACACACAACATTTTACTTGTAATACATATTTTGTAGTTTAGCATAATTAATTACGCTCATATAAATAAAAACATATTTACAAAATTTTACAAAATTCTTATAGTACTATTATTAAGGTAAGCGCACAGTGAACGCTGGTCACTGGTCGCAGGTACTGATTCACGGTGGCGAACGCACGAAGTGGGAGCATGTAACTACGCGCTTAACTTTCATTGAGTTGTCGGTATTCAACATGAGTTCCAGTAGCAGCAGTGATGAATTATTTCTAATGGAAAACGTTTCCACGAAATTATTATCATTTAAAGATGATACTGTTAGTGACATTAATAAGAACAAAAAATTATACGGCATAATCATCTTTTTCCTCAATTAAAAAAAGATAGAGACAGAGTTTTTAAATGCGTGAATAACTCTGGAACCGTTCTACATAAAACTTTAGTGGGCCTAAATTAAGTTTGAAGTTCCAGTTTCGACCGTAAGTGTCCCAAAACCCAAAGTCAGAATTTAGAAACAAAAATAGAGTTATTTGATTCCGCTTAAAAAGTAAATACAGAAATCATTGGGTTTGAAGTTTTGCAAGTCAATAAATTAAAGTCTGAATTTACAAACAAAAATAGTGTCATTCGATTTCTCTTAAAGAGTAGATACAGAAATCACTAATGGTTTTTGCCATAGGTCAAATGTAAGCCTTTTTGAAAATTCCCACTACCCATGAGACGTTGTCATCTAATGACAACGCGCATTTTTTCTATTTAATGACTAACTATTTCCATTGCTATAAAAAGAAAAAATATTGTTTCTTGTCTATTTAAATTTGTTAGCTAAATGTTTTGTTTTTTTGTGTTACGTTAGACTGTTATGGATATTAACTCTTCCATCGATAATGAAAAATTGACTGACAATTAAACTCAGAAGCCATTTGTGCTGGCCACTATATTAAGCGTTCAGATATGATATAAAAAAACGTAACAGCTCAAATAAACTTCATTGTGAAGAGCCTTTCTAAACATGGTTGTGGAATCCCAAGGAGTTGAAGGATACTTAATTGTTATAACACACTGATAAATAAATACACTTTTTCCAGATGTAGGTTGATTACATTAGAACAAACCTTGTACTGTCTCAACCCATCTTGCCATGACTCTACAATCTGTTAATTGATCAACGATTGATAATGTATGTAGAGAAAATTGTAGAATGTACTAATAGTATCTTGAAATGACTGTAGATGACTACCATTCTTCATAACCCATACAAGTTGGCTTCAGTTATAATTAGTGCTTGGATTTTGCATATCTTTTTTTTAAGTTCTAAAATAAGTTTATAATCCGTTTTGAGGGTTTTTGAATGATTTGCGACCACAAATACCCAATTTTATTTTGAATATTTGTGCATATTTCGGACCCTTTTGCATATTTGTGGTATTTTTGCATATTTTAAGCACATTTTAGACAAATCTCCAGAAAAGTTGTAAAAAAAGAAAAGTATTTGTGAAGGCAGCGAGCAGAATAAGGACGTTCAAGAAAGCTTATCCTAACGTTCCTCTCCCACCTCAACCTATAATCACAAGATGGAGTACTTGGATATCTGCAGCCAATTACTTTGCGAACACCATGAAAAAGTGAAGGAAATAATTAAAAGTTTTGATGAATCAAAGAACCAAGCAATAGCTCAAGGTAATGCTGCACTAACCACGTCTTTAGTGGTTCAACAACTTGCTTATATTCATTCCAATTTTGGATTCATTCCCGATTTAATTACAGCATTAAAATCAAAAGGTATGAACCTACGTGATTCAGTCGGCCTCATTAATAGGTTAAAAGAAAAAGTAAAGAATGGGGAGGACCTGTCGGCGAAAAGTTGAGGAACAAATTGGACGCTGTGTTGAAGAGAAACCCAGGATGGAAGGCAGCTCAGGATGTTTCAAGAATTTTGAAGGGAGAGCTTGCGGATGAAATGGAAATGCAAATGAGTGACCCCTAGCAATTTCAGCTCTGAAATTCCTACCAATTCTTTCATGTGATCTTGAACGCTCCTTTTCAGCAATGAACAACATCCTGTCTGACAAAAGACGGAGCTACAAAGTGGAAAATTTGGAAAAAAACTTTGATTATTTTATGCCATTAACATAATTTATTTATTTAAAACTTCAATTTTTTAAAATGTGATGATTATGGTTAAAGTGGTTAAATTATGATTAGATTAGCGTATTCATTATTTAAAACATTTTATAAATATAATCTATTTCAAAATTAAATTAATTAAACAAAATTATTAAAAATACTTGTTTTTATTTTTGCATATTTCAACTTTTTTGGTGCATATTTTCTCTTTTTTTGGCATATTTGCATGCATATTTTTGGTCAAAAAAGTGCATATTGATCCAAGTACTAGTGATAACTATGATTAGTGTACTTTTAAACCTGAACACCTTATGTCAGTGGTTCCCAAAGTGTGGTCCAAAATTGGCTGGTAAAAACTTTAACCCTTTCAATCCCAATTTTGTTAACTATACACAAAAAATCTGGTGTAAAACACTCACACAACTTTCTCTTGCCAATGCAAATAAATTATAATAAACCTAACATTATTAATAAAATATTAGAAATAAACAAAAACTAACCTCAAAAACATAACCTTATTTTAATCATGAGTGAATGACGCAAAATGACAATCAAACTCAGTTTGGCTTAAAAATACGGAAAATCACGCTTTCACGCTAAACTAGGCTCTGTAGAGAAAAATGCTCTAAACAAAAGTTGTAGATCTTTTAATTTTCTATAACTTTTATTCTATACACTTTTGTCGTAAAATGCATACTAAGACCGAAATGTTAAAAAAATGGATTTTTCTCACGTTTTCGTGAGAAAAAAAACAGAAAATCGCAAATTACCGCTAAACTAAGCGTTATACAAAAAAATGTTTAAAACAGAAGTTGTAGGTTTTTAAATTCTCTACAACTTTTATTATATAAGTTTTTGCGCTAAAATTTATATTAAAGCCGTAATCTTAAAAAAACAACGTTTTTACGTGAAAACAGCCTCACCGAGAATTTCAGCAAACATGGCGCCTACCCTATCTTGTAGAGAATAAAAAATTGAGTAAAATAGGCGATTTTAAAAAAAATCGTAGGACCAGTTTTTGAGAAAATCGCAAAAAACTGAAAAATTATACGAATAAACTACTACTTCCGGTTGACCGATTTTGATGAAAATGTTCGTGTCGCGTCCGGTAGTGGTATGTAACTTAAGTTTCAAGTTTCAAGTTCGTACGATGTTCCGTTCTTGAGATATTCTGTTCACACACACACACACAGACACACACACACACACACACAGACCAATCGCTAAAAACATGTTTTTTGGGTTCAGGGGGTCTGAAAACGTATAGATCGGTGAAAACTCGATTTCGAAAAATCGACATGAAAACAATACTTTCCTTCCTATATATTCATATAGGCAAGAGAAAGTAAAAATATTGTTCATTGTTTCATACTACAATATGAATATGTAAAATTATGTTCAGGCTTCCTAAACAAAATATATTCTCTTACTTAGATTTGTAGCAAAAAAACTAAATATGATTTCAATTTTAAAGTCATCATTTAAGACAAAATATTTTACAATTAAAAATATTGATTAAATGGATAAAATCACTTTTTACAAAGTCTAAAAAATATACTTGTACATACATACGACATATTCAAAGAAAATGCTACTTTATTTTAGTAAATGAACACGAATATTTAGAACTAAAATTAATTTTTAAAAGAAACTAATTAATGATCGCTTCCGTAGCGCAATGGTCAGCATGCTACACTGCAAAGCGGAAGTCTCAAGTTCGATTCCTGGCTAGGGTACAGAAAATTATTAAACTTCACAACCAGCGTTCCTAATCCAAAGTAAACGCTAATAACTAAAATTTTGATGTCTGTTATTTCACTCCAGTGTGACTTCTTTGTCACACTGGGTTAGAAAGGGTTAAATAAACCCTTATAAATAAGATCATCAGAACAACAAAAAGGTCAGGCGTATACTGGAGCGTGGAGCGCAGGGCAGAAGCGAAAACTGTGCACCCTTGTTGTCTGTAGCATACCATATATTGGGAGCCAGACATGTGCGGCACAGCAAAGTGTCTGTGTCAAGCAACCACAGTTTGTAGTCAAGACTAGTGAAGAGCGTTCACTGTTTCAACCAGTCACCGTGATCACGGTGACAGTGATTTTGCGTTCACCGTTACTTTTAATAGTTACTTGTGATTTAGCAATAACTTTGTATTTTCTTAGTACATTTTTCATTTGTTATCATGAAACAATAATAATGTTTTCAGTTGTTATTTCATGATAAATAAAGTTTTGATAAATTTAAAAAATGGGCTACATATATAACTAAAATAAAAATTTAGCCTAAAACTAATTAACACAAGGTATCCAAAATTAGTAATAAAAATAACATTTTGTATAAAAAAAAGGAAGTACAAGAAACAATATTTACAACTGAAAAATAACAACGCACATTATAAATAAAATAGCTAGGTAGAACGCGGCGTGCTATAAAAATAATACTGTAATGTAATTGTTTTACCGCGATCAGAGATGTAAAGGAACTACCCTCGTTTTGTTTAGTCTAGTAGATGACAAACATAACAAGGGGAAGAGACTGAGAGAGGGAGAGAGGATGAGAG
Organism: Catonia carolina; assembly: GCA_035578175.1. Classification (NCBI taxonomy): domain Eukaryota; kingdom Metazoa; phylum Arthropoda; class Insecta; order Hemiptera; family Achilidae; genus Catonia; species Catonia carolina. Next base: position 6,849,575 of record JAQMRL010000008.1, read on the forward strand.
AGAGAGAAGAGTGCAATAAAGATTGAAGTAAAAAAATAATGGACGTGCCGGTTATCAAAGGAGAGGCGACAAGGAGAGCACTAAGCCCAGTGAAAAGACCAACATATCTTACGTAGCTATCATAGGGGCCTTGAAGAAGAGTAAGCATATTATGTCGTTTTGTCTATTAACTGTGAACAGTGAATGAGCGAGTGAATTTGTCACTAGTTCCTAAGGTAAAGAATTCGTTCTCTCTTAAAAGTGACAGTGAACAATGAATGAGTAACTGATTATTGTAAAAGTGATTGAAGGAACTGTAGAATTAAGGTCGTCCTGCCTTAAACAGTGAATGAGTAAGCGATCTTTGTAACTGTGACTGGTGAACGAGAGGCTGTGCTATATTGTAGAATAGTACGGTGAACATTCACCGTGTCGTCCTGTCTTCCAGTGACAGAAGAGCAAGCGATCTATGTAACAGTGATTGGGGAACGGTTACTCGCCTATCTGAATAACTGTGGTCACCGTGACTCGTTCACAGTGACAGTTCTTTTGTCTCTTCTCTAGTCAAGACACAGTTTTAGTGCACGTGTTGAGCAGGAAACATGTCGATCCAAGAGAAACTAATAAGTTTTGTGCGTACCAAAACCTTATTGTATCATACCAATTATCCTGATTACATGAACAACTTTTCAGTTGTAAACCTAGTATAATTCTTGAATGTATCGTCAACCTTGTGTTAACTTGAACTTGCCATGCGTTTTAGGTTTTTTTTTTATAAAGTCACTTTGCCACAAACTTTTTTCCCTTCGCTTTGAAATACAATACACGTAAAATTAATTCTTTTATACCGGAATCGGATGAATCCGATACTAACATATCACTCTCATTAAAATGATCCCTCGCTAAATGACCAAACATGAGTTACTTTCTGAACGTGAAAAAAATATTCGCCTGTCCTGCGTCTCCAGTATACGCTGGGAGAAATATCTGCCTGCCAGCCCTGCCCTTTTCGTGTCCATCTCGAACGCACTGTGCCACCAGCGCTCCAGTATAGGCCTGGCCAAAAAGTTGTGCTTTTATAGTACAGTAATCCCTTTAAACCAAAAGTTCGCCCCATACAGGTCGGATAATCTGGGGTTTTCATTCCCAAAATATTTTCCGTTATCGAAAAACAGATTCCGTTTGAGTGCAAGTAGGTTCACTACTCACTCAAATTTAAAAAATGACTATTTTATTTTTTCCCGGTTGTTTTTTATATCTTCAATCTGTTGTCTTCTCAATTCCATACTAATTCATTATAGACTCGGTAATTACACAAATTCTAACTTTTTAATTATTTTAATATTGACATGTGTCTAATGCAATTATATTATTATATCAGCTGGTTCTGATAAAGTTATTGTTGTTACTGTTTTTGTTGACAAGCTGTTTTAGAATAAAGCATTATGGAAGTATAATAATTTGTGCAGTACTTAATAATTTGGCTCGTCGCCAACTAATAAATACTGCACAAATTAAATTATACTTCCATAATGCTTTATTCCAAAACAACTTGTAAACAAAAACAGTAACAACAATAACTTTATCAGAACCAGCAATATGAAATACAACACGTTTACATTTCATATTGACTGATGCCATTTTGTAAAAAAAAATGCACAAATGATAATTAAATCACAGTCATTAATAATGATAAAACATAGTAGCCCAATATAAATGAACTCGCCAGTTAAATTGGATGTATCTCTGCGATACTTGTAGATTGAAGATACGTGATTGACCTAAGAATAAGGGTTGAGTGCGAAATGTAAAATTTGTGGGTAGGCATCCCAGTCTGTTATTCCCACTATAATACTTTTTACCATTGATAAGCTCTGCTGCTGCACGCATTTAGACCAATCAGAACATTTGCCGATTGTATGAATGTATCAGCTTGACAAAAATTACATGCGCATGCATATAAGAGCCGCAGTAGTTTACTTGTGTCTTGCATCTCATACTGAACACATCGATTATAGAGCGCGTTAACATGCAATAATTTAAAATATAATCAGCTGATTCATAGGTTATAATTGTTATTGAAAGACCAAAAAAATGGCTGATTGAATATATAACAATATACGAGAGCAAGTATTGGCAGTGTGCTGGCAAGTGATTGGCTAGCTATAAAATGGGTACGGGGGCAATGCGTACGTTCAGAGCTCATCAACGCTGAAAAATAATATACAGGGTGATTCATGAAGTTCTCCCCCCACTTCTACAGCACATTGTACTAGTAAAAATAATGAAAAAATGTTATATAAACATAGGTCCGAAAACGCTTCGTTAGCGAGTTACAGCTAGCGAAAGTTTCGCCTGGATTTCAGTTCACCAGGTGAAATGAGGTCTTCCTGGAATTGTGGTAAGGTAGATTAAGGGGCAAATTCAATCATTTCTTATGGTTTTTGATCTGATAAATTGAATAAAACAGGTCCCAGATCTGTAAGTTAAATAGTTTTTAAGAAAACCAGTGTCAAATGCAAAAAATGGAGTGAAAAACTTATTTTTTCATCTTTGGGCAAGGATAACTGTGTTATTTCACCAAGAAACAGTTAAAATTTTTCAATAAAACATGTAGAAAATTTTATTCTGAACAAACCGGTGTAAATTAAGTACACAGAAAGCGAATAGATGTTTGATTAAATGAGTTTTTATTCATAAGAGTACAAAGTAAAATTAACCGGAAAAACTAAAATGAAAAAATGTGTTTTTTTCACTCCATTTTTTTGCATTTGACACTGGTTTTCTCAAAAACGATTCGCTTTCTGTGTACTTTATTTACACCGGTTTGTTCAGAATAAAATTTTCTACATTTTTTATTGAAAAATTTTAACTGTTTCTTGGTGAAATAACAAAGTTATTCTTGCCCAAAGATGAAAAAATGTGATTTTCACTCCATTTTTTGCATTTGACACTGGTTTTCTCAAAAACTATTTAACTTACAGTTCTGGGACCTGTTTTATTCAATTTATCAGATCAAAAACCATAAGAAATGATTGAATTTGCCCCTTAATCTACCTTACCACAATTCCAGGAAGACCTCATTTCACCTGGTGAACTGAAATCCAGGCGAAACTTTCGCTAGCTGTAACTCGCTAACGAAGCGTTTTCGGACCTATGTTTATATAACATTTTTTCATTATTTTTACTAGTACAATGTGCTGTAGAAGTGGGGGGAGAACTTCATGAATCACCCTGTATAACAATATACGAGAGCAAGTATTGGCAGTGTGCTGGCAAGTGATTGGCTAGCTATAAAGTGGGTACGGGGGCAATGCGTACGTTCAGAGCTCATCAACGCTGAAAAATAATATAGAGTTGTACCATTGTGGTTGCGCATTGTTTAACTTTCTAAAACCATCCAGAAACATACAGTTTGCAAGGTGTGAGTAACCACTACATTTTCTAGACCAGCAGTTCCCAACCCGGGGTATGCCGAAAATAAAGGGCAATGGCAAACGTTGTTTTTCCAAGTAACTTGGTGGGGTTATTGTACTGATAAGCTTAATGCAAGCCCAGATCTAAGGCTTTATTTTTCTACATTTGAACCTGATTTCAAACAATTAAGTGCAAAAAAACAGCCTCAAGAGTCACACTACAAAAAAGTTCTGAAGACGTTTCCTGAACTAATAATTTAGTTTCAATACATCACAATTTTCATGTTAGATTTTGTATTTACAAATTTTAAAAGCATTTTGTATTCAATGCGAGTTTTTCAAAGTTTAAAATTAATCTGTCTTGTCTTAGATTAGAAATACTATAATTATTATAACTCTGTCATTAGTATTTTGATGTAAAATTAAGACCATACAAGAAATGTTCAGTTTTCAATAAAATATATATTTTAAATGCTTGTGTTAACTTTCATTTTCCTTGGTTTAAATTTATATCGTAATTTGAACACAAAAGTGTAAGTTATATTTTGCAGTATTTAAAAACTAACCGACGTATACTCACAGAAAAGTACCATTATGATTATAAAAAAATAAATTTACATATGCAAAATATTTGGAAATAAATAAAAAACATATGAAAATATGTAAATTGATTAGAGATTAGCTAGTGATTAAATAGCCCCTACTTAGTGAAATATTGTAGTTACAGTGATGTTACATTTTTGGGTGTACAATTTTAGTTAAAGATTCACCAAGGGGTAGAGGAGAAAAAAAATCTGGTGTGAAACACTCACACAACTTTCTCTTGCCAATGCAAATAATTAATAATAAACCTAACATTATTAATAAAATATTAGAAATAAACAAAAACTAACCTCAAAAACATAACCTAATTTTAATCATGAGTGAAAGACGCAAAATGAAAATCAACCTCAGTTTGGCTTAGAAATACGGAAAATCACTCTTTCTCTCTAAACTAGGCTCTGTAGAGAAAAATGCTCTAAATAAAAGCTGTAGATCTTTTAATTTTCTATAAATTTAATTATATACACTTTTGTCGTAAAATGCATTCTAAGGCCAAAATCTTAAAAAAATCGATTTTTCACACGTTTTCGTGAGAAAAAAACAGAAAATCGCAAATTACCGCTAAACTAAGCGTTATACAAAAAAATGTTTGAAACAGAAGTTGTAGGTTTTTAAATTCTCTACAACTTTTATTATATAAGTTTTTGCGCTAAAATGCATATTAAAGCCGTAATCTTAAAAAAACAACGTTTTTACGTAAAAACAGCCTCACCGAGAATTTCAGCAAACATGGCGCCTACCCTATCTTGTAGAGAATAAAAAATTGAGTAAAATAGGCGATTTTAAAAAAAATCGTAGGACCAGTTTTTGAGAAAATCGCAAAAAACTGAAAAATTATACGAATAAACTACTACTTCCGGTTGACCGATTTTGATGAAAATGTTCGTGTCGCGTCCGGTAGTGGTATGTAACTTAAGTTTCAAGTTTCAAGTTCGTACGACGTTCCGTTCTTGAGATATTCTGTTCACACACAGACACACACACACACACACACAGACCAATCGCTAAAAACATGTTTTTTGGGTTCAGGGGGTCTGAAAACGTATAGATCCGGTGAAAACTCGATTTCGAAAAATCGACATGAAAACAATACTTTCTCTTGCCTATATATTCATATAGGCAAGAGAAAGTAAAAAGGTTGGGAACCGCTGTTCTAGACTATCGTGTATTATTTAATTTTCAAAAAACATTCAAGTGTATTATTATATCAAAACAATCATTTCGTATCAAGGTAGCCTTCCTACTTCAAACGATTTGTGCCTTTTATTACAAATGTTTAGGTTATTTTTAAATCTGGTCGGATAATCCGAGAGTCGATTAAGTGAGTAACGGAAAACCGAGGGTTTACTGTATTTTTACTTTCTCTTGCCTATATGAATATATAGGAAGGAAAGTATTGTTTTCATGTCGATTTTTCGAAATCGAGTTTTCACCGGATATATACGTTTTCAGACCCCCTGAACCCAAAAAACATGTTTTTAGCGATTGGTCTGTGTGTGTGTGTCTGTGTGTGAACAGAATATCTCAAGAACGGAACATCGTACGAACTTGAAACTTGAAACTTAAGTTACATACCACTACCGGACGCGACATGAACATTTTCATCAAAATCGGTCAACCGGAAGTAGTAGTTTATTCGTATAATTTTTCAGTTTTTTACGATTTTCTCAAAAACTGGTCCTACGATTTTTTTAAAAATCGCCTATTTTACTCAATTTTTTTATTCTCTACAAGATAGGGTAGGCGCCATGTTTGCTGAAATTCTCGGTGAGGCTCTTTTCACGTAAAAACGTTGTTTTTTTAAGATTACGGCTTTAATATAAATTTTAGCGCAAAAAAGTATATAATAAAAGTTGTAGAGAATTTAAAAACCTACAACTTCTGTTTCAAACATTTTTTTGTATAACGCTTAGTTTAGCGGTAATTTGCGATTTTCTGTTTTTTTCTCACGAAAACGTGAGAAAAATCGATTTTTTTAACATTTCGGTCTTAGTATGCATTTTACGACAAAAGTGTATATAATAAAAGTTATAGAAAATTAAAAGATCTACAACTTTTGTTTAGAGCATTTTTCTCTACAGAGCCTAGTTTAGCGTGAAAGCGTGATTTTCCGTATTTTTAAGCCAAACTGAGTTCGATTGTCATTTTGCGTCATTCACTCATGATTAAAATAAGGTTATGTTTTTGAGGTTAGTTTTTGTTTATTTCTAATATTTTATTAATAATGTTAGGTTTATTATTAATCATTTGCATTGGCAAGAGAAAGTTGTGTGAGTGTTTCACACCAGATTTTTTTTTAAATTATTCTCATTTTCTTTACTTTTTATTGGGGTATTTTTTACAAATTAAAATTAAATTACAAACACTGGTGATAGTAAAATAAAAATGAAAGGTATAATTTTAATTTAATCAGGGGTCCCGGAACAATTTTATTCATTTACTGGGGCTTCCAGGATTGACTAAACTGTGAGAACCACTGTTTTATGTTATTCAATACTTGAGTCGTTCAATTCACTGATCCAGAAAAGTAACAGAACTATTTCTCTTAGCCCTGAATTTAACTGGTCAAATACAATTTTAATTTCACCTGCCTATGATGAAAATATTAGAACACCGATAATTTTTTAGTACTATCACGTCGATTTTGTTCTCTTGCGATAGATTGTTCAGATGCTTGTAATTTATTTAATTCGTTTTCAGCTTGATTGACTTTGGTAGTGATATGTTTATGTACTGCTGAACCGGTTTGATGACGTTTAAGCGATTCTTTTAACTTTATTAAATTCTTTTCTGCTTTTCTGATGTCTTCACTTATACGAAACCTTTCGACGTTTAATCCTTTTCTACTTGAACTAGCTAACGTTTTCGATTTACTCACATCATCTGTTGCTTCTTTCGAACCACTACTATTACCTGTAACAAATTATAGACATACAAATAAATTATTTATTTTTATTAACCTTCATTTAACCTTTTTTAACCCACCGGGTTGGTCTAGATGTAAAGTCGTCGCCAAAATCAGCTGTTTAACAGCTGATTTTTGGAGATGAAGGTTCCTGGTTCAAATCCTAGTAAAGGTAAGTACTTTTATACGGATTTGAATACTAGACAGTGGTTACCAGTGTACTTTGATGGTTGGAGTTTAATTAACCATACTCTCTCAGGAATGGTCGGCCTGGGTCTGTACATTGGCGAAGTTGGTAACGTGCTCGCCTCTCATCATGCGGTCTTGGGTTCGAATCCCATTCAGGCACGGCATTTTTTCATACGTTACAAAAAATCATTTCATCATTCACCGTCTGCATTAGCAGTATGTAATTGCAGAACAGTCGGACGTTAAACCAAAAAAAAAAAAAAAAAAAAAAAATGTACAAGACTACACCTCATCCTGATTGGGTCATGGGGTTGCTTATTGTTCTAAATGGAACAGATTGCAACGTACACAAATTAGGAATAAAAAAAAAACCTTTATAGGATTTTACACAAAGAGTAATTTCAATCTTTTTGGAATTGTTAACAGAATCTAACTGTTATTCGTTCTTCCAGGTCCATCAAAATATTTTTTTTTTGTAATCCCTAATATGTGTTCGTTGCAATCTGTTCAAATCAGAACAATAAGCAACCCCATGACCCAATGAGATGAGGATGATGTGTATGACGTGTAAATGAGGTGTAGTCTTGTACAGGGCGACCATTACTGAGAAAGTATGGTTACATCAGTGTTTCCCAACCGGTGGTCCGTGAGAGCCTTTGGGGTGGTCCGTGAGAGTCCGGTGACTACTTATAAAAAAGTAATATTTTCCCGTGATTAAATCAAAGTTACAATTTTCATTGAACAAGATTAAGTAAATACATTCAAGATTCAGATTAAGTAAATTTAGAAGAGTTGTGGTGTAAGAAAGCCCTGGACTTGCTTCCCCAAGATTCGGCAAGTAGCTTTGCGGTATCTTACAATTTTTTTCAACCACTTATTTGTGTGAGCAGGGGTTCTCTAGTTTATTGTTAATTAAAAACAAACAACGAAATCGGCAAAGTGTAAGCAGTGATTTGAGAGTAGTTCGTAGCAAGAGCCTAAAACCTAGAATTCCTCAGCTAGTCAAAAAGATTCGTGCACAAAAGTCGCATTGAAATTTTCATTTCATTTTTAATTCATTTTTTAATTTTCATTGTTATTTTCGACTAAGTAAATTCTGTATTCCTTATTGTATTAAGAGACAATTTATAATTAAAGTATTTTTACTTTTTGTGATGTACAATGTACCCTACTTTCTGAAAATAACAATTATATGTTTGTAATAATAGTTTCTTAATTAATAATAATAGTTTGTTTCTGAAAATTTGTTTTACTTAATCACCTTTTAATTTGGTTACAACTGATAAGATCTATGCAATAATGTAATGGGTGGTCCGTGGTAGTTTACTTTCAGGCTGAATGGTCCGCAGACCACTGCGGGTTGGGAACCACTGGGTTAAATAAACCCCAACCATCAAAGTACACTGGTAACCACTGTCTAGTATTCAAATCCATATAAAATTAACTACCTTTACTAGGATTTGAACCAGGGACTTTCATCTCCAAAAATCGGCTGTTAAACAGCTGACTCGTGGCGACGACTTTACCTCTAGACCAACCAGGTGGGTCTATCAAAATATAACTAAAATATTTCACTCTCTATGCACCAGATGTTTGTGATCTCATCACGTGTTCACCATCTTTATCATGTTTATATTTGTTTGGTTATTGATGTGTTTTATTTTAATATAAACATAAATTTTTTATTTTTATTCCTAATTTGTGTATGTTGCAATCTGTTCAATTTAGAACAATAAGCAACCCCATGACCCAATGAGATGAGGATGATGTGTATGACGTGTAAATGAGGTGTAGTCTTGTACAGACCCAGGCTGACCATTCCTGAGAGAGTATGGTTAATTAAACCCCAACCATCAAAATACACCAGTAACCACTGTCTAGTATTCAAATCCGTATAAAAGTAACTACCTTTACTAGGATTTGAACCAGGACCTAGGAACCTTCGTCTCCGAAAATCAGCTGATTTTGGCGATTTGTTTATTTTTAATATTTAATTAATAATGTTAGGTTTATTATTAATTATTTGCATTGGCAAGAGAAAGTTGTGTGAGTGTTTCACACCAGATTTTTTTGTTAGTTAATCTACTTTTGTACAAAATTTCTACTACTGCAGAACAATATTTGAAATGAAACTGGTAGAAATTACAGAAATTTGTGGAAAAAAATCAAAACCAACTATACCAAAAAGTGTTGAAAAATAAATTTTTAATGAATAAATTGGTAACACTATGTAAAATAATCACTTTTGCAGTAGCACTTTAAGCATGGAAAAATTGATCCACATAGCAGCACTAAAAGTGTTAATTTAGAGCAGGCACATAGCTAAAGAGGCCCAACCCGAATAGAAAATGCAAATTTTATTCAAATAAAATTACAGTAAGTTATAATAATCATGATAAATTTAGGCAGGTGGGAGTTTGGTGTGTACTTCGCCACTCCCTACAGTCGAGCAATTTCTCCTCTCTTACTGCTCCTGCTGACTTGAAACTTATACCTTATTTTAACCCTGTTCACACTGGTAATCTAATTTTAGATGACGCCGAATGGATTGTGGTTGGGGCGATAAAACATGCTTCTGCAAGGTCAGTAAAAATCAAAGACCGGTAAATATTGTACTTTTCTTGTAGGGAATTCTTAAACGCATCTGATAGTGTTTTCAGAAATAGAATATCATAACGGGGAAAAGTTTTGTTTCCTCTATAGTGTGTAGGTAGCATTGATGGTTTGGGAATTGTTTGTTTTGAATGGAAATCCGTGTAGCTCGTGTGTAAGTCAACGAACATGCATGTTCTTTAGTTTCTGTTGAAGCTATGACGATTCTGTTACAACGTTTGCCCTTGAAAAGGAAAGACGAGTCCATTTTACTTTTCAGGAGCATCATCAGCTGATAAATGATCAACTATTACTCCCAACCTAAATACTAAATATTAGTCAATATTTTATGCAGTTAAGAATGTGCGCTTTATGTGCGTCTGTTTTGATTTTAAATAAAGCGAAATTTCACTATCTATTATTCATTTTTTTCCTGAGTAATTCACATGAACCTTTTCAGAATTAAATTTTCTACAAATTTATTTCAGAAAAAATACACCTTAATTTACCATTTATGGAAGTAATCTTGCGTTAAACACAAAAATGTGTTATTTCTCTGCACCGATTCTTGTGTTTTACGTAAGATATCTCTGATTTACAGCTCTGGAACCAATTTTATTCAATTTTTCAGATTACAAAACATAAGAAAAAATCGTATTTGTATCCTTGTAATGACCTTTAACATTTTTAAACGGCCTTACTTCACCGAGGGTACAGAGTTATAGGTGAAATTTTTCGCTAGCCGTAACTCGCTAACTAAGCGTTTTCAGGCATATGTTTATATGAACTTTTTTTCTTATTTTTAGCTATAGAATGAGATCCCAAGAGATTGCCATATAGTTTTGAATCACCCTATATATAATAGTGGCTCTGTGACATCACCGTAAAGAATGTAAAATACCATTCCTTCTTCATACTTCCCTATGATGTGAAAATGGACTCAAGTTGAACATTTTGTAACTTCGTCAAATATTTACGGAAATTTAAATAAAAAATAACATTTATTCCAGTAAACTCTTGTCTACAAAACATGTTTTATAAATTTTTTTTGTTAAACTGAAATTTAAGCCAGTAAAATATAAAGTAAACACAAAAATTTTTGCGGTTGAAAATTTCGCTTGCCTAAATGCAAAGAATTATCAAGCGATTTTGTTGTAATAATATTCAAAAGACGCGTACGTATTATATGAATCAACTGTAATACTCCCACCAATGTAACAGTTTTTTTTTTTACTGCATCCTGGAAACTCCAAAAGGAGATAAGACATATCAAGAAAAAACTGATAAGCCTAACTAAATTTTAACAATATGTTAAATTCATTACAAACCAAAAATTTATAACTAAAATACTAACTTGCTTATTTCAAAAAGCGTGTAAATCTACAGTAATACAGAATTTGCCTTAACATTTTTTTCTTAACTTTTATGGCTAAGCATGGGACCTCTTTAGTCAATGATAAGAAGGGTGTTTCAGCCTCCTGTTTTCCCAATATTTCTTCATCCTTTCAGATCTTGTGTGTCTTTCTCTCTCTCTGAAATCAGCCTTCCTACTTGTTGTCTATTTATTCTCGGTTATAACAAAGTTTGTTTCTTTTTCAATTCCTTTATTTTGTCTGTTTTTTCTTGTAGATCTTTTATTGATATTCCAAGTTCTTTCAAATCCTCCTTAATTTCTGTGATCCACTTAATGCTACTTTTACTCTCCCAGAGTTTTTCTATAATTTGTCTTGACAATCTATTTCGAGGTGTTCTATTAATTGTCCAAAGAAGGAAATTTGTTTTTTCCTGATTGTGCTGGTTACAAGTTCTATCTCTTTCTATCTCGGGGAGAATTCTCCAGTGTCCATCTTTCTGATATTTTTTATTAATGCAAGTTCTTACTATCCTTTTCTCGATTTTCAAGAGTTAGTCTATGGTCTTGGAGTTAGTTGTTTTAAACAGAGTTTCACTTCCATATGTTATCTCTGGTTGGATCACAGCCTTAAAATTTAATTAAAAGTTTATATATTTTACAATCAAAACTATTTAGAAAGGAATTCGTGTACACTGTAAAATGTCTCATCAATCAAGTATTTTTCATTAGTTTTGTAAACAAACTGAAATTATTCACAACTTTTTAAAGCTTGTGAAAATTCATTGATGTATTTTCTACTTGCAAAAGAAGGTTGTTTGTTCAAACAATTTAGTGTTGTGATTAGTAACATAGTAATCAATTCATTTTCTTGTGTAGTGGTTGACAACATTTAAATTCTGTAAAAAGCTATTTTGCTTTACGTACTTTATCATTTTAACAATGTAAAAAGAAGGAACTGTAAGTAATTGAAGCTCCTTAAATAATAGTTAACTTCCACCATAAACCTAATAGCTTTTTCCTGAATTTTAAAAACTCTTTCCATGTTACTTTGTGATGAATTACCCAAACTACACATACCAGATATGAGATAAAATTAAATCATGGTATAGTGCTATTAACAATTATTTTTTTAACATTAAATCTAGCAATTTGTTTTAATGTAAATACCCAAGATGATATTTTACCACAGATTTGATGTGCAAATACTAGCTCGAAAAGTAGAAGCAGGGAGAGTAAGTAATAAAGCCTACATATGCCAATAAATCAGCTCAAAATTTTAGTTTAGATATCAATACAAAAATGTTTAGTAAACGTATTAAAAAGATTGCTATACTATTTACAACAAAATAGTGAGCTTCCTAGAAAACTAAGCAGTCGTCTATCTCCCCCCACCCTGCCTTACAGTGTCGCCAACCCACCCGCCCTGCCCGTGGCATTGGAACTGCTTCACTCTGTCAGTTCAATGCAAGCGTGACATACACAACATTTCGTAACGTTTGTGGACTTTTTTTAAAAGTCATCTTCTTTTTAAAAATTTGTTTATTTTATAGGCCTATCGTTTAATTGTTTAAAACGATCTTTCATTAAAAAATTCTATTTTTTATTTTTCAGTGTATTAAATGTATTTTTAGTTGTGAATATGAATGAATTCAGTGATTTTGACGAACAACCCGGTAAATTGACTCTGAACAGCGACCATCATTATCGAAAGAAAGCCCTTAGAAAACAACGTTCAGAAATAATCAGTAAAGTTTAAAAATTTTTCAAAATTTGGCTAACAATCCTGAAGCAAGAACAAAATTAAATTTCTAATTTGTATAATAATAAGATAATAATAGAAGATGAAAAGTGATACTGTTTTTACTTGTACGCCGGTCCGTAGTTCATATTTTGCCCACTGTGGCGCTGTGATGGGGTTGCTGCTGCCGATAGAATGCGCCAGCGGTCATACCTCTCACAGCGCATGTACCAAGTGGCAACATATAGTGTCTACGTACTGGCGATGCAAAAATCGAGAAGGAGAAGGTGACAGTATCGATATTCTCTGTGTGCAAGAATCGATACGGGGAAGTTGACATCTCAACATTGAGTTTTCATTCCGTCATCTGTACCTCCATCCCCTACCTTCGCTTCACCGGCGACTGCTCCCCTTCGGGGGCAGCGGTAAAAGGTGCACGCTGTGTCGGCGACGCGCTCCTATTAGATTAGGCAGCGGTACAGACGACCCCGATTCACTTCACCGGTGACTGCTCCTCTTCGGAGGCAGCGGTGAAAGGTGGTGGCTGCGTCGGCGGCTGCTCCTAATCTTTTAGGCAGCGGCGAAGACGACTTCCCGTCCTCCCCCTTCAATGTTTTCATTATTTTGAACTATGCCGCCGGAGGCCCGGCCGGTCCTATGTGCTCAAACGACTGCGCTACTGAAAGCCGGTAGCGACAAAAGTTCACTCCCAGTCAACCAAATACGGCAACACTGCATTACTGTCTAACTAGATCCAGACTCGCAATTTCATGGTTACTAGTATAATACCCTAAATGTACAAAAGAATAAATGTAAGACCAACCATCTGTAGGATTGAGAAATCCATCAAGCTCAGCTTAAAGTTCAAGGAACATTTTTTTATGTTGTTGTTTTCATTTGAATTGGTATTTACCAGTTTATTTATTTATCAGTAATATTCTATTTTTTTTTATTTGAACTCTGTATATGTTACTATCTCTTGTTTAACCACGAAATGGCGTTATCAAGCGTCATCGCGGTAATGATAGGCGCTCATATAAATTGGCCGCCGGAAGGGCGTTTCGTTCTGTTCGCTGTCTACACTTAGAATCATCACACGCTTGTGAGCCAGAGTTTGGGAGACGGACACCACCATGTTGCTATTAATAAGGGGTGAGTGTTGTAATACACAACCTTAATCTAGTATGAGTTAATACTCTCTTTTGGGGTAGTATCTAGTTAAGATTTGTTAGAATATTAAGAATGCTTAAGTAACAAATTCAATTTACAATTAGTTAAGTCATAAGACTAATAGTAATGAAACCATAGTAAACGTAACTTATATATATATATATAGTAAGAATAATGATAAAAGAAATAGTAATCGTAGTAATGATAGTCGTAGCAATAATGACTATTGGCTTTGAGCTTTATAGGATGAAATAATTAGAAAACAAACCTTTTTGCACGGGTCCCGTAGAATCTAAATTACGTGACGTAAGTCATATACAGAGTAATGAGTAAAGCTTGCCTAATTATATTTATTTGTTGAATAAACTACTTGAGTTAATTTACCTTAAAGACTGTGTTAATCATTGTGCCTAATAACCCGCTCGACTACCGCACCACACATCAATCACTACACTTCCATTTTAATAACTTTTATTCCAAGAGCAATCAGTAAATGAGAGTAGATAAGAGATCAGTAAATTGTAAACATCGTAAAAAAACTTACCAGAAAGTTGAACGTTGATAAAGGAGAAAAGATCAACTTTTTGTTTTTCCCGTTCATATTCCTTTTCACGTCTTTTATCATCTTTCACTTGCATTTTCAATCGTCTTTTCTCAGCCTTGAACATGTCTGGATCACCACCAGATGATTCTCGAAGATTCATGCAGTGATCTGTACAAAAAAAATCCGGTGTGAAACACTCACACAACTTTCTCTTGCCAAAGCAAAAAATGAACAATATAACCTAACATTAGACTTTAAATTTTAACATTACTTTAAATTTTGACTTGCTCTTTCAAGCTTTTTTGGCTCTCGGTGGAGTTTGGCTCTTCCAGTGCATGGACTGGCGTTTTGTTTCCGAATCATAAGAAAAAAAACCACATTTCATCACATGTTATTATCTTATGCCTGTTCCCTAAGGTGAAATCTGCATTAAAAGGGACAAGATTTGAGTCTATGGAAGCTGTAAAAAAATAAGCGGCACGTATCCTGAAGGAGCTGACAGAAGATTACTTCCAGCACTGTTTCAAACAATGGAAAATTCACATGGAGCGTTGTAGGAATAGAGAAGGAGTGTAAATTGAAGGTGACAATAAGTGATTATGTATAAAATTAAAATTAAATTTTTTACAATGTCAGTCTCGTTATTTAATAGCCACACCTCATATTAGCTACACATATGGGTATTATGATCTCCATAAAAAGCAAAAGTAAATTCTATAATTTATAAACAGAGATTCTCACTGTACCTTGCTTATTTATTATGGAATCTGTACTGTGAGGAAAGTCACTAAAACATGATGGTTTGTTAATAAAGCTCATGTCTACCACACAAGGAACAACTGTTCTGATTTTGTCAAGTTTCATAAGTTGTCTCTCTATGAAAAAAAAACCATCATATACTAGATAAAAACTGATGTCAAATCTACCACAAAGTTTGTTTGTGACTGAATGGAAGAAAAGATTTAAGAAAGAATTAAAGTCTTACCTGATTGATAAGTTGCATTACACAACCCAGGAATTTTTAAACAATGGAATCTAAATTTGAGTTTTATGCGACTGATATTTACAATTTGTTTTACGAGGGTCATTCGTAAAATAACGTTCCCTAAGCTGCCGAGACAGAATGCGATGTCCTGGGAGAAATCTGGCAACACTGTCTTACTCATCAGCTCTCCCTCTCTTTTTCCGCACCACTCCCGCCTCGCTACGTCGATTAGTGCTGGCCTAGCAACCTTCGAAGTTGGAGCTCCCTATCGCTGTTACTGCCAGATGCAAAATTCGTGCTGTGATACGTTTTTTAAACGCATAACGGATTTCACCTATTGACATTCATCATGGAACAACAGTAAACTCTGACAGGTATTACGACACATTAAGAAAACTGAGACGTGCGATCCAGAACCGCCAGAGAGGATGATTGTCCAGTGGTGTGAGGCTTCTCCATGACAACGCTCGACCTCATGTCTCACATCAAACTCAAGAATTGCTGACAGATTTTGGCTGGACTGTTGTGCCCCACCCTCCCTACAGCCTGGACCTAGCCCCAAGTGATTATCACTAATTCCCAAAATTAAAGGAACACTTGGGTGGCCTACACTTCAGTACCGATGATGAAATCAAGGAAGAGGTTACTCGATTCCTCAAAGGATTGGCGGCAGAATTCTACAACATGGGGATAGAAAAGTTGGAGCATCGTCTGCAAAAGTGTTCGGACAGAAACGGCGATTATGTAGAAAAATAGCGTAAGTTTTAAGCTTTAAATTGATGTATAACACTAAGATAAAAAATATAGCTGTCTATTTTTAAAAATCATGGGAACCTTATTTTACGAATGACCCTCGTAAGTGATGTTTCGTTTTCATTCTTTTTAAGAGATGAAATGTATTGATACTGACTTATCCTATACTCATGAGTTTTGAATGGATTATAATTTTAAATAAATAAATAAAGATTAATTTACCTAAAGATTTTCCAGGAGGGAAAACAAGTGCTTCAACAGGTTCTAATCTTCCATCACCTCTGGGGCCAAGACCACTCCCAACAATGTAGCCCATGTTTGCCATCATACGAGAACCAATACCCTAAAACAGATTCATACCGTAATACAATCTTAACTAAAAAATCTGGTGTGAAACACTCACACAACTTTCTCTTGCCAATGCAAATAATTAACAATAAACCTAACATTAGTATTAAAACATTAGAAATGAACAAAAACTAACCTCAAAAACATAACCTTATTTTAATCATGAGTGAATGACGCAAAATGACAATCGAACTCAGTTTGGCTTAAAAATACGGAAAATCACGCTTTCACGCTAAACTAGGCTCTGTAGAGAAAAATGCTCTAAACAAAAGTTGTAGATCTTTTAATTTTCTATAAATTTAATTATATACACTTTTGTCGTAAAATGCATACTAAGACCGAAATGTTAAAAAAATCGATTTTTCTCACGTTTTCGTGAGAAAAAAAACCGAAAATCGCAAATTACCGCTAAACTAAGCGTTAAACAAAAAAATGTTTGAAACAGAAGTTGTAGGTTTTTAAATTCTCTACAACTTTTATTATATAAATTTTTGCGCTAAAATTTATATTTAAGCCGTAATCTTAAAAAAACAACGTTTTTACGTGAAAACAGCCTCACTGAGAATTTCAGCAAACATGGCGCCTACCCTATCTTGTAGAGAATAAAAAATTGAGTAAAATAGGCGATTTTAAAAAAAATCGTAGGACCAGTTTTTGAGAAAATCGCAAAAAACTGAAAAATTATACGAATAAACTACTACTTCCGGTTGACCGATTTTGATGAAAATGTTCGTGTCGCGTCCGGTAGTGGTATGTAACTTAAGTTTCAAGTTCGTACGATGTTCCGTTCTTGAGATATTCTGTTCACACACAGACACACACACACACACAGACCAATCGCTAAAAACATGTTTTTTGGGTTCAGGGGGTCTGAAAACGTATAGATCCGGTGAAAACTCGATTTCGAAAAATCGACATGAAAACAATACTTTCCTTCCTATATATTCATATTGGCAAGAGAAAGTAAAAAACTTTTAACACATTCAACGCTGAGCAATTAATTTCCCTTTGGGCTGATTACTCGTGCAGCGTGTTCTCCGCTTGGTTTATCTACCCCCCCCCCCCCACAACTTATGTTACTTACATTTTTATACATTTATTTTATATGCGAACTATACATGGATTTAAATTTATTTACACTCAATCTGTTTGTTGCAGGGCTAAAATAAATAGTTCTGTTTCTTATCACATGGTCAGCCAATTAAATGACTGAATCATTTAAAAATAAATCTTTATAATGCATCCTGCAGTTTGAAATTATATTTCATATAATGAATTAATATAATAATTTCACTAACCTTCTTTTTAAACTGCGTCACCTTTATTTTAGTCCTACTTACACGTGTTTCGGTGGATCCACCGTCATCAGAGTAAATGAAAAATTGAAACTAAAAAATTTTTTCACATTTATTTAAAATTTACAGAAGATGGTACATCTTCAGTCACTTGTATAAAACTTGATAAAAATGTGAAAAAATTTTTTAGTTTCAATTTTTCATTTACTCTGATGATGGTGGATCCACCGAAACACGTGTAAGTAGAAGTTACAATAAAGGTGATGCAGTTTAAAAAGAAGGTTAGTGAAATTATTATATTAATTCATTATATGAAATAGAATCATTTAAGAACAGAAGAGGTAGAGGTGCAAAAGACACTAATCAGAGTTATCTCCTCTGAAAGTAATGAATTTCATTAAACAGCCAGACCCTGTGGTGAATGAAGTGAAGGTGTTATTAGCAGAGTGGAAAATATGTGCTTTTCAGAGGGCCTGGCATGCTGATAAGCGTAATTTTTCACTCAGTGAGGAAGGCAAAGTAAACCACCTCACTCCTCGTTTTACTTAGTAAAACCTCTACAGGTTCAAACCAGCCTTTCGGCTGATGACCTAAACAATAAAATAAAAGTAAACAATTCAATGTTCTTTTAGGTTTATTTTCGCCTGTTATAATAAACATACTTTTTGTTTAAAGTTTTCCATTTACCTTTACGATTTATGCGTAATTCGTTATATAATTTTAAACTGCAAATAATATACTTTTAAAGTATATTACTAAGAGTGTAAGCTATTATGAGTTGATACCTGCAAAGATACTAAATTCATGGCTTCAACTGTACCCTGAAAACTCGTTAAAAATACTGAACTAGTATACTGTACGAGGGTAGAACATCGTATGACAAAAATTCAAAAATGAACTGCACAGTTACAAAGAAAAGCGCTTTCTGAGGGCTATATAATAGCAACACACTGATATCCAGTGTCCCTACGGAATTACTTAAAACGATAACAAAACAGAATCTGCTTGGTGAGACGGTAGACTGGCGATAACACCTACCCATGACCTGCTAGGCGAGTCTCCACCACTCAATCTGTTAAAAGTTAAAGAAAAGAGTTTTAATCTAAATGACTGAATGGAAACCCCGTTCTAAATTTTAACAATATTGCACTGAAGAAGGTGGTACCACCAAAACACACGTTAAGTTTTTTACTTTCTCTTGCCTAATATGAATATATAGGAAGGAAAGTATTGTTTTCATGTCGATTTTTAGAAAACGAGTTTTCACCGGATCTACACGTTTTCAGACCCCCTGAACCCAAAAAAACATGTTTTTAGTGATTGGTCTGAGTGTGTGTGTGTGTGTGTGTGTGTGTGTGTGTGTGTGTGTGTGTGTGTGTGTGTGTGTGTGTGTGTGTGTGTGTGTGTACATGTGTGTGTGTGTGTGTGTATGTGTGTGTGTGTGTGTGTGTGTGTGTGTGTGTGTGTGTGTGTGTTTGTGTGTGTGTGTGCATGTGTATGTGTATGTGAGTGTGTGTGTGTGTGAACGAACTTGAAACTTAAGTTAGGCACCGCTACCGGACCCGACACAAACATTTTCATCAAAATCGGTCAACCGGAACTACTAGTTTATTCGTGTAATTTTTCACTTTTTTGCGATTTTCTCCAACAAGATTTTCTTGTAATATTTTAAATGTATGGTTAAAGAACTATATCATGTCCCTACTCCAGCGTCGTTTCAGTCTTTGTGGTGGATTTTTCGGCAAGTGATCAGAACTTAACTCCCAAATAAGTGGATTAACATTCGAGTCTAATTTATCTCTGAACCGTCGATAAAATTTAAAAAAGTTTTATTAACTTAAGTAACATGGAGGTCGTCGTGCAGAGTTTTGTTCGAAATGTAGCATGGAGTGTCAGTAATTAATCTCGGATATTTAGATTGAAACCTTCGTATTCGTAGTATAACGGAATTCTTTGCCGAGCCATATATCTGACAGCCGTACAACCGAATTGGTTACAGTAATAACTGGCATGTTAGCAATGTAGAGCCTAATGTGTTGTTAACTTAAATCATTTATTTAATCATCTGGGTTTGCAGCCCAAGAACATTGTGCGAATTTATTCGCACGGGTCCACTACAATAGTATGTTGTTAAAATTAAAGATTTTTCATACACATACCCGGGTATGTTTTTCCCAATCTGCAAATAACGACGAGGCTGGAGTTCGTAATAAACTCAACTGTACAATGGCATCTCTGTCGGTATTCCTCGCAGTTTCATCATCCTCATTATCACCATCGTCATCTGAGCTCTCATCACTTGCATTGCTTGGCCTGGAATTGTTTGGACTATCTGAAAAAGAAACCATCAAAATGAATACACATATTAGAATAAAATCTGCAGTGCAACTCCTGAATGAATTAATGTTAAAGCTAATTGAAATCAATATTTATCAATATATATTATCAATTATATTACCAATGTATTTATCAATATTTGTGTTGGGAAAAAATTGCGTTTGGTTTGCCATGGTTGTATTTGGTTCCAGGAAATTGTGTTGTTTGTCTTAACTTTGTGTCCGTGAGAGATTCAGTAAGGTTTGCCACCTTTTGTTTACGACGTGCAACGAGACTGACGTTGTAAAAAATTTTGTTTTTATTTTAAACATAATCACTTATTGTCACATTCAATATACACTCCTTCTCTATTCCTACAACCCTTCATGCAAAGTTTCCATGGTTGGAAACAGTGCTGGAAGTCATCTTCTGTCAGTTCCTTCAGGAAATGTGCCGCTTTCTCTTTTACAGCTTCCACAGAATCAAATTTTCTCCTTTTTAATGCAATTTCACCTTAGGGAACAGGTAGAAGTCATATGGTGCAAGATCAGGTGAATAAGGTGGATGTTCTAACATTGAGATGGTGCACTTGGCTAGGAACCTCTTCGTAGATAACGTGGAATGAGCTGGCGCATTGTCATGGTGGAGAACCCATGATTTGTCCTTCCAAATTTCGGGGCATTTTTTCCTTACTCTTTGACGTAGTTTAGAAAGTACCTCAAGGTAGTAATATTGATTAATTGCTAGACCTTCAGGAACCCCGTGAAGGTACACAATCCCATGGATATAAAAAAAGCAATCATCATTGCTTTAAATTTTGACTTGCTCATTCGAGTTTTTTTGGCTCTCGGTGAAGTTTGGCTCTTCCAGTGCATGGATTGGCGTTTCGTTTCCGGGTAATAAGTTAAAAAACCGTGTTTCATCACATGTTATTATCTTCTGCCTGTTCCCTAAGGTGAAATCTGTATTAAAAGGGACAAGATTTGAGTCTGTGGAAACTGTAAAAGAGAAAGCGACACGTGTCCTGAAGGAGCTGACAGAAGATGACTTCCAGCACTGTTCCCAACAATGGAAAATTCGCATGGAGGGTTGTAGGGATAAAGAAGGAGTGTATATTGAAGGTGACAGTAAGTGATTATGTATAAAATAAAAATCTGGGGTGAAACACTCACACAACTTTCTCTTGCCAATGCAAATGATTAATAATAAACCTAACATTATTAATAAAATATTAGAAATAAACAAAAACTAACCTCAAAAACATAACCTTATTTTAATCACGAGTGAATGACGCAAAATGACAATCGAACTCAGTTTGGCTTAAAAATACGGAAAATCACGCTTTCACGCTAAACTAGGCTCTGTAGAGAAAAATGCTCTAAACAAAAGTTGTAGATCTTTTAATTTTCTATAACTTTTATTATATACACTTTTGTCGTAAAATGCATACTAAGACCGAAATGTTAAAAAAATCGATTTTTCTCACGTTTTCGTGAGAAAAAAAACAGAAAATCGCAAATTACCGCTAAACTAAGCGTTATACAAAAAAATGTTTGAAACAGAAGTTGTAGGTTTTTAAATTCTCTACAACTTTTATTATATAAGTTTTTGCGCTGAAATTTATATTAAAGCCGTAATCTTAAAAAAACAACGTTTTTATGTGAAAACAGCCTCACCGAGAATTTCAGCAAACATGACGCCTACCCTATCTTGTAGAGAATAAAAAATTGAGTAAAATAGGCGATTTTAAAACAAATCGTAGGACCAGTTTTTGAGAAAATCGCAAAAAACTGAAAAATTATACGAATAAACTACTACTTCCGGTTGACCGATTTTGATGAAAATGTTCGTGTCGCGTCCGGTAGTGGTATGTAACTTAAGTTTCAAGTTTCAAGTTCGTACGATGTTCCGTTCTTGAGATATTCTGTTCACACACACACACACACACAGACCAATCGCTAAAAACATGTTTTGTTGGGTTGAGGGGGTCTGAAAACGTATAGATCCGGTGAAAACTCGATTTCTTAAAATCGACATGAAAACAATACTTTCTCTTGCCTATATATTCATATAGGCAAGAGAAAGTAAAAATAAAATTTTTTATGTCAGTCTTATTTAATAGGCACACCTCATATATTTATAACAGTATTATAACATAGTTTAACTTAATAGTGGTGATATTAGACAAAAAGGTTATTGATGCCTTCATTTAGTTTTAACACTCAGGCGAACGTCATTTGTACATCAGCTTATTAAATGGCTTTGAATGATGGTGTTACGTTAGTAAGAGGTAAGAGGGTGTTTTTAGTAACCTGTTATCAGGATAACTGCCTCAATGCAGTAACCATGTTATTCATCCTATTATATCAAATAACACCAATAACGCATTTGTTGGGATTGTATGACCAGGTCTCCCAACTCTTAACCCATTGACCTACGAATTGTTTTATACTCTGGGTGGCCTCACAGTTGGATTTAATTTTGCATAAAATGACATTTTGTTGTAAATAGACAATAACTTTTTTTCTTTTAACCAATTCTCTTAATTTTTTCTTTTTTTTAAGAATTAAGTAACCATTTACACCAAAGAATTACTTTTATTGTCTTTGAAATATTTTTTTTTCTACTGTCACCGCCACCCCTTCTAATTAATCATTTACTGTGTTGCCAACCTTCAATAGTTCTCCCAGCCTTTGTCGGCGCACCGACAAACCTTTCGGCTCCGCACCGACAGAGGCCTTTGTCATCAAGGCCGAGCCAGTAGCCACCCTCTACCACAGCACTCTGGGCGACTATAAAAAAATGCTCCACTGAGCCGAGAGATTCAATTCCAATCCAGACACAGAGGGATTTACTTCCGATCCAGACAGCAGACAAGACGTCCACCACAGCACATGGCTGCCGGACTCCACCGAAGACTAATCGACGACCCCGCAAGAGAGAAGATGATGTTCCGCTCGCAAACCTGTCACCGTAAGCCATCGACCAGACTGTCATCACCCGCTGACGCAAGCGATACCCACACCAGTCCCTCAACCGAGCCTTACACCCACCGTTTCCGACGAAGCAGCCATCAATGCACTACTGCGAGGGAAGAAGATGATATCTGTGCTGGACGACGACACGCCGTGTCGCCCAGCTCCTCGACTGCCACAATGACTACAACCGACGCTGCGCATCAAGACGACCACCGCTTAAACAGCCCTTTTCGGAGCCACCAAAATTAAAAGGTTTGCCACTTAATGTTACAATCCGGTGACACTACAAATTTTTAAACAATTTTTTTCGTGTTTATGAATTTTTTAAGATTTTTCAATTGTAACCAAGAATTTTATAATTTTCTATAAAAACTTATATAAGGGCCATCTAGAAAATTCTTATTTCTGCAAAACTACTTTAAATTTTTAAAAATTGGTTAATATAAAAAAAGTTATGCCCTATTTTCTAATCACCGGTCATTGCCGGTTTCACTTATTTACACATCAATATCCTGTTGGTAATGAAATTAATATTTTAGCATGCAGAGAATTTATTTAATAGTTAAAAACTATTGAATTAATAATATTTAATATTATGACTCGATATAAAACACCAAAATATACGATAAATAACCTAAAAACTCTAAACAAACACGCATTTACAGAATGTAAACAAACCCCATTTTTCAACATATAAGTTATTTTGATTATGAAATTATAACTGAACGCTTGCACGCACTCTATTGGTAAATACATGAAAATAAAGGAAAAATTATGTAGTTTTTGTTAGTGGAGCTACATCAAGAAGTTTTTAAAACTACGTAGACAGGACTAAATAAAGTATGAAGACGTTGAATCGTCATCATTGTATACAACAGCACAAATGTGGTGGATGGCGTTCCGCCATCATTATATGCCAACGGGTTAATGACTTGACCCAACCATACTAGAAGTGCTGGCCCAGTCCTACGGTCAGGAACAAAAATCCTATTTACCGTATTATTCCGAAAACAAGCCGCACCGGAAAAATTACGATCAAAACTAGGAAATAAATTTAAATTACTGTACTTGTATGTTTTTGAAAGTATTTAATTTTTTTAAGAATAAAATACCGTACAAACAAATACACTTACTACTTAATTAGCATTTAGAAGTTTTTGTTTATTTTTTGTTCAATGCCGAACACAAGGATTCATCTACATCATATGTATTTTCTTCCGGCTTCTTTGGTGGATGTCTTTTCCGCGGTTTTACCCAAAAAGTAGCGCAGGACTTGCGATACCAATAATTCGAAATTGGTATCGCAAGTCCTGTGCTACTTTTTGGGTACTTGTATAGACAAAGTACCCTTAACCTATAACATCACTCATGGCGATGTATAAAATACGAGAAACAAATGATCGGATAAAAAATAAAATGAAATATAAAAAAAACGCTACCAAACTTTATACTGTAACACCAAACTGATCAAAATGACTGTACACGCACTACGTAAGGAGTGCGTCTCTCTCTCTCTCTCTCTCTCTCTCTCTCTCTCTCTCTCTCTCTCTCTCTCTCTCTCTCTCTCTCTCTCTCTCTCTCTCTCTCTCTCTCTCTCTCTCTCTCTCTCTCTTATCGTACATATTTATGCTTAATAAGAAACAATTATTATTATTAAAGCGCGAATGCAAGCCGCAGGTCAAATTATGGAACCGATTTTTAGGAAAAAACTGCGGCTTGTATTCGGAACAATACGGTATATTTGATTTACTCTCGTACTCTAACTTAATACTGTAGAAAAATTTTGAGTAAGTAAAAGTGACATTTACCAGAACCAGAAGGATCAGCTGACAGCACCGCATCTGAATTATTCTTATTACTTGTACGTTTACTACTACTATTATCTTCCAACGGCAATACTTCATGTAAATCTATTTCTAACGTCCCACTTGCACTCGTATTGAACTTAACCTTAATTAAATCGTCTGATATAATTTCTAAAACGTTCGCATGATGCCATAAATTATCTTTATGTTTTGCCAAAACTTGAGATCCAACTTTAATCGACGAAAAATCTGGTTCCCTAAAAAAAAAATGAACACAACACAACTTTCAAATCTGATATTTTAATTTTTTTTTAAATTTAGGTTTTTTTTAGAAAAAAAATCAACAAATCTGAATTTTTAATTTATTGAGTCAAGTTATAATTCCATTTAATATGAAGGTCTTGGGTTCGAATCCCATTCAGGCACGGCATATTTTCTTATTTTACAGAAAAATCATTTCATCCTTCATCATCTGCATCAGCAGTAATTGCAGAACAGTCAGATGTTAAACCAAAAAAAAAATTAATATGAAATTTTCCTGGAAAATTTGGTTAATTGAATATTATGACATCGCATTGCTACTATACGAGGGGGTACCCAAAAGTATCCGGAATAGCTCTGCTGTGGGCGGAGCTTGTGCAGTACAAATTCCCCCGCCACTAGGCTGCTTGTAGCGCTACTCATTGCCAGTTCAATGCCATTTTGTTCGTTGATCTAGCTTGTTCTGTTCTCGTGCAGTGATTGTTCTCGCTAGTGCTGTTTTGTGCTCGTGTCGTTTTTCATGATGGCAAGTTTTAATGAACAACGTGCGGCTGTGAAATTTTGCTTCTTGCTCGGTAAAAACGCCGCGGAAACAGTTGTAATGTTGAACACAGCTTACAAAGACGACGCTATTGGAAAAACCCACATGTACGAGTGGTTTTTGCGCTTTAAAAATGGCGACATGTCGATTGAGAACAAACCTCGTTCTGGACGACCGTCGACTTCCCGAACAGACGAAAATGTTGTGAAAGTGAAAGAAATTGTACGAACAGACCGACGACAAACCATTGACCAAATATCACAGGTTAGTGGGTTATCTTGGAGCTCAGTCCAACGCATTTTAACAGAAGACTTGACAATGAAAAGAGTCGCTGCCAAGTTTGTGCCTCGGGTTCTGACAGACACTCAAAAGGAACGTCGAATTGAAACGTGTAGTGATTTGAAACAACAGCTTGAAACTGATCCAGATTTCATGTCAAAGATCATTACGGGTGACGAGTCTTGGTGCTATGGGTACGACCCAGAAACCAAACAACAATCCAGTCAATGGAAGACTTCATTATCACCCCGACCAAAAAAAAGTCGTCAAGTCAGATCGAAAATCAAAACAATGCTGATTTGTTTTTTTGATGTGAGGGGAATTGTCCATTCAGAGTTCGTTCCACCAGGCCAGACGGTAAATCAAGCTTTTTATCTTGAAGTGTTCAGAAGACTACGAAACAGCATTCGTCGTAAAAGACCTAATTTGTGGCAGACAGGGGACTGGTTTTTCCACCACGACAATGCGCCTGCACACACGGCAATCTCAGTTACCCAGTTTTTGGCGAAAAACGGCATAGTTTTGCTACCACACGCACCATACTCACCCGATCTGGCTCCTTGTGATTTTTTCTTGTTCCCACGCATGGAAAGGGGCATGAAAGGTCTCCGATTTAACAACTTTGATGATGTCAAGAAAAAAACGACGGATGAGCTGGCAGCCATCACTGAAGAGGAGTACAAAAAATGTTTTGAACAGTGGAAGCACTGGTGGGACAAATGTATTAGTTGTAATGGAGAGTATTTTGAAGGGGATAAGGTTCTTTTGTAAAAAAATTAAAAATAAATAGTTTTAAAAAATAATTCCGGTTTCTTTTGGGTACCCCCTCGTATACTAATCTACCGGGTTGGTCTAGGGATAAACTATTCGCCACGAGCTGTTTTAACAGAAGACTTGACAATGAAAAGAGTCGCTGCCAAGTTTGTGCCTCGGGTTCTGACAGACACTCAAAAGCTGTTTTTGAACAGCTGATTTTCAGAGACAAAGGTTTTTTACATTGACTGTTTTGCAATTTCTGCTAATGCAGACGATGGAGAATGATGATACATGAAAATGAGCGATGAAAAAAATTCAGAACTGACCGGGAACCGCATTGGCGTAGCCGGGAATCGCATACACCAGCCGCATTGGCATAGTTGGTAACGTGTTCGCCTCTCATCATGCGGTCTTGGGTTCGAATCCCATTCAGGCACGGCATATTTTCTTACGTTACAAAAAATCATTTCATCCTTTATCATCTGCATTAGCAGTAATTGCAGAACAGTCGGACGTTAAACAAAAAAAAAAAAAAATAGACCAGGAATCGAACCTGGGACCCTGGCGTAAAAGCCAGTTGCACTAACTACTATAGCAACGGGCCAGTCTAACCCAAGTTCAAATCCTACGTTGGTTAGGTCAACAGTCGAGAGGCTGGTTTACTAAGTAAACCAAGGTAGAGGTGATTTACAATTGCCTTCCTCACTGAGTTCAAAAGTGGCCTAAGCTTATCAGCATGCCAGGCCCTACTTTGCTGCCATAAATCAAAGCATCTACTCTGCACCCTCCAAATAAAACCTTCACTTCATTCACCACAGGGTCTGGCTAAAGTAATGAATTTCATTACTTTCAGAGGAGATATCTGTGATTAATGTCTTTTACACCTCTACCTCTTTTGTTCTTAAATGCCTCAGTCATATAATTGGCTGACCATATGATAAGAAACTGAACTATTTTTTGCAGGACTGGAACTAACAGATCGAGTGCAAATAATTTAACACTCCATCTGCCTGTTATGGGTGCAAAATCGTATGGGCATAAATCCTAGAGAAGGTTAGTTACATTTATACTGATTTAAATACCAGACAGTTGTTAATGGCGTACTTTGATGGTTGGGGTTCAATTAACCATACTCTCTGAGTCTGTACAAAACTACGCTTCATTTACATGTCATATATATCATCCTTATCTCACTGCGTAATGAGGTTGGTATAGATATTGAATGCCCAAAACGGACAGGTGGAGTGTTATTTTAATTGCACTCTATCTGTTTGGTCCAGGGATAAAAAAAAATAGTTCTGTTTCTTATCACATAGTCAGCCACTTATATGACTGAACTATTTAAGAACAGAAGAGGTAGAGGGGTAAAAGACACTAATCAGAGTTATCTCCTCTGAAAGTAATGGATTTCATTATACAGCCAGACCCTGTGGTGAATGAAGTGAAAGTGTCATTTGCAGAATGGAAAATATATGCTTTTCAGAGGGCCCGGCATGCTGATAAGTGTACTTTTCCACTCAGTGAGGAAGGCAATGGTAAACCACCTCACTCCACTCCTCGATTTACTTAGTAAAACCTCTACAGGTTCAAACCAGCCTTTTGGCTTTTGACCTAAACAACAACATAGATATTGAAGTAACAAGATTGCCTTTTGCGTATGTATGGGCTGTGAGGAAAGGAACTGGAATATTTACAGTGCTGCCAACCTCAATAGTGAGACACTACTCGTACATTTCACTACCATGCAGTTTCTAGATACATTTTGAAAGCTGTGGTTTATTCCGAGAAAATGTTTTCTTCATAAACCTAATAAAGAAATAAATATGACCTGTAATAATCCCTATAGCTTAATTACATGACTAGAAATGTTTGATTTACTGTAATTACGAATGAATCGTCTTCTTTACTATTGCTGTCATTGGCGTTTTCATTATCAGTTTCTCTAATATCTACCTAACCGTTTTGTTTTTTTACCAGGTGTCAACAAAACTGTTAAGCAATAGCTTCTTCAGATCCTTAATTTCCTTCTTTATTTTTCGAAAGGTGAAAAGAGAAACATCACAGTAATTAGCCACTCGCTCACGGCTTTTGTTAAGAGGCACGGATAGGCATTTTCGTTTAGCTTCAACTTCAACTTCATAAAATTTTATTACATTGCATATAAGATTTCGTTCAACACTGTGAATAGTTCGACCACGTTTTCGAGAAACCGACATTTCTATAACAAACAATTAACCTACAAAAGGTTCCGCGATATACTGTATACGCTCTGGGTATAGAAGTTGTTATGTTTGTTGTACTGAAATTAAAGCAGTCGGGGATGCGCACTGATGCTCTCCCCCCTTTACCCCTCGTTGCAAACAAGGGCAAACTCGTGACTCAAGTGACTTTTAATTGTTCTTACATTGAACAGATTGCAAAGGACACAAGGTAGGATTTAAAAACAGTAGAATTTTACCTGTACTCTTTGAGTGTTGCAAATGGAATACATTCACCATGTGAATAATGACATTTATCATCTGGAAATTTACAATCGCCTTCTAAATAGTATGGACAAGGAACCATTTTCTTATGTACAGGATTCACAAACATTACTCTCACCTGAAACAGAAATACAATTCTATAATCGATCGTGTAGTTAAACTACAGCAATATTTTTTACTTTCTCTTTCCTATATGAATACATAGGAAGGAAAGTATTGTTTTTATGTCGATTTTTCAAAATCGAGTTTTCACCGGATCTACACGTTTTCAGACCTCCTAAACCCAAAAAACATGTTTTTAGCGATTGGTCTGTGTGTGCATGTGAACAGAATATCTCTAGAACGGAACATTGTACGAACTTGAAACTTAAGTTACATACCACTACCGAACCTGACACAAACATTTTCATCAAAATCGGTCAACCGGACGTAGTAGTTTATTTGTGTCATTTTTCACTTTTTTGCGATTTTCTCAAAAACTGGTCCTACGATTTTTTTTAAAAACGCCTGATTTACTCATTTTTTTACGCTCTACAAGATAGGGTAGGCGCCATGTTTGCTGAAATTCTCAATCTATTTATTATGTAATAGTAATAATAAGCTGTCAAGTTCACCGACTCATTTTTGACTCGATTGGATCAAGTTAACCATGAACCATTACTGGGGAAATATTTTTTCAACTCATTTCAAACAGCTCAGTATATGACTCAATCCAAATGAGCATCCAATCCGTCTCACGATTCTATTAAAAAACACTATTACATGAGAGACGGATGAGTCTCTCAAAAGTACATTTTACAGATCTGGTGAGAGACGTATAAGTGTCTCATGGGAGTCAACCTGTTAAATGAAAATAATATAATTATGAAATTTTGGTTACCATTATATCTTGTATGTCGCTGGTAGATGCATCAATTGCTTCGACAGACATGACTAATGCATTGTGATAACTGATTTTTTCCTCATTATCCCATTTCATACTGACATAAGGTGCTTGACATTTTGTGCCCTGCAATGCCGCTAATTCATTCTGAAAACAAACAAACTTCCTTTTAAATTATTAAACAGATAATGCATTATAAAGATTTAGTTTTTTTTATATTTTGTAGTGTGAGTTGCTTTCAGTTTGATCGCAGCTGTAAACTTGTCCAGTGAACATTAACTCTCTTCTGAGAAACTTTGGTATATGTCAAGTTTTTGCCCATAACAGACAGGTAGAGTGTAAAATTGTTTACACTCAATCTGTTCGCTGCAGGGCTAAAATAAATAGTTCTGTTTCTTATCACATGGTCAGTTAATTAAATGACTGAATCATTTAAGAACAGAAGCAGTAGAGGTGTAAAAGACACTAATCAGAGTTATCTCCTCTGAAAGTAATAAATAATGAATTTCATTATACAGCCACACCCTGTGGTGAATGAAGTGAAGGTGTCTTTTACAGAGTGGAAAATATGTGCTTTTCAATGGGCCCAGCATGCTGATAAGCGTACTTTTCCATTCAGTGAGGAAAGCAATAGTAAACCACCTCACTCCTCGTTTTACTAAGTAAAACCTCGACAGGTTCAAACCAGCCTTTCAGCTCATGACCTAAACAACAACAACCAGATAATATATTAACATTTTTTTTTTTTTTTTGTTTAACGTTAGACTGTTCTGCAATTACTGCTAATGCAGACTGTGAAGGATGTAATGATTTTTTTATAACATATGAAAATATGCCGTGCCTGAAAGGGATTTGAACCCAAGACCGCATGATGAGAGGCGAGCACGTTACCAACTACGCCAATACAGCCGACATAAATTACAATATTTTTTGGTTCTTTTCCTAACGACTGGAGTAATAAAAGTAAAGAGTTGTTGTTGTTTAGGTGATCAGCCGAAAGGCTGGTTTGAACCTGTAGAGGTTTTACTAAGTAAAACGAGGAGTGAGGTGGTTTACCATTGCCAACACTCACTGAGTGGGAAAGTACGCTTATCAGCATGCCGGGCCCTCTGAAAAGCACATATTTTCCACTCTGTAAATGACACCTTCACTTCATTCACCACAGGGTCTGGGTGTATAGTGAAATTCATTACTCTCAGAGGAGACAATTCTGATTAGTGTCTTTTACACCTCTACCTCTTCTGTTCTTAAATGATTCAGTCATTTAATTGGCTGACCGTGTGATAACAAACAGAACTATTTATTTTAGCCCTGCAACAA
Source organism: Catonia carolina (assembly GCA_035578175.1). Taxonomy (NCBI): domain Eukaryota; kingdom Metazoa; phylum Arthropoda; class Insecta; order Hemiptera; family Achilidae; genus Catonia; species Catonia carolina. The sequence goes on from JAQMRL010000008.1 coordinate 6,881,068, forward strand.
ACAGATTGAGTGTAAATAATTTGACACTCCACCTGTCTGTTATGGGCAGCATTATTCTGTAGTGTTGTTATAAATTAGTTATATATCCGTGTATTTTAAGTTTATCATGTCAATCGTTCAAAAGCAGGGTAAAACAATTCGAATTGTGGAACGGAATGTTATTTTAAATGTTATTAAGTGTTGTAAAGAAGAAGCAAAAAATAAACTATATAATACTACACAGTTGCACGTTTTTAGAAATATACCTACTACGCTAGCAGCAGCGCATTGCCCATACTGAGTCCCAACTTCATCTCGTCATTACATATCGGTACAGATCTTATAAAAAGTAGAAAACATAACTTAAAAGTTAATTTAAAAAAAACCCACCGGGTTGGTCTAGAGGTAAAGTCGTCACCAAAATCAGCTGTTTTACAGCTCATTTTCGGAGACGAAGGTTCCTGGTTTAAATCCTAGTAAAGGGGACTTTTATACGGATTTGAATACTAGACAGTGGTTACCGGTGTACTTTGATGGTTGGGGTTTAATTAACCATACTCTCTCAGGAATGGTCGGCCTGAGTCTGTACAAGACTACCACTCATTAACACGTCATACACATCATCCTCATCTCATTGGGTCATGGGGTTGCTTATTGTTCTGAATTGAACAGATTGCAACGTACACAAATTACGGATTACAAAAAAAAAATTATGAAATTTGACCAACCGGGTAGGTCTGGAGGTTAAGTCATCGCCGCGAGTCAGCTGTTTAACACCTGATTTTCGGAGACGAAGGTTCCTGGTTTAAATCCTACTAAAGGTTCCTAGTAAAGGGGACTTTTATACGGATTTGAATACTAGACAGTGGTTACCGGTGTACTTTGATGGTTGGGGTTTAATTAACCATACTCTCTCAGGAATGGTCGGCCTGAGTCTGTACAAGACTACACCTCATTAACACGTCATACACATCATCCTCATCTCATTGGGTCATGGGGTTGCTTATTGTTCTAAATTGAGCAGATTGTAACGTACACAGATAAGGAATAAAAAAAAAAGTTAATTAAATATTGAGTGTGTACCTTAATATCAGCTGTAACTCTAGATTTTTCTTCTTCATCTTCACCATTATCAGCTAATTTATCACCAGACTCACTAACTCCATTTTCCAACATTTCAATTTCTGCCTGAAAACAATACATTTTAAATTACCTATTTCAGTTTTTTCACCAAAGTAATTCTTATAAAAAATATATTTGGATAGTTCTAGATTACAGTAAGTGTTCACTTTTAATAGCCTCGTTTTAACCAGTCAACAGTTGAGCAAGTCACATACGCTGAACCCTGAGATGTGCAAAAAGGATTCTAAATTACTTCCACTATTTAACATTATGTGTTAGTTTCTACCGCAACTCAATGTTATGTAGAATCTAGCCTTGAACACAGGTACAGGTCCCGGCGGTTCACTGCACATCTTACACCGAAAATCCAAAAACAACTGGCCAGAGTACGAGGTGTCGCTATTAAATAACAAGACTGACGTTGTAAAAAATTTAATTTTAATTTTATATATAATCACTTCTGTGGTGAATGAAGTAAAGGTGTCATTTGCAGAGTGGAAAGTGAGTGCTTTTCGGAGGGCCTGGCATGCTGATAAGCATACTCTTTCAACTCAGTGAGGAAGGCAATGGTAAATCACCTTACTTCTCGTTTTTACTTAGTAAAACCTCTAGAGGTTCAAACCAGCCTTTCGGCTGTTGACCTAAACAACAACACATATAATCACTTATTGTCACCTTCAATATACACTCCTTCTCTATCCCTACAAGCCAGCTGAAATGGTAACGTAGTTGGTAACGTGCTCACCTCTCATCATGCGGTCTTGGGTTCGAATCCCATTCAGAGACGGCATATTTTCATACGTTACAAAAATTCATTTCATACTTCACCGTCTGCATTAGCAGTAATTACAGAACAGTCGGACATTAAATCAAAAAACAAAAAAAAAAACTATCCCTACAACGCTCCATGCGAATTTTCCATTGTTGGAAGTCATCTTCTGTCAGCTCCTTCAGGACACGTGCCGCTTTCTCTTTTACAGCTTCCACAGACTCAAATCTTGTCCCTTTTAATGCAGATTTCACCTTAGGGAACAGGTAGAAGATAATAACATGTGATGAAACGTGGTTTTTTACTTAGGATCTGGAAACGAAGTGCCAATCCATGCACTGGAAGAGCCGAACTTCACTGAGAGCCAAAAAAGCTCGAATGAGCAAGTCAAAATTTAAAGCAATGATTGTTTTTTTTATATATCCATGGGATTGTGTACCTTCACTGGGTTCCTGAAGGTCAAACACTTATTCAATATTACTGCCTTGAGGCACTTTCTAAACTATGTCAAAGAGTAAGGAAAAAATGCCTCGAAATGTGGAAGGACAAATCATGGGTTCTCCACCAAGACAATGCGCCAGCTCATTCTGCGTTATCTCTCAAGAGGTTCCTGACCAAGTACAGCATCTCAGTGTTAGAACATCCACCTTATTCACCAGATCTTGCACCATATGACTTTTACCTGTTCCCTAAGGTGAAATCTGCATTAAAAGGGATAAGATTTGAGTCTATGGCAGCTGTGAGAGAGAGCGGCACGTTTCTTGAAGGAGCTGACAGAAGATGACTTGCAGCACTGTTTCCAACAATGGGAAATTCGCATGGAGCGTTGTAGGGATAGAGAAGGAGTGTACATTGAAGGTGACAATAAGTGATTATATATAAAATTAAAATTAAATTTTTTACTACGTCACTCTTGATATTTAATAGCCACATCTCGTATATCTGTAATCATGGACATGTAGCTTGAATCGTTTCATACTGACTCCATCAATCTCACATGGTTGGGTTACTACAGTGAAGATGTTTCTAGAATAATTTATTTAATTTTGGTTGATTTTTACTTTCTCTTGCCCCGTATGAATATACTGGGAAAGAAAGTACATGTAGGCTATAAAAATTCCATGTTGAATTTTTGAAATTGTGTTTTCAGGCCTCCTGAACCCAAAAAACATGTTTTTAGGGACTGGTCTGTGTGTGGGTGTGTGTGTGTGCGCGCGTGTGTGTGTGCGTGCGTGTGTGTGTGTGTGTGTGTGTTGTACGAATTTGAAACTTGAAACCTAACTTACATACCACTACCGGACCCAACATGAACATTTTCATCAAAATCGGTCAACCAGAAGTAATAGTTTATTCGTGTAATTTTTCACTTTTTTGCGATCTTCTCAAAAAATGGACCTATGATTTTTTTAAAAATTGCCTCATTTACTAAATTTCTTATGCTCTACAAGATAGGGTAGGCGCCATGTTTTCTGAAATTCCTGGTGAGGCTGTTTTCATGTGAAAAAATTGTTTTTTTAAGATTAAGGCTTAAATATGCATTTTAGCGCAAAAAATTATACAATAAAAAATGTAGAGAATTTAAAATCCTACAACTTTTATTTCAAACATTTTTTTGTATAACGCTTAGTTTAGCGGTAATTAGCAATTTTCTGTTTTTTTCTCACGAAAACGTGAAAAATCGATTTTTTTAAGATTTCAGCCTTAGTATACATTTTACGACAAAGGTGTATATAATGAAATTTATAGAAAATTAAAAGATCTACAACTTTTATTTGAGCATTTTTCTCTAAAAAGCCTAGTTTAGCGTGAAAGAGTGATTTTCCGTATGTTTAAGCTAAACTGAGGTTGACTTTCATTTTGTATCTTTTACTCATGATTAAAATTAGGTTATGTTTATTTAGGTTAGTTTTTTTTGTTTATTGTTAATGTTTTATTACTAATGTTAGGTTATTTTGTTCAATATTTGCATTGGCAAGAGAAAGTTGTGTGTTTCGCACCAGATTTTTTTATAAAATAGCTCCTAAAATTTGTTTTTAAAAACCTTAAATGAACCTTGGCTTAGGTGTTAAAATATTTAAATAGAGATCTGTTTGCCCTTAATACAGAGTTCTACCAAACGATTTAAACAATGAAAAAGTTGTGTTTGTTGTTTGTTTCGGTCAATAGCCGAAAGGCTGGTTTGAACCTTTAGAGGTTTTACTAAGTAAAACGAGGAGTGAGGTGGTTTACCATTGCCTTCCTCACTGAGTGAAAAACTACGCTTATCAGCATGCCGGGCCCTCTGAAAAATACATATTTTCCACTCTGCAAATGACACCTTCACTTCATTCACCACAGGGTCTGGCTGTAAAATGAAATTCATTACTTTCAGAGGAGATAACTCTGATTAGTGTCTTTTACACCTCTACCTCTTCTGTTGTTAAATGATTCAGTCATTTAATTGGCTGACCATGTGATAAGAAACAGAACTATTTATTTTAGCCCTGCAACTAACAGATTGAGTGTAAATAATTTAACACTCCGCCTGTCTGTTATGGGCAAGAAAAAGTTGTAACGAGATACTACGACATAAAAAACAAAATGACTAAATTAAAATTTTCACGATTTTACTATTCTGTTGGCAGTGTTGCAAAGTTCAGTTTGTTTTGAAGGGTCGTTATGGTGACGGTAATTGTTCATTTGGGATTTAGGGCCATATGTAATAGTAAAATTAATTGTTAAGAATAAATAACATAATCCCTTTCGTGAGATAACGCGTCTCATGGCTGGTGGCAATATTTCCTAAAGAAATTGTAAAATATCAATTTTCATTGGCAAGAGAAAGTCATGTAAGTGTTTCACACTAGATTTTTCTTTTTTTACAAAAGCTACATAGCTTTTGTAAAAAAAAGAAAAATCTGGTGTGAAACACTCACATGACTTTCTCTTGCCAATGCAAAATACTGAACAATATAATCTAACATTAGTAATAAAACATTAAAAATAAACAAAAAGACTAACCTCAAAAAAACATAACCTTATTTTAATCATAAGTGAATGATGCAAAATAAAAAACAACCTCAGTTGAACTTGTAGAAAATCACTCTTTCACGCTAAATTAGGCCCTGAAGAGAAAAATGCTCTAAATGAAAGTTGTAGATCTGTTAATTTCTTATACATTTGATTATATACACTTTTGTCGTAAAATGCATACACTACGGCTGAAATCTTAAAAAAATTGATTTAATTTTATAAATTTTCATGAAATAAAAAACAGAAAATAACTAATTATCACTAAATTAAGCGTTTTACAAAAAAAAAGTTTGAAATAAAAGTTGTCGATTTTTAAATTGTCTAGAACTTTCATTATATATACTTTTGCCCTTAAATGCATATTAAGGCCGCACTCATAAAATAAACATTTTTTTCTACGAGAGAACAGTCTCTCCAAGAATTTCAGCAGACATGGTACCTACCCACTAAAAGCCAACGCAAATAAATCCGTCCAAGTTACGTTTACTATGAGAAGAGAGGAATGCCCATCAGTACTCCTAGGTAATGATGTACTCCCACAACAAGATCATGTGAAGTACCTTGGCTTGCATCTAGATCGGAGATTAACTTGGCGACATCACATAGTATGTAAACGGAACGAGCTTAATTTAAAATACATGAGGTTTAACTGGTTGTTAGGAAGAAGATCACAATTATCTGTTGAAAATAAGGTCTTGATCTACAATACAATTTTCAAGCCTGTTTGGAAGTATGGCGCTCAGCTTTGGGGTACATCCAGCAGATCCAATTTAGAAATGATACAACGCTTCCAAAATAAAGTATTAAGATCGACGAGTAACGCTGGGTGGTTTATAAGAAACTCGGAAATACATAACCATCTTCGTATCCGTACCGTAACAGAAGAGATAAGAGAGCTGAGCCTCCGGTACCAGCTAAGATTAAACAATCACCAGAACCACCTGGCATTAAATTTACTGGACAACAGTGAGGAAACGAAGCGCCTCAAAAGACATCACATCCTCGACTTAGACCAACGATTTTAATACATACACCAAGTTAAATTCACCACTCATCCTCATCACACTTTTTAATCTAAAGTGAAATTTCAAATTTTTATTTATTTTACTTTTTTATTGTTAACTTCTTTTGCATTGTTTACTTCATTTTTTTTTGTTTACTTCTTTTACATTGTTTTTGTTAATTTTGTAACTTTACAACATTTCTTAGTTTTTATTAACTTTATTTTCTAATTTTATTTAGTTGAAGTGAGAGCAAAGGCTGTCTACTTCACTCACGTAAGTTTAGTTCTTGTAAAATGATTTGCTTAAAGCCACATTGTAAGGCTGATTGTAAATAAATAAGTTAAAAAAAAAAAAAAAAAAAAAATGGTACCTACCCTATCTTGTAGAGAATAAAATTTCTATAAAATAAAAAGTAAATGAGGCGATTTTAAAAAAAATCATAAGAGCCATTTTTGAAAAAATTGCAAAAAAAGTATAAATGACACGAATAAACTACTACTTCCAGTTGACATACACACACACACACACACACACACACACAGAGACCAGTCACTAAAAACATGTTTTGTTGGGTTCAGGGGAAAATCTGAAAACATGTAGATCTGGTGAAAACTCGATTTCGAAAAATCAACATGAAAACAATACTTTCCTTCCTATAGATTCATACGAGGCGTATTTTTAAAGTAAGTACCGTTTGAAAATAAAAAAAAAATAAAAGGAAATTTGCAAAAACTAATTTTATTTTCGGAATCTACATACTTTTATCTATTTTTCTTCATAGTTTCCAAGTGTTTGTAAACACTTATCATATCGCACAACTAAATTTTGGAAACCTTCTTCATAAAAACTTGCCGCCTGCTGTGATAACCAAGAATTCACGGCCGTTTTCAATTCGTCGTCATCGTCATAACGGCTGCCGCCCAAGTGATGTTTCAGATGACGGAAGAGATGAAAGTTGCTCGGCGCAAGGTCAGGGTTGTAGGGTGGGTGGTCCAAAACTTCCCAGCCAAAAGAGTCCAATGCAGCTCGGGTCTGAGCGGCAGTGTGAGGGCTTGCATTATCGTGCAGAAACAAAATTCCATTTGTGAGCATGCCACGTCTCTTGCTTTGAATTGCTCTGCGCAGCTTCCTCAGGATTTGGCAGTAGGCTTCTGCATTTATTGTCGTTCCTCGTTCCATAAAGTCGACCAGCAAAACACCATGCCTATCCCAAAACACGGACGCCATGATCTTGCGCTGTGACAAAGTCTGTTAGGCTTTGACCTTTACGGGAGAGTGCGTGTGTCTCCATTCCATGCTTTGTTGTTTCGATTCGGGAGTGAAATGCGAAATCCACGTTTCGTCTCCAGTTACGATCCGACTCAGGATGTCGTCACCATTTTCGTCATAACGTGTCAGAGCCGGCCGCATTGGCGCAGTTGGTAACGTGCTCGCCTCTCATCATGCGGTCTTGGGTTCGAATCCCATTCAGGCATGGCATTTTTTCATACGTTACAAAATATCATTTCATCCTTCACCGTCTGCATTAGCAGTAATTGCAGAACAGTCGGACGTTAAACAAAAAAAAAAAAAAAAAAAAAAAATAACGTGTCAGAAAATTCAAGGAACTCTCGAGTCTTTTGTGTTTGTGCTCCTCCGTCAGGAGTTTAGGGACCCAACGCGAGCACAGTTTCTTAAAGTTTAATTTTTCATTAACAATTTTGTAAATCACAGACCTCGAAACGTCGGGAAATTCGTCATCTGAAACATCACTTGGGCGGCAACCGTTATGACGATGACGACGATTTGAAAACGGCCGTGAATTCTTGGTTATCACAGCAGGCGGCAAGTTTTTATGAAGAAGGTTTCCAAAATTTAGTTGTGCGATATGATAAGGGTTTACAAAAACTTGGAACTATGTAGAAAAATAGATAAAAGTATGTAGATTCCGAAAATAAAATTAGTTTTTGCAAATTTCCTTTTATTTTTTTTTTATTTTCAAACGGTACTTACTTTAAAAATACGCCTCGTATATGCAAGAGAAAGTAAAAAAGCTTACCTTTGACATATGGTAAAAACCATTAGTGATTTCTGAATATATTCTTTAAGAAGAATCGAATGACACTATTTTTCTTTCCAAATTCTGACTTTTATTTCTTAAAATCCGGTTTTGAGCCACTTCTGATTGAACCCGCAACTTAAAACCCAATCCAGGCCCACTAACGTTTTATGTAGATTACGAATCTGAAAACTGTTTGTAGTTTCTGACACCCAGTTGTGACAGACGGACTTACGAAAATGATAGATGACAGTTTATAAAATTGCCTCCAATTAAAATAATTATGCAAATTACATCATCAATGAAATGAATGATGCATTTATGTACCTTAAAACGAGCAAACTCTTCATCTGCAGACAGATTATCATTGCAACCACTTGTAGAACTATTATCTTTAGGTTTGCTGGGCGACTCAGCTACAGAAATTGTTGTCTGCTGTGGTTCTAAATTCTGCAGATTTTCTTTGGTAAGTTGTATCAACTCTGTGACATCCTTTTCTAAACTAAGTAAACTATCATATTCCGGACCACTAAAATTTGTAACAGTCATTGCAGCTTTTATCTGAAGTAACTAAAACAAAAAGAAAAAAATCTGGTGTGAAACACTCACACAACTTTCTCTTGCCAATGAAAATAATTAATAATAAACCTAACATTAGTATTAAAACATTAGAAATGAACAAAAACTAACCTCAAAAACATAACCTTATTTTAATCATGAGTGAATGACGCAAATTGACAATCGAACTCAGTTTGGCTTAAAAATACGGAAAATCACGCTTTCACGCTAAACTAGGCTCTGTAGAGAAAAATGCTCTAAACAAAAGTTGTAGATCTTTTAATTTTCTATAAATTTAATTATATACACTTTTGTCGTAAAATGCATACTAAGACCGAAATGTTAAAAAAATCAATTTTCCTCACGTTTTCGTGAGAAAAAAAACAGAAAATCGCAAATTACCGCTAAACTAAGCGTTATACAAAAAAATGTTTGAAACAGAAGTTGTAGGTTTTTAAATTCTCTACAACTTTTATTATATAAGTTTTTGCGCTAAAATGCATATTAAAGCCGTAATCTTAAAAAAACAACGTTTTTACGTGAAAACAGCCTCACCGAGAATTTCAGCAAACATGACGCCTACCCTATCTTGTAGAGAATAAAAAATTGAGTAAAATAGGCGATTTAAAAAAAAATCGTAGGACCAGTTTTTGAGAAAATCGCAAAAAACTGAAAAATTATACGAATAAACTACTACTTCCGGTTGACCGATTTTGATGAAAATGTTCGTGTCGCGTCCGGTAGTGGTATGTAACTTAAGTTTCAAGTTTCAAGTTCGTACGATGTTCCGTTCTTGAGATATTCTGTTCACACACAGACACACACACACACATAGACCAATCGCTAAAAACATGTTTTTTGGGTTCAGGGGGTCTGAAAACGTATAGATCCGGTGAAAACTCGATTTCGAAAAATCGACATGAAAACAATACTTTCCTTCCTATATATTCATATAGGCAAGAGAATGTAAAAATTAAATCAAATTGGAAAATAAACAGTCTATTTTATTTTTACAGTCCAGCCTTTCTTAGTTTGCTCCTAATGTAAACAAATAATGACATCCCTGAGCATGCGCATACATAAAAATGTGTACACGCTGATTAAAAAGTAACAACAAAATACTTTTAAAAGTATTTAAATACAAAATACTTTTAAAAGTATTTTTATAAATGAAATTGTTAGACCTACATCGTATCATGACTGATGTTTTAAGTACTTATAATTTAAAAGATAGTTAACTTAATAGGAATACGACATCCATAAAGTCGTGGACTCTGGTGTGCACCCTTTAGTAGCTGGCTATGGTTTGTTGACAGCAGGAGCAAACTAAGAACAGCTCAACTGTAAATATAATCCACCTAAAACTCAAGAAAATTGTGTGAAACACTTACATGACTTACTTACCAGTGTAAATAATTAAACTTAATAACGCATGTCATATGTTTATAAATTACTAGAAGCTTTAAAAAGTTGTGGTGCATAATTTAAGTCTATTTAAAATAAAATTTAAATAATACTTGATTGATGAAACATTTTGCAAAGTACACGAATTCCTTTCTAAATAATTTTTGGTTGAAAAATATATTTATAGTCCAGCCTTTCTTAGTTTGCTCCTATTTGTCAACAAATAATGATGTCACTGAGCATGCGCATTATATAAAAATGTGTACATGCTGATTAAAAAGTAACAACAAAATACTTTCAAAAGTATTTTTATAAATGATATAGTTAGGCCTACATCATATCATGACTGATGTTTGAAGTGCCTTAAGTACTTACAATTTAAAACATAGTTAACTTAATAGGAATACGACATCCGTAAAGTGGTGGAGTGTAGCGTGCACCCTGTAGTAGCTGGCCTTTGTTTGTTGACAGTAAGAGCAAACTAAGAACGGCTGAACTGTAGGGATCTTATTTAGCATTAAGGCAAATAGTATATTATTTGATATAAATGGTTGGATTATATGCTTATAGAAGAAAACAAGTAAGTAAGACAAGTAGTGGTAATAAATGAATTGGTAAGTAATGAATTTAACATATTGTTCAAATGCAGACTTATCAGTTTCATAATTTAAAAAAAAGTTTAATCATGAGTGAATGATGCTAAATGTAAATCAACATCTTTAGGACTTAAAAATCGTAATGAAAAATCACTTATTGGTGATAAACTAGGTTCTAGTTTTAAAAAATCAACATGAAAACAGTACGTACCTACTTTCCCTGCATATTTATATAGAGCAAGAGAAAGAAAAAAGAGTTTGGGAAAAACCAGAAAATCAGTATTAACATCGTAACTTAAGTGGTTTTCCTTCATAAACCTCTGAAAAATCAGAATCGTGCTTTCTTGTGAGATAGTAGTAGTAGTTTTGTAATTTCTGCAGCTTACAAAACCATTAACACAGATTTACCAACCTGTTTTCGAAATTACAAAAGAGAACCTGTTAAAGATTATCTTCAGACAATGTTTAGGCTGTCTGACTCAAAAACTCACCAGCCAGAGTTGAATCAAATAAGGTTATGTCTTACTTTAATGAAAGTAAATAATCAAACTTTCAAATTTGTGTTCACTAAACCCTCTACTGACTTGCAGGTTAAATATTAATCAAACAAAAATAATATTTACACAGGACTTCTGAAAGAATCCTTACTTCGGCGGACAATTGTTGTTGCTTTTTGTTCACTTTATTCATCCTCTCATAAATAAAAAATTATTTCAAAATAAGAAAGATTGCATCAAAAACTTTGGAACTAACCTGCGATTCATATTCCGCAATAGCCAATTTCAATTCGTCTGCTTGACCATTACTTCCCATTGTAAACAATAACACAAAAGTTTAAACCAGCAAACGATACCGAAAATCAGGTTAGAAACAATTAACAAACTATTTTTATGAATGATACCATTAAATAAAACAATATAAGACAAAATTTACACAAAATAAATAATGTATTTTCAAATACTTAATTAAGAAATAGGATATTTTATATGGAATAATTATTTAATTCCATTACGGTGTAAATATATGTCACAACATAACGTTCTGTTACCAAAGCTGTATAAAACACCTGCTGAGCTCAGCTGTTTAATCATATGTTTTTGATTTAAGTTAACTGATGTTGACGACGAAATGACGTTTAAAAAGTAGAATGGATTAACTTTAATTACGTTGCCTTTTGTTTCTGAATAACTAAATTATGTTTAGAATATTGTATTTTAATATAAAAATGTGTGCTTATTAATATGATGTTTTTTTATTTAATAATATTTATTGTTTACTTTTAGGAGAATCAATCGTGGAAACTATGTTAAAATAGTTTGTGATACCTATTAAATTTAACACCTCTCAGGAAATTTAAGATGTTTTGGTAAAAGTACAGTGCAATATCATCGTAAGTTAAAAGTTTAGGGTATGTCAGTGTCTTTCTATATTTGTAAACTTTCAAAACGTTTTTATTTAATTTTTTGAAATGGCTAGACCTCCAGTAGCTCTCGGCGGTCCCCGCCCATCAAATAGAAATATCTTGTTAAAAATTGTGATATTAGGTGACGGAGGCGTTGGAAAATCATGTTTGATGAATAGATTCGTTAACAATCAGTTTGATGATCATTCTTTTCATACAATTGGTGTTGAATTTCTTAATAAAGACATCGAAATTAATGGAGAAACTTATACCATGCAGGTAAGATTTTTTTTTATTAATTTTTATAACATATTGAATATGTTTTATAGTTTAAGGGGATGCCAAAAACGGGCAGGTGGAGTGTTATTTTAATTGCACTCTATCTGTTTGGTCCAGGGCTAAAAAAAAATAGTTCTGTTTCGTATCACATAGTCGGCCACTTATATGACTGAACTATTTCAGAACAGAAGAGGTAGAGGTGTAAAAGACACTAGTCAGAGTTATCTACTCTGAGAGTATGAATTTCACCATGCAGCCAGACCCTGTGGTGAATGAAGTGAAGGTGTCATTTGCAGGGTGGAAAGTGAGTGCTTTTCGGAGGGCCTGGCATGCTGATAAGCATACTCTTTCAACTCAGTGAGGAAGGCAAGTGTAAACCACTTTACTCCTTGTTTTTACTGAGTAAAACCTCTAGAGGTTCAAACCAGCCTTTCGGCTGTTGACCTAAACAACAACAGTTTAAGGGTAGTCAACTCAAGAAGATGATTTTTTTTAAATTTCTATGTTTTTTGCATTTTTTTATAAAGTTTAAAATTTTTTGAATCACACCATTTGTTTACTTTGTTTATACTTTGACAAAAAGTTATAAAAACATCTGTTTAAAATAAAGATCACTAGCAAGGCGTGTGAAATTATTCCTTCAACTTATAAGTTTTCCGGAAATGTGGTTTTTACATGATTGTACATTCTTGGGATAAAATGTTTTGGTTAGTATTGTAGATATTTAGATGATGTTTTTTCAAACGTTCATAATTTCTTGCTCTATTATCTGTGGAATGATTATTACAAAAACGTTAATAGGGATTTAGTTAAAAAATAATTTGTGAATACATAAAATAAATGTTTTTGAAAATAAGATTTTTTCCAATAAATTTCTTGTAATAAAAAATACATACAAGCTCATACAACAGATAATAAACAGCAATTTTCTGTATTTTGTAGCATAATAATCATGTTGATATCTTTCTTGGTTCCTGAGGTATTTGATTCCCTGTAAAAGCCTGAATTTCCAACCTCTCCCTGATATTCGGGGCTGTAATTAATTTTTTGGCTTGGTTCAAATGGTAGATGAGTACTACCGTGCGTTCGGAAAGTCGCTGTGCACTGGAATTGTGACTATGGATTTATGAAAATATGTATAAAGAAATGACTAAGCATTTTGGAAAAAAATTTATTCAATACCTTAATTACATTGTTAAACCGTGATTACATTGTTTATAGAAGGTGTTCGAAATGACCTCCATTGGCATCAATACAGCATTGCACTCGTTTCATTTTGTTTGCAAACACCTTTCGCAACTGAAGAACAGTGATTCCTTGAATGTATGCCGTTATTGCGGCTTTAAGTTCGTCAATCGTGTGTGGTCTGTTCCGATACACAGTTTGTTTCGCCGCACCCCATAAAAAGAAATCGGGGGGAGTCAGATCAGGAGATCTTGCAGGCCACAAATTCTTTGAAATTATTCGTTCACCAAACACGTTGGGCAGGAAAGCCATTGAGATGTTAGATGTATGTGCTGTTGCCCCGTTTTGTTGGAACCAACCATTATTCATTTCCACTTGTGTTATTTGATGCGTAAAGTTCTCTAAAATATCAGGACAATAACGTTCACTATTGATTGTGTTTGCAAAAAAAATTGGTCCAACAATACGTGCTCTACTCACAGCAACCCAGACTCCAATTTTTGCTTCGTGTAAGGACTGTTCATGTAAAGCGCAAGGGTTAGTTGTCGACCATACTCGAGTATTTTGTGAACTTATATACCCTCCCAAGTGAAACCACGCTTCATCTGTATAAAACGTTACGTCAAGGATGTCTTCGGAATTTTGGTTGATGAAACGTTGAAACCAATGACAATAATTTAGTCTCTTGTCATTATCTGAAGGTTTCAGCTCTTGAACACACCTCACTTTGTATGGGAATAGTTTAAGTTCTTGTCTGACAGCTTTATGTGCGGTAGCAAGTCCGATATTATGCTGTTGTGCTAACTTACGCATTGATTTTTTTGGACTTTGTGCCATAGAATCAGAAATATCCAGCAGCTTTTGTTCGTCTAGCTTAGGGGGCCTACCACTACGTTCAGCGTCCTCAACAGAGCCAGTTGCCCGAAATTTTTCTATCAGTGTTCGTACTGCATTACGGTGAGGAATAATTGAATCTGGAAACTTTTCAGAAAATTTGCGCTTCACTAAATCACTGTACTTGTCACCTTCGCGAAATACGTATTCAACGAGGAAAATGCGCTCCTCTACTGAAAGAACCATCGCGTCCAACAACAAAAAACGTGCAACAGAACTGCAATAAATGAAACATATACAACTTCAACTCAATGACTGACAGGCCTCGACGTGTTCGGCAACAATTGAACAGCACAGAGCTACCAACCTAGCCATGAAATTATTCCCTGTCATGTCACTTGGTGCACAGCGACTTTCAGAACGCATGGTAGTAAATTACTCTTTCATTTAAAATAAATAATGATAAATTATAGCCAGAAGTTTTCATTTTCATTTTCTGGGTTGACTACCCCCTTAAGATAGCGAGGAAATCATATGCAGTTGATAGTCAAGTGGTAATCACTGTGTATGTCAAAACATTGTTTCTTTACAAATCTGTACCTAGACAGTTTTGCATTAACATCTGTCTCAGCTGTACAATGTAGCTTTGTATTGTTATTACTCAGTACTTGAAGTCTGATGACTTTTTATATCGGTTATTTCTTTTTAAACTTGTTACTTTGAATCTTACTGTGTTCAAATTAAGATATAACTTTAAACCAAGGAAAATTAAAGTTAACACAAGCATTTAAAATAGATATTTTATTGAAAACTGAACATTTCTTGTATGGTCTTAATTTTACATCAAAATACTAATGACTGAGTTATAATGATTATAGTTTTTCTAATCTAAGACAAGACAGATTAGTTTTAAACTTTGAAAAAAACTCTCATTGAATACAAAATTCTTTTAAAATTTCTAATTAAAAAATCTAACATGAAAATTGTGGTGTATTGAAAGTAAATTATTAGTCCAGGAAATGTCTTCAGAACTCTTGGTACTCTTTTTTAGTGTGACCCTTGAGGCTGTTTTGTTGCACTTAATTGTTTGAAATCAGGTTCAAATGTAGACAAATAAAGCCTTAGATCTGGGCTTGCATAAAGCTTGTCAGTACAATAACCCCACCAAGTTAGTCAGAAAAACAACGTTCGCCATTGCCCTTTATTTTCGGCGTACCCCTAACCGGTTCGTCGCGTACCCTGGGTTGGGAACCGCTGCTCTAGAGGCTTTACTAAGTAAATGAGGAGTCAGGTGGTTTACAATTAATTGTCTTCGTTACTGAGCGGAAAAGTATGCTGATCACCCGCTACGACAAGTGTTTGAATATCGGTGGAAACTATGTCGAAAAATAGTTTAAGGTTTGGGCTTTCATGTAGAAATTTTTTTTTTTTTTTTTTTTATTCCTAATTTGTGTACGTTGCAATCTGTTCAATTTAGAACAATAAGCAACCCCATGACCCAATGAGATGAATATGATGTGTATGACGTGTAAATGAGGTGTAGTCTTGTACAGACCCAGGCCGACCATTCCTCTCATCACGCGGTCTTGGGTTCGAATCCCACTCGGGCATGGCATTTTTTCATACGTTACATAAAATTAATTTCATCCTTCACCGTCTGCATTAGCAGCAATTTGCAAAACAATCGGACGTTAAACCAAAAAAAAAAAAAAAAAAAAACCGCAACCATCAAAGTACACCGGTAACCACTGTCTAGTATTCAAATCCGTATAAAAGTAACTACCTTTACTAGGATTTGAACCAGGAACCTTCGTCTCCAAAAATCAGCTGTTAAACAGCTGATTTTGGCGACAACTTTACCTCTAGACCAACCCGGTGGGTCTCATGTAGAAATAAAATTGTTTTTTTTAAAAACGGTACTTACTTTCTGAACACAATCCATAAATGTATATAATACATACGTACAGTATTTTACAAATTTTTCTTGAAGGGCATCCGGATAACCGGTCGTCCGATTGATAGACGTTCGGATAATTGACTTCTTACTATACTTAAATTGAAAGCGGTTACAAATTTATATATTTCTGTATTTGAAGCTAAAATATAGATTAAACACATCAAAATTTATATTTATTAAAAGGTCTAAATATTTTCTAATGGTTACTGATTAAAACAAGTCTTCATTTATTCGTGGGAATAAAATACAGTCGAATCTCAGTAGTCCGGCACCTCCAGTAATCCGGCCCTTAAAATGTTAGGCCTAAAAGTATGAAACCTCACCCAGGACAGATTTTGGTAAAAGATTTAAATTGAATTAGGGAAATCAACTCGACCTAATTACGGCGGATTTAATATAACATATTATATGTTTCATTCATTCAAACATCTGAGATTTTATAAAACGATAGCTGCTCCAACAGTACTTTACGGAAGTGAAACGTGGGTTCTGTCAAGACGGGAAGAGAGCCGATTACAAGCAGCAGAAATGAGATTTCTCCGGCAAACTTATGGCTGTAGTAGAGAGGACCGTTACAGAAACACGGAGATACGACAACATCTTAATATCTTCTCCATAAATGATAAAGTAATGGAGGGCAGGAAGAAGTGGATAGATCACTTAGGTAGAATGAAGGATGAAAGAGTACCCAAGCAGGCACTTTGGTACAAGCCAAGGGGTAAAAGGGGTTCGAGGACGTCCAAGGAAGAGATGGGCAGATGGTGGAGGTTCGGAACAGGCAGCAACGCCTAACCCGTGAAAGGAAGAAGAAGAAGAAGAAGGTATTATATGTTTAGGATTTGATTAAAGAAATGAATAAAGAGACCTTAATTGTTAAGTGGAATAATTTTAGACTTTTTATCCAAAACTCAGAACTGGGTCCATACTCTATACTTCGTGCTGAATTGACAACGAAACGTAATTCTCACAAAACGAGCACCCCCACACCGCACTAGGCGATATCAATAGCCGATAATTATGTTTAGTACAATGACTACAGAAGTACTCAGCAAACTTTTTTACTTAGTTAATTTAATTAAAAATCACATAGAAATCAATGCAAATTCATTTTTTTGTTTAAATTTATAATTTATAGTTCCACCCTCTCGGTCCCGAACTACTGAGATTCTACTGTATAATCAAACTAATGAAAATCAATGCTATTTGCCCATAAACCCACCGGGTTGGTCTAGAGGTAAAGTCGTGGCCAAAATCAGCTGTTTAACGGCTGATTTTCGGAGACGAAGGTTCCTGGTTTAAATCCTAGTAAGTTAAAAATAGTTACTATTATACGGATTTAAATTCTAGACAGTGGTTACCGGTGTACTTTGATGATTGGGGTTGAATTAACCATACTCTCTCAGGAATGGTCGGCCTGGGTCTGTACATGACTACACCTCATTTACACATCATCCTCATCTCATTGGGTCATGGGGTTGCTTATTGTTCTAAATGGAAGATTGCAACGTACACACATTAGGGATTACAAAAATAAATAAATTAATAAAAATCAATGCTATTTGCCTATAGTTCAAATTCCGTTGGACACTTGATATATTTGTTTATGTATATGTGGGTGTTAGCGTAATACAAAGAGGATAAAATAGTTTGTTGAAGATATTGAATTGAATGAAAATTCCTGTGTAAATAAAGTAAATATAGAATAAATAGTAAAATAAACAATTTTAAAGTAAATGAGGTTAAGCCTATAGATAATAACCAAATTAGACAATATCAATTGTAAGGTATATTAACTATACAGGGTGATTACAAATGAAATACACTTTCGTTGCCTCTAAAAAAAAAATCTGGTGTGAAACACCCACACAACTTTCTCTTGCCAATGCATATAATGACCAATATAACCCCTAACAGTATTAATAAAACATTAGAAAAAAATAAAAAACTAACCTCAAAAAACATAACCTTATTTTAATCATGAGTGGAACACTCAAAATGAAAATCGACCTCAGTTTGGCTTAAAAATTCGGAAAGTCACTCTTTCACGCTAAACTAGGCTCTGTAGAGAAAAATGCTTTAAATAAAAGTTGTAGATCTTTTAATTTCCTATAAATTTTATTATATACACTTTTGTCGTAAAATACATTCTAAGGCCGAAATCTTAAAAAAATCGATTTTTCACACGTTTTCATGAGAAAAAACAAAAAATTGCTAATTACTGCTAAACTAAGCGTTATATAAAAAAATGTTTGAAATAAAAGTTGTAAAATTTTAAATTCTCTACAACTTTTGTAACATAAATTTTTGCGCTAAAATGCATATTAAAGTCGTATCTTAACAAAAATATTTTTTCATGTGAAAACAGCCTCGCCAAGAATTTCAGCAAACATGACGCATACCCTATCGTGTAGAGAATAAAAAAGTGAGTAAACAAGGCAATTTTAAAAATATCGTAGGACCAGTTTTGAGAAAATCGCAAAAAAGTGAAAAATTACACGAATAAACTACTACTTCCAGTTGACCGATTTTGATGAAAATGTCCGTGTCAGGTCCGGTAGTGGTATGTAACTTAAGTTTCAAGTTCGTACGATGTTCCGTTCTTGAGATATTCTGTTCACACACACACAGACCAATCGCTAAAAACATGTTTTTCTTGGATTCAGGGGGTCTGAAACTGTGTAGATCCGGTAAAAACTCGATTTGTTAAAATCGATATGAAAACAATACTTTCCTTCCTATATATTCATATATGCAGAGTAAGTAAAAATAGTAGTAATAATAATAAAGTATTTTGTTACAAAGAAATTTGTATTACATAATAAAGATAGTTCAGAAAATTAAGTATCTCGGTGAAATAATCACATGGAATCTAAATGAAGAGCCTGCAATTGAGAACAGAGTAACCAAACTGAAACAGGCACAAAGAATCACCTGGCCCATATATAAGAAGAAGTCCCTATCAATTAACTCCAAAATCAGGCATTATAACTCTGTAATCAAGCCAGAGGCTACATATGCTTGTGAGACCCTTTTCAACTTGAACACTCGATCAACCACGGACAAACTTCAAAAGATAGACAGAGGAATATTAAGAACAGCCATTAATTTCAAGCATCAAGTCCAAGGAAAATGGTGGATAGTCCCCAACAATATAGTTTATAAGGAAAATGAGCCGATATTGGACACAATGAGGAAGAGGAGAGTCGCTTTCTTTAGCCACATTAGCAGACTGCCTGACTCAAGACTCATTAAACAGCTCCTTGACTACCAAATGAAGAATAAGATCCAAAACAAATGGATACAGGAAGTCATGTCAGACATGAGGAACTTGAATATAAATGAAGAAATGATCCAGAGACGAGAAGAGAAGACCATCCTAAAGGAAAAGAGGATAACCCAACTGCCTTTCAGAGAGAGAAGACAGCCGAATGCAGCTGTAGCAGAGAGATTGAGAGCCACCAGGTCAAGGAATATGAAATTGATGTGGGAACGAAGAAAACAACAGTGTGTTGCCACGGCTAACTCCTCAAGGAACGCATGTCCATGAGTGACTTGAGTGCTCCAATTGGGGCGTAAAAAAAAAAAAAAAAAAAATCTGGTGTGAAACACTCACACAACTTTCTCTTGCCAATGCAAATAATTTACAATATAATTTAACATTAGTAATAAAATATTAGAAATAAACAAAAAACTAACCTCAATAAACATAACCTTATTTTAATCATGAGTGAAACACTCAAAATGAAAATCAACCTCAGTCTGGCTTAAAAATACGGAAAATCACTATTTCACGCTAAACTAGGCTCTGTAGACAAAAATACGTTAAATAAAAGTTGTAGATCTTTAAATTTCCTATAAATTTGGTTATATACACTTTTGTCGTCAAATGCATACTAAGGCCAAAATCTTAAAAAAATCGATTTTTCACTTGTTTTCG
The DNA here is from genome assembly GCA_035578175.1 of Catonia carolina. NCBI lineage: Eukaryota > Metazoa > Arthropoda > Insecta > Hemiptera > Achilidae > Catonia > Catonia carolina. Next base: position 6,901,144 of record JAQMRL010000008.1, read on the forward strand.
TGAGAAAAAATCAGAAAATCGCTAATTACTGCTAAACTAAGCGTCATACAAAAAAATGTTTGAAACAGAAGTTGTAGGTTTTTAAATTCTCTACAACTTTTATTATATAAGTTTTTGCGCTAAAATTTATATTAAAGCCGTAATCTTAAAAAAACAACGTTTTTACGTGAAAACAGCCTCACCGAGAATTTCAGCAAACATGGCGCCTACCCTATCTTGTAGAGAATAAAAAATTGAGTAAAATAGGCGATTTTAAAAAAAATCGTAGGACCAGTTTTTGAGGAAATCGCAAAAAACTGAAAAATTATACGAATAAACTACTACTTCCGGTTGACCGATTTTGATGAAAATGTTCGTGTCGCGTCCGGTAGTGGTATGTAACTTAAGTTTCAAGTTTCAAGTTCGTACGACGTTCCGTTCTTGAGATATTCTGTTCACACACAGACACACACACAGATACACACACCACACAGACCAATCGCTAAAAACATGTTTTTTGGGTTCAGGGGGTCTGAAAACGTATAGATCCGGTGAAAACTCGATTTCGAAAAATCGACATGAAAACAGTAGGCCTACTTTCCTTCCTATATATTCATATAGGCAAGAGAAAGTAAAAATACATAATATTAAATCAGGGAAAGAAAAAAATGCTGAATACAACAGAACAGTTAACCTATTTATACTTTAAATATAAATAAGCTTATACAAACAAACAAAAAACAACACAATCAACAGATTAATTACAAATAAAGTACGTATTATTCATCTTAAACGTTATATTTTTACTTTCTCTTGTCTATATGAATATATAGGAAGGAAAGTATTGTTTTCATGTCGATTTTTCACCGGATCTACACGTTTTCAGACCCCCTGAACCCACACTAACATGTTTTTAGCGATTGGTCTGTGCGTGTGAACAGAATCTTTTGAAGGGAACATCGTACGAATTTGAAACTTGAAACTTAAGTTACATACCACTACCGGATCCGACACGAACATTTTCATCAAAATCGGTCCACCAGAGTAGTAGTTTATTCGTGACATTTTTCACTTTTTTGGGATTTTCTCAAAAACTGATTCTACGATTTTTTTAAAAATCGTCGGGTTTACAAAAATTCTTTATGCTCTACAATATAGGGTAGGCGCCATGTTTGCTGAAATTCTTGGAGAGGATGTTTTCACGTAAAAAAATTTTTTTTTAAGATTGCGGCGTTAATATGCATTTTAGCGCAGAAATTTAGTCAATATAAGTTGTAGACAATTTAAGATCGTACAACTTTTATTTCGAACATTTTATGTGTAACGCTTAGTTTAGCGATAATTAGCAATTTTCTGTTTTTTTTCTCACAAAAACATGTGAAAATCAATTTTTTTAAGATTTCGGCCTTAGTATGCATTTGACGACAAAAGTGTATATAATAACATTTATAGGAAATTATAAGATCTACAAATTTTGTTTCAAGCATTTTTCTCTACAGAGGCTAGTTTAGCGTGAAAGAGTGATTTTCCGTATTTTTAATCCAAACTCGTATTTGCTTCTTTCACTCATGATTAAAATTAGGTTATGTTTATTGAGGTTAGTTTTTTGTTTATTTTTAATGTTTTATTACTAATGTTAGGTTTATTGTTAATTATTTGCATTGGCAAGAGAAAGTCGTGTGAGTGTTTCACACCAGATATTCCTTGTACAGTTCTGCTCGACCTCGTAACCTATATTGTCCATCTACTATCTTTGGTGCTATTATCTTGTGAAGCTTCTCTCTCTCAAATTTCTTTGCTTCTTGTAGACCAGCCTTCCTGGTCATTCTAAGGCACTCAGTCTCATAGATTCACACCGGTTTTATCACAAGTAATACTTACTTACTTACTTACTTACGAAGCGCTACAGCCCTACGTGGACCTTGGCCTCCTCAACAATGCGCCTCCATTCATCCCTCTGACCTGCCCGTCTCCTCCAGTTCCCCACCCCCAAGCTCGTCAGATCCTTTTCCACATCCTGCAGCCAGCGTGTTCTAGGGCGAGTGATCACAAGTAATAGTGGGCAATAATTACTGGTGGCTTGTTATTGTTTGTCAGTTGAAAGGCTGGTTTGAACCTTTAGAGGCTTTACTAAGTAAAACGTGGAGTGAGGTGGTTTACCTTCGCCTCTCTCACTGAGTGAAAAGTATGCTTATCAGCATGCTAGGCCCCCTGAAAATCATCTACAGTGTCAGCTGAATTAATGTCGCCTAGCCGTGGGAGTGAGAGAATGCATAACGCTCTCACTCGCACAAGCCACACGCGCCGTTCCAATAATATTGTCGTATAATGTTACTCATTGTTGTAAGCAAGCGTTTAAGCATGCAGTAAACTAATAAGCAAGATAACGACTGTAGTATGTTTTCAGATTTGGATTATAACTGAAAGACCTTTGGGCGCATGCGTAGTTATGCCACATATCTCCTTCTCACTCGCTCGGCTATGGCACATTAGTTTGTCTGATACCTATACCTTTCACATTGCAAATAATACCTTCACTTTATTCACCACATGTTCTGGCTGTGTAATGAAATTTATTACTCAGAGGAGGTATTGTGCGGTTCCAAGCTCTGTGTAGTTGCCGGGTGAGGGGTACGGGTGAGGTATAATGAATGAGTGATGCATGCTGGGAGAACGATTGTTGTATTACTCTGATACAAAACATTCATTTTCAAACTTTCCGTATTTAACATATTTGTTTGTATTTATTACATTCACTTATTTACATTTTTTGATATAAATTAGCAAGTTAAATATTATGAATCCGACCAAGTTAATAAACCGGTAGGGATTTGTTAAATTAATGCGCCGGATGATAAGAATATATTTTAGTCTAGTTAGTACACCCTACCACTACAAATGCATCAGCTGTGAATCACTACTAACACTCATTCATTCTTCCACTACTATAACAACGCACTTGATTATAACAAGACACTGTTATGCAATTACTGCTAATGCAGACGGTGAAGGATGAAATGAATTTTTGTAACGTATGAAAATATGCCGTGGTCTTGGGTTCGAATCCCATTCAGGCATGGCATATTTTCATACGTTACAAAAATTCATTTCATCCTTCACCGTCTGCATTAGCAGTAATTGCATAACAGTCGGACGTTAAACCAAAAAAAAAAAAAAATATAACAAGACACGTCTTTATAGTGTCGTTTACACCTGTATCTATTCTGTTCCGAAAACTTCAGCCTAATAATTGGGTGACCATGTGATAAGAAACACATTTTTTGAAGCCCTGGAACTAACAGATTGAGTGCAAATAATTTAACGCTCCATCTGCTAGTTATTGGCGAAAATTATATTTGTAATAACTATTGTATTTATACTGTAATTTCTGTTTTAGATTTGGGATACAGCCGGACAAGAAAGGTTTAAGAGCCTGCGGACACCATTTTACAGAGGTTCAGATGTATGTATGTTAACATTTGCTGTTGATGATAGAACTAGCTTTAGAAATCTTGCGATGTGGCGTAATGAATTTTTATATTATGCTGATGTTAAGGATGGATCGACTTTTCCATTTATCGTAGTTGCTAATAAGGTAAGATATGGTTTTGCTAAATGTTTATGTTGATTATGGTATCATAATTCAAACTGTGGGAATCGCTCTCATGTCTGATTTTTTTAAACGCTTTTATTTAACTTACTCTTGGATCCATCAAATCTTGCAACTTAAAATTTTAATACTTCTACCGTATCAATATGAATCAAACTTTGTACACTTGTTTATCTTCGATGACAATACGCTGTGGAGGTGTTTGTAAAAAAAAATTTTAAATTTAAAAGAAAATTTAAAAAAAAAATTTTAAAAACGCTTTTATTTAACAATTACTTAAAACAATTAACTAAAAAGAAAAAAAGAAAAAAAATTTTTAAAAAAAATGTACAAAAAAAATCACAGAAAAAAAAATTTTTTTTTAATTTTTTAAGAAACGCTATTATTTAACAATTAATCAAAAAAAAAATGAACTAAAAAAAAAAATCACAGGCATTACAGTTAACAATAAAAGCGTGGCGCATTAATATATATAATATTTTACAACGAATATTTTACAATAAATATTATATATATTAATGCGCCACGCTTTTATTTTTAACTGTAATGCCTGTGATTTTTTTTTGTAAATTTTTTTCTTTTTTTCTTTTTAGTTCATTTTTTTTTGATTAATTGTTAAATAATAGCGTTTCTTAAAATTTTTTTTTGATTTTTTTGTAATTTTTTTTCTGTGATTTTTTTGTACATTTTTTTTTAATACAGTTGATTCCAGATAATTGGTCTACTGGTTAATTGGGGCAGCCGGTTTTTTGGGACGGTTCTTTAATGAACAAAAACAGAACAGGATTTTACATTGATAAGTACTCCGTTTATTTGGTCCATAATGCCGCTTATTGGAGCCAATCTGATGTAGAGTCTGTCTACGCTAAGCAGAGGCGGATCTAGGGGGGGGCTATCGCCCCCCCCCCAAAGCCCGGTTTTTTAATTTCATTGTTTAAAAAGGCTCGCTAGTGTAGTGAGGGGCAGGGGCAAAATCTGTATTAACATTTGATTTATAGGCTTTTATTGTTTCAATATTGAATAATTTAGTATTTGTTTTGCAATCTAATTCTTTAAAAATCTAAATATTTGTTAAAAAAGTAAAACTGTAAAGTGATTTTGTAAAATAAACGTGTAAAAAAATTAAAACAATAAACTAAGATTTAAAAAATACATGAAAAATTATTTTGCAGAAGTAAAAAAATTGGGGGGGGGGTCAAGTCTCAATAGCCCCCCCCAAATTTGGCTTCTAGATCCGCCCTTGACGCTAAGAGTACTCCGATGTAGGCAACCAGCGATACAAGTGCGCATGCGTATTAATTAAAAATACGCACACAATGATAAAAAACAAAATTCCATACAACACTAATTCACTGTAAGCTTAATAAAATAAAAACACGTTCAATTCATTTGTTACAAAATTTTCGTAAATCGAACATTAGTTTACGATTAATAACTAAAACTTTTACTATTGTTACTCTTACATTGATATTCTGCCCATAACAGACAGGTGGAGTGTCAAATTATTTACACTCAATCTGTTCGTTGCAGGGCTAAAATAAATAGTTCTGTTTTTTATCACATGGTCAGCCAATTAAATGACTGGACCATTTAAGAACAGAAGAGGTAGAGGTGTAAAAGACACTAATCAGAGTTATCTCCTCTGAAAGTAATGAATTTCTTCATTATACAGCCAGACCCTGTGGTGAATGAAGTGAAGGTGTCATTTGCAGAGTGGAAAATTTGTGCTTTTCAGAGGGCCTGGCATGCTGATAAGTGTACTTTTCCACTCAGTGAGTAAGGGGCAATGGTAAACCACCTCACTCCTCGTTTTACTTAGTAAAACCTCTACAGGTTCAAACCAGCCTACAGGCTGATGACCTAAACAACAACATTGATATTATTCGTTACATTATTTGCTATTATTACATTAATATTTATGATTAGTAGGTTTTTATTATAGACTCAGTTTTATTTTTGGTCACATGTAATATAACAGACTAATGCGCTTGAATTATAATAGGAGAGTAAATAATTCCAGTGATTCGTTGTTTACCATTTCAGATTGTTTGTTTCATATCATTAAAATTAATGTCTGTGACTAGTTTAATACACCTGTTTGCACTTTCCCGTGTTTAACTCATTTTTAAGTTTTATCAGTTATTTTTTGGTATTGTATCGGTTCGTTTCAATTTTCTTCGTAGACTGAAGTTTAAAAGTTTTGTCAGCTGTGTTTTGTTAACATGCGTGATAGTGGATGTGTTGAGTTTTTGAAACATAAAAGCGGTCAACATTAAAGAGTAGAAAAAAATTTTTTTGTTAAATGTAATGGTTAAAATAATTTATTTTTTTTTTTTTTTATTGAGTGATGATGCCTACATAAGCCATGGACTTGTGCGTAGGTAATGATATGTGGGGATATACAGATGAAAAAAATGCCAGACCTGACCGGGAATCGAACCCGGGACCCCGGCATAGTAGCCAGTTGCGCTGACCACTACACCACGGGCCGGCCAAATTGATTAAGGAATCTTTGTGAAACTACAATAATTACAAGCAATCTGAACGATATAATTGAAAATGCTTAAAGGATAATGTTTATTTTAGTTAGATGTAAATATTTTTATGATGGAACGTAGGGCAAGATAATTTGTCAGGCGGAGAGTTAGATAAGCGCCAACTAGTGTAAAACTTTCGTTTACAACCTATAGGAGGCACTTCCCTCGCGCGGAGTACTCTTACAGTAGATAGACTATATGTACATATATGTTTTATTAAAACCATTACAGGCCAGCGACGAACCACACGTGTTTCTAAGCGGCGATAAGATAATGGGCTGGATAGAGGTAGTAAACATTTCGACAGATAAACAACAGTAATCACACATCAGTCATAATAAAGATGTTCTTTACAATACAATGTGTAGGCTACATAATCATCATTGCACAAATTTCAGCGAGTCGTATCCACTAGTTATGCCCAACCTTACAAGCTGTGAAGCCTCCTTGCAATTTATGGTTAGTTGTCACTTGTCATATATACATAGAACGTTCGTAATTCCATGCTTCTCATCAGTTTTTGTGATTTCATGAGTGTACTGTAACATACTGTTTTTCAAGTTTGGTTGTTTTGTTATCTGCAGGCATACTTTTTTATTTTTTTTAATTCCCATTCGTTTCACACATTTAGTTGATATTTTTTTGCGTAGGCTTACAGTACTGTACCTACTATCAACGTCTTCATGAGTTAAATGCTGCGTAACGATATGACTTTGTGAACGAATAAAACTTCTCGATAAAATAAAAACGTATCCACCTAACTTAAGCCTACGTAAACTATCGGAACTAACTGGTGTACCGAAAATTACGATAGCTTGTATCGTGCTCCAAGAAAAGAAAATACACCAAGTGTGGGCATTAAAAGATCACGGAACATGTCAGAAAAGAAAACGTGAAGGAAGGATCCAATTTTTGAGAAGCGTTGAATGAATCGTTTACCATTGTAACTTCGCAAGGTGTTAGTATCAATAGTCCAATGGTTAAAACCAAGGCAAAAGGTTTTGCTAAAAAACTAATCATTGTTCTGATACCCTTTTATTTATTTCATGTGTATATGGATTGGAACTGCCCATTACAGACAGGTGGAGTGTCAAATTTGGGTACCCAAATTTTTTTTACACTCAATCTGTTCGTTGCAGAGCTAAAATAATTAGTTCTGTCTCTTATCACATGGTCAGTCAATTAAATGACTGAATCATTTAAGATGTGAAGAGGTAGAGGTGTAAAAGACACTAATCAGAGTTATCTTCTCTGAAAGAAATGAATTTCATTATACACCCAGACCCTGTGATGAATGAAGTGAAGGTGTCATTTGCAGAGTGGAAAATATGTGCTTTTCAGAGGGCCCGGCATGCTGATAAGCGTACTTTTCCATTCAGTGAGTTGTGGCAATGGTAAACCACCTCACTCCTCTTTTTACTTAGTAAAACCTCTACACGTTCAAACCAGCCTTTCAGCTGATGACCTAAACAACAACAACGTGTATATGGATAGAACTTGCATGTAAAATTTATGTATGTGATAATTTTAATAAAACAGTGTCATATATGCCACAGTTTACAAATTCATTTAATTGGACCAAAATGCTCCGGTCCCGATGTGCCCCAATTATCCAGAATTGACTATATATAGAAAAACTGCCTACTTAATTATTAACTAAATCTATATTAAATGACATTTTAAAATTTTCTCCTACCCTATGTGAATGTATAGGGAAAGAAATTATTGTTTTAATGTAGATTTTTCAAAATTGAGTTTCCACCAAATAACACGTTTTCAGGCCCCCTGAACCCAAAATACCATGTTTTTACCAATTTATGTTTGTGTGTGTTTGTTTATGCGTGCATGTGTGTGTGAACAAAATATCTCAAGAACAGAATATAGTATGAAGTTTAAACTTTGAACTTACGTTCAACATAGGATCCCATATAACTGGAAAAACCCTGCTAAACTCTGTAACCCCGACCATCAAAGTGCACAGGTAACCACTGTCTAGTACTCAAATCTGTATAAAAGTAACTAACTTTACTAGGATTTGAACCAGGTACCTAGTAAAGGTAGTTACTTCTATACGGATTTGAATCCTAGACAGTGGTTACCTAGCATATTATCTTAGCTTATTGAATGTAAATAATTTAACATTCCACCTGCCTGTTACAGGCAACACATTGTGGTTTATTACACCTTTAATATTATTACTTTCTCTTGCCTATATGAATATATAGGAAGGAAAGTATTGTTTTCATGTCGATTTTTCAAAATCGAGTTTTCACCAGATCTATATGTTTTCAGACCCCCTGAACCCAAAAAACATGTTTTTAGTGATTGGTCTGTGTGTGTGTGTGCGCGCACACGTGCGTGTGTGTGTATACAAAATATCTCAAGAACGGAACATCGTTCGAACTTGAAACTTAAGTTACATACCACTATCGGACCCGACACGAACATTTTCACCAAAATCGGTCAACCGGAAGTAGTAGTTTATTCGTGTAATTTTTCATTTTTTAGCGATTTTCTCAAAAACTGGTCCTATGATTTTTTTAAAAATCGCTTGGTTTACAAAAATTTTTTTATGCTCTACAAGATAGGGTAGGGGCCATTTTTGGTGAGGCTGTTTTCACGTAAAAAAATTGTTTTTTTAAGGTTGCGGCTTTATTATGCATTTTACCGCAAAAATGTATAATTACAGTTGTAGAGAATTTAAAATTCTACAACTTTTATTTCAAACAATGTTTTGTATAACGCTTGGTTTAGCGGTAATTAGCGATTTTCTGTTTTTTCTCATGAAAACGTGTGAAAAATCGATTTTTTTAAGATTTCGGCCTTAGAATGCATTTTATGACAAAAGTGGATATAATCAAATTTATAGGAAATTAAAAGATCTACAACTTTTGTTTAGAGAATTTTTCTCTACAGAGGTTAGTTTAGCGTGAAAGAGTGATTTTCTGTATTTTAAAGCCAAACTGAGGTCGATTTTCATTTTGCGTCTTTCACTCATGATTAAAATTAGGTTATGTTATTAAAGTTAGTTTTTTGTTTATTTCTAATGTTTTATTACTAATGGTAGAATTATTGTTAATTATTTGTATTGGCAAGAGAAAGTTGTGTGAGTGTTTCACACCAGATTTTTTTTTTGTTTTGGTATATGATGGGAATTTTGGTTGTTTTATATTTATTTTATTTTTTGGTCAGGTTGATAACGGACCAGACAAAAGAGAAGTAAGCGAAGTTGAAATACAATGCTGGTGTAATGAAAATGGTAAAATACCATACGTAGAAACAAGTGCAAAAGACGCAGTCAACGTTGAAGCTGCATTCGCGATCGCTGTCGAAAGTTGGACACGTTTAGAAGAATCGCTTGAACGTGTCGATCGGTATGGTGGCGATACGATTAATTTATCGAAACATAACAGCCAACAAAAACGGTCTTCATGCTGCAATTCTAATTAAGTAACAACTTAACTATTATTTTATTTGTAATTAATTTGATTATGTTTTTATTTCAATGCACTTTAATTCTGTGAATATACTCCTTGTTTATGAATAAGGTGAAATTGTTCATTTTAATATATTTATATTATATATTTATTATTATTTTATACGTAGTATATTAATCATGATTAGGTAGCATCGAAAACAGATGGTAGGAGCCCCCCAGGGGTTAGTGCTGGGTATGAAAAAATTGATTTTTTTCAATACATAATGTATAATAACATAGAAAAAAATGTTATCTGTAAAATATCCACTTCTTGGGGGATGTTGTACCATGATTTATGGGGAAAAATATTGATAATTTTTGTGTTTTAATTTTATATCGGGTATGATAACTACCAGATTCTTTGTTTGTGTGTTGGTAATAGTATATTGTATGATATAAAGATAAAATATATATTATGCCATATATATATATATATATATATACATTGAAATATATATTTTCTAACCACCAGAATACGGTAACATAAAACACTTACCAATGTTTACAGCGCTTTCGTGCATCTTGCACACATCCTCAGTAAATCAAAATTTATTACAAGTCAAAATTTCAAACTTCCTGCTCCTACCATGGTAGATAAGGAATAGTCGATTCTTATATTTAAAACAGTCTTGCCAACTTAATCAGTTGATTGTCGTATTCGTATAAGTCGTCGTATAAGTTGGCAAGACTGTTTTAAATATAAGAATCGACTATTCCTTATCTACCATGGTAGGAGCAGGAAGTTTTAAATTTTGACTTGTAATAAATTTTGATTTACTGAGGATGTGTGCAAGATGCACGAAAGCGCTGTAAACATTGGTAAGTGTTTTATGTTACCGTATTCTGGTGGTTAAAAAATATATATTTCAATTTAAATAATACGGCTGTTTAAAAATCCTACATAGGATGTTTAATAAAATATATATATACCGGGTGATTTTTTAGTCCTGTTACCCAATTGTTAATGTCTGGTAATTTTTTTCTAAGAAAGGGATATTTTATTTTGTGACACAAAGTTGGTAGCCCTACTCAACCGTTATAGATACGACAGTTTGAGTTGATTCTCCTTGAGTTGCGTAAAATTTTGTGCTGTTTCCAGTTGTGTTACGAACAGAATGTCTTTTACCCTAGAACAACGGATTTTCATTCTTGAACAATATTTTGCTACAAAATCGTATACGAGTGTAAGAATCATTTCAAATTAAATTTGTTGGTGTTCCTCCACTCTATTCTAGTCAATTTCTAGGCTAACAAACCGATTTTGAGAGGCAGGTAGTGTTTGCAGCAGAAAATATAGTGGTCGACCAACTCTCTTGACAGATGACGTTAAGAGAATGTGAAAACAAGATTGCTCAATTCTCCACGGAAAAATTTACAAAAACTTTCCTCGCATGTTGATTTGTCATATTCAAGTGTTCAGAAAGCTGCTAAAAAATTTAAATTGTATCCGTATCACATACGATTAGTTCTAGAGCTTCAGCCTCCGGATTGAAACAAGAGATTGTTTTAGGATAAAAGACATTCTGTTCGTAGCACGACCGGAAATGGCACAAAATTTTACACAGCTCAAGGAGAATCAACTCACACTGCCATATCCATACTGGTTGAGTAGGGCTACCAACTTAGTGTCACAAAACAAAATTTATTTTTTTTAGAAAAATATTACCAGACATTAACAATTGGGTAACAGGACTAAAAAATCACTCTGTATTATGCCATATATATATATATATATATATATATATCAATTTTTTAAACATGTTGTACTGTGTGCTGAATTTACTTTAGATAATATTAAACCACCAGTAAACACACAAAATTAGCAAGAATGATCTTACCGTTAAGTTAATAAGGCCTTTTCAGATCCCTGGATCCATCATCAGTTAACTCACAAACACTATAAAATTCTTTCACTGGCAATGCATTGCCTTGTCAACTCAAGTCATGACTGAATAAAATTATTTGTTACTAGTTAAAATTATTTCTTATCAAACAGGTGTACCAATAGAAATAGATCATCTTGCTCAAAATTTACCTGGTGGTTTATTAGTTTAAAATTTTTGTGTTTATAAATGTAATATTTCTCCAAATGTTCAAGTTTATTTTTATCATTACAAATTTCCAAGATTTCAAGATTATTTTCTATATCTGTAATTTTATGTTTGTTGGAAATCATGTGCTCTGCTACATTTGAAACTGTTTTCTTTTTATTCTTAAATGCCCTCAAGTGTTCCAAAAATCTGGCTTTATTAGTAACTGGCTTATTAACGGTAAGATCATTCTTGCTAATTTTGTGTGTTTACTGGTGGTTTAATATTATCTAAATATATATATATATATATATATATATATATATGGTTCAGGTAACCCTGCATATTACTCCTTATAAGAACTGAGGAAACAGGAATTAAATTTGGTGAATCGTACATTCCCAAGATACATGGTACAAGACCCCCTTTGACTACTTTCATGTCTTCTTATGGTGCTACAACTCAAATAATTGAGCCTTGACCATTTTCCATCATCTCCCTCATTGATTCTTGATACAGTAGACTCTCAGAAATCTGGACTAATGTGGCAGACGGCCGGTCCGGATTTCGAAAAATCCGGATTTCCCGGAGGTTGGCAATTTCGTCTTTATGGCGAATAATTATGACAATAAGCATTAACGTTTATATGCTAATATAAGAGTGAGCTTCTGAAAAAAAAATGGCCGGCCGCATTGGCGAAGTTGGTAACGTGCTCTCCTCTCATCATGCGGTCTTGGGTTCGAATCCCATTCAGGCACGGCATTTTTTCATACGTTACAAAAAATCATTTCATCATTCACCGTCTGCATTAGCAGTAATTGCAGAACAGTCGGACGTTAAAAAAAAAAAAAAAAATTCTGAAAAAACTTTAAAACACTGTAGGCTTAATAAATTACAGTAGGCTACTGGTACTGTAATTATTCAATATACAAAGCACAAACATTGACTAAACTTAACGCTACTGTACCGTAATAATATTCGATTGCACTCTTTGTAAGATTTGCAAGTTAAGGATTTCAAACATGTAACAATGAACGTCATATATGTCTCAATTATAGAGTAATTACACAATCAACTAAATAAAATCTAAATGTACTGTAGTACGGTACTGTGCTTAGTAAAGTACGGTTCTGGGATTAAATAAAATGCCTCGTAAAATTATAAACATAGATTTTACTGAAACACAGAGCTCCCGACGACGCACACTACTGTGGGCCCTAAATGACAAAAAATGTCATTTACATACATTTTATATACGCAATTATTATTAAAAAGTACATACACACAAATTATAGTGCTAATCGCATGATTGTTCATCGGGCCAATCCCATGAAAACTTTTTACTGGTTGTTAATTTAAAAGTTGTAAATTTTCAGAAAATAAAGTAAAAAAAAAATCATCGTCCGGACTAGCGCGATCCGGATTTTTGAGAGTCTGCTGTATTAAACACCTACAATTTCCAGTTCCATCTGCTAAAAGTCTTATCCATTTTTTTTCAGACTTCTGAAGTTTCTAAATAATATTTGTTTTTATAAAGTAGTTATTTTGGTTTTATGTTTAACCTGGATGATAAAGATGTTTTCCTATTCTGGAAAGAATAGATCATTGTGCTAACGCATGTTTTAGGATGTTCTCCCACCAGTGATACTCGACTACAACACAACCTCGACTTGATGTCCGATACGAGATATATGTTCGCCCTCTTACCAGTATGACCTCAACGTAACCTCGGATCAAACCGATTGTATCCGACTCAGTTTGTCCAACACCTGCTCGACCAGTCGTTTGTAATCATCGCAGACTAAGCAGCTAACATTACCTTTATGCTGGAAGTTGAAAAATATCCGTTTTTTACTTTCTCTTGCCTATATGAATATATAGGAAGGAATGTATTGTTTTCATGTCGATTTTAAGAAATCGAGTTTTCACCGGATCTATACGTTTTCAGACCCCCTGAACCCACACAAACATGTTTTTAGCGATTGGTCTGTGTGTGTGTGTGTGTGTGAACAGAATATCGTACGAACTTGAAACTTGAAACTTAAGTTACATACCACTACCGGACGCGACACGAACATTTTCATCAAAATCGGTCAACCGGAAGTAGTAGTTTATTCGTATAATTTTTCAGTTTTTTGCGATTTTCTCAAAAACTGGTCCTACGATTTTTTTTAAAATCGCCTATTTTACTCAATTTTTTATTCTCTACAAGATAGGGTAGGCGCCATGTCTGCTGAAATTCTCGGTGAGGCTCTTTTCACGTAAAAACGTTGTTTTTTTAAGATTACAACTTTAATATAAATTTTAGCGCAAAAACTTATATAAGAAAAGTTGTAGAGAATTTAAAAACCTACAACTTATGTTTCTAACATTTTTTTGTATGACGCTTAGTTTAGCGGTAATTTGCGATTTTCTGTTTTTTTTCTCACGAAAACTTGAGAAAAATCGATTTTTTTAACATTTCGGTCTTAGTATGCATTTTACGACAAAAGTGTATATAATCGAATTTATAGAAAATTAAAAGATCTACAACTTTTGTTTAGAGCATTTTTCTCTACAGAGCCTAGTTTAGCGTGAAAGCGTGATTTCCGTATTTTTTAGCCAAACTGAGTTCGATTGTCATTTTGCGTCATTCACTCATGATTAAAATAAGGTTATGTTTTTGAGGTTAGTTTATGTTTATTTCTAATATTTTATTACTAATGTCAAATTATATTGTAAATTATTTGCATTGGCAAGAGAAAGTTGTGTGAGTGTTTCACACCAGATTTTTTTTTAAAATAATTTATACGAGGTGTGATTGGAAAGTTTTAAGAATGGGCTTGTAATGGTACAATGGTGGTACTTACATGCTACTGTGATGCATCTCCTTCAAAATAGTTCCCTTTTGACTGAACACACAGACTCCAATGGTGTTTCCACTTTTGGAAACATTCCTGGAAATTTTTTTCCTGGAGTGTGTTAAGAACGCTCTCCGTATTTGCCTGGATGTCTTTAATCGAGTCAAATCGCTTCCCTTTCAGTGAAAATTTCAGTTTAGGAAACAGTTAGAAGTCCGCAGGGGCCAAATCAGGGGAATATGGCGGTTGTGGAAGCACAGGAATGTTGAATTTGGTCAAAAATTCAACGATGGAGAAGTCACGATGAGCCGGAGCATTGTCATGGTGTAGAACCCAACTCCTATCTTTCCACAATGCAGGCCTTTTCTACCGCACCTTTTCGCGCAAACGCTGAAGGACACATTTGTAGTATTCCTGGTTAATTGTCTGTCCTCCAGGCGTAAATTCATGATGCACAATACCAGTATAATCGAAAAAGGAATCGAAAAGACGACCAGACCGTGGTTCATCTTCAAATGATTTGCAGCCATTTTTAAACCTGTTGAACCAGACAAAAACATTTGACTGGCTCATACAATTATCTTCAAAAGCTGTTTTTAATAGTTCATAAGTCTCAGAAGCTGATTTCCTGGTTTTGAAACAAAATTTCACACAATATCGTTGCTTCGTTTTTACATCCATTTTCACGCAGACAGAATCCGGCAACAAGCACTAACAGACCCACACTCAACCAGCTGCCACAGCAAACTGAATAAAGGAAATGCAGTTTCCTGTCAGAGGGCGTTCAAGGACAAGGCAATGACTCACTCCCCACTCTCCGTATACCCACCCCCCAAACAAATAAGCAGTACCAAATCCATTCTTAAAACTTTCCAATCACACTTCGTATATGTACCTTTTTTATAATTCTAGGACTAACAAGCTTAAGTAATAGTTGAAAACTTTCTTTTGACATCCGATAAAAAGACTTAAATTTATTTTCATCGCAGGAGAGTTCCTGAGCACACACATACACTCCTCTATTACGATTATTACTTATGCACGGTGATACCCAACAGCTGCGTTGTTTTTTCTGTTTTTTTCGTAGATGATGATGATGATAATAAGCAACGACTAGATCTTCTTCGTCACTTGACATTATGCAAACTCCAGGTGGATTCAAAGAAAAAGTTTGCGTCGAGGTCAAGTCTCCTCGATGTGCAAACATGCTCGACACGAATAATTTTTCGGTTGAGTTGAGGTCTAGTCATTTTAATCGCATCGTGGTCGTGTTTCACTGGTGTGAGAATGACCTTACTGTGACATGACTGTGAAATATCATTTCTTATCTCACCATAATATTTTTTAAATGTTTTTTATTTTATTTTTTTACTGTTTTGCTATTTCTGCTATTAATGCAGACGGTGGAGAATGATGATGTATGAAAATGAGTGATGAAAAAATCCCAGACCTGACTGGGAATCGAACCCGATATCTTGATGTAGAAGCCAGTTGCACTAACCACTACGCCAACAGGCTGGCCACCATAATAGAACTTTAAGGGTTGTCTGAAAAGTAATTTTGTTTAATTTTGTTGGCGTGTTTGTGAATATTTTTAAGTGATTTCATTTTAAATTGATATTGTATTCAGATTAGAGACTGAAGTTAACCTAAAAATGTGTACCTCGAAAGTATTTGGGTGTAACTCCTTTGTCAAAAGTAGATAAGAAAAAATGGCAGGACTATGTTTACGTGAGTGATGTAGGACAAAATTGAACAGCAAAATAAGCACACGTATCTAATCTTTCCACCATGATACCTAACTCCCTTCTTTTGACTTAATTCTGCCTGTCCTGTGGCGTAGTAATTAGCACAATTGGATTCTACGCCGGGGTTCTAGGTTCGATTCCCCATCAGGTCTGGCATTTTTTCTTCACTCATCTTCATCTATCATCCATCTCATCGTTTGCATTAGCAGTAATTGCAAAACATTTGGACGTAAAACTAAAAAAAGAAAAGATTTTTTGACTTCTGATTCTACCTCTCAACTTTCACTCCAATATGAAGGGGTATCCAAAAGTAACCGAAATAGCATTTCCGTGGACGGTGCATGTGTAGTACACATTTCTGCCGTACAGACGAGGTATAGCGCAACTCAACTCATTGCGAGTTCATGGTTCCGCTCGCTGCCCTACGCACCTTACTCGCCTGATCTGGCTCCGTGCGACTTTTTCTTATTTCCACACATGAAAAGGGACATTAAAGGACACAGATTTGACAACATTGAAGCGGTCAAGAAAAAAATGAGGGAGGAGCTGTCAGCCATTTCTAAAGATGATCACAAAAAATGTTTTGAACAGTGGAAGCACCGGCGGAATAAATGTATTAGTTGTAATTGAGAGTATTTTGAAGGGGATAAGGTGGTTTTGCCCATAACAGACAGGTGGAGTGTCAAATTATTTACACTCAATCTGTTAGTTGCAGTGCTAAAATAAATAGTTCTGTTTCTTATCACATGATCAGCCAATTAAATGACTGAATCATTTAAGAACAGAAGAGGTAGAGGTGTAAAAGACACTAATCAGAGTTATCTCATCTGAAAGTAATGGATTTCATTATACAGCCAGACCCTGTGGTGAATGAAGTGAAAGTGTCATTTGCAGAGTGGAAAATGTATGCTTTTCAGAGGGCCTGGCATGCTGATAAGTGTACTTTTCCACTCAGTGAGGAAGGCAATGGTAAACCACCTCACTCCTCGTTTTACTTAGTAAAACCTCTACAGGTTCAAACCAGCCTTTTGGCTGATGACCTAAACAGCAACAAGGTTGTTTTTTAAATAATTGAAAATAAATACCTTCTAAAAAATAATTCCGGTTTCTTTTGGGTACCCCCTCGTATATTGTTCAACACTCATTTTCATCTATCACTCTTCACCGTCTGCATTATTCTCACTGTGTAAAATAAAAAGAGAAATACGTATACAAAAGAGTTGCCAAAATTTATATAAAGCAATTATTAAATTAAACATTTTTTGCAACTTTTTTACTACTGTAACGAAAGATTAAACCTAACATTTTTGGTTTAGTAATTAACAACATTGTTTTGATAATTATCAAAATAATTTTTTGATTATATTAAATAAATTTCATACCGAAAAGTTTCACCAATTTTGTAAAATGTTTTCGAAAAATATTTTTTTTGGTAAGTAAAAACATCAATATTTATACATTTGTGTGTAATTTTTATAATATTTTCTATACATAATATATATTATATATAATTAAGTGGCCTTTTAAATGAATTTTGTAAATTTTTTGTTTTTGTTTTTTTGAGAAAACGATTTGAATATTTATACATTTCTTCGTTTTGTAAATTTTAATGAATGTAGTTGGTATGTAGCTTTTTCATTAATCGATGTATGTATAGTCCATTCAAAATAGTATGTTAGTATTCAAAAATAAATCTTTATCGAATGCATCCTGCAGTTTAAAATTAATTCTATTTTATATAATGAATTTATGTAATAAATTTCACTAACCTTCCTTTTTAACTGCGTCAACTTTTATTTGTCACTTACACGTGTTTCGGTGGATCCACCATCATCAGAGTAAATAACATATAATTGAAACTAAAAACTTTATTTATTAAAAATCTACAGAAAATGATACATCTTCAGTCATTTGTATAAAACTGTTTTACAAATGTATACTTGTATACTTTTTTAAAACTGTTATACAAATGTATACTTGTATACTTTTATACAATTTTTTTTTGAAATCCCTAATTTGTGTACGTTGCAATCTGTTCAATTCAGAACAATAAGCAACCCCATGACCCAATGAGATGTGTATGACGTGTAAATGAGGTGTAGTCTTGTACAGACTCAAGTCGACCATTCCTGAGAGAGTATGGTTAATTGAACCCCAACCATCAAAGTACACCGGTAACCACCGTCTAGCATTCAAATCTGTATAAAAGTAACTACCTTTACGAGGATTTGAACCAGGAACCTTCGTCTCCAAAATCAGCTGTTAAACAGCTGATTTTGGCGACAACTTTACCTCTAGACTAACGTGGTGGATTTTTTTCATCTTCTGTAGATTTTTAATAAATAAAGTTTTTAGTTTCAATTATATGTTATTTACTCTGATGATGGTGGATCCACTGAAACACATGTAAGTAAAGATAAAAGTTGACGCAGTTGAAAAGGAAGGTTAGTGAAATTGATTATATAAATTCATTATATAAAATAGAATATGTTAGTACTGTATTACTTAAACGGAATAAAAATAGAACGAATTTGGTAATGTGCTCATGAGTCTGTGCTAGAGCGGATGCCAAATAAGTTTGCTGGTGTAGCTGCGTGAACAGTTCGGATTCAGTTGATAGATATCGTGTCTTCGTACCGAACTGCCTTTTAAATCACATGCACTGAATGATGTAAATTATCATCTATTAGCGACGTTAAAAACATTCAATTGTAAACATTGTAAACAACAATTAACGCCTACCACTTACAACACATTACAGATTAATGTTTTCAGGTTAGCCTATATATAACGTTGCGAGAGTGACGTGACTCTGGTGACAGCTAGTACACCACTCGCTGAGGGAACTGTGCGCGCCATTAACAAAATAAACCTTCTGCACACTTCAGAAAACCAGCAGGCTTATTTGGCGTTCGCTCTTTTCAATTCTACTTGATACATTTTTTCCGTTCATCCGACATCTGGTCCACCTGTTTACAACGTGTAATCAGGATTTAACTATATCTGGAAAATACTAGATAACTACAGGTTTGTAACTTGTTCAGGAAGTAAATACCATCTTAGTTTGAAGAAAACCACTAATGTACTGGTTGTACCATAAGTCTGTACCCATTATTAAACTAACCAAAACATTGTATAACTAATGAACGTGATTAAACATACCACACCGAAACTAAAAATACTATAGTGCACGTCACGAAAGAAGTTCACTGTAAAGACCCCTCAACCAATCTAATACAATTTTGTATTTATTTCATTTTATTTGTAATTTTAAAATGTTGCTGACGTCATGTGGCAAAACCTTGCTCGTTAGTTTGGTGGCCCTGAAAAGGGCCGTTTAATTGTTTTGGTGGCACTTAAAAGTGCCGTTGTTGGCGGTCGGAAGCGGCGAGCTGGTGTGGTGGAAGTGGAGCCTGAAGAGTGACAGCTCGGCTACCGGGTTCAGGCCTAGCCTTCCCTCAGCGGCAGTTGGGTCCCCTCTGCAGCGTGGCACAGGTGGCCCCCAGAGCCCTTTTTTAGAGAAATTGCTCGACTGGTGGGAGGGGTAAGGTGAGGAAGTGGAGAAGTACACAATAAACTCCCACCCGTCTAAATTTATCATGCTTATCTTACCTTCTAAATTCTAACATAAAAAATTCTTCTAAATTTATCATGTGTATCTTACATCTGTACCTCTTCGGTTGTTAAATGCTTGTCATATAATTAGATGACCATGTGATAAGAAGAAACAGAACTATTTTTTGTAGCCCTGGAACTAGCAAATTCCCCCACCTCTTTGTTGGATGTTCAAATTTAATGTCAGTGTTCAACCAGATTTTACCATGGTAAATCGAAGACCTACTGTATACAGTAATTTGAAACTTGTATAGAATTTTTTTTCTATTCGGTACAAATACATATTCTAAATAATTGTTGTTAGACTTTGTGTATTTATTATAGTACCTTTCAGTACTGTTAATATGCTTTTTATAAATTAGTAAAGTTGTCTAGCTTTTGTACCACTTAAACGTTGTAAACTATACAATATGTGTTTTTTTAAATATTTTGTAAATTTCTGACTGATTGTCTTTTGTGGAGTGATTTAAATATTTTATCATTTTTTTTATGTATTTTTAAGATTTTTTTTAAATTGTGAGATGTGTTTTATTGATGGGATCTGTGTACCTAAATACATGTTCAAATGGATATAATTTTGACCTCTTTTCTTAAAAACCATTGGAGGTTACCGTCTGCAACATTACAGGCTTATTCAGACAAAAATTTATAAATGTGGGTAATAAAATTATTAAATTTCTTTATTCAATCTTTGAGATTATTAAAATATTTAAAATTTTAAATGTTTTATGTAATCGTTTCAATTTTATCAATACTTTGTTTAAAACGCTTGGTACTTTACAATGTATTTAAATGATTTAGAATGAGTTCAAATATTGTTCTTGTAAAATTTCAGCTTGATCCTTTAAAGGTTTCAAAGGTTTCCTTCAAAGCGTTTTACGCTTGGTAGTTTACAATGTATTTAAATGATTTAGAATGAGTTCAAATATTGTTCTTGTAAAATTTCAGCTTGATCCTTTAAAGGTTTCAAAGGTTTCCTTCAAAGCGTTTTACGCTTGGTAGTTTACAATGTATTTAAATGATTTAGAATGAGTTCAAATATTGTTCTTGTAAAATTTCAGCTTGATCCTTTAAAGGTTTCAAAGTTTTCCTTCAAAGCGTTTTACGCTTGGTAGTTTACAATGTATTTAAATGATTTAGAATGAGTTCAAATATTGTTCTTGTAAAATTTCAGCTTGATCCTTTAAAGGTTTCAAAGGTTTCCTTCAAAGCGTTTTACGCTTGGTAGTTTACAATGTATTTAAATGATTTAGAATGAGTTCAAATATTGTTCTTGTAAAATTTCAGCTTGATCCTTTAAAGGTTTCGAAGTTTTCCTTCAAAGCGTTTTACGCTTGGTAGTTTACAATGTATTTAAATGATTTAGAATGAGTTCAAATATTGTTCTTGTAAAATTTCAGCTTGATCCTTTAAAGGTTTCAAAGGTTTCCTTCAAAGCGTTTTACGCTTGGTAGTTTACAATGTATTTAAATGATTTAGAATGAGTTCAAATATTGTTCTTGTAAAATTTCAGCTTGATCCTTTAAAGGTTTCAAAGGTTTCCTTCAAAGCGTTTTACGCTTGGTAGTTTACAATGTATTTAAATGATTTAGAATGAGTTCAAATATTGTTCTTGTAAAATTTCAGCCTGATCCTTTAAAGGTTTCAAAGTTTTCCTTCAAAGCGTTTTACGCTTGGTAGTTTACAATGTATTTAAATGATTTAGAATGAGTTCAAATATTGTTCTTGTAAAATTTCAGCTTGATCCTTTAAAGGTTTCAAAGGTTTCCTTCAAAGCGTTTTACGCTTGGTAGTTTACAATGTATTTAAATGATTTAGAATGAGTTCAAATATTGTTCTTGTAAAATTTCAGCTTGATCCTTTAAAGGTTTCAAAGTTTTCCTTCAAAGCGTTTTACGCTTGGTAGTTTACAATGTATTTAAATGATTTAGAATGAGTTCAAATATTGTTCTTGTTAAATTTCAGCTTGATCCTTTAAAGGTTTCAAAGGTTTCCTTCAAAGCGTTTTACGCTTGGTAGTTTACAATGTATTTAAATGATTTAGAATGAGTTCAAATATTGTTCTTGTAAAATTTCAGCTTGATCCTTTAAAGGTTTCAAAGGTTTCCTTCAAAGCGTTTTACGCTTGGTAGTTTACAATGTATTTAAATGATTTAGAATGAGTTCAAATATTGTTCTTGTAAAATTTCAGCTTGATCCTTTAAAGGTTTCAAAGTTTTCCTTCAAAGCGTTTTACGCTTGGTAGTTTACAATGTATTTAAATGATTTAGAATGAGTTCAAATATTGTTCTTGTAAAATTTCAGCTTGATCCTTTAAAGGTTTCAAAGTTTTCCTTCAAAGCGTTTTACGCTTGGTAGTTTACAATGTATTTAAATGATTTAGAATGAGTTCAAATATTGTTCTTGTAAAATTTCAGCTTGATCCTTTAAAGGTTTCAAAGTTTTCCTTCAAAGCGTTTTACGCTTGGTAGTTTACAATGTATTTAAATGATTTAGAATGAGTTCAAATATTGTTCTTGTTAAATTTCAGCTTGATCCTTCGAAGGTTTTGCAGCTACTGTAGTTATTGAGATAATGGGTCATAGTTTTTTTTAAATTTAATGTCTAACGCAGTGTTTCCCAACTGGTGGAAAGATTACGGTGGTAAGAGTAAGATCGCGGAAAGATTACGGGTGGCTCATGGCTCGCTCCAAAAAACAAGGGCTTGTACATTACAGTGACCATTGGTGCCTAACCTAAAAATGCACTCTCCACTACAGCTCAAGGCCACGCATAAAGTGCTGGAGTTAACATTTTTATTTCTTTTACAGAAAAATGCTCTTATTGAATTATCTTGTGATCGTGAAAATATTTTACTACGTTCTTCTGTTATATAGTATCAATAAGCTCACTTGCAAACTGACATAAGGTGGCTCTTACATTATTATAACCATACCCCAAGTCTTTTATAGTACAGTATTCTGTTTTCTAGTTTCGTTATTTAAAATCATATCAATTCCTTTTCATATTAATGTAAATTAAATAGTATTATTATTTTTATTATTATTATTAGTTTTAAGTGTAGTGCAATAATTTACTCGTATATTATTTATAATCTTTTAGGTTTAGTTAGTACGTACAGTGATCCTATTTTTCCATAATTTTTTACATAAAAAATGTTATTTTTAAAAAATATTGTAGTACTTATGTCTAAAGTTTAGTACTTAACTGTGCACCATCATTAAATATTTGTTGTACATGTGAACTGGTATGCTGGCAGTCAATCGATCAAATGAATAATATCACAGTCTTTGGCTAAAATAGTTATTCATATTGTGATTTCCTTATTTTTAACTCTCAATGAATACAGTTGAAAGAGCCGATTGCATTATCTCGCCCATCTTTGTTTATTGTGTAGACATTTTTGTGGCCGTGGAACTAACAGATCAAGTGTAAATAATATAACACTTCATCTGTCTGTTATGGGCAGAAAAGAAGGTCTGTTATGGGCTTCCTCTTAAATAGATCAATAAACCCATCAAATTTTTACTTTCTCTTGCTTATATGAAAATGTAGGAAAGAAAGTATTGTTTTCATGTCGATTTTAATAAATCAAGTTTTCACCGGATTTACACGTAAACAGACCCCCTCAACCCAAAAAACATGTTTTTAGAGATTGGTCTGAGTGTGTGTCTGTGAACAGAATATCTCAAGAACAGAACATCATAGGAACTTGAAACTTGAAACTTAAGTTTCATACCACTACCAGACCCGACACGAACATTTTCATCAAAATCGGTCAACCAGAAGTAGTAGTTTATTCCTGTAATTTTTCACTTTTTTACGATTTTCTCAAAAACTAGTCCTACGATTTTTTTAAAATCGCCTGGTTTACTCAATTTTTTATGCTCTACAAGATAGGGTAGGTGCCATGTTTGCTGAAATTCTTGGTGAGGCTGTTTTTACGTAAAAAAAAATTGTTTTTCTAAGATTACGGTTTTAATATGCATTTTAGCACAAAAAATTATATAACAAAAGTTGTAGAGAATTTAAAATTCTACAACTTTTACTTCCAACATTTTTTTGTATAACGCTTAGTTTAGCAGTAATTAGCGATTTTCTGTTTTTTTCTCACGAAAACGTGTGAAAAACCGATTTTTTTAAGATTTCGGCCTTAGAATGGGTTTTACGACAAAAGTATATATAATCAAATTTATAGGAAATTAAAAGATCTACAACTTTTATTTAAAGCATTTTTCTCTACAGAAAGCCTAGTTTAGCGTGAAAGAGTGATTTTCCATATTTTTAAGCCGAACTGATATCAATTTTCATTTTGCGTCTTTCACTCATGATTAAAATAAGGTTATGTTTTTCGAGGTTAGTTTTTTGTTTATTTCTAATGTTTTATTACTAATGTTAGGTTATATTGTTAATTATTTGCATTGGCAAGAGAAAGTTGTGTGAGTGTTTCACACCAGATTTTTTTTTTTTAATTTATTTAAAGTCGCATCAGCTGCTTGGTCATTAGCGATTACAGAGGATTATGTAACATTAACTGAGGGATTTGACAGGTGAAATTTTTCAGACCCTGGCCGGGAATTGAACTCAAGACCTCTGCGTGGCAGGTCAATGCACTAACCAGTATGCTACGAAGGCAGCCTCTGGAGGCAGCATCTGACATGTCCTATACTCCTCCTGGAGTCTCCAGGGCGCAAAAAAAGCCCCAGCAGATTTTTAATGTTTCTGTCCATCAAAGGATTACTGTACTGTACATACATTCCAATATCTTATTTTATTGTTAATTTTTAAAATATTACTTTTTAAATATCTTTAAGTTATACATTCCATACATTGAAAAAAGTTGACACCTTTTTTTAAAGTCATTTTAAGATTTGTGATTAAATTGTGAAAAAGTGTAAATGATTGTCATTACTAATACCAAAAAAGGATCAACTATTTTCAATAAATTCATATATTGTACCAAAAAATATTTGTTACTTTTGCTGTTTGTCTGGGTATATCATTTGAGTTGTACAGCTGTTGATTGTGTACTCTTGTTTAAGTCAACAGCTGAAAAGTTGGTTTGGACTTCTAGAGGCTTTACTAAATAAAACTAAGAGTGGTGTGGTTTATCGGTGCCTTCCTCACTGAGTGGAAAAGTATGCTTATGAGCTGGCGATGCCCTCTGAAAAGCATCTACTGTCCACCATGCAAATGACGGATTCACTTCATTCATCACAAGGTCTGGCTGTATAATGAAATTCATTACTTTCAGAGTAGATA
The DNA here is from genome assembly GCA_035578175.1 of Catonia carolina. Classification (NCBI taxonomy): domain Eukaryota; kingdom Metazoa; phylum Arthropoda; class Insecta; order Hemiptera; family Achilidae; genus Catonia; species Catonia carolina. The sequence goes on from JAQMRL010000008.1 coordinate 6,926,243, forward strand.
ACTGTGACTAGTGTCTTATACACCTGTACCAGTTCTGTTGTTAAATCCTTCAGACATATAATTGGCTGGCCATCTGATAAGATAAAGAACTATTTTTTGTAGCCCCTGGAACTATCAGATTTGGTGCAAATAATATTTTAACACTCCACCAGCCTGTTATGGGCAAGATCATGTACTATCCAGTTTTATAAAAATTTGATCATCTATCTGCCAGAACTACTACACATCAGTTAGAATAAAAAGAACTGCTCAAAAATGATTATTATGTCATTCAAGAAGTTTCAAACAATACTTTATTTTGTTATCCCTAATGTGTGTACGTTGCAATCCGTTCAATTGAGAACAATAAGCAACCCCATGACCCAATGAGATGAGGATGATGTGTATGACGTGTAAATGAGGTGTCGTCTTGTACAGACTCAGGTCGACCATTCCTGAGAAAGTATGGTTAATTGAACCCCAACCATCAAAGTACACCGGTAACCACTGTCTAGCATTCAAATCCGTATAAAAGTAACTACCTTTACTAGGATTTGAACCAGGAACCTTCGTTTCCGAAAATCAGCTGTTAAACAGCTGATTTTCGGAAACTTTGGTGTAGTGGTCATGAAAACTGGCTTAAATACCAGGGCCCCGGGTTCAATTCCTAATCATATCTGGCATTTTGTGTTGCTAAGTTTCATTTATCACCCTTCATTGTCTGATTAGGACAGTAATCTTGTCAATATTTTAATCCATTCACTAGTACTACTAATAAAGGCTGTTCAGATAAATTTTAATACAATGTCTTCAAATCAAATAATTTTTTTTATTCTTGGTTATTACACTTGACTGTTCTCTTCCCAATTATGAAATTTAGGAAGTTGTGTTCTCATGTCGATTTTTCGACTTAGGTTTTCATTAAATACACAGTTGTAGGTCCCCTGAACCCAAAAAACATGTTTTTACTGATTGGTCTTTTCCCCTTCCCATCCACTGACTGTGAGTGTGTGTGTGTGTGCGCGCGCGTGCGTGCGTGTGTGTGTGTGGCTGTTTTTTTTACGTCTGACTGTTTTGCAATTACTGCTGTTGCAGACGGTGAAGGATGAAATGAATTTTTGTAACGTATGAAAATATGCCGTGCCTGAATGGGATTCGAACCCAAGACCACATGATGAGAGGCGAGCACGTTGTGTGTGTGTGTGTGTGTGTGTGTGTGTGTGTGTGTGTATGTGTGTGTGTGTGTGTGTGTGTGTGTGAGAGAGAGAGAGAGAGAGAGAGAGAGAGAGAGAGAACTAAATTACTCAAAAACAAAATATCATACGTAGTTGAAACTTGTAACTTAAATTGGGTACTACTTGGGGCCTGACATCAACATTATTATCGTCATTGGTCAACCAGAAGTAGCTGATTATTCATGCAATTTTCTAAAAAATGGCTTCTATGATTTTTGAAAAAAAATCTTAGTGATTTTGTTACGCTCTACAAGTAGTGTAAGCAGTATTTCTGCTGAAATTCTTGGTAGCTATACTATTCAGGTAAAATTTATTTTTAAGATTGCAGCCTAAATATGCATTTTAAGGCAAAAGTATATATTATAATCAAAGCTATAAAAAATAAAAACTACAACTTTTATTTTTTCTTAACGATTGAAAAGATTCAAAAGAGTGTAGTTTAACATGATTTGTGATTTTTTTCTATTTTGTTCATCAAAATTGAAGCCCAATAAAGTTTGATTTTTGTTTTGTATCGTTCACTCATGATTATTAAAATTAGGTTATATTTTTAATTATTAAATTGGTAAGAGAAAGTCATGTGAGTATTTCGCTCCAGATTTTATGTATATGTTACGTTATGTAAATAAATATGGTATGAACAGCCTTTAGAGAAATTATTTTAATTTTATTATCATAGACTTATGGTGTGAATTTTATTTTTAATGTTTATCATAAAAATTTAAAAATTACTTTCTCACATATGTTCAGATCATCATTCAAAACTTAGGCTTGAAAAGCCTGTTTCAGCTCGATTGTCTCTAAGGTCTATCTGAATTTTAAAATCAATTTTTCATTTTTCCAAATCCACCAATTGTACAATAGATCCTAAGCAGGATTTAACTGGAACAAATTAAATCTGTATTTGTGAGAAAGTATAAATTTGTATTTTAATATTAATTTATTACGTAATATGTATTTATACATTTTTATTTTTTTTAAAGAATATATATAAACGAATTAATTTATATGTATTATAAAGTGCACTTGTAGTATTGCATGTAGATTATTGTTATTAAAATTTACAGGGTGGTTTGTATAAACAATTAAAAATTTTAGTGGTGATTATTCATATGAAAAGAAAGAAAAATGTTAATATCAATATATTTTTACTTTCTCTTGCCTATATGAATATATAGGAAGGAAAGTATTGTTTTCATGTCGATTTTAAGAAATCGAGTTCTCACGGGATCTACACGTTTTCAGACCCCCAGAACCCACACAAACATGTTTTTAGCGATTGGTCTGTGTGTGTGTGTGAGTAGATATCTCAAGAACGGAATCTCGTACGAACTTGTAACTTGAAACTTAAGTTAGACACCACTACCGGACCTGACACAAACATTTTCATCAAAATCGGTCAACCGGAAGTAGTAATTTATTTGTGTAATTTTTCACTTTTTTGCAATTTTCTAAAAAACAGTTGTACGATTTTTTTAAAATCCCGAGTTTACTAAATTTTTTTTGCTCTACAAGATAGGGTAGGCGTCATGTTTGCTAAAATTCTTGGTGAGGCTGTTTTCACGTAAAAAATTGTTTTTTTTAAGATTGCGGCTTTTATATGCATTTTAGCGCAAAAATGTATATAATAAAAGTTGTAGAGAATTTAAAATCTTAAAACTTTTATTTCAAACATTTTTTGTAGTATAACGCTTAGTTTAACAATAATTAGCGATTTTCAGTTCTTTTTTCTCACGAAAACGTGTGAAAAACCGATTTTTTTAAGATTTTGGCCTTAGTATGCATTTTACGACAAAAATGTATATAATCAAATTTATAGGAAATTAAAAGATCTACAACTTTTACTTACAGCATTTTTTTCTACAGAGCCTAGTTTAGCGTGAAAGAGTGATTTTCCGTATTTTTAAGCCAAACTGAGTTCGATTTTCATTTTGCGTCTTTCACTCATGATTAAAATAAGGTTATGTTTTTTGAGGTTAGTTTTTTTTGTTTATTTCTAATGTTTTATTATATTGTTAATTATTTGAATTGGCAAGAGAAAGTTGTGTGAGTGTTTCACACCAGATTTTTATAAATCTTTAAACCCCAGTTGCTTGTTTTAGAACCGTCATTAAAAGATGTGTAATGGATCAAGACCTCTGTTCAAGGATAGATTCTACGCAACAATGAAATGGTGGGATAAACTAATACATAATGTATAAATAGTAATTGAGTTGGGGTAATTTAGAATTATTTTGTACGCATCTCACAGCACATCAGACCTCAGGTTTACTATAGTCCATGTAATTTCAATAGAAGCTTCCGTAATAAGTATTTTCACTGCCACACATGTAAAGTGGTTGCAGCAGTTTGTATAGTGTGCTGCAAAACGTACTACTACTTCCATACTCTTCATTATAAACAAATTAGTAATAGGCACAACTCACCATCTATTTTTACTTTCTCTTGCCTATATGAATATATAGGAAGGAAAGTATTGTTTTCATGTCGATTTTAAGAAATCGAGTTTTCACCGGATCTATACGTTTTCAGACCCCCTGAACCCAAAAAACATGTTTTTAGCGATTGGTCTGTGTGTGTGTGTGTGTGTGTGTGTGTGTGTGTGTGTGTGTGTGTGTGTGTGCGTGTGCGTGTGCGTGTGTGTGTGTGTGTGTGTGTGTGTGTGTGTGTGTGTGTGTGTGTGAACAGAATATCTCAAGAACGGAACATCGTACGAACTTGAAACTTGAAACTTAAGTTACGTACCACTACCGGACTCGACACGAACATTTTCATCAAAATCGGTCAACCGGAAGTGGTAGTTTATTCGTGTAATTTTTCACTTTTTTGCGATTTTCTCAAAAACTGGTCCTACGATTTTTTTAAAAATCGCCTGGTTTACTCAATTTTTTATTCTCTACAAGATAGGGTAGACGTCATGCTTGCTGAAATTCTGGGTGAGGCTGTTTTCTCGTAAAAACGTTGTTTTTTTAAGATTACAGCTTTAATATGCATTTTAGCGCAAAACTTTATATAATAAAAGTTGTAGAAAATTAAAAATTCTACAACTTTTATTTTAAACAATTTTTTGTATAACGCTAAGTTTAGCGGTAATTTGCGATTTTCTGTTTTTTTCTCACGAAAATGTGTGAAAAATTGATTTTTTTAACATTTCGGCCTTAGTATGCATTTTACGACAAAAGTGTATATAATTTAATTTATAGAAAATTAAAAGATCTACAACTTTTATTTAAAGCATTTTTCTCTACAGAGCCTAGTTTAGAGAGAAAGAGTGATTTTCCGTATTTCTAAGCCAAACTGAGGTTGATTTTCATTTTGCATCATTCACTCATGATTAAAATAAGGTTATGTTTTTGAGGTTAGTTTTTTGTTTATTTCTAATATTTTATTATTAATGTTAGGTTTATTGTTAATTATTTGCATTGGCAAGAGAAAGTTGTGTGAGTGTTTCACACCAGATTTTTAACTTTTACTTTTATTGATATATTACTTTAATGTCAAAATAAATACTTTATAAATCAGAATGTCAAATTCTTTTAGTTAATTAATTACAGATTGTATTATACTCTGCAGTGTTTGCTTTTATAACTGTCAACACAAAATGTAAGGCTTTTTCTATTTTAAAGACATGTATAAAAATATACATAGTCTTTTATAAATGTATATGATTATATTATAGTTCAAATAAATTCACCAGTTCAGTTTGAGTTTCCGTTCAGTGCACAAGAGATTAAAGTGTACGCAGTACCGGTCAACGATGAATGAAAAACGTGATTTACGAAGAAAATTCAAAAACATTATTTACAGTGTGTATAATTACTTTAAAGAACTTCTGTATAGTAATGCTGAAGCAACAATTCGTGAAATGTTTTCATCAACCCAAATGAAGTGACTGCAACTGCTTGCTCATGTAGTCGCAGCACTGTGCAAAGAATATGTGCCGAAGCCCGTGAGAACATAGCTGCATCAGCTGCCATCAATGAAATCTGTGGGACTAATGAAGAACAACCCGTGTCGTTTACGTCTCCTCATAAGAAGATACCTCATAAAAAATGGGTCACCGGTGTTGACAGTTTCGATGAGCATTGCATTCGCAGAACTATAACCGAGGTTTTTGAACGTGGGGAGTATCCTACATGCGAAAAAATTAGAAAATATTTAGAAGAAAAAATTGGGTACACAGGGTCCGTTAAGTCTACATGGAGATTAATTAAAAATTTGGGGTACAGTTACAAGAAAGGTAATGACGGTAGAAGATTTTTCATGGAGCTTGCGGACATTGTGTCATCTCGGATTAAATTTCTTCGGAAGATGCAATCGATACTAAAAAAATCTGGTGTGAAACACTCACACAACTTTCTCTTGCCAATGCAAATAATTAACAATAAACCTAACATTAGTATTAAAACATTAGAAATGAACAAAAACTAACCTCAAAAACATAACCTTATTTTAATCATGAGTGAATGACGCAAAATGACAATCGAACTCAGTTTGGCTTAAAAATACGGAAAATCACGCTTTCACGCTAAACTAGGCTCTGTAGAGAAAAATGCTCTAAACAAAAGTTGTAGATCTTTTAATTTTCTATAAATTTAATTATATACACTTTTGTCGTAAAATGCATACTAAGACCGAAATGTTAAAAAAATCGATTTTTCTCACGTTTTCGTGAGAAAAAACAGAAAATCGCTAATTACCGCTAAACTAAGCGTTATACAAAAAAATGTTTGAAACAGAAGTTGTAGGTTTTTAAATTCTCTACAACTTTTATTATATAAAGTTTTGCGCTAAAATTTATATTAAAGCCGTAATCTTAAAAAAACAACGTTTTTACGTGAAAACAGCCTCACCGAGAATTTCAGCAAGCATGACGTCTACCCTATCTTGTAGAGAATAAAAAATTGAGTAAACCAGGCGATTTTAAAAAAATCGTAGGACCAGTTTTTGAGAAAATCGCAAAAAAGTGAAAAATTACACGAATAAACTACCACTTCCGGTTGACCGATTTTGATGAAAATGTTCGTGTCGAGTCCGGTAGTGGTACGTAACTTAAGTTTCAAGTTTCAAGTTCGTACGATGATCCGTTCTTGAGATATTCTGTTCACACACACACACACACACACACACACACACACACACAGACCAATCGCTAAAAACATGTTTTTTGGGTTCAGGGGGTCTGAAAACGTATAGATCCGGTGAAAACTCGATTTCTTAAAATCGACATGAAAACAATACTTTCCTTCCTATATATTCATATAGGCAAGAGAAAGTAAAAATAGATGGTGAGTTGTGCCTATTACTAATTTGTTTATAATGAAGAGTATGGAAGTAGTAGTACGTTTTGCAGCACACTATACAAACTGCTGCAACCACTTTACATGTGTGGCAGTGAAAATACTTATTACGGAAGCTTCTATTGAAATTACATGGACTATAGTAAACCTGAGGTCTGATGTGCTGTGAGATGCGTACAAAATAATTCTAAATTACCCCAACTCAATTACTATTTATACATTATGTATTAGTTTATCCCACCATTTCATTGTTGCGTAGAATCTATCCTTGAACAGAGGTCTTGATCCATTACACATCTTTTAATGACGGTTCTAAAACAAGCAACTGGGGTTTAAAGATTTATAAAAATCTGGTGTGAAACACTCACACAACTTTCTCTTGCCAATTCAAATAATTAACAATATAATAAAACATTAGAAATAAACAAAAAAAACTAACCTCAAAAAACATAACCTTATTTTAATCATGAGTGAAAGACGCAAAATGAAAATCAATCTCAGTTTGGCAAATACGGAAAATCACTCTTTCACGCTAAACTAGGCTCTGTAGAGAAAAATGCTCTAAATAAAAGTTGTAGATCTTTTAATTTACTACAAAATTGATTATATACATTTTTGTCGTAAAATGCATACTAAGGCCAAAATCTTAAAAAAATCGGTTTTTCACACGTTTTCGTGAGAAAAAAGAACTGAAAATCGCTAATTATTGTTAAACTAAGCGTTATACTACAAAAAATGTTAGAAATAAAAGTTTTAAGATTTTAAATTCTCTACAACTTATATTATATACATTTTTGCGCTAAAATGCATATAAAAGCCGCAATCTTAAAAAAAACAATTTTTTACGTGAAAACAGCCTCACCAAGAATTTTAGCAAACATGGCGCCTACCCTATCTTGTAGAGCATAAAAAAGTTAGTAAACTAGGGATTTTTAAAAAATCGTACAACTGTTTTTTAGAAAACTGCAAAAAAGTGAAAAATTACACAAATAAATTACTACTTCCGGTTGACCGATTTTGATGAAAATGTTTGTGTCAGGTCCGGTAGTGGTGTCTAACTTAAGTTTCAAGTTACAAGTTTGTACGAGGTTCCGTTCTTGATATATCTATTCACACACACACACACAGACCAATCGCTAAAAACATGTTTGTGTGGGTTCTGGGGGTCTGAAAACGTATAGATCCGGTGAAAACTCGATTTCTTAAAATCGACATGAAAACAATACTTTCCTTCCTATATATTCATATAGGCAAGAGAAAGTAAAAATAGATGGTGAGTTGTGCCTATTACTAATTTGTTTATAATGAAGAGTATGGAAGTAGTAGTACGTTTTGCAGCACACTATACAAACTGCTGCAACCACTTTACATGTGTGGCAGTGAAAATACTTATTACGGAAGCTTCTATTGAAATTACATGGACTATAATCATCTCGTTGCTATTCACTAGGCCTGCCCATAACAGACAGGTGGAGTGTCAAATTATTTACACTCAATCTGTTTGTTGCAGGGCTAAAATAAATAGTTCTGTTTCTTATCACATGGTGAGCCAGTTGAATGACTGAATCATTTAAGAACAGAAGAGGTAGAGGTGTAAAAGACACTAATCAGAGTTATCTTCTCTGAAAGTAATGAATTTCATTATACAGCCAGACCCTGTGGTGAACGAAGTGAAGGTGTCATTTGCAGAGTGGAAAATATGTGCTTTTCAGAGGGCCCGGCATGCTGATAAGCGTACTTTTCTACTCAGTGAGGAAGGCAATGGTAAACCACCTCACTCCTCGTTTTACTTAGTAAAACCTCTAGAGGTTCAAACCAGCCTTTTGGCTGATGACCTAAACAACAACATTCACTAGGCAGTAGGCTCCCTACTGCGGTGACATACGTGGGTGTTGTTTTCACTATTCGCTGTAGACGGTGACACCAAATATATGTAGTTTGGATAGTACCCTTGACTACTACAAACATAATACAAGTAAAACGTTACTACTACTGACGCAATCTCTGACAGTAGTAGTGACATAATGCATACCTCTCAGGTGCACAAAGCTTGGCAACGGGCAGTATTAGTTATTTCAGGAGTGGTAAAATAAATTTTATGGCTGAAATTCTTAAATTTCATTTAGAAAGGAGTAAACCTGGTTATTAAATTTAAGAGTTAATAACTTTAAATTCTTTTGATATGAACGAATAGCTAGCTCATGCATGAATTCTTTATATAAACCATCCTGTGTAATTTGTACATTTTAGTTACCATTAATACTATATATAAAAATGATTGTGTATTTATATTTATTTTACAATATATATTTATATTATATTATATATTGTGTATTATATACAAAATGTAACATGCCTTTAACTTGATGTGTATAATAAAATGAATTTATTTAACATTTTTTTTTTTTCTTCTAATTTGTGTACGTTGCAATCTGTTCAATTAAGAACAATAAGCAACCCCATGACCCAATGAGATGAGGATGATGTGTATGACGTGTAAATGAGGTGTAGTCTTGTACAGACCCAGGCCGACCATTCCTGAGAGAGTAGGGTTAATTAAACCCCAACCATCAAAGTGCACCGGTAACCACTGTCTAGTATTCAAATCCGTATAAAAGTAACTACCTTTACTAGGATTTGAACCAGGAACCTTCGTTTCTGAAAATCAGGTGTTAAACAGCTGATTTTGGCGACGACTTTACCTCTAGACCAACCCGGTGTGTAACATTTATTAAAATTTTTTTTTATCTTTATTGATGTTCTGTTATTGTTATTGTGCGCGAGCGCGCGCACAAACACACCGTTTTGATAAATTCCCCCGTGTACGTCTCTCACCAACATCAAACCCCTTCATCTATTTCAACAGCAATACGTATTCACATGTACACACACACACACACACACACACACACACACATATTTATAAAAATCTTCATTAGGGCCCTTAGGGTTGTCATTTTGGAAAATTTAAAAAGAAAATGTTGCTGTGATTTTTTTTTTTTGTCATCAGTCTCTCGACTGGTTTGATGCAGTTCTCCAACCTGTTCTATCTTGCGCAAGTCGTTTCATATCTACATACCTGTAACACCCTACATCTTTTGTAATTTGCTTTATATATTCTAATCTTTGCCTCCCTCTACAATTTACTCCCTCAATGTTACCCTCCATTATTGATAGCCCAATACCTGGATGTCTTAGGATATGCCCCACTAGCCTATCCCTTCTTTTGGTAAGATGCTTCCATATACTTCTTTTTTCATCCACTCGCCTAAGAACCTCTAAATTACTTATTTTGTCCACCCACCTAATCTTTAACATTTTCCTATAACACCACATTTCAAAAGCTTCTATCCTCTTCCGTTCTACAGCCCCTATCACCCACGTTTCACTTCCGTATAATGCTACACTCCAAACATAATGTTTTAAGAAATTTTTCCTAATCTGTAAATCAATGTTTGTAGTCAGTAAGCTGTTTTTCATTTCAAAGGCTTTTCTAGCTTGAGCAATTCTACTCTTGATATCACTCGTGCTTCTACCATCCTTTGTTATTTTACTCCCTAGATAGCAGAATTCCCCAACTTCCTGTATGTTTTCGTTGCCTACTTTTAAATTTCCCATCTCTTCTAAACCACTCTTGCTGCTGCACAACACTTTCGTTTTGTTCTTATTAATTTTCATGAAGTAATCCTTCCTCAAGATCTCATCCATTCCATTTAAGGCATCCTCTAGTTCATTCTTTGCCTCGGCTAATACTACTATATCATCGGCGAATCTCAACATTTTTATTGTTTCTCCTTGAATTTTTATTCCTACGTCAAATTTCTCCTTCACTTCATTTATAGCCTCTTCTATATACAAGTTAAAAATTAGTGGTGACAAAGAACAACCTTGTCGTACACCTTTTCTTACAGCAGCCTCTTTTTCGTACCCCTAGATTCTCAAAACAGCCGTTTGATTCTTATACAGACTGTAGATAACTTTCCTTTCTTTGTATTTAATTCCTAGCCTTTTCAAAGTTTTAAACATTTTACTCCAGTCCAGATTGTCAAATGCTTTCTCTAAATCTACAAATGCCATAAAAGTAGTTTTATTTTTCTGTATCCTTTTCTCAATAATCAGTCTCAGAGCCAATATTGCATCTCGAGTTCCCATTCTCCTTCTAAATCCAAATTGGTCATCGTCCAATACTTCTTCTACTCGGTTTTCTATTCTCCTGTATATAATTCTTGTCAGTATCTTAGATGCATGGCATGTTAGGCTGATGGTTCTGTAATGTTCACACATGTGATTATAAATACGAATAAGCTGTCAAAGTTTCATGAAAATCCGTTCCGTAGTTTTGTAAATTAGCCTGCACAAAAAAACACGCTTTCTCTTTATAATATTGTACAGATTACTACATTTTTTTAATAATTTACTACATAATTATACATTACAACATTTTTTTTTTTTTTTTTTTTTAGGCCCTCATTGGAGCAAAATTAATCGATTTATAGAAGATCCCTAGTTATTCCTCTTATTTGCCCAGTAGTTCTTCATCCTCTGCGACACTCTCGCCCTATCCTCCACAGTCCAATGTCTGTTTGTCTGCCTTTTAGGTACTTCTGGAAATTTCATGTTTGGATTTTATTTATTACAACATTTACTATACATAATAATAATTTTTTTTGTAAACCCTAATATGTGTACGTTACAATCTGTTCAATTCAGAACAATAAGCAACCCCATGACCCAATCAGATGAGGTGATGTGTATGATGTGTAGTCTTGTACAGACTCAGGTCGACCATTTCTGAGAGAGTATGGTTAATTGAACTCCAACCATCAAAGTACACCGGTAACCACTGTCTAGCACTCAAATCCGTATAAAAGTAACTACCTTTACTAGGATTTGAATCAGGAACTTTCGTCTCCTAAAATCAGCTGTTAAACAGCTGATTTTGGCGACGACTTTACCTCTAGACCAGCCCGGTGGGTAATAATAATTTACTACATTTTTTATCCTCTAGTGTGAGCGGCATGCTTGCTGAAATTCGTAGGAAAAAGCTGTGATCTCGTGTAAAAAATTGTTTTTTTTATGATTGGAGCACTAATATGCATTTTAGGGCAAAAGTGTAGGTATATAATCAAACTAATAGAAAATTAATAAACCTACAACTTTTATTTCAATCTTTATTTTACAGACCGTAATTTTGAATTAGGCTAGTCATTTTCTATATTTTGTTGATTGGAACCTGTAAAAAATTGATTTGTTTAAGATTACGTCCTTAATCTGAATTTTAGAGCAAAACTGTGTATAGTCCAGCCTCTCTTAGTTTGCTCCTAATGTAAACAAATAATGACGTCTCTGAGCATGCGCATTATTCAAAATATGTACACGCTGATTTAAAAGTAACAACAAAATACTTTCAGAAGTATTTAAATAAAAAATACTTATAAAAGTATTTTTATAAATGAAATTGTTAGGCCTACATCATATCATGGCTGATGTTTTTAGTACTTTAAGTACTTATAATTTAAAAAATAGTTAACTTAATAGGAATACGACATCCGTAAAGTCGCAGACTCTGGCGTGCACCCTGTAGTAGGTGAGTTTTGTTTGTTGACAGTAAGAGCAAACTAAGAACGGCTGAACTGTAGCCTGCAATAAGTTAAAACATTAAAAAATCTACAACCTTTGATTTCAAGTATTTTTCCCCTACAGAGCTTGGTTTAGCGTTAAATAGTGATTTTTTCGTATTTTTAAGTCGAACTTTAATTTGATTATTATTTAGCGTTATTCACTCATGATTAAAATTTGGTTATGGTTTTTTATTATTTATATTGTCCAGAGAAAGTCATGTGTTTTGCACCCGATATTTTTAATATCTGAGGAGGTACCTTCAATTTTAATTAGGTATTACCTTAAATAAATTTAATGTTTTATTGAAATAAATTGCATGTAATATATTGAATAAATTAATTACGTAAAAGTTGCAATTTTAAGGTGTTTTTCCTCTAAATTGAAAGTATGGCACTCAAAGGAAAATGGGCTGTTAGAACGTAAAACCCACCTGCTGCTATCTGTGATGCGACATAGTAGGCTATGAAGATGATAATGACGTTGGAAAACAAAAATTAACAGATTTCACCGTATATGTGATACCATCAGCAGAACACTGCAAAAAAAATGGCTAGAAGGGAGATAAAAATGAAATTTTATACGGTGATGGATATTCCCTTTAACATTTTTCATTTTAGTATGAACTTTTAGTAATGTAATATACACTGATATATATATATATATATCTTCTTCCAATAATGACATATGGCCTAGAAAGCTGTGTCTTATTGAAAGGGGACATTAGTAAATTACAGGCATGTGAGATGAAATTTTTAAGATCAGCCTTGTAGAAGACCAGAAGAGACAAGGTCAGAAATTAATATATAAGAAGAGATATGCAGGTGACCTTAACGATGGAAGAAAGATTACGTACTGCAAGACTCAAATGGTTTGGACATGTACAAAGGATGCCAGAGGCACGTATCCCCAGACAGTACTTGGACATGGAGGTATCTGGAAGGAGACCCGTTGGACGTCTCAGAAGAAGATGGACTGACCAAATAAGAGATGATCTCCTAACAAAAGGAATGACACTACAGGATATCAGAATACGAAAGGTATATCAAGATAGAGATAGATGGAGGCATATCGTCCACTCAAATCCTACCCGGCCTGCTGGAAGGATACCCAGATGATGATGATGATACACTGAATATACACTGATTCAAAATTGCAAAATTGTTAGTAAAACAAAAACCAAGAAGCTGCTTCATTGGTTGGTCAGCTTCCTTAAGGGGGTAGTCATTTCAAGAAGACGATTTTTTTAAAAATTTCGATTGTTTTTTGCATTTATTTGAAGTTTAAAATTTTCTGAATCACGACATTTGTTTACTTTGTTTGTAGGTTGACAAAAAGTTATAAAAACATCTGTATAAAATAAAGCTCACTAGCAAGGCGAGTGAAATTATTCCTTCAACTTTAAGTTTTCCGGGAATGTGGTTTTTGCATGATTGGACATTTTTGTACATTCTGGGAATTAAATATTTTGGTTTGTATTGGAGGTATTTGGATGATGTTTTTTTCAATTTTTCATAATTTCTTGCTCTATTATCTGTGGAATGATTATTACAAATACCTTAATAGGAATTCAGTTAAAAAATAATTTGTGAATATATAAAATAAATGTTTTTGAAAATATGGTTTTTCTTCTATAAATTTCTTGTAATAAAAAATACATACAATAGATAATAGACAGCAAATTTCTGTATTTTGTAGCGTAAGAATCATGTTGATATCTTTCTTTGTTCCTGAAATATTTGATTCCCAGTAAAAGCCGGCTTTTCCAACCTCACCCTTATATTAGGGGCTGTAATTAATTTTTTGGCTTTTTTTTTTTTTGCGCCCTGGAGACTCTAGGAGGAGTATAGGACATGTCGTCAGATGTAACACTTGAAATACATATAAGAAACACACTATGTCTCACTACTATCAAGAAAGAAATTCTTGTACGCTATAAAAAGTTTCATGGATCAAGTAATTTTTTAAATTTTTCTTAAAGGAATTCAAATCCTCACAACACTTTAAAGATTGAGGCTTGGTTAAAATGGTAGATCATTACTATAAAATTACTCTAATTACTATAAATTACTCTTTCATTTAAAATAAATAATGATAAATTATAGCCAGAAGTTTTGATTTTCATTTTATGGGTTGACTACCCCCTTAAAGAAGAATTTGTATCATTATCACATTCAGCGCATTTGTTATTGTATTCATTGTACAGACACATAAAATATAATATGTTTATAATATTGCAATAGAAAACCGAGCCAACAAGTTTGAAGTAGCGTGCAGACTGACGTCTCAGATATACAATAAAAAATCCATCTCCAAAAATGCAAAAATAAGACATTATCATACAGTGATTCGACCGGAAGTTCTCTACGCATCAGAATGCCTCGCACTTAGACAGAAGGCTCCATTAGAAAAACTAATCCGTAAAGAAAGAAGGATCATCCGCAAGATTTTAGGGCCCAAATACAAAGAAGGAGAATATAGACTCCGCAGCAATGAAGAAGTCTACCAACACACAGAAAAAATCACATCCATCATGAAGAAACGAAGAATTGCTTTCTACGCACACACAGTGAGAATGAACGAGCATAGGCTCTCAAAACAAATCCTGAACTACAAAGAAAAATTGAAAAATCCCGATGGATGGCTCAAAGAGATAAAAACAGACTGCAACAAACTCCAAATAACGGAGACGGACATCATACAAAGAACACCTCTCAGACATAAACTCAAACTAGTGCTCCAGGAAGAGGACAGTAAAAGATCAAGACCTAAATGGTCGGAAGAACGAAAACGTGACTTTTCCAAGAAAATGAAAGAGTACTGGGCGAAGAGGAAAGCACAGAAGAAAAACTGAGAAATCGCGGTCCTTTGTAGGCCATAACGTAAATAATAATAATAATAATAATATGTTTAAAAAAAGCCAGTACGAACGCTACATTATGTGTTTACGGATTCTTGTGCCATATTAATACGAACGCGCTTAAAAATTATGTGTGCATTCAGATAATTATACGCGATTATGCTCTTACAAGTGCTGCAACCTATTGGTGAATTTTGTAAACATTTTCCATCGATTTTTGTTCGATTAAATTGATTTTACAATATTGATTATGTTATTAATTAGGTTTGGTATTCTAACATGTTTGTAGAAGTAAGGTTATTGCGTTCTGGTGTAATATGTTCGTTTTGAGGATTAAGTTTTGCTTTTTTGTTAAGTGATTAAAATGAGTTATTTTCATAAGTTATCTGAATATGAAATACGTGAACTCGGTGCAGGTGCGGAATTTAAAAATGAGGACTCAAAGAGTGATAGCGACTTGGAAAATGTCCCGGTATTAAAAGTTTTAGTGAAGTTGAGGTTAATAATTTAGGAAACCATGACGAGTATGATGAATTAGCTTTGAAATGAAATTAGTTTTTTAAAGAACTTTTTTCAAGATTTGGATAACGCTTGTAGATAAAGGTTAGGTAAGTACTGAACTTTTATTTACGTTTCATCTAATTTTAATAATTTTTTCAACTTCAAATACGAATGTTACATTTAGTATTAAACAAGCCTATAATAATTTATAATTACAGAATAAAACAAATTTAAAAATGATTTACCACAGGAGGCACATATTTACATTACGTTATTTTTATTTTATTACATATTTATATAGGTAGGCCTAAAGGGTTATGGAAGTGATTTGCAACCAAGTCACAAGAGATCAGCAATCAAGTTGCACAGATGAGGTTCCTATTAAGACATTTACCCATGTTAGGAATGATGAAACAATAGCGCAAGTTGAATTATTAGAATAATTAAAATTGTAGGAATGGGCTTACTACAGAGTTGGCCTAACCTCTCTTTGTTCCGGCATTCTATATTCCCGCCACGCTTCGGATTCAGAAGTTACAAAAAATATTAATAAATATTAATAAATATTTTTCTAGTAATATATAACTTTACCGAATCAAACAAAGCTTACATATCTGCAGAACTTTTAAATGTACGTAGCCTATGTATTGTTCGTAATGTTTTTTGAAGATAAATGAAATCACGAAGGCAAAGACATCACAGCCTTTTTAAGGTAGCATAGACGAAACCTACATCTACTATAATTACAGTAATTATAGTATTATTTGTAAAATAAAAGTGCTATGCACCCTTTTATTTTCTCTACGTCCTTTGGATGGTGTATTTTTTTGGGGTAGAAGCACGATTCAACTTTTATATTTCATAGAAAAACGTAAAGAATAACATTCGATTCCAAAAACATTAAAAATTCGGAAATATTCAAAATTTTTATTTTTGTACTGTATTTCACATATTTGCTTTCATTCGACTGGTAATGAATGAGTCATATATTTCCAATTACTCTGTGTACCGAACCACATATTACTGTCTCTTATCTCAGCCATATATTATCAACTGTGTTTTTCTTTTCCATCGGTATTCTTCTATGCATTCTATCCAATTCTGGTAAAACGCAGGGACAAACATTTAAAATGGTGGGCATCGATTTGAGACAAGAGTGCTTCCTTCACTCATGGACAACTTTATGTCGGACTTTCTAGAGCTGGAAGTGCAGTAAACAATTTATTTTGCTGCCAAAGGCCAACAAAACCACAAATATTGTATATAAAGACGTTTTAAAATAATTTAATGAGGTTACATTAGCTGCTGCGATGCGAGCGAGGGTTTACAATAAAAGAGTAATTTGATTTTTTTTTAAATATAGTTTTTAATTTTAATTCTTTTACCATGAGACGGTGTATTTATATATTTTACATTTTTTACTTTTTCTTGCCTATATGAATATATAGGAAGGAAAGTATTGCTTTTAATGTCGATTTTTATAAATCGAGTTTTCACCGGATCTTTTCAGACCCCCTGAACCCAACAAAATATGTTTTTAGCGATTGGTCTGTGTGTGCGCGCGCGCGTGTGTGAACAGAATATCTCAAGAACGGAACATCGTACGAACTTGAAACTTAAAACTTAAGTTAGAAACCACTACCGGACCCGACACGAACATTTTCCTCAAAATCGGTCAACCGGAAGTTGTTTATTCGTGTAATTTTTCACTTTTTAACGATTTTTTCAAAAACGGGTTCTACGATTTTTACTCTCTCTTGCCTATATGAATATATAGGAAGGAAAGTATTGTTTTCATGTCGATTTTTCGAAATCGAGTTTTCACCGGATCTATACGTTTTCAGACCCCCTGAACCCAAAAAACATGTTTTTAGCGATTGGTCTGTGTGTGTGTGTGTGTGTGTGTGTGTGTGTGTGTGTGTGTGTGTGTGCGCGCGCGCGCGTGCGTGCGTGCGTGCATGCGTGCGTGCGTGTGTGTGTACAAAATATCTCAAGAACGGAACGTCGTACGAACTTGAAACTTAAAACTTAAGTTACATACCACTACCGGACCCGACACGAACATTTTCATCAAAATCGGTCAACCGGAAGTAGTATTTTATTCGTGTAATTTTTCACTTTTTTGTGATTCTCTCAAAAACTGGTCCTACGATTTTTTTTAAAATCGCCTGGTTTACTCAATTTTTTATTCTCTACAAGATAGGGTAGGCGTTATGTGTGCTGAAATTCTTGGTGAGGGTGTTTTCTCGTAAAAACTTTGTTTTTTTAAGATTACGGCTTTAATATGCATTTTAGCGCAAAACTTTATATAATAAAAATTGTAGAGAATTTAAAATTCTACAACTTTTATTTCAAACAATTTTTTGTATAACGCTTAGTTTAGCGGTAATTTGCGATTTTCTGTTTTTTTCTCACGAAAATGTGTGAAAAATTGATTTTTTTAAGATTTCGGCCTTAGTATGCATTTTACGACAAAAGTGTATACAATTAAATTTATAGAAAATTAAAAGATCTACAACTTTTATTTATAGCATTTTTCTTCACAGAGCCTAGTTGAGCGTGAAAGATTGATTTTTTGTATTTTTAGGCCAAACTGAGGTTGATTTTCATTTTGTGTCTCACTCATGATTAAAATAAGGTTATGTTTTTGAGGTTAGTTTTTTGTTTATTTCTAATGTTTTATTACTAATGTTAGGATAATTGTTTATTATTTGCATAGGCAAGAGAAAGTTGTGTGAGTGTTTTACACCAGATTTTTTTAAAAAATCGCTTCATGTACTTAATTTTTTTATGCTCTACAAGATAGGGTAGGTGCCATGTCTGCTGAAATTCTTGGGAAGGTTGTTTTCTCATAAACAAATTGTTTTTTTAAGATTACGGCTTTAATATGCATTTTAGCGCAAAAATGTAAATAATTAAAGTTGTAGAGAATTTAAAATCCTACAACTTTTATTTCAAACATTTTTTGAATAACGCTTAGTTTAGCGGTAATTAGCGATTTTCTGTTTTTTTCTCACGAAAACGTGTAAAAAATCGATTTTTTAAAGATTTCGGCCTTAGTAT
Source organism: Catonia carolina (assembly GCA_035578175.1). NCBI lineage: Eukaryota > Metazoa > Arthropoda > Insecta > Hemiptera > Achilidae > Catonia > Catonia carolina. The sequence continues at coordinate 6,944,800 of JAQMRL010000008.1, forward strand.
GCATTTTACGAAAAAAGAGAGTAAGATCAAATTTACAGGAAATTAAAAGATCTACAACTTTTAAAGCATTTTTCTCTACCGAGCCTAGTTTAGCGTGAAAGGGTGATTTTCCGTATTTTTAAGCCAAACAGGTTAATTTTGCGATTTTCATTTCATTTTTTTCAGGATTTTCATTTTGCGTCTTTCAATCATGATTAAAATAAGGTTATGTTTTTTGATTTTTGAGGTTAATTTTTTGTTTATTTCTAATGTTTTATTACTAATGTTAGGTTATATTGGTCATTATTTGCATTGTCAAGAGAAAGTTGTGTGAGTGTTTCACTCCAGATTTTTTTACTTTCTCTTGCCTATATAAATATATAAAAATCCGGTGTGAAACACTCACACAACTTCCTCTTGCCAATGCAAATAATTAACAATAAACCTAACAATAGTAATAAAACATTAGAAATAAACAAAAAACTAACCTCAATAAACATAACCTTAGTTTAATCATGAGTGAAAGACGGAAAATGAAAATCGACCTCAGTTTGACTTAAAAATACGGAAAATCACTCTTCTCACTAAACTAGGCTCTGTAGTGAAAAATGATATAAATAAAAGTTGTAGATCTTTTAATTTTCTATAAATTATATTATATACACTTTTGTCGTAAAATGAATTCTAAGGCCGAAATCTTAAAAAAATCGATTTTTTACGCGTTTTTGTGTGCGCGCGCGTGTGTATATACGTGACAGAGAGAGAGAGAGAGAGATAGATAGATAGATAGATAGATAGAGAGAGAGAGAGAGAGAGAGAGAGAGGGAGAGTGCGTGTGGGTGGGTGTGCGCGTGTGTGTGACCATTCACTAAATAGTTTATTGATAAATTTTTATAAACGTACACTAGCGTAAGTAAGTAGAGAGGCACGTGTAAGAATTGTTTGATTTTGTCGTTGAACAATTATTGGGTAGATCACCTGCAGAGCAGTTATCTTTAGATTTAGAAGGCAAAAGGCAAAATGGGGCAATGGGAATCGAATAACTGTTGGATGGAAATAGATCGGTCCGGGAGGTGAAATAAGAATAAATGCGTACTTGCCACCCTGCTTGATACTTCTTGTTAATATTCACCGTGGGGGTTGTTCATGGATTATAAAAGAACAACCACGCATTCTCTCTCTTCATGTGCAACCGATCCAAATTTGCAATTCATTTTCCTTGTGCGGTCTCAACTTAATTATTGTTATCGAAAACTTTCCCAGTTCGTTATTATCGCTTCAATTCTATTTTCATTTTCTCTTCCTCGACATGAAAAATGTAATGAAGATATGTCGAATTTTTAAAATGAGTTTTCACTGAAAATACACGTTTTCAAGCCCCTTGAAGTCAAAAATTCCTGTTTTAACCGATTGGTGTTTGGGTGTGAACATAATATCTCAAGAACGGAACAAAACAATTTTACTTTCTCTTGCCTATATGAATATATAGGAACGAAAGTATTGTTTTCATGTCGATTTTTCGAAATCAAGTTTTCACCGGATCTATACGTTTTCAGACCCCCTGAACCCAAAAAACATGGTTTTAGCGATTGGTCTGTGTGTGTGTGTATACAAAATATCTCAAGAACGGAACATCGTACGTACTTGAAACTTGAAACTTAAGTTACATACCCTTACCGGACACGAACATTTTCATCAAAATCGGTCAACCGGAAGTAGTAGTTTATTCGTATAATTTTTCACTTTTTTGTGATTTTCTCAAAAACTGGTCCTACGTTTTTTTTTAAAAATCGCCTCATTTACTCAATTTTTTATTCTCTTCAAGATAGGGTAGGCGCCATGTTTGCTGAAATTCTGGGTGAGGCTGTTTTCTCGTAAAAACGTTGTTTTTTTAAGATTACGGCTTTAATATGCATTTTAGCGCAAAACTTTATATAATAAAAATTGTAGAGAATTTAAAATCCTACAACTTTTATTTCAAACATTTTTGTATAACGCTTAGTTTAGCGGTAATTTGCGATTTTCTGTTTTTTTTTCTCACGAAAATGTGTGAAAAATTGATTTTTTTAAGATTTCGGCCTTAGTATGCATTTTACGACTAAAGTGTAGCTATATAATTAAATTTATAGAAAATTAAAAGATCTACAACTTTTATTTAGAGCATTTTTCTCTACAGAGCCTAGTTTAGAGAGAAAGAGTGATTTTCCTTATTTCTAAGCCAAACTGAGGTTGATTTTCATTTTGCGTCTTTCACTCATGATTTAAATTAGGTTATGTTTATTGAGGTTAGTTTTTTGTTAATTTCTTTTGCTTTATTACTAATGTTAGGTTTATTGTTAATTATTTGCACTGGCAAGAGAAAGTTGTGTGAGTGTTTCACACCAGATTTTTTCTTTTATTTTTCCTTGTTTATTTAACGTCGCTTGTTGCTTGCTAGTGAAGGTATTATTTGCAAAGTGAAAGGTATAGGCATCAGATGATTTGATGTCCCATAGCCGAGCGAGTGAGAGGGAGATATGTGGCATAACTACGCATGCGCCCAAAGGTCTTTACCGTTATAATCCAAATCTGAAAACATACTACAGTCGTTATTTTGCTTGTTAGTATACTGCGTGCATAAACGCTTGCTTACAACAAAGAATAAAATAATTATACAATTTTATTGGAATGGATTGTGGGAGTAAGAGCGTTATGCATTCTCTCACTCCCACGGCTAGGGGACTTCAATTCATCTGAATACTGTACAAGTTCTTTCACCCGACCAGTCGTCTCTTACAAAGGTTATGTTTTCATATTAAACTGTTTGTGTTGATTTCGGTCATCAGCCGAAAGACTGGTTTGAACCTGTAGAGGTTTTACTAAGTAAAACAGGGAGTGAGGTGGTTTACCGTTGCCAACACTCACTGAGTGGAAAAGTACGCTTATTAGTAGTGCTCGGATTTTGCATATTTAGCATATCTTTTTCTTAAGTTCTAAAATAAGTTTATAATCCGTTTTGAGGGTTTTTGAGTGATTTGCGACCAAAAAACCCAAATTTTAATTTCAATATTTGTGCATATTTCGGACCCTTTTGCATATTTTTGTGGTATTTTTGCATATGTTAAGCATATTTTAGACAAATTTCCAGAAGGCTTGTAAAAAAAACAAAATTATTTGTGAAGGCACCGAGCAGAATAAGGGCATTCAAGAATGCTTATCCTAACGTTCCTCTCCCACCTCAACTTAAAATCACAAGATGGGGTACTTGGATATCTGCAGTCAATTCTTTGCTGAACACCATGAAAAAGTGAAGGAAATAATTGGAAGTTTTCTGAGCAATAGCTCAGTGGTTCAAATGAGTGACCCCTAGCAATTTCAGCTCTGAAATTCCTACAAATTGTTTCATGTGATGTTGAACGCTCCTTTTCAGCAATGAACATCGTCCTGTCTGACAAAAGACGGAGCTACAAAGTGGAAAATTTGGAAAAAAACTTTGATTATTTTATGCAATTAATATAATTCATTTATTTAAAAAACTTCAATTTTTTTTAAATGTGATGATTACGGTTAAAGTGGTTAAATTATGATTAGATTAGCGTATTCATTATTTAAAACATTTTATAAATATAATGCATTTCAAAGTTAAATTAATAAAACAAAATTATTAAAAATAACTTGTTTTTATTTTTGCATTAATTTTTTGCATATTTAAACTTTTTTGGTGCAAATTTTCTCTTTTTTTGGCATATTTGCATGCATATTTTGGGTCAAAAAAGTGCATATCGATCCGAGGACTACTTATTAGCATGCCGGGTCCTCTGAAAAGCACACATTTTCCACTCTGCAAATGACACCTTCGCTTTATTCACCACAGGGTCTGGCTGTATAATGAAATTCATTACTTTCAGAGAAGACAACTCTGATTAGTGTCTTTTGCACCTCTACCTCTTCTGTTCTTAAATGATTCAGTCATTTAATTGGCTGACCATATGATAAGAAACACAACTATTTATTTTAGCCCTGCAACTAACAGATTGAGTGTAATTAATTTGACACTCCGCCTGTCTTTTATGGGCAAGTTAAACTGTTTACTCATGATTAAATATAGGTTATATTTTTTATTACCGTATTTACATTGGCAAGAGAAAGACGTGTGAGTGTTTCAAACTAGATTTTTATTATTATAAATAATAATTACAGTTAAGGAAAATTCCGAGGATGTTCACTTAGTTCCTCTTTATTTTTCCACCCTTTTTATTAAAATGTTGTTTGCATTTTTTTACTCCATTATTATGAAGCACTTGGAATACAATTTGAATAATATACGCGTGTAAACGAGAGCTGAATTAATGGGCTTTCATGAATACATTATCGTTGGCTTTTTTTTACTATTTATATGCTTTATTAATGTAAAGTTAGACCCTTAGAGTGTCATAACCTTAACAGATATAATGACTTACTTCGATTTCGACAGATCATCTCATTGATTACTGACTTTACAGTACTTAAAAGTTTTTTAAAATTTATTTATTACTTCCTAATGGTCTATGTCGTCATTATCATCATCATCTTCGCACTGAAAACACTGCAGTTACTTAGGTGTAGTTGAAAATTGAGCTCAGTGGAACATATAGAATCAAATTGGCCTATTTTACTTTCTCTTGTCCTATATGAATATAGCCCCGGCTACAGTATCTAAACCAAATTACAAAAGATCTGGGTGCTGAGAGCTATGCGCAATGGAAGAGGGTGGCAATGGACAGAGCTAGATGGAGGGCTGCCAACCAATCTTACGATTGAGGTAGAAGAAGAAGATATGAATATACAGAGTGATTCACGAAGATATGCAGAAACTTTAGGAGCTCATTGTACATGTAAAAATAATGAAAAAAGTTTATATAAACATGGGTCCGGAAATGCTTCGTTTCCGAGTTACGGCTAGCGAAAGTTTCACCCGGATTTCAGCTCACCAGGTGAAATAAGGTCTTCCTGAAATTCTGGTAAGGTAGATTAAGGGGCGAATTCAATCATTTCTTATGATTTTTGATCTGATAAATTGAATAAAACAGGCCCCAGAACTGTAAGTTAAATATTTTTTTTAAGGAAAGCAGTGTAAAATGCAAAAAATGGAGTAAAAACACATTTTCTCATCTTTGGGCAAGAATAACTTTGTTATTTCACCAAGAAACAGTTAACATTTTTGAATAAAACATGTTGAAAATTTTATTCTGAACAAACCGGTGTAAATAAAGTACACAGAAAGCGAATAGATGTTTGATTAAATGAATTTTTATTCATAAAAGTACAAATTAAAATTAACCGGAAAAACAAAGATGAAAAATTGTGTTTTTTTCACTCCATTTTTTGCATTTGACACTGGTTTTCTCAAAAACTATTTAACTTACAGTTCTGGGACCTTTTTTATTCAATTTATCAGGTCAAAAACCATAAGAAATGATTGAATTCACCCCTTAATCTACCTTACCAGAATTTCAGAAAGACCTCATATCACCTGGTGAGCTGAAATCCGGGCGAAACATTCGCTAGCCGTAACTCCGTAACGAAGCATTTCCGGACCCATGTTTATATAAACTTTTTTCATTAATTTTACATGTACAATGGGCTCCCAAAGTTTCTGCATATCTTCGTGAAGCACTCTGTATAGGAACGTAAGTAGCTACTGTTTTCATGTCGATTTTTCACCGGATATACACGTTTTCAGACCCCCTGAACCCAAAAAATATGTTTTTCGTTTTTAGCGATTGGTCTGTGTGTGAACAGAATATCTCAAGAACGGAACAACGTACGAACTTGAAACTTGAAACTTAAGTTACATACCACTACCGGACCCGACACTAACATGTTCATCAAACTGTTTTTTTGTTTTTGTTTAACGGTCCGACTGTTCTGCAATTACTGCTAATGCAGATGGTGAAGGATGAAATGACTTTTTTGTAACGTATGAAAATATCCCGTGCCTGAATAGGATTCGAACCCAAGACCGCATGATGAGAGGCGAGCACGTTACCAACTACGCCAATGCGGCCGACGAAATCGGTCAATCGGAAGTAGTACTTATTCGTGTAATTTTTCTACGATTTTTCAAAAATCGCCTCATTTACTAATATTTTCATGCTCTGCAAGATAGGATAGGTGCCATGTCTGCTGAAATTCTTGGGGAGGCTGTGCTCTCTTAGAAAAACATTGTTTTTTTAATTCCGGCCTTAAAATGCATTTGAGGGCAAGTGTCTTTAATCAAAGTTGCAAACATTTGTTTGTATAACGCGTAGTTTAGCGGTGATTAGTGTTTTTTTTTTGTTTTTCTCTTGAAAATCTGTAAAAAAATTGATTTTTTAAAATTTCGGCCGTAGTGTACATTTTACGACAAAAGTGTAACTTATATATTGAAATTTATAGAAAATTAAAATATCTACAAATTTTATTTCAAGCATTTTTCTCTATAGAGCCTAGTTTAGCGTGAAAGAGTGATTTACAATTGAAAGAGTTATTAAGCCAAACTAAGGTTTGTTTTCATTTTGCATCATTCACTCATGATTAAAATAAGGTTATGTTTTTTGAGGTTAGCTTGTTTATTTAAATTCGCATCAACAACTCGATCATTAGCGAATACAGTGAGTTAAGAAACGGTAATGACAGCCTCCCCAAGAATTTCAGCATACATTGCGCCTACCCTATCATGTAGAGCATAAAAAAATATAGTAAATTAGGCAATTTAAAAAATTCGTAGGAGCCGTTTTTGAGAAAATCGCAAAAAAGTGAAAAATGACACGAATAAACTATTACTTCCGGTTGCACGACTTCGATGAAAATGTTTGTGTCGGGTCCTCTAGTGGTACGTAACTCAAAGGTTCAACTTCGTAAGATTTTCCGTTCTTGAGATATTTTGTTAACACATACACACACGCGCGCGCGCGCGCACGCACACACACACACACACACACACACACACACACACACACACAAAACAGACACAGATCATTTGCTAAAAACATGTTTGTTGGGTTCAGGGGTCTGAAAACGTGTAGATTTGGTGTAACACACACACACACACACCGGTATGAAAAAAAATCGATATGAAAAAAATAGGCTACTTTCCTTCCTATATCCTATATATTCATATGGTCAAGAGAAAGTAAAAAGCACACTAAAAGAAAACTGGCTAAGAACTGGTTACTTTTTATGCGTAAATTGCAATATTTCTGACAAATTTTTAAATTTAACAATTTAAGTCAAACGTATCAACGCAGGAAAGAACAGACTTAAGTTTTTGTAGTGTTGAAATTTTTCTGTTCGTTTTATTTTTAATATAACTCTTCAGCACAACAGACTTTTTTCGTGGCGGGCATTATAATTGATAGATTGATTAGTAAAGTAGGCCCTATATCCAGAGTATAAAAAATCTGGTGTGAAACACTCACACATCTTTTTCTTTCCAATGCAAATAATTAAAAATAAACCTAACAGTAGTAATAAAACATTAGAAATAAACTCACAAACTAACCTCAAAAAACATTAGTGAAATACACAAAATTAAAATCGACCTCAGTTTGGCTTAAAAATACGGAAAATCATTCTTTCACGCTAAACAAGGCTCTGTAGAGAAAAATGTTCTAAATAAAAGTTGCAGATCTTTTAATTTTCTATAATTTCGATTATATACACTTTTATTATAAAATGGCCGAAATCTTAAAAATATCAATTTTTCTCACGTTTTTGTGAGAAAAAAACAGAAAATTGCTAATTACTGCTAAACTAAGCGTTATACAAAAAATGTTTGAAATAAAAGTTGTAGGTTTTTAAATTCTCTACAACTTTTATTATATACATGTTTGCTCTAAATTGCATATTAGAGCCGTAATCTTAAAAAGAAAATGTTTTTACGTAAAAACAGCCTCACGCAGAATTTCAGCAAACATGGCGCCCTATCATGCCCTATCTTGTAGAGAATCAAAAATTGAGTAAACCAGGCGATTTTTAAACAAATCGTAGGACCAGTTTTTGAGAAAATCGCAAAAAACTGAAAAATTATACGAATAAACTACTACTTCCGGTTGACCGATTTTGATGAAAATGTTGTGTCGGGTCCGGTAGTAGTATGTAACTTAAGTTTTAAGTTTCAAGTTCGTACAATGTTCCGTTCTTGAGATATTCTGTTCACACACACACACACACGCACGCACACACACACACACACACACACCAGTCGCTAAAAACATGTTTTTTTAGGGTTCAGGGGGTCTGAAAATGTGTCGATTTGGTGAAAAGTAAATTTCGAAAAATCGACATAAAACAATACTTTCCTGTCTGTTATATTCATATAGGCAAGAGAGTAAAAGGCACACTAAAAGAAAACTGGTTACTTTTTATGCGTAGATTGCTATATTTCTGATAAATTTTAAAATAAAACAATTTAAGTCAAACGAATCAACGCAGGAAAGAACAGGCTTGTTTCTGTAGAGTTGAAATTTTTCTGTTCGTTTTTTTTAAATATAGCTCTTCAAACACAACAGACTTCTTTCGTGGCGGGCATTATAATTGATATATTGATTGTTTAAGTAGGGCCTATATCCAGAGTATAAAGAAAAGAGATCAATTTAATAGTTAATTGTATAAAAAAACCCACCGGTTTGGTCTAGAGGTAAAGTTGTCGCCAAAATCAGCTGTTTAACAGCTGATTTTGATCTGGTTCAAATCCTAGTAAAGGTAGTTACTTTTATACGGATTTGAATACTAGACAGTGGTTACCGGTGTACTTTGATGGTTGGGGTTTAATTAACCATACTCTCTCAGGAATGGTCGGACTGGGTCTGTACAAGACTACACCTCATTTACACGTAATACACATCATCCTCATCTCATTGGGTCATGGGGTTGCTTATTGTTTTAAATTGAACAGATTGCAACGTACACAAATTAGGAATAAAAAAAAAAATTGTATAAAAAAATAGATCGATTCAAAGTCGAATCACATATCATTTGATGATTAAAACTATCCCCTCTTTAGAATCGATATAGGTTTGGTTAAACAATCATGATTAAGGGTTGATATATTTTGAATGATGATGATGATGATGATGATTGCCCTTTAGAAAAGAGAAACGCAGTAAACTTTATTCGAGTACTCATTGAGAATCACAATTGAAAATTGGTCTGTATCAATTAGTTAGCAAACAAATGTATCAATTTGTAATAAAAGGACGTAGGCCTATACACTGATTGGTTTATAGAGACTATAGAGGCCGATTAATGTTTAGGTCGTCATCTAAGGGTACAGAATCGGATGTGGGGAATTAATATGCAACGGTAAGAGGGTTGATTGAACAAACAATAAGGGTGGTTAGGTTAGGTACTTTTCGTTGTCGCTTATAATAACGAAAACAGGAGGGGGTTGTAATAATAATAATAATAATAATAATAATAATAATAGCGGAGATTGTTACGGAGGGTTGATATAGAATAATTTGAGGGTGTCTTAAATGCTAAATGCGTTGTTGATTGCTGTATTATCTCTACATAATAAAAGCAGATTATTCAACGCGAATCGGGGATTTGATGTCATGTCGTCGTGTTTTGTCACCGATAGGATGGGCGGTTGGGGGTTGGTTTTGCAAAGCAATCCCATTTAGTTATTCATTCATTATCCTTGCAACCCCCCTCTCTTACTATGATTCCGTACCCTCCGCAAGCGTCTACCATTTGGTTGGTTCTTCAAATAGACGTCGACGTTTGGTTATTTATCGTTACTATATTTTATCTACTATCCTTGTTTCGTTGTAACTCGGTAACAGGAATAACATCGTGTTGTAGAGTTATTATACTGTACGTCGTATCATTGTGAGCTTGAAGGTAGATAAAGTTAATTCCGGTATTTCCGGTCGGATTATCAATGTGCGGATTGTACGAATAACTCACGCAAACGTACGAGTGACATTACGAGGTGTGGCTATTAAATAACGAGACTAAAGTTGTAAAAAAATTTATTTTTATTAACCCTTTCTAACCCAGTGTGACATAGAAGTCATATTGGAGTGAAATAACAAACCTCAAAATTTTAGATACAACTTTGTATTAGTTAGAGATGTCGATTAGTTAGAGACAACCTGGGATTAAAGAATGCTGGGTGTGAAGTGTAATAATTTTCTGTACCCTAATCAGGATTCGAACCTGAGACCTCTGCTTTGCAATGTAGTATGCTGACCATTGCGCCACGGAGGCAACCATTAATTTTTTTTTAATTTTTTTAAAATTTTGGTTTCAGAAGTTTGTTTCATTTACTAAAATAAAGTAACATTTCTTCAAATATGTTGTATGTATGTACAAGTATATTTTTAAACTGTTACTAAAGAGTGATTTTATCCATTTTACCAATATTTTTTAATTGTAAAATTTTTGAAGTCTTAAATAATATTAAAATCATACTTAGTCTTTTTTATTACTACAAATCTAAGTAAGAGAATATATTTTGTTTAGGAAGCCTGAACATGATTTGACTTTTTCTTATTGTTGGGAACTTTCATACCATCAAGTCCTAATGTGGTGTACGCTATGTGTAACACTTTTTTGTCGGGCCATTAAAAGAGTTAAAGGTCTAAAAGTGATTTTATTACACTTAAATATCAGTAAAATGTATGAAACAATGTAAACATATTCTTTTGAGTACAGTTTAAAAATTTGGGATTGAAAGGGTTAAATACATAATCACTTACATATACTTACTGACATATACTCAGAACAGAAAACTCCAGACTTGTGAACCGGTTGATCAACCATTTTTGGGATAAGGTTTTGAGACCTAAGTGGCTGAAAAATGTACAGCAAGATATGGAGGAACTTAAAATCACTAAACAGGACCTACTAACGAAATCAACAGAGTACGACCAACTGGTCAAGGCTAACATGGTAACATTTGCTCCAAAACCCAGGAGAGTATACAACAGGGTGTTTACAGATGAAGACCGGAGACAAAGATAGGAGCGTCTTAAGAAAGTGTGGGTCAAACGAAAGGAAGGCGGTCTCAAGAGGGCGTGCTTCTTAAAGAAACCCAACCCTGGAACAAACCTGAATTTGAGCTAAAGTGATCCTATGGGATCTCAAAAGTTAAAAAAAAAACATAATCACTTATTGTCACCTTCAATATACACTCCTTCTCTATCCCTACGAATTTTCTCTCCTTGCGAATTTTCCATCGTTGGAATAGTGCTGGAAGTCATCTTCTGTCAGCTCCTTCAGGACACGTGCCGCTTTCTCTTTTACAGCTTCTACAGACTCAAATCATGTCCCTTTAAATACAGATTTCATGAGATGCAGTTTGCAGATTGTGTGTGTGTGTGTGTGTGTGTGTGTGTACAGAATATCTCAAGAACTTGAAACTGGAACACTTGAAAACTGGAGTTACACCCTACTACCCGACCTGACACGAACATTTTCATGAAAATCGGTCAACCGAAAGTAGTAGTTTATTCGTGTAATTTTTCACTTTTTTGCGATTTTCTTAAAAACGGGTTCTACAATTTTTTTTAAAAATCGCCTGGTTTACTAAATTTTTTATGCACAAGATAGGGTAGGCGCCATGTTTGCTGAAATTCTTGGTGAGGCTGTTTTCACGTAAAAAAATGATTTTTTAATATTGCGGCTTTAATATGCATTTTAGCGCAAAAATTTACATAATAAAAGTAGTAGAGAATTTAAAATCCTACAAATTTTATTTCAAACATTTTCTTGTATAACGCTTAGTTTAGCGGTTTTCTGTTTTTTTATCACGAAAACGTGTGAAAAATCGATTTTTTTAAAGATTTCGGCCTTAGTATATATTTTACGACAAAAGTGTATATAATAAAATTTATAGGAAATAAAAAGAAAAGTGTATATAATAAAATTTATAGGAAGTGTTTTACTCTACAGAGCTTAGTTTAGCGTGAAAGAGTGATTTTCCGTATTTTTAACCCATACTGAGGTAGATTTTCATTTTGCCTCTTTCACTCATGATTAAAATAAGGTTATGTTTATTGAGGTTAGTTTTTTGTTTATTTCTAGTGGTTTATTACTAATGTTAGGTTGTATTGGTCAATTATGTGCATTGGCAAGAGAAAGTTGTGTGAGTGTTTCACACCAGATTTTTTTTAGGTGGACTGAAGTGGCTAGAAAACTGATCTACAGTCCAGCCTCTCTTAGTTTGCTCCTAATGTAAACAAATAATGACGTCACTGAGCATGCGCATTATATAAAAATGTGTACACGCTGATTAAAAAGTAACAACAAAATGCTTTCAAAAGTATTTAAATACAAAATACTTTCAAAACTATTTAAATACAAAATACTTTTAAAAGTATTTTTATAAATGAAATTGTTAGGCCTACATTATATCATGACTGATGTTTTAAGTACTTATAATTTAAATAATAGTTAACTTAATAGGAATACGACATCCGTAAAGTCGCAGATTCTAGCGTGCACCCTGTAGTAGCTGGCTTTGGTTTGTTGACAGTAGGAGCAAATTAAGAACGGCTTAACTGTAACTTTAGAGCGAGAATCGGAGGAAATAATAACGGTACATGTTGAAGCTCACAATTATTTAACACACAGTATAACGCACAAAAATGATGTTGGTATATTTTTAGAAGAGAGAGAGAGAGAGAGAGTGAGTGAGAGAGAGAATTCCGCAATCATAAAGGGTAATAATTGTTCAATTAGTGAACGTCAATTCCTTGTATAGTAAGCTATAATGCGACCATGTTGATGATGATATTCACCATCACCCTAATGATTTAGAATTGAGTAAAAGCGACTGAATCTAAAATGGGTAGAGTGAAAATTTATCCTAAAGGGAGAGACATTGTAATTTGTAGAGATACGATTTACTTTATCCCAGTAAACTAACACACTAAATTGTTTGTTTGATCTAACTACGAAAACCTATGCATGCAGTGAAACTTCTCATAACGACCTTTTTCTGTTTACGACATATTTTTACTTTCTCTTGCCTATATGAGTAGGTATATAGGAAGGAAAGTATTGTTGCCTATATATGGGAAGGAAAGTATTGTCTTCGTGTCGATTTTTAGAAATCGACTTTTCATCGGATATAAGTTACACGTTTTCCGACCCACTGAACCCAAAAAACATGTTTTTAGCGATTGGTCTGTGTGTGTGCGGGAACAGAATATCTCAAGAACGGAATATCGTACGAACTTGAAACTTAAAACTTAAGTTAGATACCACTAGAGGAGGACCCGACACAAACATTTTCATCAAAATCGGTCAACCGGAAGTACTTAGTAGTTTATCGGTGTAATTTTTAACTTTTTTTGAGATTTTCTCAAAAACGGTTCCTACGATTTTTTGTGCTGTACAAGATAGAGTAGGCGTCATGTCTGCTCAAAAATTCTTTGGAAGGCTGTTCTCAAGTAGAAAAAAATGTTTTTTTTTTTAAGATTGCGGCCGTAATATGCATTTTAGTGCAAAAATGTATATAATAAAAATTGTAGACAATTTAAAAATCTATATCTTTTATTTTACACAATTCTTTGTAGTTTAGCGGTAATAAGAAATATTGTTTTTTTTTCGTGAAAATCCGTAAAAAAATTAATTTTTTTAAGATTTCGGCCTTAGTAGGCTATGCATTTTACGACAAAAGTGTATAAATATAATGAAATTTGTAGGAAATTTAAAGATCTACAGCTTTTATTTTAAGGGGAGTGTGGATTCCTATCCTAAGCAATGTTAATGTTTGTACCTTTTTTCTGAGCAACCACTACAGCTAGAGCTACAACTTTTTTTTTGTATGAAAGGCCACTCTTTGGCACATAATTGGAATGTGTAGCATGTAATTAATTCTGGTAAGAATTTTGATTTTCATAATTTTTTTAAAAAGAGACCATTTTTTCATCGAAAAATCACCGAAAGAAATGTTTTTTTCTCCCACAATTTTCAATATTTTTAAAACGGCACATTCGATCAATAGAACTGGACGATTAACATACTCCATAAAAATTTCAGCTTTGTACCTTTTGTGGAAGCTGAGAAAAAGGCACATAAAGTTCTAAAAATGACGTTTTGAGATATTCGGGTTTAAAGTTTGAGAAACAAAAACACGAGTGTAAACAAAGACAGACCACAACAAAAATATGGCATGGCATTTTTTCATACGTTACAAAAATTCATTTCATCCTTCACCGTCTGCATTAGCAGCAATTTGCAAAACAGTCGGACGTTAAACCAAAAAAAAAAAAAAAAAAAAAAAAAAAAAAAAAAAAAAAAACAACAAAAATAGTGCACGTTATAAAATTTTAGGTTATACTGCCAACCTATGAATAAATAAAAGAGAGACGGCAGTGTGAAATAATCAAAGAAAAATGAACTAAAAATAAAAAAATAAAAAAAATTACAAAAAAAATCACAGACATTACAGTTAAAAATAAAAGCGTGGCGCATTAATATATATAATATTTATTGTAAAATATTCGTTGTAAAATATTATATATATTAATGCGCCACGCTTTTATTTTTAACTGTAATGTCTGTGATTTTTTTTTGTAAATTTTTTTCTTTTTTTCTTTTTAGTTCATTTTTCTTTGATTAATTGTTAAATAATAGCGTTTCTTAAAAAATTTTTTTATTTTAAATTTTTTTTTGATATTTTTGTAATTTTTTTGTAAATTTTTTTATTTTTAGTTCATTTTTTTGATTAATTGTTAAATAATAGCGTTTCTTAAAAAAATTTTTTTTTAAATTTTTTTTTTGATTTTTTTGTAAATTTTTTTCTTTTTTTCTTTTTAGTTAATTGTTTTAAGTAATTGTTAAATAAAAGCGTTTTTTAAAATTTTTTTTTAAATTTTTTTTTAAATTTTAAAATTTTTTTTTACAAACACCTCCACAGCGTATTGTCATCGAAGATAAACAAGTGTGCAAAGTTTGATTCATATTGATACGGTAGAAGTATTAAAATTTTAAGTTGCAAGATTTGATGCTTCCAAGAGTAAGTTAAATAAAAGCGTTTAAAAATAGTATAATAAATCACAGTAAAATATTAATCGAAAGCGAAAATTATTTTGTAAAATTTCGTGACAGAAGATGGCAAAATCAGCTTAAACATACAATCACAAAAAAAATTAATAAAATATTTCTAGTTGGCATAGCAACATGATTCTAACGCCGTTTTAAAGCGTACATTTCAAACTATATTTTTTATGAACAAACGAAAAGTCTATAATTTTTTTTATTTTTTCATTCCAAACTCCCTTTAAGCATTTTTCTCTACAGACCTAGTTTAGCGTGAAAGAGTGATTTTCCGTATTATTAAGCCAAACAACGGTTGGTTTTAATTTTTCATCATTCACTCATGATTAAAATTAGGTTATGTTTTTTGAGGTATATTTTTCTGTTGTTTATTTCTAATGTGTTATGTTATATTGTTATATTTGCATTGGCAAGAGAAACTCGTGTGTGTTTGACACGAGATTTTTAAAAGACCGATTTCATTTCTTTCAACTTCTTTAACGAAAATTCATCTTCCTGGTCAACAACTTTCGCATTTCGGTTATTTTATAACAATTTATATAAGTTATTTAAAAGGATAGAAGAGGTCCCGGTTCAAATGCTAGTAAAGGCAGTTACTTGTATATGGATTCGAATACAACTGTCGGATTCAAAATTATTTAGACTTGAGTTTAAAGTTGAATATCTCAAAATTGGTCAAACGTATTTTAATGAATGACACGTCAAAATTACCGCCGATCAATTTTACGTTATGTGGTTTTGATTTAAAATTTTTAACTGGGTAAAAAAACTGACATATTAGCGTTGTTGTTGATTAGGTCATCAGCCAAAAGGCTGGTTTGAATTTCTAAAGGTTTTACTAACTAAAAAAGAGGAGTGAGGTGGTTTACCACGGCCTTCCTCAATGAGTGGAAAGTACGCTTATCAGGATGCCAGGCCCTCCGAAAAGCACCCACTTTCCACTCTGTAAATGACACCTTTACTTCATTCACCACAGGGTCTGGCTGTATAATGAAATTCATTACTTTCAGAGGAGATAACTCTGAATAGTGTCTTTTTACACCTATACCTCTTTTGTTCTTAAATGATTCAGTCATTTAATTGGCTGACCATGTGATAAGAAACAGAACTATTTATTTTAGCCCTGCAACGAACAGATTGAGTGTAAATAATCTGAGACTCTACCTGTCTGTTACGGGCAGGTATTAGCGTTATAAACGAAAAAGTGCCTAGTACATGTGAGACTCCATGTGGGGGTCTCTTTTCGGAAGACCCCAGTTTGCCAGTGCTATAAACATGCGAACGGGTGCTCCGATCGTTACCAAGTTTTGGGACAACATAGTCTACATCTTTCAATAAAGACCCAACATTTTAATTTTGTAACCCATTCAGTTTTTTACTTATTAAACTTTTTAAGGGGAGCAGACTGATTTTAATAAAAAAATATTGATTTTTCAATTGTACCATATATTGATAGATCGTTTTCCCCTATTTAAATTGATATATAACACGACATTTGTTGCTTTTTCTATTGAGATAAATTATGTTTTTACGTTGATGGGGTAGGCTACATAGTGTTTATTTCGATATTTTTTCACGTTTTTCATTCTCGTAAATTGAGATTAATATAATCATGTTACTGCTCTAACATTACGGAGATCGCGTTTACATAAAAACGATAATTTCTAGAACGCGTAGGAATCAACCGTAGAGGAAATATTGGTGTGTTTCTGTTTGGAAGTTAATTCCAATTGGCAATAGGTGTTTCTGTTACGGTATTATGGTTTTACTATATCCGCATTTTCCGCATATTGTATTTTTTGACTTTAGGTACACTTATTTCAGGAACCATCCCACCTAGGTGTGTGAAATTTCACACACTACATTTTAGTACTAAGGTGTGTATTTACTTCAGAGGTATTTCAAAAATTTTGGAGTTTTTATTTTTTGGGTGTGTTTTTCATAAAAATATTTGGGCACATTTGAACATTTTTTAGAGAACAAAAATCATTTTTAGATTGGATGAAGATAAATGAAAAAGCTCTAGTACAAATTTGTAAAAAGGTACTGTAGATAGGTGTGCCAAAGCTCAGCTTTGTAGCTTTAACGGTTTCTACAAAATATCTACCTAAGTTAGTATTGCAGGTATAGGGATAATGAAAATGGTCTGCTCCCCTTAAAGAGGCTTGTTATTTCGGTATCTAGGTGACGTATGTAATTGAGCTATTTTATATGGTTGGATTTGCTCGAATTTTAAAAATCGAGCAATTTTAAATATCTTGGTTGTGACATAACATACGACCAGGATAAAGATGTCCAGCAAAAAATAACAAAGTTCAGCTCGGTATGTGGGGCAATAAGTAGGTCCCTGAAGAACAAAGTTAGGAAGGATACGCTGATGAAATTTTATAGAGTTATGGCGATACCTACCTTAGCTTATGGAAGTGAAGCATGGGTGCTGTCTAAGAAACATGAATCCAAGATTCAAGCAGCAGAGATGAAATTTCTTAGACATTTAAAGGGATGCACCAGAGAAGATCGCTTCAGGAACGAAGTAATAAGGGAGGAATGTGGAACACAACCGCTAGCTGACATAATCAAGCAATACAAAGGAAATGGTCAGAACATCTTTTCAGAATGCCGCAAGACCGCCTTCCTTTGAACGCATGGCATCATATAACAAGGGGTAGAAGAGGTATTGGAAGACCGAGGAGGAGATGGACGCCGGAACAGGCTTAGCTCACAGCTAAAATAGCCTAATCCATGACGACGACGACGACGACGACGACGACGGATTTGCTCGAATCCCATATTATGATGTGACAAGTTTAGTAGTCGGTGGTTACCAGTGTTCTTTTTGATGGTTGAGGTTAAAATAATTATGGGCCTTTCTCAGAATATGTACAAGAATACACCTCATTTGTACGTCATTAACATAATCCTCATCTCATTGGGACATGGGGTTTGCTAATTGTTCTTAGATTGAACTGATTGCAACGTACACTCATTAGGGATAAAACAAACGGATAAGGGTGGTTTTTGGTCGAGTTCTGTCTCAACTTTCACTGGATTGATTCCTCTTCTTCTTAAAGTTGCATCTCCTATCGGAGGTTGGATATCATAATGGCTATGGTCACTTGCAATGAACTACAGTTGAACCATTCTCTAAGATTCCTCAGCCAGGAGATGCGTCTTCTTCCTACGCCTCTTCTTCCTCGGATCCTTCCCTGCATAATAATTCTCAGCAACTCATATTTTTCTCCTCTGGTTATGTGATCCAAATATTCTAGTTTTCTTGTTTTTATACTCTTCATAACTTCCAACTCCTTATTTAAACGCCGTAACACCTCAACATTGGTAACCTTTTGGACCCACTGAATTTTCAACATTCTCCTGTAACACAACATTTCGAACGCTTCTATCTTCTTTATGTGTTGTTTCTTCAATGTCCAAGCTTCCATTCCATATAGTACGATAAAAAAAACGTAACATCTTAGAGCCCTCAATCTGAGAGGCATGTGAAGGTCTTTGTTTGTTAGCATTGTCTTCAATTTTATGAATGCTTGCCTTGCAGTTTCAATTCTTACTTTAATTTCTTTGCTTTGGTCATTCTTGTCATCAACCCAGGTTCCCAGATATTTGTATGCCTCTACTTTTTCTATTTGGGTTTGCTCTATTGTTAATGTTTCATTTCCATGTTCTGCTCTCGAGACAATCATAAATTTAGTTTTTTTCTCATTTATTCTAAGTCCATATCCAATGCAATGATCGTTAATTCTATTCACCAACTCTTGCAGCGATTCCAGGGTGTCTGCCATCACAACGGTGTCATCAGCGAATCTTATGTTATTTACTATCCTTCCACCCACAGAGATTCCATCACTCAGTTCTGACCGGATTGATTCCGGTCAACTATTTTTACTTTCTCTTTCTCATGCCTATATGAATATATCTAGAAAGGAAAGTATTGTTTTCATGTCGATTTTAAGAAATCAAGTTTTCACCGGATCTACACGTTTTCAGACCCCTTGAACCCAAAAAACATGTTTTAGCGATTGGTCTTTGTGTGTGTGTGTGTGCGTGCTCGTGCGCGCGCGCGTTAGCGTTCATGTGTGAACAAAATATGAAAATATTACTGTCGGACCCGACATGAACATTTTCATCGAAATCTGTCAATTCGTACGTTCAGAGCTCATCAGCCCTGACAAAATAGTACATTACATTTTACACCTCTACCTCTTTTATTCTTAAATACGAGGTACGTTCGTAAAGTAAGTTCCGTTTTGAAATAGAAAAAGAACAAGTACAGATAAATCAATGAAATTTATTTCATAAAAATCTACAACTCTTAAACTATTTTTCGACATAACTCCTGTGTTTTTCCAGGCATTTGTCATAGCGTGGTACAAGCTTTTGTATACCCTCTTCATAGAATACTGCCGCCTGCGTAGTCGCCTGTATGAGTTAAACCAAAACAAATCTTGACAACTCGAGAAGTCATGTGTTCAGTATTTTGGGACAGAAAAGGAATTTTACTGATTGATTTTTTTGCCTCGAGGTCAAACAATCAATAAAGAAGTTTACTGCGAGACTCTCAAGAAACTACGCCGCGCAATACAGAACAAGCGCCGAGGAATGCTCACGAAAGGCGTCGTTTTCATTCAAGACAATGCCTGACCACACACTGCGAATGAAACAAAAATACTCCTTCAGGACTTTGGCTGGGACTTGTTCAACCATCCTCCGTATAGCTCTGACTTCGCTCCTAGCGACTTTCATTTGTTTCTGCATCTGTCTTTCCTTGGCGGTCAGCAGTTAAACAGTGATGAAGAGCTGAAAGAACAAGTTACCTCTTGGTTGACTACACAGGCGGCAGCATTCTATAAAGAGGGTATACAAAAGCTTGTACCACGCTATGACAAATGGCTGGAAAATCACGGGAGTTATGTCGAAAAATAGTTTAAGAATTGTAAATTTTTATGAAATAAATTTCATTGTTGTATCTGTACTTGTTCTTTTTACTTTCTCTTGCCTATATGAATATATAGGAAGGAAAGTATTGTTTTCATGTCGATTTTTCGACATCGAGTTTTCACCGGATCTATACGTTTTCAGACCCCCTGAACCCAAAAAACATGTTTTTAGCGATTGGTCTGTGTGTGTGTGTGTGTGTCTGTGTGTGAACAGAATATCTCAAGAACGGAACATCGTACGAACTTGAAACTTGAAACTTAAGTTACATACCTTTACCGGACGCGACACGAACATTTTCATCAAAATCGGTCAACCGGAAGTAGTAGTTTATTCGTATAATTTTTCAGTTTTTTGCGATTTTCTCAAAAACTGGTCCTACGATTTTTTTAAAAATCGCCTATTTTACTCAATTTTTTATTCTCTACAAGATAGGGTAGGCGCCATGTTTGCTGAAATTCTCGGTGAGGCTGTTTTTACGTAAAAACGTTGTTTTTTTAAGATTACGGCTTTAATATAAATTTTAGCGCAAAAACTTATATAATAAAAGTTGTAGAGAATTTAAAAACCTACAACTTCTGTTTCAAACATTTTTTTGTATAACGCTTAGTTTAGCGGTAATTTGCGATTTTCTGTTTTTTTTCTCACGAAAACGTGAGAAAAATCGATTTTTTTAACATTTCGGCCTTAGTATGCATTTTACGACAAAAGTGTATATAATTAAATTTATAGAAAATTAAAAGATCTACAACTTTTATTTAAAGCATTTTTCTCTACAGAGCCTAGTTTAGAGAGAAAGAGTGATTTTCCGTATTTCTAAGCCAAACTGAGGTTGATTTTCATTTTGCGTCCTTCACTCATGATTAAAATTAGGTTATGTTTGTTGAGGTTAGTTTTTTGTTTATTTCTTATGTTTTATTACTAATGTTAGGTTTATTGTTAATTATTTGCACTGGCAAGAGAAAGTTGTGTGAGTGTTTCACACCAGATGTTTTTATTTCAAAACGGAACTTACTTTACGAACGTACCTCGTAGTTCAGTTGTATAATTGGCTGATAACGTGTTAAGAAACTGAACTATTATTTGTAGTCCTGTAACTAGCAGATCGAGTGAAAATAAATTAACATCTTCACGTGGCCGTGGTGGGTCTTAGAAAGGATAATAGTAACTTACTATTGGGAAAATGGGGATGGGTTGATAATTCATGAGCCAAAATGTTTACCTGAATGTACTCTACGAAAAAGATAATAACACATTTTTATAAAAATATTCCTTTCAGGAATATTATTAGAAGTGTATTTCGAAATGACAAGATTTTTGTAAAAATGAACTTCATAATTGTGATTCTCATTGTCGACGTTAAAAGAAACTTAACGGTATCGCGGTTTTTGTGTTATTCTGTTCCGCATTTAGACTTAACTTAAATTTTTCAATTGTTTTTAAAGAAAAAATGGCTGAATAACTATAATTCTACCCGCGCGCTGCGTGTATGTAGATAAAGACTAATTTAAGCAACCCGTTTTAGGAGTGTTAAGGCAAAATCGTGTATAATCCAGTTAGATTATACACGATTTTGCAGAAAAAAATATTTGTAGGTGTTTTAGTTTTCTACAAACTTGTAGAAAATTAAAACACCTACAAATATTTTTTTCTTTCTATAGCACGTAGTTTAAGGTCAATTAGTAATTTTCCGGGTTTTTAAAACAATATAATTATAGAAAATATAATTTAGTTATAGAAAATGAAAACATCTAGGCTAGAACTAATATTTCATGCGATTTTGAGTTTATTAAGCGTCTCGTGATTAAAATTACGTTAAATTTTTCGTTATTTATAATTTGGGAAGAGACAATCGTGTGTTTGTTTCACACCAGTTTTATCGAAGTGTAAGATAAATTGATAATGATGTACAGAAAACCAAAAAAATCTGGTGTGAAACACTCACACAACTTTCTCTTGCCAATGCAAATAATTTACAATATAATTTAACATTAGTAATAAAATATTAGAAATAAACAAAAAACTAACCTCAATAAACATAACCTTATTTTAATCATGAGTGAAACACTCAAAATGAAAATCAACCTCAGTCTGGCTTAAAAATACGGAAAATCACTATTTCACGCTAAACTAGGCTCTGTAGAGAAAAATACGTTAAATAAAAGTTGTAGATCTTTAAATTTCCTATAAATTTGGTTATATACACTTTTGTCGTAAAATGCATACTAAGGCCAAAATCTTAAAAAAATCAATTTTTCACACGTTTTCGTGAGAAAAAAATCAGAAAATCGCTAATTACTGCTAAACTAAGCGTCATACAAAAAAATGTTTGAAACAGAAGTTGTAGGTTTTTAAATTCTCTACAACTTTTATTATATAAGTTTTTGCGCTAAAATTTATATTAAAGCCGTAATCTTAAAAAAACAACGTTTTTACGTGAAAACAGCCTCACCGAGAAGTTCAGCAAACATGGCGCCTACCCTATCTTGTAGAGAATAAAAAATTGAGTAAAATAGGCGATTTTAAAAAAAATCGTAGGGCCAGTTTTTGAGAAAATCGCAAAAAAGTGAAAAATTATACGAATAAACTACTACTTCCGGTTGACCGATTTTGATGAAAATGTTCGTGTCGCGTCCAGTAGTGGTATGTAACTTAAGTTTCAAGTTTCAAGTTCGTATGATGTTCCGTTCTTGAGGTATTCTGTTCACACACACACACACACACACAGACACACACACAGACACACACACACACACACACACACACACAGACCAATCGCTAAAAACATGTTTTTTGGGTTCAGGGGGTCTGAAAACTTATAGATCCGGTGAAAACTCGATTTCGAAAAATCGACATGAAAACAATACTTTCCTTCCTATATATTCATATAGGCAAGAGAAAGTAAAAATAAGTCTGATTTCTGATTAGAAAATGTGTAAAAATTCCAAAAGTCAAACATATCGTACCATTTTTACTTTCTCTTGCCCTATGTAAATATATAGGGAAGGAAAATTTTATTTAAAATTCAAAATGTGGACTTTCTACGTTGTAGAAATAATAGTTGTTAAAAACTATTTAATTATTAAAAAAAATCCTTTTCGTTTGATGACGCGTCTCATGGGTGGTAATAATTTTTTTTTTTTTTTTTAACGTCGCATAGAATATATTTTTATATATTTATATATAATTATAATATAAATATATAAAATATATATATTTATATATATATATATATATATATATATATATACAATAAAATTTTTTATATATAAAATTATAAATATATATAATATATAATTATATTTTTTATATAACGTCGCGATAGAACAAGAAACTGATGTTGAAGAAGATCAAAAAGGGGACCCTATACTACGAGAAGAATTCGATCGGGCACTTAAGGATATGAATATGAATAAGACACCAGGAATAGATAACATACCATCGGAATTATTATTACGATGTGGCAAAGTTGCTCAAAACAAATTATACAAACTTGTGTGCAGAATGTATGAGAGTGGAGAGGTACCATCGGACTTTAAAAAAAATATTATGATTCCAATACCAAAAAAGTCAGGAGCGGAGAAGTGTGAACATTACAGAACCATCAGCCTAACATGCCATGCATCTAAGATACTGACAAGAATTATATACAGGAGAATAGAACACCGAGTAGAAGAAGTATTGGACGATGACCAATTTGGATTTAGAAGGAGAATGGGAACTCGAGATGCAATATTGGCTCTGAGACTGATTATTGAGAAAAGGATACAGAAAAATAAAACTACTTTTATGGCATTTGTAGATTTAGAGAAAGCATTTGACAATCTGGACTGGAGTAAAATGTTTAAAACTTTGAAAAGGCTAGGAATTAAATACAAAGAAAGGAAAGTTATCTACAGTCTGTATAAGAATCAAACGGCTGTTTTGAGAATCGAGGGGTACGAAAAAGAGGCTGCTGTAAGAAAAGGTGTACGACAAGGTTGTTCTTTGTCACCACTACTTTTTAACTTGTATATAGAAGAGGCTATAAATGAAGTGAAGGAGAAATTTGACGTAGGAATAAAAATTCAAGGAGAAACAATAAAAATGTTGAGATTCGCCGATGATATAGTAGTATTAGTCGAGGCAAAGAATGAACTAGAGGATGCCTTAAATGGAATGGATGAGATCTTGAGGAAGGATTACTTCATGAAAATTAATAAGAACAAAACGAAAGTGTTGATAGGCAGCAGCAAGAGTGGTTTAGAAGAGATGGGAAATTTAAAAGTAGGCAACGAAAACATACAGGAAGTTGGGGAATTCTGCTATCTAGGGAGTAAAATAACAAAGGATGGTAGAAGCACAAGTGATATCAAGAGTAGAATTGCTCAAGCCAGAAAAGCCTTTGAAATGAAAAACAGCTTACTGACTACAAACATTGATTTACAGATTAGGAAAAATTTCTTAAAACATTATGTTTGGAGTGTAGCATTATACGGAAGTGAAACGTGGGTGATAGGGGCTGTAGAACGGAAGAGGATAGAAGCTTTTGAAATGTGGTGTTATAGGAAAATGTTAAAGATTAGGTGGGTGGACAAAATAAGTAATTTAGAGGTTCTTAGGCGAGTGGATGAAAAAAGAAGTATATGGAAGCATCTTACCAAAAGAAGGGATAGGCTAGTGGGGCATATCCTAAGACATCCAGGTATTGGGCTATCAATAATGGAGGGTAACATTGAGGGAGTAAATTGTAGAGGGAGGCAAAGATTAGAATATATAAAGCAAATTACAAAAGATGTAGGGTGTTACAGGTATGTAGATATGAAACGACTTGCGCAAGATAGAACAGGTTGGAGAACTGCATCAAACCAGTCGAGAGACTGATGCCAAAAAAAAAAGAAAGTCGCATCAACATCAAGGTCATTAGCGACGACGTTGGGGTGTAACTGTGTGTAATGAGGATGAAATGATTTTTTGTAACGTATGAAAATATGCCGTGCCTGAGTGGGATTCGAACCCAGGACCGCATGATGAGAGGCGAGCACGTTACCAACTGCGCCAATGCGGCCGGCGGTGGTGATAATTTTTAAAACGGCTTACCTTTATTTATGCTAACTTATGGCAAAACCATTAGTGATTTCTGAATCTATTCTTTAAGAGGATGCGAATGACACTATTTCTGTTTCCGAATTCCATCTTTGATGTACTGACTACCGGTTTTGGCCCACTTTCGGTAAAAACCGGAACTTCAAACCCAATCCAGGCCCGCTAAGCATTTGTGTAGATAACGAATCCGAAAATAGTTTGTTGCTATCTCTTGTAGTTTCTGACATCTGCATGTGACGAACGGACGGACGAAGCAAAATTAAAGCTGATAATTTTAAAAATTGCCACCAAAAACATTATTTTCTGCTAGTGTGGCCCTTCAGTGTGGTTGTTTAGGTCAACAGCCGAAAGGCTGGTTTGAACCTCTAGAGGTTTTACTAAGTAAAACGAGGAGTGAGGTGGTTTACCATTGCCTTCCTCACTGAGTGAAAAAGTACGCTTATCAGCATGCCGGGCCCTCTGAAAAGCACATATTTTTCACTCTATAAATGACACCTTCACTTTATTCACCACAGGGTCTGGCTGTATAATGAAATTCATTACTTTCAGAGAAGGTAACTCTGATTAGTGTCTTTTACACCTCTACCTCTTCATATCTTAAATGATTCAGTCATTTAATTGGCTGACCATGTGATAAGAAACAGAACTATTTATTTTAGCCCTGCAACGAATAGATTGAGTGTAAATAATTTGACACTCCACCTGTCTGTTATGGGCAGGGCCCTTCAGTGTCTGCACCAAATGAACCTTAACGCCTGTCCGCTCCTGATTTCCTGAAGAACAACGATGTTGAATTTTTTGCTGAAAAGAATTAAAAATTCTTGTAGTTGTGGTTTTAAGCGAAATAAGTGAACAACGAATTTGTTTATTCTACATGCATTTTTTAATATCAATAATAATAATAATAATAATGAATTACAAATAAATTAACAAAACATTTTATTCTATTTTTATATTGATGTACGCAACAATAAAGTGTAATACATTTTTATTTACAATTATTAAATTTAGTGTGCAGTTTTCTTTTATAAATATATTTAAGTAGATTTTTACTTAAAACTCATTTATACGTGACATATTTTATTGGTAAAAAAGAGCCTTTACCAATTACCTGGTACAATCCATTTTTCCTAACTCGAAGTTCCATAACTCGAGTGTACTGTATATATAAAATTAAAACCTGGTTGCCAACGTAGCGTAGTGGTTAGCATATTGATACGGAGGTGCCGGGTTCGATTCCCGGTCAGGTTTTGGAAATTTTCACGTGTCAAATCCCTCAGTTAATGTTTCATAATCCACCGTAGTCGCTAATGATCAAGCAATTGATGCGACTTTAAATAAAAAAATTAAAATCTACAATTTTCTATTATTTTTTTATTACTTTCTCTTGCCTATATGAATATATAGGAAGGAAAGTATTGTTTTCATGTCGATTTTTCGAAATCGAGTTTTCACCGGATCTATACGTTTTCAGACCCCCTGAACCCAAAAAACATGTTTTTAGCGATTGGTCTGTGTGTGTGTGTGTGTGTGAACAGAATATCTCAAGAACGGAACATCGTACGAACTTGAAACTTAAGTTACATACCACTACCGGACCCGACACGAACATTTCCATCAAAATCGGTCAACCGGAAGTAGTAGTTTATACGTGTAATTTTTCACTTTTTCGTGATTTTCTCAAAAACTGGTCCTACGATTTTTTTTAAAATCGCCTGGTTTACTCAATTTTTGATTCTCTACAAGATAGGGTAGGCGTCATGTTTGCTGAAATTCTGGGTGAGGCTGTTTTTACTTAAAAACATAGTTTTTTTAAGATTACGGCTTTAATATGCAATTAAGAGCAAAAATGTATATAATAAAAGTTTTAGAGAATTTAAAAACCTACAACTTTTATTTCAAACATTTGTTTGTATAACGCTTAGTTTAGCAGTAATTAGCAATTTTCTGTTTTTTTCTCACAAAAACGTGAGAAAAATCGATTTTTTTAAGATTTCGGCCTTAGTATGCATTTTATAATAAAAGTGTATATAATCAAAATTATAGAAAATTAAAAGATCTACAACTTTTATTTAGAACATTTTTCTCTACAGAGCCTACTTTAGCGTGAAAGAATGATTTTCCGTATTTTTAAGCCAAACAACTGAGGTCGATTTTAATTTTGTGTATTTCACTAATGTTTTTTGAGGTTAGTTTGTGTGTTTACTTCTAATGTTTTATTACTAATGTTAGGTTTATTGTTAATTATTTGCATTGGCAAGAGAAAGTTGTGTGAGTGTTTCACACCAGATTTTTTGGGTTTGGTGTATAATTAGTAAAATACAATAAGAAGAGTGTCAAAAAATTTACAATAAAAAATTTCAATCGTAAAACTGTAAATTAATACACTACTGTACCGTTGTATCGTTTATATAACGTGAAGCATTATACAGGGTGTCCATTAAGTCTGGAAATGGCTGAATTACAGAAAAGTGAGCGTGACTAGGTGACCAGAATGACTTTAATTGCTTGTTGCACCAAAAAAACTATTCTGGGTGATATTTGAAATTTTTGTCCGCCATCTTGGATCCGCCATCTTGGATTTAACTTTCTTAATTTAAACAGGATGATGGTCATATGATACATAATTTCGATCTAAAATTTCAAAATAAATTCAATGGCGAAAACCGGAAATCGATATCTATTTTCGTTTTTGAGATATTACCGTTCAACTATCCAGATCGGGGCAGAACGGCCATTTCTCCCTCCTCCATCTTTGAGCCTACATAGACAATTTAGGTAGCAAGTGAACGACTACACATAAGATTATTGAAAATAATAAGTTTTTTAATATCTCCACTCGTTAATAAATAGGAAATTATTGTCATTAAGAAATACGGAAAACACTTTAACGGCTGATTTATTGCATTATTAAACTACAGTATTTAATTTGTTACCAGTTAATACTTATTGTTTGTTATTTTTGTAAATGTTAGTGTTTAAAAGGAACTAATTGTGCAAATGAGTTACATAATTGAAAATAAAATTACCAAATGTTTCTTGACTCAAGAGTAGTAGTTGCTCAAAGTGGCCTCCTCCTACTTATTGACAATATGATGTACGTGCGTAAAAACTAGTTACAGCATTACGAATGAATTCCCTTCGGATTCCAGCAGATTTATTTAGAAATTTGTTTGAGTTCATGCAGACTGTTAGGTTTCAATCTGTAAACTTTGTTTTTTAAGTATCCTCAAAAAAAGTAGTCTAATGGACTCAAATCAGGTGATCTCGGAGGCCATTCAATTGCTCCTCTCCTAAGTATTAAGTGGTAACAAATTAAATAGATACTGTAGTTTTATAATGCAATAAATCAGCCGTTAAATTCTTTTTCCGTATTTCTTAATGACAGTAATTTCCTATTTATTAACGAGTTGAGATATTAAAAAACTTATTATTTTCAATAATCTTATGTGTAGTCGTTCACTTGCTACCTAAATTGTCTATGTAGGCTCAAAGACGGAGGAGGGAGGAATGGCCGTTCTGCCCCGATCTGGATAGTTGAACGGTAATATCTCAAAAACGAAAAAAGATATCGATTTCCGGTTTTCGCCATTGAATTTATTTTGAAATTTTAGATCGAAATCATGTATCATATGACCATCATCCTATTTAAATTAAGAAAGTTAAATCCAATATGGCGGATCCAAGATGGCGGACAAAATTTCAAATATCACCCAGAATAGTTTTTTTGGTGCAACAAGCAAATACAGTCATTCTGGTCGCCTAGCCACGCTCACTTTTCTGTAATTCAGCCGTTTCCAGACTTAATGGACACCCGGTATAAATCTCATTATGTAACAACTACCTTTCATTTCAGTGGTAAAGTTTTACAAAGAAAGTAGATATGAAAATCGAGAATATTGGTTAATAAGTAAAATAAACGTGTATATGGGAATGAAATTTGGAATTTTCCAAATTTTGTCATATATTGCCAAATTTGGAATTTGCCCAAAACTGGCAGTTGGAGTGTTAAATTATTTACACTCGATCGGCTAGTTCCAGTGCTAAAAAAAAAACAGATAAAATAATTCTGTTTCTTATCACATGATCAACCAATTATATGACTGAAGCATTTAAGAACAGAAGAGGTAAAGGTGTAAAAGATACTAGTCACTGTTATTTCCTCTGAGAGTAATGAATTTCATTGTACAGACAGACCCTGTGATGAATAAAGTGAAGGTGTCATTTTTGCAGGGTGGAAAATAGATGCTTTTCAGAGGGGGCCGGCATGATGATTTGAATAGGGCCTTCTTTTCCAGTTAGAGAGAAAGGCAAAGGTAAACATACGTGGAATGTTAAAATCATTTATGTCTAACTTTTCTGTTTAACCTGAAGAGAATATTCCCTCCAATTGTCAGCTTTCTAGCTATTGTGCAAGTAAGAGAATTAGTAGGCCTAATGAATCCGTGAGTTATTCAGCGGGGATTTTCCCATTTATGTTCAGGGTGATTCACGAAGATATGCAGAAACGTTAGAAGCTCATTGTACATGTAAAAATAATGAAAAAAGTTTATATAAACATGGGTCCGGAAATGCTTCGTTTCCGAGTTATGGCTAGCGAAAGTTTCGCCCGGATTTCAGCTCACCAGGTGAAATGAGGTCTTCCTGAAATTCTGGTAAGGTAGATTAAGGGGCGAAGTCAATCGTTTCTTATGGTTTTTGACCTGATAAATTGAATAAAACAGGTCCCCGAACTGTAAGTTAAATAGTTTTTAAGAAAACCAGTGTCAAATGCAAAAAATGGAGTGAAAACCCATTTTTTCATCTTTGGGCAAGAATAACTTTGTTATTTCACCAAGAAACAGTTAAAATTTTTGAATAAAACATGTTGAAAATTTTATTCTGAACAAACCGGTGTAAATAAAGTACACGGAAAGCGAATAGATGTTTGATTAAATTAATTTTTATTCATAATAGTATAAAGTAAAATTAACCGGAAAAACAAAGATGAAAAAATGTGTTTTTTTCACTCCATTTTTTGCATTTGACACCGGTTTTCTCAAAGACTATTTAACTTACGGTTCTGGGACCTGTTTTATTCAATTTATCAGGTCAAAAATCATAAGAAACGATTGAATTCGCCCCTTAATTTACCTTACCAGAATTTCTGGAAAACCTCATTTCACCTGGTGAGCTGAAATCCGGGCGAAATCTTTCGCTAGCCGTAACTCGGTAACGAAGCATTTCCGGACCAATGTTTATACAAACTTTTTTCATTAATTTTACATGTACAATGGGCTCCCAAAGTTTCTGCATATCTTCGTGAATCTTACTTACTTACTCTCATGGCCATCTATGTCGGAATTGATATTTAGCCGCACCAACAAAAAGCCTCCATGTCGCTCGATCTTCAGCATCTCTTTCTGTAGCTCCAAGTCTCTCCATGTCGGTCTTAACCTGCTTCCACCATCTTTGTCTAGGTCTTCCCCGGGGGCGCCTTCCTGTGGGGTTGGGGTCTAATATTTTCTTCAAGTTGGACTCTTCTCCTCTTCTTAGCACGTGCCCAGCCCATCGCATTTTCCTACATTTTATTTCGCTTACAATGTCTGGGTTACTGTAGAGGTCCCTAATTTCCTTGTTGTGTTTTCTTCTCCATTCTCCTTGTTCATATGTGGGCCCATATACCTTGCGCAGGACTTTATTTTCAAACACTATCAGCTTTTTTTCTTCCTTCTTGGTCATTCTCCACGTTTCAGAGCCATATAATAGAACTGGACATATGATTGTTTTATATAGTCTAATCTTTGTTTTGCGGGACAGGGACTTTGAAGATAGTAATTTGTTGCAGGCATACATACATTTGTTTGCTGAGTTTACCCTGTTTTGTATCTCCACAATATCAGAATTTTTATTTGAGATGGTTACTCCAAGGTATTTGAATTCATGGACTTGTTCAAATTCATGCTCATTTATTTTTAGACTGCCCAGGCTTCCCCCTTGGTTCCTTGTAAAGTGTATAAATTTGGTTTTGGAATCATTTGTAACTAAACCAATTTTCTCTGTTTCTTCCATTAACAGTTTGGTAAGGGTTTTCATGTCCTCCAAGTTTTC
Source organism: Catonia carolina (assembly GCA_035578175.1). Lineage (NCBI taxonomy): Eukaryota > Metazoa > Arthropoda > Insecta > Hemiptera > Achilidae > Catonia > Catonia carolina. The sequence continues at coordinate 6,975,919 of JAQMRL010000008.1, forward strand.
TGCAATAATTGCCACATCATCTGCAAAAGCCAGCACATTAATCTTTGGTCCGACCTCTACACCTACATCTTGATGTGCTACTTTTTGGAGCGCTTCTTCAATGGCCATATTGAATAAAATTGGAGATAGTCCATCTCCCAATCGTCTTCATAAAAGTCTTCATAGACTTCCGAAAAGCATATGATAGTATTAATAGAGATAGACTATGGACACAACTAGAGAAATTTGGTATCCCAAAAAAACTCATAACTTATCTTCGTGAATCACCCTGTATATTTTGTTCTTTAGGTCGTCAGCCTGTAGGCTGGTTTGAACCTGTAGAGGCTTTACTAAATAAAACGAGGAGTCAGGTGGTTTACCATTGCCTTCCTCTCTGAATGGACAAGTATTCTTTTCAACTTGCCAGGCCCTCTGAAAAGCATCTACTTTCCATCCTGCAAATGACACTGTCATTTCATTCACCACACACTCTGGCTGTATAATGGAATTCATTACTCTCAAAGGAGATAACTGTGAATAGTGTCTTTTATACCTCTCTACCTCTTCTGTTCTTAAATGCTTCAGTCATTATAATTGGGTGACCATGTGAAAGGAGATAAAAGAGTTTTTTTGAACAAATGAAAAAGTCTCAGGAAAGACGAAGAATAGCAATGAAAAAGAAAAACTCAGGCGTTCTAATTGTGTTAATTTTTTTTTTGAATATTACCTTAAAAACAAAACGTCATGAATTAGAGACCTAAACAATTTTCACGATCGAAACATAACTTATTATTGATAATTATAGTAAAAAAGTGTATTTACAAAATTTAAATATAGTTAAAAGTACAAAGTCATTTTGTTCGATTGAACAGAATGAAAATTTGCACTGGTTATTCTGTGAGTAGTATACAATTTTGTTTATTTATTGTTTCTAGGCGCTAGGCAGACGTGCTAGGCAGTTGCGCTTGGTCAGAAAAGTTTTAAGTAAATTGTTTGGACACTTGTAGTTGTCGCCTTTGGTAAGAACAAGAAGGTTAGGGTCCAAGCAGTCTTTTCTTTTCCCAGTCAACAATACACCAATGCGGGAAACCATATCACCCTATTCTTCAGGGGCGGATTGAGAAGTTGAGGCGGCCCGGTTATATTAGTACGTATACAGGTGACCCAAAATTCACAAAAATAACCCCTCCCGATTTTTAACCCGTCTCATTTTTACTTTATCGTGCCTATAAGAATTTGTAGGCAGGAAAGTATTGTTGTCGATTTTTCGAAATCGACTTTCCATTGGATATGCACGTTTTCAAACCCACTGAACCCAAAAAACATGTTTTTAGCGATTGGTCTTTGTGTGTGTGTGTGTGTGCGCGCGTGCGCGTGCGCGTGCGTGTTTGTTTGTTTGAACAAAATATCTCAAGAACGGAACATTAGAGGAATTAGAGCGTTTAAAAATAAGGTTAGTTTCGTTCCCGATGGGCGTAGAACGCTGAACCCCTTTAATAATCGGATGAAATTACACTACAAAAAAATTATTATAAATTTATTTTTTTTATACCGTGAATTTCCACCAAACATCCAGTACAGTTTAGAAAGTATCATCATCTGGCAAGTAGATTTCGGTCCGGAGGGGTTGCTGAGTCTGGAGAATTGAACAAGGGGCCGTTAGGGCTTGGCAGCTGTAGCTCCTCGTGCCTGGATGTACAGTCCACTCCCGATTATCCGCGCACGTCGGATGAAATTTTTTTCATTCATTTTTCTTAACGTTAACGTTAAGTAAATTTCCTGTAATGTGATAACATTAAAGATAAAATTTGTACAGCACACGAAGTACGCTCTTTGTAAAGTAAAGCACACGCTTAAATTTGTAAATACGCGCTTTGTAAAGTATAGCACATGCTTAAATTTGTAAATACGCGCTTTGTTAAGTAAACCACATGCTTAAATTTGTAAAGTACACGCTTTGCTGTGTGACAAACTTATGTTGAGAAAACTTCTGACCCATATCAAGAAAAAGTGTTTTAACTCAAAAAACAAAAGCAGATGACTGACTTTTTTAAAACGTTGTGACTTCTATTACAACATAGCTTTTGCACATAATTTGTAAGTAAACAATATTTTTATGTTTTTTTCTAAATACATTGTATGTACTAATTTAAAAAAATTACAGTAAACAACAATTTTTAGGGACAAAAAATAATTAACATTTAAAATTTTAATGTTATATTTTGTAATTTAAGTTAGTTTTTTCATTGTTGTGCATATTTATGTACTTTAAATAACAAAATATTAATAAAGATTTTTACAAGACTTGAAAGTCACGAAAACGAATTAGCCATAAATCTTCTAAACAATGCAGAAGAAGTTTGGCGCCTGAAACGTTACCATGTTTTGGACTTGTCTGCAAGAGTTTAAATGTATATAAAATTTTAGTGAAAAGTATCCCATATTCGAAAATGTAAATATCTTTGTACATAGTAATTTTCTCTTTGAACACATGAATAATTGATATAATGAGAGGTACTCAGGGTAATGAGGCCTCAACTTGTGATTTGTAAATTCAAAAGATTTGCTTATAGTTTATTTTTAAAAATCTGATTGCAAATAATGTTATTTTGAAAAAAAAAGAAAAAAAATTAATACGTATACTACTGTAATATGCCTACGCTGTTTTTCGTCATTTTGTGGATTATCCGCGGCACTCGTGCCACCCAATTCCGCGGATAATCGGGAGTTGACTGTAGTTGTTTTCTTTCGTCTTGTATTTACAGAAATGTGTAGCTTCTCCTAATTCGCTCCAGGAAATTAAAATAACTTTTAACAAACTAGTGCAAGTGTCGTAAATTATTGAAATTATCAAAATTAAAATATGGGATTAGTTCTAGGTGCCGAGCACGACTGTCCTACGCCCAATTGTTCATTAATGATCATCAAAATTATTTTAAATTTATGTTAAATTTGTTATTTTAAAATAATTTTTTGTTATGCCGAGAATTTCCACCAAACATCCAGTACAGTTTAGAAAATGTATCATCATCTTGCAAGCTGTTTAACAGCTGATTTTCAGAGACGAAGGTTCCTGGTTCAAATCCTAGTAAAGGTATTTACTTTTATACGGATTTGAATGCTAGACAGTGGTTACCGGTGTACTTTGATGGTTGGGGTTCAATTAACCATACACTCAGGAATAGTCGGCCTGAGTCTGTACAAGACTACACCTCATTTACACTTTCATACATATCATCCTCATCTCATTGGGTCATGGGGTTGCTTATTGTTCTGAATTGAACAGATTGCAACGTACACAAATTAGGAATTACAAAAAAAAAAAAAAAATTTTGCAAGTAGATTTCGGTTCGGGGGGGTTGCTGAGTCTGGAGAATTGAACAAGGGGCCGTTAGGACTTAAGAGCTGTAGCTCCTCGTGCCTGGATTTAGTTGTTTTTATTCGTCTTCTATTTACAGAAATGTGTAGCTTTCCCCTAATTCGCTCCAGAAAATTAAAATAACTTTAACAAACTAGTAGTGCAAGTGTCGTAAATTATTGAAATTATCAAAATTAAAATATGGGATTAGTTCTAGGTGCCGAGCACGACTGTCCTACGCCCAATTGTTCATTAATGATCATCAAAATTATTTTAAATTTATGTTAAATTTATTACTTTAAAATAATTTTTTGTTATGCCGTGAATTTCCACCAAACATCCAGTACAGTTTAGAAAATGTATCATCATCTTGCAAGTAGATTTCGGTTCGGGGGGGTTGCTGAGTCTGGAGAATTGAACAAGGGGCCGTTAGGACTTAAGAGCTGTAGCTCCTCGTGTCTGGATTTAGTTGTTTTTATTCGTCTTCTATTTACAGAAATGTGTAGCTTTCCCGTAATTCGCTCCAGAAAATTAAAATAACTTTAACAAACTATAGTCTATTCCAGTTAAGTTGGCAGTGCCTACAAAATAAATTCCGATTCACAGGCGGTGCACGAAGGAACAGTTCAAACCGCATTTTGATAGAGATCTACCCATACGTAGAGGTAAAACTTGAAGTAACTTTATAAGAAACTTTAAAAATGAAAATAATTAAATTAAATTTTTGTTGCTTCGTCCAGCGAGTTGCTAATCGTGTTAACTCTGTTTCACTTTTTAGTTGGAAATCTGACTTGACCAGTAATTTTCTTTTCCTTAATTATTCTGTAAACTGATCGTTCAGAGACGCCTACCATTGCTGAAGTTTTTGCTACAATTTTAATAATTGTTATATTAGCATGTTCAGTTTTAAAAGATTTCAAAGCATTTATAATTAATAGTTTTTGTTTAGAATTAATGCCTTGTCCGCGCTTGTTTCGTTTAACCGGAGAATCCATTATTATTGATTTAAGAGAATGTAACTACGAACTAATAGTACTACTTATTAAAATTAAAACAACACAATAACAACAAATATTAGTATCATACGTTTTAAAATATCACAAACACTATTATAATAAGAATTAACACTAATATTAACACAATGTAGTAGGTACTACACTATTCGAATGCAGAAGCAAAACTGATATAATTGCATGTATAGGCCTACAAGTGAAACGGTCGTTGTGTTCAACAGAAACAACCAATGAGCAGTTGCCGTCCCACATTCCACAGCAATGAATCTACTGACAACTTAACTGGAATGAACTATAGTAGTGCAAGTGTCCTAAATTATTGAAATTATCAAACAAAATATGGGATTAGTTCTAGGTGCCGAGCACGACTGTCCTGCGCCCAATTGTTCATTAATGATCATCATAATTATATATTTATAGTCCAAATAATTTACAGAAGATATACACCGAATTGTTTTCTCCTTAATCTACAACTGACAACCGTGTACGTAAGTGACGTTTCGAAAAATAGCAGCCGCAGTGGAGAGAAAACTGCAAGCGGCAGCGGAAGCTTGCGCTTGTTGATAGGGTGGTGGACAACATGCGGGTCCTGCGGCAACTGGTTCTCCCGTAGCTGTTACAATATGATCCTTGTCTGAAGAAGTCGCTTGTTGACGTAACTGTTCCAATCTCAACTGGTTTTGTCTTTTCCATTTAGTCCTGTGAACAAAAATAATTCATTTATTATTGTCAGCCATTACGAGTTGCCATACAATTCTATACCTGAGAAGTAAAAGGTGTTAACTCCATTTTGGGATTGGATTTTTAAGAAGAGCCAATAAGTAGCAGTATTATTCTTTTCGTTATTGTAACAAAATTTCAGTAGGTGTTAGAAAATTGAAATTTACACCCAGTTTCTACAGAAAATGCTTCTTATCAACAAATCTATTATTTTATAACTTTGTCAACTTCTATACTCCTTCCTTCCCACCCAAACAGGACTTAAAACTTTAACGGCTTTTTGTGTTTTGTCACTTTTACGTTCTACATTAGTGTTAACTCCAATGTACAATACGTTGAAAAAAACTTAAGTGAAATACAAGGCCTTCAAAGTTATGTAAGTGTATGCGCAGTAGACGGATTCGGTTGAGGTACGATGAAGGGAGAAATAATGGTGTGAGTAGTACAGCAGTAGAGGGGGGAGGGAATTCACAGCCGACTCGCTGGAATGCAAAACGTACCGTACCGTAGGTTTATATGGTGTAGGGCCTAGACCATATAAACTGCACGTAGGCCTAGACTCTAGGCATACGGGAGCCTCTTTTTCCTATAAGAGCGACCTCCAACATGGTGGAAGGGTTGACGTTTTCTTTGGGGGATATTCATAAAAATGTCCACCGACCACAGACAATAAGATAAAATAGTCAACCGTTCGAGCTACGATCTGTTCTCTGCGACAGCTTCAGTAGAATGAGACAATTCACGCACGCACATATGCATGCATCGAACGTAAGCCATCCCTTCTACAGCCGGCAGTATTCTCCCCACTCACTTCTCATTTCTGCGCGAACTACGCTTACAAAACATTGACAGATTGTACCTAGTGCTAACACTACTTTTATAAGGAAGCAGCATTTCATATACGTTTGAAAAAATTTCAAAATTTACCCGTAGCCTACTGTTTAGTAACAGATGAATATAACACCAAATTTTAGCAAAATTTATTTGACTATCGGTAAAACACACTCAATTATGATTTTACAAAAAATTTTGTGCATCAACTACAAAATTGAAGCATTAGAGCATTTCTTTCTGATTTTAAAGGCAAACTCAATTTTGTCAAAATTGGAGTTAACACTCTTTACCTCTTTAGTAAAGAATTGTATTTGAAAATATCGCAGGGGTTGGTTATCCATTGTAGTTATTAACTCGCATCTTGCATTTTTGAGTGGCTCGGCATCAGAGGGGTAGGTGGATCAGAATTCATAAGTAGATTAGAACCATTTGCCCCAAGGTGAATTTCGGCCGCCAAAGGGGGTTGGGTGGATCACAACATTTTGAAATTTGAAGATATGAAGTTTCAAAATTTTTAACTTTGAATGTTGAGGTTTGAATGTATGATGTTACGAGTTTTTTCGTTTTCTCATGCGACCTAGGGTTGCGATCTTAAAATTTTCGGGTTACCAAATTTTTATGTAATTTTCTTCGCTAAATAACATGCTGTTAAAAGATTATTTGTATTCCGAAAATTTTAAAATTTTTGTTGAGGTAGCAATCATCATAGGACCCCGATCTAAAATTTAATAAATTCTCCGTGACTCTATGGGTATGTGTAACGTTTTGTCAATAAAAATTTGCGAAAAAAACCGTTGTGAAGGTGTAAAGAAAGAAAAACATGAAAACGGCAAGCCCTAAAAGCCGAAATGCTAGTGTTTTGAGTTTTCTCAGCGAACAAGTAGCTAGGTTAAGGGCAACTTAAACTACATGGCCTTGAAGTACTTTGGGAGAGGCACAAATAGATTCTGTACACTTTTTCTCTACGAAGCACCCTTCAGGAGGTAAAAAATACTACCCGCTACCAAAGATAAGGGGGTTGAACCCCCGTTGTAGTTATTAAAACCCATTGTAGTGTTGGGCCTAAACTGCCCTTAACAGACAGGTGGAGTGTTAAATTATTTGTACTCAATCTGTTACTTCCAGGGCTACAACAAATAGTTCTCTCCCTTATCAAATGGTCCCCCAATTATATGACTGAAGTATTTAACAACCGAAGAGGTACAGGTCTAAAAGTCACTAGTCACAGTTATCTCCTCGGAGAATAATGAATTTCATTACACAGGCAGAACCTGTGTTGAATGTTTTTTTTTATTTTTATTTTTTTTTTTGGTTTAACGTCCGACTGTTTTGCAATTACTGCTAATGCAGACGGTGAAAGATGAAATGATTTTTTGTAACGTAAGAAAATATGCCGTATCTGAATGGGATTCGAACCCAAGACCGCATGATGAGTGGCGAGCACGTTACCAACTACGCCAATGCGGCCGGCTGTGTTGAATGAAGTGAAGGTGTTATTTGCAGGGTGGAAAGTAGGTGCTTTTCAGAGGGCATGCTGAAAAGCGTACTTTTCCACTCAGTGAGAAAGGCAATGGTAAACCACCTCACTCCTTGTTTTACTTAGTAAAACCTCTACAGGTTCAAACTAACCTTTCGGCTGATAACCTAAACTACAACAGTGAAATTCACAACCGTGAATTTTCAAATTAAGTTCAATGTTTTTCAAATTACGTTGAATTCTTTTTTTATTCTGAAGTCGCACCAACAGCTTGGTTATTAGCAACTACGTTCGGTTATGTAACTGTATCTGTAAATTTTGACTTGTGAAAATTCCCAAACTCTAACCGGGAACCGAACCCGGGACCTCCGATTTGTAGGCTAGCCGGCCGCATTGGCGAAGTTGGTAACGTGCTCGCCTCTTATCATGCGGTTCTGGGTTCGAATCCCACTCAGGCACGGCATATTTTCATACTTTACAAAAAATCATTTCATCCTCATTACGCACAGTTGCACCCCAACGTCGTCGCTAATCACCACAGCAGTTGATAAATAAAAAAAAAAATTATCAAATTCCTCAAATTTTTACTTGTCATTACAAAAATGTAGTTTGATAACTCACATTAACAATGAGAAAATTCGTACGGTTTTAAATCCTCTATCCCCTCTCATTCTCCCCAATCTCTCTCTCGCTCTCTCTCTCTCTTTCTCTTTCTCTCGAAAAAATTAGAGGAGCATTTGATACGAATGAATGAGAATCGATGGGAAAACCGAGCACTGAACTACAATTCTGATGGACTAAGAGATGCGGGTAGGCCGAGTAAAAATGGGCAGTGAAGTCAGAACAAGTCCGAAAGTCTAATCCGTGACAGAAAGGAGAATAAGAAGAAGAAGAAGAAGAAGAAGAAAAAAGGAAGAAAACGAAGAAGAAAAGGAAAAAGAGTAAGAGGAAGAAGAAGGAGAAAATTGAAAGTGAAATTTACTTATTTAAAAATTTAAGACACACCGGGTTGGTCTAAAGGTAAAGTCGTCGCCAAAATCAGCTGTTTAACAGCTGATTTTCGGAAACGAAGGTTCCTGGTTCAAATCCTAGTAAAGGTAGTTACTTTTATACGAATTTGAATGCTAGACAGTGGATACCGGTGTATTTTGATGGTTGAGGTTCAATTAACCATACTCTCTCAGGAATGGTCGGCCTGGGTCTGTACAAGACTACACCTCATTTACACGTCATACACATCATCCTCATCTCATTGGGTCATGGGGGTTGCTTATTGTTCTCAATTGAACAGATTGCAATGTAGGCCTACACATATTAGGATAAAAAAATAAAAAATAAAATTATGTAATTTACCTTCTGTTCTGATACCACGTATTGACTTGTGTCTCAGAGAGGTTGAGAGCGTCCGCCACGTCACTTCTGTCAGCAACCGACAAATATTTCTGGCAACGAAATTTCCGTTCCAAGTAAGCTAACTGCGCTTGAGTGAATGCAGTGCGACGTCTTCGGGGTTTTCTCCCTTTTGATGATGGCATTTCACTGGTGGTTTGGTGGACCAATAATGCTGCAGCATGTTGATGAAGTATCATCGGTAATGTAGCCGCTGAATTATGGTCTACGGTTGCATCATCATTGTCATCTTCATCTACGTCATCATCATTTTCAACACCTCCTCCGGTAGGTGAATCGCTTCTTGGCCGTGATAAAATCTGTCTTTCATTGGATTTTTCATTATTTGCAATGACAAGAGAACGTCATGCGAGTGTTCTACGCCAAACTTTTTCAAAACAGTATTGTTTTCTTGTTATGAAATTTGTGTACTGTTGTTTAATGGAGAATTAAGTTGTCATGTCGAATTATTTTGTCAGTGAATATGAAACACTGCAAAAATATTAGGAATTAATTTATGATCAGCCGGCCGCATAGTTGGTTACGTGTTCGCCTCTCATCATGCGGTTCTGGGTTCGAATCCCACTCGGGCACGGCATATTTTCATACGTTACAAAAAAATCATTCATCTTCATAACGCCTAGTTGCACCCCAACGTCGTCGCTAATGACCTTGCAGTTGATGCGACGTTAAATAAATTAATTAAAAAAAAAAATTATGATCAAATTCCTCAAATTTTTACTAGTCTTACAAAAATGTAGTTTGATAGATCACATTAACTAATGAGAAAATTCGTACCGTTTTAAATCCTCTATCCCCTCTCCTCCCTCCCTCCTCTCTCTCTTTCTCTTTCTCTGGGATAAATGGGAGGAGCGTTTGATATGAATGAATGAGAATCGATGGGCAAACCGAGCACTGAACTACAATTCTAATGGACTAAGAGATGCGGGTAGGCCGAATAAAAAATGGGTAGTGAAGTCGGAACAAGTCCGTAGGTCTAATCCATGACAGAAAGGAGGAGGAGGAGGAGGAAGAGGAAAAGGGTAAGAAAACGAAGAAGAAAAGGAAAAAGAGGAGGATGAAGAAGAAGGAGAAAATTGAATGTGAAATTTACTTATTTAAAAATTTAAACTATGTAGTAATTTACCTTCTGTTCTGATACCACGTTTTGACTTGTGTCTCAGAGAGGTTGAGAGCATCCGCCACGTCACTTCTGTCAGCAACCGACAAATATTTCTGGCAACGAAATTTCCGTTCCAAGTAAGCTAACTGCGCATGAGTAAATGCAGTGCGACGTCTTCGGGGTTTTCTCCCTTTTGATGATGGCATTTCACTGGTGGTTTGGTGGACCAATAATGCTGCAGCATGTTGATGAAGTATCATCGGTAACGTTGCCGCTGAATTATGGTCTACGGTTGCATCTTCATTATCATCTTCATCTATGTCATCATCAATATCGTCATCATCATTTTCAACTCCTCCTCCGGTAGGTGAATCGCTTCTTGCCCGTGATAAAATCTGTCTTTCATTGGATCCAAGACGATCGTTTATCCTTGGTCTTCGTTTGTCTGATTCGAAATCTTCACCCAAGTATCCTGAAAAATATAATAAATTAGTAAATTTTTTTACTAATAAAACTAGGAAAACAAGCAGAGATGGCTGGCACATTTGGAAAGAATGCCTGATGGGCGTATACCTAAAGTGTGAAGGTATAGGCCGGTTGGCCGAAGAGATACTGGAAGATCCGGAAAAAGTGTCAGTACTTGCAGTTCAAAAATAAACATAACGTTAAAGAAAGTAGAGAAGTGGATGTATTTATTCATAATAGGTAATAGTTTAGAGCATGTAGAAACAGTGAAGTTCCTGGGCGTATCTCTAGATAGATCTTTGTCTTGGGACTTCTATATCAATCAAGTTTGTAGTAAAATATCATCTGGGGTATTTGCACTAAAACAAATCACCAGATTAAATGATAAAAAATTACTAATGGCAGCTTATCATGGCCTCATTCTGTCTCATATCCGGTATGGTATTTTAGTATGGGGTAATTCTAGCATGGGTAATATGAATAGGGTTTTTAAAATTCAAAAGAAAGCTATTAGGTGTATGGTGGGAGCTAACCAGCTAACCTCATGCAGGCCACTATTTAAGGAGCTTAAATTGCTTACAGTTCCCTGTCTCTACATTTTTGAGGGGATTATGTATGTTAGGCAAAATAATTTTATGCAGAATTTCAATGTTCACAATCATAACACGAGAAACAGGAATGATTATTATGTGGCTAATCACTCCTCAAAATTGTTTGAACAAAAACCTACTTATGCAGGGAGAAAATTCATAAATAAATTACCCCAATCTTTAAAATGTTGTGAGGATTTGAATTCCTTTAAAAAAAATTTAAAAAATTACTTGATCGGTGAAACTTTTTATAGCGTACAAGAATTTCTTTCTTGATAGTAGTGATACATAGTGTGTTTCTTATATGTATTTCAGGTGTTACATCTGACGACATGTCCTATACTCCTCCTGGAGTCTCCAGGGCGTAAAAAAAAAAAAAAAAAAAAAATGTAGGCCTAGCTGTCCTTAAAAAAAAAAAAATCTTTTTTGAGACCGGAATAGGCGATTCGCCTAAACCCTGTAGTGAAGAAGAATAATAATTTTTTTTAAATTTATGAATTTTTATTTGTAACTCATTTGCATCAAAATCGATCAACCGGAAGTAGTAGTTTATTCGTGTCAATTTTCACTTTTTTGCGATTTTCTCAAAACGGCTCCTACGTTTTTTTAAAAATCGTCTCATTTACTAAATATTTTATGCTCTACAAGATAGCGTAGGCGCCATGTCTGCTAAAATTCTTGGTGAGGCTGTTTTTACGTAAAAAACTTTTTTTTAAGATTAGGACTTTAATATGCATTTTAGCGCAAAAATGTATCTAGTAAAAGTTGTAAAGAATTTTAAATTCTACAACTTTTATTTCAAACATTTTTTTTGTATAACGCTTAGTTCAGCAATAATTAGCGATTTTCTGTTTTTTTTTTTCACTAAAACGTGTAAAAAATCGATTTTGTTAAAGATTTCAGCCTTAGTATGCATTTTACGACAAAAGCGTATAATAAAATTTATAGAAAATTGAAAGATGTACAACTTTTATTTAGAGCGTTTTTCTCTAGCCTACAGAGCCTAGTTTAGTTTAGCGTGAAAGAGTGATTCCCGTATTTTTAAGCTAAACTGAGGTTGATTTTCATTTTGCGTCTTTCAGTCATGAAATTAGGTTATGTTTATTGAGGTTAGTTTTTTGTTTATTTGTAATGTTTTATTACTAATGTTAGGTTTATTGTTAATTTTTTGGATTGGCAAGAGAAAGTTGTGTGAGTGTTTCACACCAGATTTAACTAGCAGATCGAGTGCAAATAATTTAACCTGTCTGTTATGGGAATAAAATAATAAAATAAAGTTAACCAGAAATGTACTGCGGTTTTCGACACCGTTCATTTGTTGTGTTTGTTGTTAAAAAAATCTGGTGTAAAACACTCACACAACTTTCTCTTGCCAATGCTTATAATTAACAATAAACCTGACATTAGTAATAAAACATTAGAAATAAACAAAAAAAATAACCTCTATAATCATAACCTAACTTTCATCATGTGTGAAAGACGCTAAAGGAAAATCAACCTCAGTTTGGCTTAAAAATACGGAAAATCACTCTTTCACGCTAAACTAGGCTCTGTAGAGAAAAATGCTATAAATAAAAGTTGTAGATCTTTTAATTTTCTATAAATTTGATTATACACACTTTTGTCGTAAAATGCATACTAAGGCTGAAATCTTTTAAAAAAATCGATTTAAAAACTAACTTCTATAATCATAACCTAACTTTCATCATGAGTGAAAGACGCAAAAAGAAAATCAACCTCAGTTTGTCATAAAAATACGGAAAATCACTCTTTCACGCTAAACTAGGCTCTGTTGTGAAAAACGCTCTAAGTAAAAGTTGTAGATCTTTTAATTTTCTATAAATTTGATTAGGCTATACACTTTTGTCGTAAAATGCATACTAAGGCTGAAATCTTTAAAAAAATCGATCTTTTACACTTTTCGTGAAAAAATAGAAAATCCCTAATTACCGCTGAACTAAGCGTTATACAAAAAAATATTTGAAATAAAAGTTGTAGGATTTTAAATTATCTACAAATTCTTAATAAACAATCTAATCATACAAAACAAAACAATCTATACAAAACAAAATCTTAAACAATTTATTTACGTGAAAACAGCCTCTTCAAGAATTTCAATAGACGTGGCGCCTACCCTATCTTGTTAAAGCATAAAAAACTTAGTTATTAAGGCGATTTAAAAAACAATGGTAGTAGCCGTTTTTTAGAACATCGCTAAAAAGTGAAAAATGACACGAATAAACTACTATTTCCGGTTTTGTTGACCGATTTTGACGAAAATGTTCATGTCGGGTCCGGTAGTAATATCTAACTTACGTTTCAAGTTTCAAGTCAGTACGATGTTCCGTTCTTGAAATATTCTGTTCACACACACACACACTCACACACAGACCAATCGGTAAAAATATGTTTTTTGGGTTCAGGGGGGTCTTAAAACGTGTAGATCCGGTGAAAACTCGATTTCTTAAAATCGACATGAAAACAATATACTTTCCTTCCTATATATTCATATAGGCAAGAGAAAGTAAAAAATAAAATAAAGTTAACAAGAAATTTACTGCGGTTTTCCACACCGTTCATTTGTTGTGTTTGTTGTTAAAAAAAAAAACCAGAAATCTTTTACAAAAAGAATTGGTTAATAGAGTTGAATAGGGAGGAGATACTTATCCGCACGCCGATTGTATAATAGGCCAGAAAACACACAAGAAGTAAAATGGGAAAAATGAAATAAAGAAATAAAATAAAGGCGAGTTGATGATGTGAAGTAGGATGTATATTTTGAAAAGGGGAATCGAGCGTGTCTGGGGGGCGGGGGGAAGATGAGTGTAGTGGAAAAAAAACGAGGAGAGGCAGACGCCACATCTTTTGTTTTATTCCATTATTTTATTTTTAACAAATCTCTTAGGATGTAAAGCACTGGAACGCGAACGGGGATCCGAAGAAAGGGAACAGAATGGAAAGAAGAGTTGTTGTGCTTAATAAAAGGCCCAGTTATCCTTAATGACGTCACATGCTGTGAGCAAGAAGCAGACCGAGGGCTTTCGGCTTTCTGACCGAGCGTTCTCACCCATCAAACTACTACTGGGTTTTTCAAGCTGATACTTGAGCACGTTTCGCTAGTGGTTGGAAACGTGCGCCGCGCGGAGGGGTCATTTCTTTCTTTATTACTTTTCCCTCTCCCTCTTATCCTTTCTCTGTTTAGTATAGAGTAAATTTGCACTACCTACTCATTACCCGTGAAGCCAAAAAATGGTTTTTACTATAGTCTATCTGTTGTTTGTTGTTTAGGTCATCAGCCGAAAAGCTGGTTTGAACCTTTAGAGGTTTTACTAAGTAAAACGAGGAGTGAGGTGGTTTACCATTGCCCCTTACTCACTGAATGAAAAAGTATGCTTATCAGCATGCCGGGCCCTCTGAAAAGAACATATTTTCCACTCTGCAAATTACACCTTCACTTCATTCACCACAGGGTCTGGCTGTATAATGAAATCATTACTTTCAGAGGAGATAACTGTGATTAGTGTCATCTAACACACCTCTACCTCTTCTCTTCTTAAATGATTCACTCATTTAAATTGGCTGACCATGTGATAAGAAACAGAAATATTTTAGCCCTGCAATGAACAGATTAAGTGTAAATAATTTGACACTCCACCTATCTGTTATGGGCAGTTCTTTCCTATATATTCATTCATATAGGCAAGAGAAAGTAAAAAGGAAATGTACATATTTTATAGAAGCAAACAATTTTGTAGTGTTTTGAAATACATGAAACAAACGAAGATATTAAATTTTCCACACAGCGTATTGTGTACATGAACGACCTTGAATATTTAAGACGGATGACAGTTGAAATGGTGAAATACAAACTGCCTTCTTAACAAATAATTTATTCCGTAAATGCAGGGTACATATAAATTCATTACTTTCAGATAAGATAACTCTGATTAGTGTCACAGTACACCTCTACCTCTTCTGTTCTTAAATGATTCAGTCATTTAATTGGCTGACCATGTGATAAAAAAAAAATCTGGTGTGAAACACACACAACTTTCTCTTGCCAATGCAAATAATTAACAATAAACCTAACATTAGTATTAAAACATTAGAAATGAACAAAAACTAACCTCAAAAACATAACCTTATTTTAATCATGAGTGAATGACGCAAAATGACAATCGAACTCAGTTTGGCTTAAAAATACGGAAAATCACGCTTTCACGCTAAACTAGGCTCTGTAGAGAAAAATGCTCTAAACAAAAGTTGTAGATCTTTTAATTTTATATAAATTTGATTATACACACTTTTGTCGTAAAATGCATACTAAGACCGAAATGTTAAAAAATCTGGGTGTGAAACACTCACACAACTTTCTCTTGCCAATGTAAATAATTAATAATAAACCTAACATTATTAATAAAATATTAAAAATAAACAACAACTAACCTCAAAAACATAACCTTATTTTAATCATGAGTGGAAGACGCATAATGAAAATCGAACTCAATTTGGCTTAAAAAAACGGAAAATCACACTTTCACGCTAAACTAGGCTCTGTAGAGAAAATTCTCTAAACAAAAGTTGTAGATCTTTTAATTTTCTATAACTTTTATTATATACACTTTTGTCGTAAAATGCATACTAAGACCGAAATGTTAAAAAAATCGATTTTTCTCACGTTTTCGTGAGAAAACGTATAAAATTTCGTATATATTCATATAGGCAAGAGAAAGTAAAAAAATCAAGTGTCTAAACTTGTTTTTAAACTTAAAACGTAAATTTTCTTCTCTTTTAAGCCGATCAAAGCACACAATTTTCTAGTTTTTCAAGGAATAAAAATAAATAAATAAAACGTTGAGGTTCATAATATTACTTCATTACTAAAGTTATTTCTCAAGTATAAATGAACAAGGATAATATATATCATTTAAATACACAACTGGTAACAGAATTTAACAAACTGTAATACATTTTTAAGTTTTGGTGTACTTTTCATTTGCTCCAGCCAACTTAATAATGTCTTTTTTTCGCTATTAAGTAATTATAATAGTGAGAAAACGGGAAATTTTGACGTCCCGACAACGTTTTTTGGGACAACGGGACACAATGTGGAAAAACGGGACGCCTGATCAAAAGTTTTACACTAGTTGGCGCGTATCTACTTCTCCGCTGGACAATAAATATTATCTTGCACAACGTTCCATCATTAAAAATATCTACATCCAGCTAAAATTAAAATTATCCTTTAAGCGTTTTCAATTATGCCGTTCAGATTACTTGTAATTATTGTAGTTTCAGAAAGAGTTATTTCTAACAAATGAATTGAACGTGTTTGTTATTATAACGGTGATTCAAAAAGAGCGCCGGTTTTAAACGGCTGGTAAATTTTTGTTTATCGGTTGGCAACACTGTTAGACCTCATTTCTATTTCGGAGAACATTCCGATTGGCGATTCAGTTGTAGTTTCTCTTGTTCGCAGTGTAGTACTCTCGCAGTCTGTGTCTAACCATGGAGAAGTTTACTATTGCACAACGAGTGTTAATCGTCAAAACATTTTACCAGAGTGGAGAGAGTTATGCGGCTACTGTCAGGCGACTTCGCGGTACTCTAGGACGTAATGAAGCACCGAATGAATCAACAGTTTGCAGGCTCATGAAAAAGTTTTTTGAGACGGGTTCAACAGTCGACCTTAAAAGTTCTGGACGTCGTCGTTCTGGCCGAACTGAGCAGAACGTTGCGTTGGTTCGTGACAGTGTGGCTGTTAGCCCAGCAAAATCAATACGTCGCTGTTCTCAACAATTGGGTTTACGATGTTCTTCTGTACGGAGAATTCTTCGGTACGATCTCCAATATCACCCGTATAAAATTCAGTTGACGCAACATTTGAAAGTGGCAGACCACCAGAAGAGACGACAGTTTGTTGACTGGGTATTGAGAAAACGGCAGGATGATGACACCTTCGCAAACAAAATCATTTTCAGTGATGAGGCGCACTTACACTTAAACGGTTTTGTTAATAAACAGAACTGCCGTATGTGGGGTTTAGAAAACCCTCGCGTGGTTAATGAAAGGGAAATGTATGCACAGCGAGTGACAGTTTGGTGCGGCTTTTGGTCGGGCGGTGTCATCGGCCCTTACTTTTTTGAAAATCAAGAAGGACAAGCCGTGACAGTAAATGGAGACCGATACCGTACGATGATTAGGGAGTTTTTGTGGCGTCATTTGGATGGAATGGACATTGACAAGTTGTGGTTTCAGCAGGATGGTGCCACCTGTCACGCTGCACGAGAAACAATGTTGTTGCTTCGTGAACGG
The DNA here is from genome assembly GCA_035578175.1 of Catonia carolina. Classification (NCBI taxonomy): domain Eukaryota; kingdom Metazoa; phylum Arthropoda; class Insecta; order Hemiptera; family Achilidae; genus Catonia; species Catonia carolina. The sequence goes on from JAQMRL010000008.1 coordinate 6,993,182, forward strand.
TTCCAGGATCGCATCATTTCTCGTAATTCCGACCATCAATGGCCACCAAGGTCGTGTGACTTGACGCCTTGTGACTTTCATCTTTGGGGTCATCTGAAGTCATTGGTGTATGCCAATAAACCCCGAAACATCAATGACTTGAAGGAGGAAATTCGACGGGTTATCGGGCAAATGGAAGTCGAAACTTGTCGTGCAGTAATATCCAATTTCATGGACAGAGTTGATGCGTGCCAGCGCAGTAGAGGAGGACACATGCATGACATCATTTTTCATACATGAAATCGGAAGGTAAGATGAACTTGTTAATGTATTTATTTTCAGTTTTTCAATAAAATAAATCTCTTAATTTGATATATCAAAACCGGCGCTCTTTTTGAATCACCTATATTAAGCTTAGAGCGAATAATAATTAGTGTTGTATGGAATTTTGTTTGTTGATGATGGTGTGCGTATTTTTAATTAATGCGCATGCTCATTTGTATTGGTGGTTGCCTATATCGAAGAAGTACTCTTAGCGTAGACAGACTCTAGTTTAGTATACTAATGTATTTTGAATGAAAATCTATGCCGTTTTAGTTGTAATTTGTTTTATCGGGGCATTTTTATCACTGCCACTACAATCTATTAGTCTATCTGTTACTTGTTTTAACGAAATTTAATGAAATAAAGTTTAAGGAAATTTTGATGAATAAATTTTATAACTTACATTTGTTTGTTTTTAGAAAATAATTATGAATCTCTTAGTTCAATAATTGTTATTAAAATTTCTGATCTACCTCTACTTTGTTAATTTCTTATCTACCTGCTAGTCAACGTTTCTGTAATATATTATTTTGTTAATGAACTTATGTTTGTGTATTATGTGTATTATGTAATTATGGTACTAGGAACGCTGGAAAAATTAAGACTAGAAAACCAAATACGTAGTACATTTTTTCAGAAGTCATTTCTCTATCCTGAGAGGCGATTCGTTAACGTACTTCCACCCCATCTACACAGTATTATGTCACCACATCTATTAAAACATAAACTAAAATATCATATAATATCGATCTGTGAGCAAGAACTTGAGAAACTTTTCCAGGTCTTAAAATAACTGTTTTATTAGTTTTTAATTTTCTCTTAGTGACATTTTAACTGTCTCTTTATGGTCATTTATTGAATGAATTTCATATAAAGTTAAAATATTTAAGTTGTGTTAGTTAAAATATATTATTGTAATGTAGTTATAGTTATAAAATAAAAATTATAATATCGCTATTATAATATAGCTACCAGTAGTAATTTAACTTAGTAATTTTATAGTAGTTATAAGAAGTATTTAAGTGAATTAATGTTTTTGTTCTGTATACTCTTATGCGCGGAGAGAACTCTTTGTGAAGAAGAGTTTTTGCGTATAAGTAACTTATATTTAGTTTAAAATATTGTACATAGCTTAGTATAGTCATGAATTGTAATTTTAATGTAGCTATATTTTACTAAATAAAATAAATAAATAACTAAATAAAAAAAAAGAGAGCTAATTTAATTTAAAGTATTACTACATGTATTATCTATTGCATGTATTGTATACGTAATATCTCCTGTACTTTACAAAGAAAAATCTGGTGTGAAACACTCACACGACTTTCTCTTGCCAATGCAAATAATTAATAATAAACCTAACATTATTAATAAAATATTAGAAATAAACAAAAACTAACCTCAAAAACATAACCTTATTTTAATCATGACTAAATGACGCAAAATGAAAATCGAACTCAATTTGGCTTAAAAAAAAACGGAAAATCACACTTTCACGCTAAACTAGGCTCTGTAGAGAAAAATTCTCTAAATAAAAGTTGTAGATCTCTTAATTTTCTATAAATTTTATTATATACACTTTTGTCGTAAAATGCATACTAAAGCTGAAATGTTAAAAAAATCGATTTTTCTCACGTTTTCGTGAGAAAAAAACAGAAAATCGCAAATTACCGCTAAACTAAGCGTTATACAAAAAAATGTTTGAAATAAAAGTTGTAGGATTTTAAATTCTCTACAACTTTTATTATATAAATTTTTGCTCTAAATTGCATATTAAAGCCGTAATCTTAAAAAAAACTTTGTTTTTACGTGAAAACAGCCTCACCCAGAATTTCAGCAAACATGACGCCTACCCTATCTTGTAGAAAATAAAAAGTTGAGTAAACTGGGCGATTTTACGCACTCTGATATGTG